>CM060446.1:77306477-78506477 GCA_030545235.1 Helianthus tuberosus | reverse complement strand
GATGCCACGAAGATCAAAACAGTCACACTCTACTTAAAAGAAATCGCGGGCTTGTGGTGGCGACGTAAGCACGCCGATATTGAAAAAGGTACGTGTATCCTTAACACTTGGGCTGATTTTATTAGAGAAATTAAAAAGCAATTCTATCCGGAGAATGCGTAAAATGAGGCTAAGAGCCGGTTGCGGAAGTTGAAACAAACCGACACTATCAAGGACTATATCAAAGAGTTTACTACACTTGTCCTTGAAATTCCGGATATGTCCGACAAAGATTCTCTTTTCTACTTTTTTGATGGCTTACAAGCTTGGGCCAAAACCGAATTAGAAAGACGCGGTGTCCTAGATCTCTCTTCGGCAATCGTTATAGCCGAGGGCTTAACTGATTATAGCCGAAGAGAATCTAGGAACAAAGACCGCAAGGGTAGCCATGAGAAAGGTGGGGGAGAAAAATCAGCCCAAACCAAAGAAAGCACTACACGTAAGTCTCCACCACAATGGAAGGCCCGAGATAAAAAGCCCTTAAGCAAAGATAATAAGTGCTTCATATGTGACGGGTCACATTTTGCTCAAGACTGCCCCAAGAGAGCTAGCTTGCATGCCATGCTTGCCCAAGCAGAAGGTTCTCATGAAGAAGAAGATGCTTGCATGGGATCGATGCAAGTACTAACCGCAATCAAGGCCAAATTGGAAGAAAGTCCGTCACCAAGTAAAGGGCTGCAATATGTCCAAGCTAACATCCAAGGGAACCAGGTCCGAGCCCTTGTCGATACTGGTGCTTCGCACAATTTCATCAAGGCGACTTGGTATAAACTTTGTAAAAGGAAGTGGGGCAATAAAGACGGTTAATACTAGTGCCAAACCAATACATGGGAGGCCAAAAATATTCAAGTTCGCATTGGCGAATGAACCGGGCACGTCGACTTCTCAGTAGTGGAAATGGACGATTTCAAGATCGTACTTGGGTTGGAATTCTTCTACAAGGTACGGGCTCTTCTGGTGCCAATTGCTAACTCTTTATGTATCCTTGATGAAGGGAAGGTTTGTATGGTACGCACGGAGCGTGGGTCGAAGAACGGATCAAAGACCCTTTCAGCCATACAATTCAAGAAAGGGTACAACAGGAAGGAACCATGCTACTTGGCGGTAGCAAAGGCCGAGGAAGAAAAGCCCAAGGAAGCTGTACCGATGAAGATCGAGAAGGTGCTAGAAGAATTCAAGGATGTCATGCCAGTTGAATTACCCAAGAAACTACCTCCTCGAAGAGAAGTTGATCACGAGATTGAGCTAGAACCAGGTTCTAAACCGCCAGCAAAGGCCCCATATCGCATGCCACCACCAGAACTGGAAGAGTTACGTAAACAACTTAAGGAGTTGTTGGATGCTGGCTATATCCGCCCCTCAAAAGCCCCATACGGTGCATCGGTACTGTTCCAGAAGAAGAAAGACGGGTCCCTCCAAATGTGCATTGATTACCGGGCACTCAACAAAATCACGGTAAAGAATAAGTACCCAATTCCACTTATTGCTGATTTGTTCGATCAACTTGGCAATGCTAGGTACTTTTCAAAGTTGGATTTACGTTCGGGCTACTATCAAGTAAGAATCGCCCAAGGGGATGAAGCAAAAACAACATGCATCACAAGGTATGGCTCGTACGAATTCTTGGTGATGCCTTTCGGTCTTACTAACGCGCCTGCAACATTCTGTACTCTAATGAACAAACTCTTCCACCCCTTCCTTGATAAGTTCGTGGTGGTATACTTAGACGATATAGTCGTCTATAGCCGCACACTAAAAGAGCACGAGGAACATTTGCGGCAGGTTTTTCAGGTATTACGTGAGAACGAGCTCTATGTTAAGTTGGAAAAATGCTCGTTCGCCCAAGAGGAAGTTGAATTCTTGGGCCATAAAATCAAGGAGGGCCGACTCATGATGGACGATGCCAAAATCAAAGCAATTCAAGCATGGGAGCGACCAACCAAGGTACCCGAATTACGTTCATTCCTTGGCTTGGTGAATTACTATAGTCGTTTCACCAGGGGCTATTCCGCAAAGGCTGCACCATTGACGGATCTACTCAAGAAAAATAAAGCTTGGGACTGGGACCAACGCTGTCAGGTAGCTTTTGAAAGATTAAAGGAGGCGATTATGTCAGAACCAGTCTTAGCCCTCCCCGATGTCACTAAGCCATTTGAGTTACACACGGATGCATCGGACTTTGCGATTGGCGGAGTGCTTATGCAAGAAGGACATCCGATCGCATTCGAAAGTCGCAAGCTCAATGATACCGAGAAGAAGTATACAGTGCAAGAAAAGGAGATGGCGGCAATCGTGCATTGCTTACGCACTTGGAGGCATTATCTTCTCGGGTCCAGGTTTGTTATCAAAACCGATAATGTTGCCACTAGCTATTTCCAAACCCAAAAGAAATTAAGTCCCAAGCAAGCTAGGTGGCAAGACTTCCTTGCTGAATTTGATTATGTCTTGGAGTACAAGTCCGGGAAAGCAAACGTGGTGGCTGATGCACTAAGTCGCAAAGCCGAGCTTGCTGCTATTACATGCCCAACATTCGATATCCAAGACCAAATCAAGGAAGGCCTCAATCAAGACCCATTTGCCAAACATCTTGTCGCCTTAGCCCGGGATGGAAAGACGACACGGTTTGGTTAAAAGGGGATCTTTTATTCACCATAGGAGACCGGCTCTATGTACCAAGATGGGGAAATCTGAGGCGATCTATGATGAAGGAATGCCATGATTCGAAGTGGGCTGGTCATCCAGGCATCAAACGCACATTAGCACTGATCGGGGGCACATTTTACTGGCCACGTATGGCAGACGATGTTGAAGCATACGTGCATACTTGCTTAGTTTGCCAGCAAGACAAAATCGAGCAACGCCAACCAGGAGGTTTGTTGGAGCCCTTACCAATCCCAATTGGCCCTTGGGAAAGCATTTCTATGGATTTCATCACTTGCTTGCCAAAGTCAGAAGGTTCGGGGAGCATTATTGTGGTGGTCAATAGATTTTCCAAGTATGGAACGTTCATTCCCGCACCCGCCGATGTTACAGCAGCGGAGACTGCGAGACTTTTCTTTAAGCACGTGGTGAAGTATTGGGGCATACCGCAAACCATTGTCAGTGATCGAGATCCTCGCTTCACGGGGCGTTTTTGGTCCGAATTATTTAAGATTATGGGGACAGAACTCAACTTCTCAACCAGCTTTCATCCCCAAACCGATGGGCAAACGGAGCGGGTCAATGCATTGCTCGAGTTGTACCTCCGACACTATGTAAGTGCTAACCAACGTGATTGGGCTAAACTTTTAGATGTTGCACAATTTTCTTACAACATGCAGCGGAGCGAAGCAACGGGAAAAAGCCCTTTCGAGATCGTAACGGGACGCCAACCATTGACTCCAAATGCCTTAGCCGCATCTTATGATGGTAATAGCCCAGCTGCTTTCAAGAGTCTAAAGGAGTGGCACGAACAAGCAGACTTGGCTCGTACTTCCCTCGCCAATGCGGCTAAAAGAATGAAGAAGTGGGCGGATGATAAAAGGCGACATGTGGAGTTCCAAGTCGGTGACCAAGTCATGGTGAAACTTTTGCCACAACAATTCAGGTCACTAAGGGGCGTGCACAAAGGACTCGTAAGGAGATACGAGGGACCTTTTCCAGTGATTGCTCGTGTTGGCAAAGTATCTTACCGACTACAATTACCGCCCAAGCTAAAGATTCATCCAGTCTTCCACGTGAGTTATCTCAAGCCTTACCATGCCGACGAGGAAAACTCAAATCGAGGGGTATCCAAGCGGGCACCAACGGCTGTTGTAACATCATTCGGTCGAGAGGTTGCTGAGATCGTATCTGACCGCACCATCCGACGACGAGGAGTGCCAAGCTACAAGGAGTACTTGATCAAGTGGAAGAACTTACCTGATAGTGAAGCAAGTTGGGAAACGGAGGATTCACTATCGCAGTTCAGAGACGAGATCAAGAAGTACCATGAAGACTCGACGAGGACGTCGACGGATTAGGTGGGGGAGAATGTCACAGCCCGCTAAAATTCAGATCGCAAGTGTCCGGATTCCGGAATTCTCTACCAGCTTCAAGGAACTTTCATGGCAGATTTTTCCTTAGAAAAATCTAGATTCAAGGCTACAAAAATATCAAGGAGCTCTAGAGAAATCCACGGAAAATATCCAAGATATTTTCCTTAATCTTTCTAGATTAATCCATGTAAATATCTTAGATATTTATACTTAGAAATATCTAGATTAGGAATAATCTAGAACCATAAGCAACTAGTATAAATAGGTGATGTTGGCTCATTTGTAAATCACCTCCAAAGTTGTAACAAAGCATCCATTGTAAAGAGTTCTCAAAGCAATACAAGTGTTCCTTTTATTCACAATCTTTGTTCCCTTTGTTCAAGTCATCGAATCGAGTTGCAAGTTGGTGTCAAGGCTGATCTTAGCACGGTGACTAAGAGCCGCACGTGGGTTGAAGGACTAACTCCGTGACACTAGGTTTACATGCCATGATATATTAGGAATAAGAATAATGAGACTTATGAAAAGATTAATATACAACCAAGTAGGTACATAATTGATGTAGTAAACAGTTGGTACATTATTGAATTAAGAATAAAGAGACTTATTGGATGGCTTTCTAGCGATATAATTTAAGGATTGTGATATTTTAATAAATATCGAAAGGTTATCCTTATCATGTAATTCCGTTTTGGGCCTCCGAAACGGTTGAGCCGACTTTGAATGAGACCAATTGCTTTTGGGGGAGGTGAGAAGGTTTACCCACTTATGTGGGGTTCCTATTCGGGGGGTCTTAGTGTCGAATTTTGCAGGGGACGAACTGTGACACCGGTTCAAACTGGCAATAATATGCCAACCGCATGATTCCTACTCGTGACCTGGGTGATCTAGCCGTTCAAAAAAAAAAAAACACAAAATTGTTAGTAATGTTTATTTATTTATTTATTTTGTGATAGGTAAACATTTGTAGAACTAGAAAAGATTAAGTTACAGTGTTGAGAAAACAACACTTAAAGCCTAATTATGGATTTGTTAAAAGACCTAAATGACCCCTTGTTGTGATGATGTTAGAAATTTATAGCTTGTGTTAATGGTTGTTGATTAATGATGTACATATATCACACACATGTCATTTAACACTTAACACTTAATGAATCATCAAGTGCGCATATTCAACAAGTACAATTGTAGTTACCCGATTTTTTTATATATTCTAGGTATATTAAAATATGGTCAAATAATAATTATTTAAGTGTTACCAACATGCTAGACTATGACAATTTTCAACATATGCAATTCCGGTGGGCGGGAATAGTGCTTTGCAGCGATTGGCTGTAATCGGCGGCCGTCCCTTCCTTATTGAATCAACCAATTTATTATTTTATACACGCCTTAAAATTACGGTTTTGCCCCAGAATAGTGTTTCTCTGCCATTGGTTCAAATGGGCGGCGAGCAATAGCCATTGGACCAACCAGTTTATTATTTTATACCCACTTTAAAGTTAAAGTTTTGCCCCCGTTAAAAAATACGGTTTTGCCTCAGCTGCAAAAAACATTTACCCTTTTGCCCTGAGCTAAAAAATATGATTTCGCTCTCGGTAAAAAAAAAAAAACGCTTTTACCCTCAGCCTAAATTACGTTTTCGCCCCAATTAAAAATAAAATTTTGTCCCCCCCCCCCCCCCCCGCTCAAAATTACGAATTTACACCAGTTTATTATTTTATACTTACCTTAAAATTACGGTTTTTCCCACAGTTTAAAATTACGTATTTGCCCCCAGTGCAAAATAAATTTATGCTTTTGCCCCCGACTAAAATTTACGAATTTCCCCTCGGTTCAAAATTACGATATCACCCTCAATTCAAAATCACGTTTTTACCCCCCATGAAAAATAAAAATATGATTTTTCCATAGCTAAAAATTAGGATTTTACCCTCGGGAAAAAATGATTTTCCTCCAAGTAAAAATAAAAATATGACTTTGCACTAGCTAAAAATCGTGTCAAGGGCTGATTAACACTCTTTTTACTTTTTATTTCTATCAAAACTATAGTACTGTTTTTTTAATTGGTTGAGATTGTTCGGTCATCGCCCCGCGACGCGGGCGGGGCATCAGCTAGTTACCTACATATACATTTGCAAGTTCAGGGAATAGTGTCAGGCAGCTTGCCTGACACTTCCCTATTGGACCAACCCATTTTTAATTTAATTTTATTCCCATTTTAAAATTACGCTTTCGTCATTCGTTTAAAATTACGATTTTTCCCCCAGCTCAAAATAAAATTATAATTTGCACCTAGCTCAAAATTACGCTTTTGCCCTCGGTTCAAAAACTCATTTTTTATTTTGTTCCCAGTTTAAAATTACGATTTCGCCTTCCGTTTAAAATTACGTTTTTGCCCCCAACAAAAAATAAAATGTTGTTTTTTCCTCTAGCTTAAAAGTACGCTTCTGCCCTCAGCTCAAAATTACGTTTTTGCCCACAGTTTAAAACAAAATTATGTGTTCCCCCCTATCTCAAAATTATTAGCCGTCTGTCACTTCCCTATTGTACCAACTCATTTTTAATTTTATTCCCAGTTTAAAATTACGATTTCGTCCTTCGTTTAAAATTACGTTTTTGCCCCCAGCTCAAAATAAAATTACAATTTTGCCCTAGCTCAAAATTACGCTTTTGCCCACGGTTCAAAAACTCATTTTTAATTTTGTTTCCAGTTTAAAATTACTGTTTCTCCCTCCGTTTAAAATTACGTTTTTGCCCCAAGTTAAAAATAAAATGTTGTTTTTTTCCTCCAGCTTAAAATTACGATTATGCCCTTAGTTCAAAATTACGTATTTGTCCACAGTTCAAAATAAAATTTTGTTTTCCCCTAGCTCAAAATTATGATTTCGCATCCAGTTCAAAATATAATTACGATTTTGCTCGCTGTACAAACATACATGTTGTGAGAGAGAAATATTCGGCTTATTGCCCCGCAACGCGGGCGGGGCAAAAACTAGTTGAAAACATTATAAGGTGTCAAATATATTTCTTAAAGGAATGTTGTGAAGAATTACTAGATTAACTTTTTTTTTGAATGGCTAACGTTGCACACTATGGGGATTGAACCCCTGACTTCTCCTATCTTAAGCTCTATCTAAACACACCAACACCACTGGGCTATTCCCAAGTGGATAATTACTAGATTAACTATCATATATAAAATGCTATAATACATAAATGATCAAACCAAATTAAAATCTTCTAGTATATATAATATTTTAATAAGAAGTTAATATTCATAATTATGAATGAACTAGATTGTAGCCCTATGCCGCGCGTTGCGGCGGCAACGCCTTAGTTGTTTATAGCTGGCAACACGTTGGATAATCCGTTAACTATACGAAAACGCGTGTTTCGATGTATCTGAAAGCATTGCGTTTACAAAAGAAACGGAGTCGAACCTGGGTTGGTTTGTTTAGTGAGGGTTCCACCTAACCACTACACCACCCTTACCTTTGCATCAAGACTTAGCAATGTCAATACGCACAATAACTCGAATTTGTAGCGTCGAATGAAAATGTATTATATTTGACCCGACTCGTTTGCGAACACAGTTGATGTCAAAACTTAAACCAAACGAAAACGTACGGAAAAATAAGCATGAAATATTTGACCAGATTCATTTAAAAAAAACTATGTTGAAACATTAGTTTTGTATCATTTACATAGAAACGGGAACTTATACCGACACATATATTAAAAAGTCAAAATGTAGACCAATCGAAGACGTACATAATAATAAGCATGAAAACGAATTATATATGACACGACTCGTTTTCGAAAAATTGCGTAAAAACGTGAATTTATACCGACATGCACATAAAAATAACCACGTGAGAAAATCGCTTTTTAGTTTTAAGCTAAAGAATGAAAATATGGGGGGTAAATTTGAAAAGTTAAAACCCAATGGTGTGAAAATGACAATTTGTAGAGTTTATAGAAAGTTTTCTAAAGTCTAGGGGTTGTTTTTGTCAATTTAGAAAGATTAGGGTGTTTTTTTGCCTTTTACTCAGTCGATATTGGTTTGGTTTATTATAGGATTGGTAAGGTACCGATATGGTACGATGTCGCCAATCGCTATAGCAACCGAACATAAAACCTACAAAATAAATCGTAATATTCTAAAAGTTATCAACACGTGTTCGACCCGTTGTTTTTTCTATTATTATTCAGCTAAACGAATTAAATGACTTTTCTCATTAAGAACATTATATTCAACATTTACAAAGTATTTAGTTAAATATTAATATGAAAAAAAACTTATCATCTCTAGTGGTATGGTGTTTGGTTTGCGACAATAATGGTGTGAGTTTGAAGTTAAGTGAAATTTTGGTGTAAAAAATTGCTTTAAAAAAACATTAGTTATCAAGTTGAACAATAATTAAATTAGAGTAAAATGCACGGATAGTCCCTGTGGTTTGGTAAAATTTCACCCTTAGTCCTCAACTTTTGGAAATTACACTCTTGCTCCCTGTGGTTTAACAGTTTGTTACGCGAATAGTCCCTGGAGTGGAAGGGGGTTAGTTTTCTCAGTTAAGTTGGTGTGAAATGACTATAATACCCTTAATATAAAATTAAATAAACTAATTAAGTATTAAATATATAAAACCTATATGTATATACACACACTTACTCAACCATATATATCTTTCTACTCTCTCTCTCTCTCTGTCACACTAAAAACCACCACCACAGTCACCTCCCCTGCCGCCATCACCCCTCCCCACCACCGCCATCCCCTTCCACCACCACACCTCCGCCTCCAAAACCGATACCCGCCTCCACTATCAACCACCCATCCCCAAATCAACCACCCCTATCCACCTCACCCTATCACCTTCACCTTCACCAACCCCACCACTCTCCACCACCGATCGTACAAATAATCTGAAACAGATTTCAAGATGAAGCTCCCAGCACCTGCAAATTTCAAATTTTGTTCAATTTTATACAGGTTCTATGAAACTACGATTGGGGGGTTATGGAGGTGCACGATTGGGGGGGGGGGGTTGCTCTGTAATTTGCAGGATGCACACCGATGGAAGTCTGATTTGCAGGTTCAGGATGATTTGCACACCGATGGATGGCTGGGTAGAGTTGAACGTGATGCGCAGGGTGGCAAATCTGGATGTTTTACGGGAATTACGGTGATGACGGTGGATGGTGATGTTTAATCGGTGGTCGTTGGATGTGGGTCATTGGTGGGTTTCAATGGTTTTTGAGTTTTAAATTGGTGGTGATACATCAAAGTGAGTGACGCCGGAGTGGTGGTTCAGTAGAGGTGGTGGTTGGGAGAAGATTCAGGTGGTGGAGCGTTGTGAAAGAGAAGATGGTTGCAAGAAGATGAAGAAGAATGTTCTGGTGGTTCAGTAAGTGTGTGTATATACAAATATGTTTTATATATTTAATACTTGATTAGTTTATTTAATTTTATATTAAGGGTATTATAGTCATTTCACACCAACTTAACTGAGAAAACTAAACCCCATCCACTCTAGGGACTCCGTGTAACAAACTATCAAACCACAGGGAGCAAGGGTGTAATTTTCAAAAGTTGGGGACTAAGGGTGAAATTTCACCAAACCACAGGGACTATCCGTGCATTTTACTCATTAAATTAGTACTAAATATGAATGGAATAATGATTTAATTATATTATAATTGAAATGTGTAAAGAATTAATTTCATTAAGTAGAAAAAGATGGAAATTTAAAGAATGCAAGGGTTAGTTATTTTGTCATTGAAAATTATAGAATACTTGCACAAAAAGAGAGAAAAACACGATTCGAAACCGTGACTCACTGTTAAAGAGCACATGTACTTAACCACCTGACCAGATTGAAGTTTCATTTGTTATTTGCCAAACAATTGATTATATAGAAAGAAGGCGGTGGTGAGAGCCACCGACCTTTCTTTTTAAGTTTATATATAATATAATATAATATAATATAATATAATTAGAATATAAAACTAATTATGACAGGAACTTAAAATGTTTCGGTGTGATTCTCTAAAAGTGAAAGTAATTGTTATAAATAAGCCTAATAGCAAGAAGATGAGAAGAGATAATTGGGAAAGAAAAGATGTTTATTATTAATAGGTGTATCATACACAATAGAATACATGGACTATTTATAGGGGTAATAAACTTGGAGAACAAGTTGGTTTATATTAGGAGTTGATAATCTAAATATATTCTTTATAATACTCCCCCTGATTATCAACTTCATACGCTTGATGCTGCCTCATTAAAAACCTTGCCAGGAAAACCCAATGGGACAAAACCTTGACTAAGGGAAAAAGAGTGCAACACGTATTATCTCCCCCTGATGATGATCACTTAAGCTCCTTGAGTCGACGCATCCCGATCCCATGAACTAACTTCTTGAATGTTGAGGTTGGAAGTGATTTAGTGAACAAGTCTGCCAAATTTTCGCTGGAACGAATTTGTTGGACAACAATATCTCCATTCTTTTGTAGATCATGTGTAAAAAAAAAAAAACTTTGGCAAAATGTGCTTTGTTCTACCACCTTTGATGTATCCTTCCTTTAGTTGAGCAATGCATGCTGCGTTGTCTTCATGTAAGATTGTTGGTCCCTCATCTCCCGAAGAAATACCACAAGATCCACGAATGTGTTGTATTACAGTCCTTAACCAAATGCATTCTCGACTAGCTTCATGTATCGCCAATATTTCTGCATGATTAGGTGATGTGGCTGCGATTGTTTGCTTTACCGAACGCCATGAAATTGCAGTACCTCCACTTGTAAATAAATATCCAGTTTGAGATCGCCCAGTGTGAGTATCAGACAAATACCCTGCATATGCAAAACCAACCAAACCTGTTTTCGATTGATTTGTAAAATACAAACCCATATCTTTTGTACCTTGAAGGTATCTAAATATTTGTTTTACCCCATTCCAATGCCTCTTTGATGGGCATGAACTATATCTTGCCAATAAATTTAAAGAAAATGATATATCGGGTCGTGTATGACTAGCAAGAAACATTAGTGCACCAATTGCACTTAAATATGGTACTTCTGGACCAAGGATTTCCTCTCCATCTTTGGGAGGTTGGAATGGGTCTTTTTCTACATCAAGCGGCCTTACAACCATTGTAGTACTCAATGGATGTGATTTTTCCATATAAAATCTTTTTAAGAGTTTCTCTATGTAAGTTTCTTGATGCACAAGGATTCCACCCTTAAGGTGTTCAATTTGTAATCCAAGACAAAACTTTGTATTTCCAAGGTCTTTCATTTCAAATTCTCTTTTCAAGTATTCAACTGCCTTTTGAAGCTCCCCTGGAGTTCCAATTATATTCATGTCATCAACATATACAGCAATTATAACATATTCAGATTCTGACCTTTTTATAAAAATACACGGGCATACAGAATCATTTTTATAGCCTTCTTTCGACAAATATTCACTAAGGCGATTATACCACATACGCCCAAATTGTTTTAGCCCATATAATGATTTGTTTAATTTGATTGAAAGATGTTCTCGAGAACTAGATTTACATGAGTTTGGCAATTTGAATCCTTCAGGAAGTTTCATGTAAATATCAGTATCAAGTGAGCCATAGAGGTAGGCTGTCACAACATCCATTAGACGCAAATCGATCCCTTCTTGTATTACCAGACTAATAAGATAACGAAAAGTTGTCGCATCCATCACTGGAGAATATGTCTCCTCATAATCAATTCCAGGTCTTTGTGAAAATCCTTGTGCTACTAATCTTGCCTTGTATCGTACAATTTCATTTTTCTCATTACGTTTTCGCACAAAGACCCATCTATATCCAACAGGCTTTACACCTTCAGGTGTATGGGCCACAGGTCCAAAAACTTCTCGTTTATTTAGGGAATTCAATTCTGCCTCTATCGCGTCTTTCCATTTTTGACAATCATTTCTTTGTTTACATTCCTCAACTGATTTGGGTTCTTGATCCTCATTGTTTTCCATTACTTGTAGCGCTACATTATATGAAAAACTATCATCGACGTCGATTTCGCTTCGGTTCCATACCTTTCTAGACATGATATAATTAATTGAGATCTCTTTGTTTTCAGGTACCTGAGGTTCTTCTAGAACCATCATCTCTAGTGTCTCTTATGGAAACTCCTTTTCTTGCGTTATTGTTACCTCGACTTGACCATCTACATTATTTGCTCCCTTTTTCTTTCGAGGATTTTTATCTTTGGAACCGATTGGTCTACCACGTTTTAGGCGTGCATTAGACTCATTACCAACATGTGGTTGTCCTTGTGGGACACCTATTTTAACTGGAGCATTAACAGCTGGTATATGTGACTTAGTCACTCTCTTTGGGTCAGTGAATGCGTCTGGTAATTGATTTGCTAATCCTTGTAAATGAATTATCCTTTGAACTTCTAGTTCACATTGTTTAGTTCGAGGATCAAGATGAGATAATGATAATTCATTCCAAATAATACTATTATCCAGCTGCTTTTTCTCTCCCCCTAATGTTGGGAATGTTGATTCAACAAAATGACAATCACTAAATCGAGCTGTAAATAAATCACCCGTTGTAGGTTCTAAATACTTAATGATCGATGGTGATTCATACCCAACATATATTCCTAACCTCCTTTGAGGCCCCATCTGTGTGCGTTGTGGTGGAGCGATTGGAACATATACAGCACAACCAAAAATCCTTAGATGGGAAATATTTGGTTCCTGACCAAGAACCAACTTTAATAGGGAGGAAGTATGATAACTCGTTGGCCTGATGCAAATTAGTGTTGCTGCATGTAAAATTGCATGTCCCCAAGCAGATACTGGTAGTTTTGATTTTATAATCATTGGTCTTGCAACCATTTTAAGTCGCTTGATAAGCGATTCAGCAAGCCCATTTTGTGTATGTACAGTGCAGGATGCTCAACATTTATCCCAATAGACATGCAATAATCATTAAATGTTTGGGATGTAAATTCACCAGCATTGTCTAATCTGATTTTCTTGATGGGGTAATCGGGAAAATGTGCTATTAGTCTTATTAACTGAGCAAGTAGTCGTGCAAATGTCATATTACGACTTGATAGTAGGCACACGTGTGACCATCTAGTTGATGCATCAATTAAGACCATAAAGTATCTAAATGGTCCACAAGGAGGATGTATAGGTCCACAAATATCCCCATGTATTCTTTCCAAAAAAATAAGGGATTCAGTCTCCACCTTCATTGGTGATGGGCGAGTAATCAATTTCCCTTGTGAACATGCAACACATGTAATATCCTTGTACTGAAGAATTTTCTGATTCTTCAAAGAATGCCCAACTGAATTTTCTATAATTTTTCACATCATTGTTGATCCGGGATGGCCTAACCGGTCATGCCATATGATAAAATTTTCTTGGTCGATAAACTTCTTGTTTATGACTGCATTTGATTCGATTGCATTAATTTTAGTATAATACAAACCAGAGGCAAGTGCGGGCAACTTTTCTAACACATGCTTTTCACCCGAACTTATATTCGTGATATGAAGGTACTCATCATGTCCCTCAGATGTAGTCTCAAGATGATATCCGTTTAAACGAACATCTTTAAAACTTATTAGATTTCTTTGAGACATTGGGGAAAATAACGCATTGGTTATTTTAAATGGTGTTCCACCTGGCAACACTACATAAGCTTCTCCAAAGCCTTCAATTAATTTTGATTTACCAGATATAGTACCAACATTTGCCTTTTTCATGGTTAAAGTAGAGAAATAATTCTTTTTCTTAAGAATTGTTTGCGTTGATGCACTGTCTATTAGACATATATCTTCTCCACTAATAGGGATCTTAGTTAAACACTCCATATGCTTCAAAACAAAAAAAAATCATATAAATAAAATGTCTAACATGCTTCAAGCATAACAAATTCCAAAAGGTTTCATACGCATAAAAAACAAAACAAAATATTCAAACAAAATGTCTTAAAGAAATGAAGGAAATAAAATCACTTAAAACTAATAACTCATATGTAAGGAAAATTGCAAGCATCCAACTGGGTTGTATCAGCCACGATATCACCAGAATCCAAGTTAGTTGGCTCAATAAGGAAATCATCATAATCCAGATTAGTTGTATCATTATGGTCTTTATCAACATTGGCAACCTCATATGTAAAATTTGTCTCTATTTCTTTTGCTTTGTCTTTGATGGATTGTTGATAAAGTTCCACCAAGTGTTTGGCCGTACGACAAGTCTTCGACCAATGATTGTTACTTCCACATCGGTAACATGCATTCGATGAAGATCCCACATTCTTTTTATTTTTTTCATCACTGGATTTATTTTCATTATTATGCCACTTTTGGTGGGTCCCTTTGTTTTTAAACTGAACACTATGATAATTTCCTCGGCCACGTCCACGACCGTGACCACGACCACGGCCATGACCACGACCACGATGATAACCTTGACCACGTCCGTAACTTTCACTTTGACCATTATATGTTGCCACATTAGCTTCAGGGATTGGGGTTGCTCCAACCGGACGAGTCTCATGATTTTTCATTAAGAGCTCATTGTTTTGCTCGGCCACAAGCAAACATGATATTAACTCACTATATTTGGTGAAACCCCTTTCACGATATTGTTGTTGTAGTATCACATTTGAGGGGTGAAAGGTTAAGAATGTTTTTTTCCAACATGTCCTTATCAGTAATATTTTCACCACATAGAATCAATTGTGATGTGATTCTAAACATTGCCGAGTTGTACTCGCTTATAGACTTAAAGTCTTGCAATCTTAAATTGATCCACTCGTAACGAGCTCTCGGTAATATTACCGTTTTCTGGTGGTCATACCTTTCTTTCAGGTTGGTCCAAAGGACAAGTGGATCCTTGATAGTGAGATACTCACTTTTCAAAGCCTCATGAATATGATGGCGTAAAAAGATCATGACTTTTGCCTTATCTTGGGTATTTGCCTTATTTCCTTCTTTAATTGTTTCACCCAGATTATTGGCATTCAAATGTATTTCAGCATCCAATACCCATGACAAATAGTTTTTCCCAGTAATGGCTAGGGCCATAAACTCAAGCTTTGCAAGATTTGTCATGATGAACTATATTATAAAAAAAAAAACATGTGAGTTAATATATTTCTTTGATTTATAAATTAATATATATCTCCTCTAACAATTGATTGTGATAATTATTAAACTATATTACAACAATATATTTCTTGTTTACGTACAGTAACTCAATTATATTATAATAATGATAAAACAAAACAGGTTTTACTCCGACTATAAAATTAAAAAAATAGTTCTTGAGTTGATTTAAGCTATTTATCTATAAATTTGAATCATATCAACGAAGATTCTTCTGTATTTTAATTACTTAATTACTTAAGTGTTAGTATTATTAAATCCCTATTTACTTCAAATATCTGATAAAGATGTTATAATGCATTATCCATAGCATTAAAATTTTAGCAACACATTGGTCATTCAATTGCTGATTGTAAAAGAGATCAAATCATTACCTCACAATATCTTGTTTTCGTAAAAAAAAAAAAAAAAAAATAAATAAATAAATAAACATTCATGTGAATTTTAATCAATTTTCTTACCAATCTTTTCCTGATCAAAATATCAAATCAAGAGTTATTTAATTTTATTTTGATAAAAATATAAGTTTTTAACTTAATTTATAACAATATCATATTAATTAGGTACCATTTATCTAAATTGCTATGATTTTGTTTTAATAGTTTAAATATCAGAAGCCAAAATCATTGTTGTATTATTACTCATAATTGTTTTGCAATATATAAATCTCTGTTAACCCGAAATTACAAGATGGGTTATTTTGAGATATGAAAATAAAGCAAACGTGAATATAGAACAATAATAAACTAATTAAACAATATTCTTACCTGGTGTGATCCAAAGCAATCGTGCTGATAACGTGTTATAAATAAGCCTAATAGCAAGAAGATGAGAAGAGATAATTGGGAGAGAAAAGATGTTTATTATTAATAGGTGTATCATACACAATAGAATACATGGACTATTTATTAGGGGTGTTCAAAATTATCCGTATCCGAAAATCCGATCCGAAATATCCGATATCCGAATCCGAAATATCCGAAAAATCGGATATCCGAAATTCGGATATCCGAATTTTTCGGATTCGGATAGTGATTTTCAAAAATTTCGGATATCCGAAATATCCGAAAATTTAATTTTCATTTTTTTCGGATATCCGAATATCCGAAAATATCCGAAGTATCCGAAAATATCCGAAAAATATCCGAAAATATCCGAAATATCCGAAAAAATATCCGAAAATATCCGAAAACTTATATTCGGATATCTGAAACTATCCAAAATATCCGTTTCCGAATATGAAAAAAATAATAAAAAAATAAAAATTATATAAAATGTTGGATTTTCGGATATCCGATTCACTATCCGAATCCGTATCCGAAAATTCGGATATCCGAATTCCGGATATCCGAAATTTCGGATACGGATTCGGATAGTGAAATCTGGTATCCGAAAATTTCGGATATCCGAAATTCGGATATCCGAATTTTCGGATATCCGGTTTTGAACACCCCTATTATTTATAGGGGTAATAAACTTGGAGAACAAGTTGGTTTATATTAGGAGTTGATAATCTAAATATATTCTTTATAATAGTAATCAAGTATTTAATTTTAATTTTTAATTACCAATGAGGTGGTGGTAGAGTGGTAAGGGAGAGACTTGGTGTTCTAAGGGACCTAAGTTCGATTCCTGCTCTCTCCATTATTTTCTACGGCACCTGGTGATGAAGGGAGACTAGGAGAATAGGTGGAGATCGCTAGTTCGATCCTTGAACTGAGCGGGTTTTACCTCACCGCACTGGCGTGCCTTCGGGCCAGTGTTCACGGGCTTCGGCCCTAGGTGAGGGTTTTCCGGTTCGGAAGCGAGTGTATCCCGATGTGGTGAATTTCGCCAGTAACCCATTTGAAGGATTCGTTGACCGTTAAAAAAAATCAAGTATTTAATAATAATCTATATCTATACTATATAATAAAAGAAACCAATGGTAGGACACATGTCATTCATTGAAGCCATCTATTTTTTATAGATAATTAATATCAATTAAAAGATAATTATAAAATTAAATTTAAACAATATTTTGCATTATGGTTTTGTTTTAAATCTTATATCTCACGTATTATTGTTAGAAAGAAACTAAGATATATGTTTAATAAAAAAAAGCATCAGATAAACAAAACTAATTAAAAGTCGAATAGAAAATTCAATCTTTTCCACACAATTTAAACTAAAATCCGTATATCTACAACACATATATAGCAACCCAATGAAAATATTAAAGGGTGAGTGTGTTGTTTAATTCAAATTTGTATCATAAGTTTTTATTAAACTTTATCCATGTACATGCTATAAAAGACCCCAATGGAATACCACATGATTTAAAACGAAGAAGAAAACTGATTTTTAAGACCGGTCAACACGTATCTCTTAGGCCGGAGGGTGTGGAGGCGCCACCCAAGCCACCTCAGCGTCGATAGCGCCTAATGGCGCCACCACACCCAGTGGCGGAACTAGAACATTAACTCAGGGGTATCCCAAATTTTTTTTTTACCGTGCAATCATACAATATTAAAAAAACAACAACCGTACCCAGTATAATCCCACCTATAGCCAAGCTATTGGTAGGGTCTGGGGAGGGTGGGATGTAGGCAAGCCTTACCTCTATCCCAGGGGATAGAGAGACCGCTTCCAGTGAGACCCCCGGCTCCTAAACCAAATCCATATATAAGAGTCAAATAAACATACAAAACATACAAAAAGTAAAACAACAACAACCATACCCAGTGAATCCCACAAATAGCAAAGCTACTTATAGGGTCTGGGGGGGGGGGGGGGGGTGGAATGTAGACAGACCTTGCCTCTATCCCTAGGGATAGAGAGGCTGCTTCTAGGGAGACCCTCGACTCCAAAACGAATAGCATACCAACATACTAAGTCAAAGAATATAGAAAAAATAGGTTACCAATACCAATACCAAGAAAGTGATCAGAGTGACACAATATAATGTAAATCATGTATAATAGCGTACAACATCAACTGGGCATAAACACAATTAGGCAGTCACCGGTAAAGTCGCTTAAAGAATAAGAAAAAACTATGTCCGTAAAATACCTCTAAGACCTTACTGTAATATCCTCTAGAAGTCCTTAACCCTAATCCTACGCCTCCATGAAGTCCTATCTTGGACCATGTCCTCAGAAAGATATAACTCTAGTAAATCATGCCTAATCTGCTCATCCCATGTCAGTTTGGGTCTGCCTCTTCCTCTCCTCCCATCCACAGTAAGAGTTTCCACTACTCTAACTGGTGCCGTCGTCTGTCTCCGCTTCACATGCCCAAACCATCTCAATCTCCCCTCCCTAATCTTATCTGATATACTAGCCACTCCTAATATTTCCCCAAAAACCTCATTTCTTATCCGATCTAACCTCGTGTGTCCACACATCCACCTCAGCATCCTCATCTCTGCTACCTCCATCTTGCGCGTTTGTGTCTTCTTGATAGCCCAACAGTCTGTTCCATAAATAAATAAATAAATAAATTAAAAAAACAACAATAAATAAATAAATTAAAAAATTCTTTTCGACCGCACAAACCGTAGCATTGTTCAAAAATTCCTAGCCGATTCGATTGCGTAAATCCGTCTTGACAAGCTTCAATTTCGAAAAAAAATTTAGTTATTTGGGCTATTATTTGGTTATTTTGGCTAATCTAATGTGTTATTATTTAGTTATTTGGGCTTATTATTTGGGTTTGTATCATAATTACCAACTGGGCTTATTATTGGTTTGTAAAAAAAAAAAAATTGAGGGGTGTCCTTGTAGTTGTTTAGAGTTGTCCTTAGTATAAAAATCGAAGAAAAAAATTTTTACATTACCGGAAAAAAGTTGAGCCGTAGCCTGTGCTACGCTTGGACCTTCTTTAGGTCCGCCCATGACCACACCACACCGCGGCAATTACAGAGGGGCGCTATGGTTCCGGCTTCAGCATGGTAACGAGCTGCTTTGGCATGATCGCGGTTGATTAATTGAAAATGTTACTGTTGAACGGTAACAATTTAAAAAAAATAATTTCCTATTTTATAAATTTAACCTATAAATACCCCACATTCTCTACATTTTTTTATACAATTCTATCTCAATCTTTATACATATTCTCTATACTTTTTTATACACATCATATTAATTTATCCAAAGTTATATTAAAATTAATATAAAATTGAAATATATGTCATCTGCATGAATTATCAACAAAACCTATTAATATAAAATGTTATTATGATAGTATTTGACAGTAGATAATCGTAAAGTCTTATCTAAACCAAAAAGCATTGTATCACTTAACAGTAGATAAACATGCATATTATTTATTGTTAATGTTATTATTGTTAACTATGAAAAATTATATTAAACAATTTATTAATCAAACCAAAAATTTAAAATAGCATTAACCTAATTTAAAAAATAATAAAAAATCCATTTTGATTTAGAAAGATTTTTTTAACAATAGATAAACCCGTGTAATATACAGGGTTTTTAAAGATATAACATTTTTTATTATTTGCTATATAAAATTAGATTTATTCAACCTGTACAATACACAGATTTTTTAAACATAACTTTTTATTATTTAGTATATAAAATTACATTTCTTCCACCCGTGAATACACAGGTTTTTTTTAAGATATTTTTTTATTGTTTGGTATATAAAATTATATTTATTCAACTCGTAAAATACATGAGGTTCTTAAAGTTATAATTTTTTTATTATTTAATATATAAAATTATATTTACTCAATACATGTAATAAATGAGGTTTTTAAAAATATATTGTTTTTTTATTTAGTATATAAAATAACATTTATTAAACCCGTGTAATACACGGGGTTTAACCTGGTAAGGATAATAAAGTAATAAAGATTTACCAAAGGATGTAGGCACATACGTGAAGGTTAACTAATTAATAATAATTATATTATAATAGAAAAGTATTTGGTGTTTTTATAGTAATTCTAAATATGTTATAATGTAATTAGTAAAACAAATTGTTTTGTGTGAAAATAATTTAGACACGGTTAAAAGATGAAGAAAAGTGAAATAGTAAAGTTGGATAAAATCTTATCTTCAAGATAAGAATCATCTTATCTTCATGATAAGAATCATGTGTCATGTTAAAGCCTCTTAGAGGCGTTTTCTGACATGTGGATGCCACGTCAAAAGGACATTTTTCATCCAAAAAGGGTGTAGTGGTCCATGCCATATTTTTGCCCCTTCAATTATTATTATTATTCAATTTTGTTCAATTATTTTCTAAATAAATATAAAAAGGTTTAAAATGGACGTGGGAGGATCCTATTGGCCATTCACAATCATCTCAGGCGTGGAAAAGAAAACGCCATTAAAAAAAGGTAAAAAATGCCTAAGGGGGCGGTGTGGTGGGCATTGTGGGGCGTTTTTGGGGCATTCCACGCACATTTCCACGCCCACTACGGGTGGTATAAGAATGAGTGAAACTAAGTAAGGAGGAGGTGGAGCAAGAGATACGTGTCTACAATCCAAAATCAACATCTGTCGATCTCTATCTTGGTTGCCAAGGAAAGAAGTCGATTTACGAAGCCGGTATGCATATCCCCCCCCCCCCCCCCCCCACACACACACACTTTATTATATATTTCCGACGCAAATCTCGTCAATGGTTCGATTCTCCGGCGAGCCAAAGATAAATTAAAATACCTGTAGAATATCCAATAGATTTACCTCCACACCTTAACCATCTACATACCACCTATATCGATGTTCGTAGCACACCCGACATTTTCCGGCGACTTCGTTTTTCTGATCTACTGCTTATCTCCAATCTAAGGTAATATCGTAGCAGTACACTTTTAATTATGCTCATTTAAACTTAAGTAACGGTCTGTAAATCGGGATTTTACTTATAATTGTAGAAGAAGACGACCAGTAACAACTCATATAGACCTAGTAAATATAATTAGTAGTCATGCACTTACTAGCAAACCAAAAGTCATGGTTTATCCTTTTTGTCTATAACAACTACAATAAAACTGTCATTCATTACAAAATAGTTATACAAATAGGGTAATCAAAAGAACTTGGCATGCTGCAAGTTCTGATGTCAAGTTCTATTTGTCTAAAATATATTTTAGCAATGAAATTTAAAATTAGCAACATATTAGTGCATAGGGGTGTTGTACCCCATGCTTTGGGTGGTTGTCAGATAGGTTTACGGAGAAAACCTACAAACTCCCAAGAATACAAGAGAAGGAGAGAGACATGAAACTAAATTTTCATTCAATAATATTCTGCTTTTTTTTTCATGAACTTCAAATGATTCTTAAATACAAGAATTGTAAACTAACTGAATAAACGTGCAAGAGAACATGGAATTTTGGAATGCATGAAACAACTAAAAGTGTGGAAAATAATAAACTAAAACAAGGCCATTTGGAGATGTGGGCTTCAACGTGGAACATGAGACCATAACGTGGGTTCGAGTCGTATCAATACTCCCGCCCTATAATGCCTATACACTAATTCAGGAGGAAATCCAGTAAATCTGGAAAACCACAATTATGGGAACTACATATGATTCTATATGGGGGAACTACATGCGCTTTTGGATTTGTCAAGCCTCTGATATCATCGGTTTTATATAGTTTGTAGTTTGACACCCTCAAATTATTGTATATACTGTGTATGCCGTTGTGGTAAGTATATGTTTATATTTTGTACCCTCATTTCCACCAACTTTTTTCTATCAAAATCCAAAAAAAATATCTTCTTCAGGAACTTCAAAAAATGGAGAGATTTGAGCCTCTTGAACTTGTTCTTAGAGGTGCATTAATCGCTTCCGATCGTCTCATCAACCTTATTCGCTTACAAGTCTCGATGAACATCCTGAAATCATTCAAAAAATTAACAAACAAATGTTATCAAATCAATTCTAAAAAAATGTATGATACTGAAATGATCACTTGATCAAGTTTCGCGAACTTACTTCCAAGGAACATCACCAACAAGCATCCAGTCCCCAAATTTATCCTCATACATTGATACATACATTCTTCCATTCACAACATCTAACAAGTTGTTCTCACTCAATGCATTTTCTATAAAAACAATCACTATATTCACATTAGATAATCATCAAACAGGACACAAGCTTACCTAAATTCAAATCTAAAATGAAGTCTTATGCGTTGTCCAATCGTATCGTTGGGGTAGAGGTGTGAATTTCTAAGACGACCTGAAAACATGACACAAACTTAACACGAAATCTTATGGGTTTGGGTTTAGTCTGAATTGGTTCGGGTCAGTTTCAAGTTGAACCCGCGAATCCGTTTAGCTAAACGGGTCGGGTTCGTGTGAACCCGGTCGGGTTGGCAGGTTGACCCGTTTAACCCGTTTATATTATATTATATCTTTTTTTCAATATGTTTATGTCATAAATTAAACTGGATGAGTGTTTTACGCCACAATTATAACTTAAAAATAGGAATTAACATAAGATTTTATAATTAAAATGTAACTATATTATATACATTTGTGTTTTTTGTAGTAAAAGTTTACTTAATATGTTATTTTGCGAAAAAAAAATCGGGTTGAACGGGTCGTGTTCAGGTCAACCGCGAATATCCAGGTTGTGTTCGGGTTCATAAGTATGACACAATTTTCGGGTTTGGGTCGGGTTCGTCTAAAATTTTCGGGTTCGGGTCGGGTTGAACCTGCCAACCCACGAACACGACCCATTTAGCACCCCTAGTTGGGGGCAGCTGCCCCCCTTAAAAATAGTGTGTTTTAGGAAAAAATCCAGTCCGCCCCTCTTAAAAGTTTAGTTAATCCTTGTCGCTGAGAAAATAAATTAGAAGACCTAGTATACTGCGGTGTGTGATTTGATCGAAATTTTGATTTTACAGATTCGAAATGAGAAACTGTCATCCCATTTAATCCAGTCGGGATGCGCCATTACCTGACATGTTTCTTGGTAGGAGTAACATGAAGCTCAGAATTAGGGATGTATTCAAGACGCTCCCCAAAAAGGGAATTGATCTATGGTCGATTTCATAAGAATTTATAGTTATACCTCGTAAAAAAAGACTTTTTCTTTTGTAGAATTAAGCAGTTTCTTTTTTTAGAAAAAAATGATGTTCAAGTAAGCAAATAGAAAGGATGTCATGGTTACAAGAGTCTATCTATCGCATATAGACTTTAATCGTGGCCTAACCGTCGAGGTGAAGTCGGGACCTAAAAGATCGAATGGAACAGTACATAGACAAGTAAATTCCTTATGAATTCCAAGGTACTCTCTTTAATTAAGAATTGTTCGCCACTGGTTGAACATTGAATATGATGTTTTATGGGTTGAGTTATAATACAAAAGATTTAAAAATAAGAAGGGTAAGAAGGCACCAGAGAGTGACAGGTGTCCTATGAGTAATTAAATGGAAAGGGTAATTTTGTCTACAAGAGGAAAGAGAATATGCACATGCAAGTCACATGCTATTTCCCCCTAACTTTTAAACGTCCGTAACTTTTTTATACATCATTTGTTTTAAAAAAAAATTATACCATAAAATCGAGCGTTTTTTTATCTTTAATATGAGTACCATATTGTTATATTTTTCAAAAAAAAATTCAAAAACCCAGTTGCATATTACACAATGGACATGATGTAAAACACAATGTAAATTAGATTAAAAACACAATCAATGACAACAGATAAAGACACAATGGACAACATACTAAAACACAATGAACATAACGTATAACACAATGGCGATAACATATAACACAATAAGAATCAGACTAAATAAAAACACAATTGATGACAACAGATAAAAGACACAATTAATGACAGCAAATAAAAGACACAATGGAGAGCAGATGAAGACACAATGAAAAACAAACTAAAAACACAATACATAACAAACTAAAACACAATGAACAAGATAATAAAAAAATTGAACAAATTATTAAACCACAATGGACAACATATTAAAACACAATGAATAACATATTACACAATGGACATGATGTAAAACACAATGTAAATTAGATTAAAAACACAATCAATGACAACAGATAAAGACACAATGGACAACATACTAAAACACAATGACCATAACGTATAACACAATGGCGATAACATATAATACAATAAGAATCAGACTAAATAAAAACACAATTGATGACAACAGATAAAAGACACAATTAATGACAGCAGATAAAAGACACAATGGAGAGCAGATGAAGACACAATGAAAAACAAACTAAAAACACAATACATAACAAACTAAAACACAATGAACAAGATAATAAAAAAATTGAACAAATTATTAAAACACAATGGACAACATATTAAAACACAATGAATAACATATTAAACACAATGACCTGAACTAATAACACAATTTATAGAAAACTCAGATATAACAAAATCTTGATTGTGTTATTGTGTTATAGGTTTTTATAAAAACGCAATGGATAGAACTCAAATTAACATTGTGTTATAGGTTTTGAAAATAACACAATGTATAGAAACTTTACTGACCAAAACCCAGTTAAAAGACACAATGACCTGAACCTTTAACACAATGCCAAAAAACCAAGTAAAAATGGAATTTTTTATTTTATTTTTATATGATAATATGGTACTCATATTAAAGATAAAAAAACGCTCGTTATTATGGTGAATTTTTTTTTGAAAAAAAATGTCGTATGAAAAAGTTATGGACGTTTTAAATCGATGGGGGAATTGGCATGTGCCTTGCATGTGGAGAGAGAAAATCCATAAATATAGGATTCCCTTTATGCCCTTCTATTATCTTCTTTTCCCTACAACCAATCTCAACCCTCCAAATCTAAGATCAATGGACTAGAATCCTTCTTACACTTCTTATTTTTTTTATCCTTTGTATTTGATCCTAACCCGATGTTTTATAACAATAATTTGGGACCTCAGATCATTAGATATGTAGTTACCAAGTGTGAAATAAGAAAATATCTCCACCAGAGCACATTGAAGCAGCTGATAGTCTCCATACAATTCCAGATCTACTTTTCTCATATATGGTGCTCCGTCAACCGCCACCTTTACAAACTTAAACTTACTCTTCTTCCGGTGCAACGTCACTGGCGATCGGATTTGTTTCCTGCGGCATCCATCAGTAGACATATTATTCGTATTGTTAGGAATCAAATGGCGCGGTGAAATCAACACACAGTTGCAAAACGATTTAAACACGTGCAAAATAGAAAAATAAAAGCAAGAAGGAACACGATAATTTTAGGTGATTCAGTGTGAATTGAATCCTACGCTCCAACTAGATATTTTATTATATGCTTAGTAGTCAGAACTAAGATTACAATTACAAATCATAGGGTATAAATAGATATTCATATCGTTAGGAATCAAGTGGCGCAACAAAACACAAATGACTTAAACACACGCAAGAAAAAAAAAATAAAGCAAAAAGGAACATAACATTTATAAGTGATGTAGTGTGAAACTTACGTCCATTGACTGCAACTAGATATTTTTACGATCATGATATATATAAATAGACACATAATTGTAGCCGAGGCCCCAAGAAAACATTTATGGATCAAAACATGCCCAAAGTCGGTGATCATAACTTACTCATCCAAAGGACATTTTGTAGCGTCGGAACGAATATCATCGAAACTTTCAATCGATCGTCGTTTTTTTGCCAACTTTCGGCCTCGTGATTCACCTGGTAAACCTAATGTAAGCTCAGTTTCAATGAGATTGTGGCCGTAAGTGGTAAACTCCGACGTCTTCGATATGATACGATGAAAAAGAGTTATGGGTTTGAGATATTGAGGTTTTGTGGTGTAGTTGTAGTGGGAGAGACCACAAGCAATGCTCCATTTAGGAGTTTACACGTGGATTAAGATGAAGGGTCCAGATTGTTTGGTGTGGGTGATGAATGATGATGAAGAGATGGTAGATTAGTAGTTGGTGGGAGTACCGAATCATGGCAATTTGCTCGTGTGTGTTGTTTGATGAAAAAGAAAGTAATATGGATCCAAAATGACACATAACAGAATATTGTTGTGTGAGTCTTTGCTTCTTTTTTCCTTATCCAAAATAACACATTGTCGTGTGGGTCTTTGCTTCTTTTTTCCTTTTCTTTTCTTTGCTGCTATAGCTGTTCTCAGGCCTCTAAAATTTTATTTTCACACCTTTGTATGTATACAACCCGTATAGAGTTATACAGGCTGTACAATTAATTGTTGCACAAAAAAATGTTAGAGAATGGTTTTTTTGTCTCCATGTATACGGGCCGTATAACATTATACGACCCGTATAGAATGTTATACGACTAATATAATGTTATACGACACAAGCCTCATATAATTTTATACGACCTGATATTTTCTCCATCATACACGAGCCGTATAACATTACACGGCTCAATATTTGTCATGCCATATTATTCTAATACGGGCCTATACGTTATATGGCCCGTATACAGGATGTGAAACTAAGATTTTGGGGCGTGTCTTTGTTAGGACCCTTTATTATTTTTATTATTATTTCGACATATTAATGATTTAGTTCTCTTCTGTGATTAAATGCATTTATTGATGATTTAGTTCTTTCAGTGATTAAATGCATTTTTTAAATATGATTGACACATTGTGGTGTGGGTCTTTGTTTTTTTAAATTAATTATTTCGACATATTGATGATTTAGTTCTCTCGAGCCGGGGGTCTCACTGGAAGCAGCCTCTCTATTCCTACGGGGTAGAGGTAAGGCTGTCTACATCTTACCCTCCTCAGACCCTACCTTTGCTTTGCTATTGGTGGGATTTACTGAGTATGATGATGATGATGATGATGAAGTGATTAAATGCATATTTTCTTTTTTAAATATGATTAAAAAGATACGTACATCATTATAAACGTGAGAACAACCATAATATTTTCACTTCGGATTCCTATCAAGCCATTCCAGGGGAGACACGAGAGGGGGTATGTTGGAGAGGTGAGAGCATGAGTAAATTCCAATGAAGATGACAAATTTTGAGAAAGGGGTGTTTGAGTGTTTGTTAGGTAGCATAACTCGAATTAAGTTATTCGAATTTGAAATTTAAAGCCGAAATTTTACTTATTCAATTCGAATAAACTTAAAAAAAACCTAAATAACTATATTTCTTAAACTTTAACATTGATCCATCTTTACTCAATTAACGTATGCAAGCTCAATAAAGCTATTTACAATAGACTTCGCCAAGCCTCACAAGCTTGATATGAAGAACTCAAATCCTATCTTCTATCAGTTAGCTTCAAACCAACCATCTCAAATCCGTCTCTCTTTGTTAATCACTCTACAAACACTCATTTTTCTTCTTGTATATGTCGATAACATCATAATTATCGGAGTAAATTGCCCTCTAATCAATAAATTCACCACTAGTCTCGCTACTCCATTTTCCCTAAAAGATCTTAGATCTCTCTAATGCCGAACCCCAAGTGGATTACTTCTCATCCTACTTAGGCAAAATGAACTTTTCATCAAATCTTACTTCTTAGGTGTTAAAGTCATCTCTCACACCAAATGCCTATTTCTGTCCCAATCTAAATGAATTTGTTATCTATTACTAAAACCGATGGCATACCTCTACACTTAGAAGAGATCATTCTTTGTTATTCTTGATCCATTGGTTTACAATATGTGGAAATGTGAGACCATTTGGTTATTTTTGAAGCTGAGACTATTGTCGGCCAACGACTAATAGTTGAGATTATTAAAATCCATTATTCCTTCATTTTATAGCCTTAAAAGGGCTAAATCGGTATCTTGTTGATAAGGCTTACATCTCACACCATGACATGTGGTTACATTTCATCCATAAAGGATTTAGCTTTAAGAAGTTATATGATCCTAACTTGTACATCACTTTTTCTGTCATTTTCATTTCTAATTTGTATATAGAGTAATGAACTTGTATTTGTTAATACGAACACAGGCCGCAATTACTAATTTAATTACAAGTTAAGGGGGTGATATTTGTATATTGTTAGTAATATTTATTTATTTATTTTGTGATATGTAAACATTTGTAGAACTAGAAAAGATTAAGCTAAAGTGTTGGGAAAACAACACTTAAAGCCTAATTATGGATTTGTTAAAAGACCTGAATGACCCCTTGTTTTGATGATGTTAGAAATTTATAGCTTGTGTTAATGGTTGTTGATTAAGGATGTGCATATACCACACACATGTTACTTAACAGTTAACACTTAATGAATCATCAAGATTCAAGTGGCGCATATCCAACAAGTACAATCACCACCAAGTAATATATCTTCAAAGACTATCACGTGTAAAGATTCAAGAACGAAGACACAAATGTGAAGAATGAAGTGAAGATACATGTCAACAAAAAAATCATTGATAGAATACCAATCACAATATACAAAGAATAAAGCTTAAACACCAAGTGAATTTAATTGGGAATAGAAAGATGATTAAACAAGGATTGACTTCTTTCAACCATAACAAGTAAAATCTCAAAGGAATCAAACTAGTTGAAGATTAAGGGGAGGAGGGGTGGTCAGACCGTGGGGTATGGGGCGGGGGTTTGGGCGTGGGTTGGGGGAAAACGCCCAAGCCACCACCCCGGGTGGGCTTGGGTTTGGGCGTGGCCCTTGGGGCTTGGCTTTCAAGCCGGGCGTGGGGCGGATAGGCCATGCTAGTTGGCTGAATTTCATTGGCTCACCCGCCACGTCAGGCGGTTGGGTTTTTGAACTTTGAATTTTAAAATTCAAACCATCCCCCCAAACGGTCCCCCCATCTTCCCGAACCGCGACGCGGGTCACCCAAAGGGCCTATATATTGAAACCCAACCCACTGGTCCCCCCATCCCACGAACCCAACAGCCCCACCAACAACCCCACCGGCTACCACTTCTCTCGAACCCGCTACCCCACTGGTCCACCCCATCCCACGAACCCAACCCCGCTATGGCATCTTGGACTCGTGAAGAGGAAATTACTCTCGTCACAAGCGTCGTTGACGCTATGAAGGGTCGGCCACCCGGCCAAACAAAATATTGGGTGGAAGCGTTCCAAGCCTACCGACTTAACGTCGGTAACGACCGCCACAACCTCAACGCGTGCCAACATAAATGGCGCGATCTACGGCCCAAGCTCGAGCGTTTCAAGGCTTACTACGAAGCCGTTCCCGGTGGCGAGTTAAGCCACGAGGACCGGGTGGCGGTGGCTAACATAGAGTTTCGAGGCAAGGAAAAAAAGGCGTTCGACAAGATCGACCTTTTTGAAATTTTTTTAACGCTTTAGGTTTGTTATTTTGTAATTTTTAGGATTATGTAATGTTTTAAATTTTAATGAAGTTGTAGGTTTTTTTTTATAATTGTTGTGTGATTTTTTATAAATTTTTTTGTATTTTTTTTTAATTACTCTGCCACGCGGTGCACCCAACCCACTCCCCGCCATACCCCGCGGATACGTAACCAGGAGGTGGGGGGGGGGGGGGGGGCTCCCATTCCACGTGTCACCAAATGCCCCAACCCACGCCCAACCCCCGCCCCACGGTCTCACTAGTGATAGATTTCTATCACTCCCACTATCCAATCAAATCATGCCATGTCATCACCCAATATTCTATCCATAGTGATAGAAATGTAGGGGGTGGTATCACTAGTGATAGAATTCTATCACTCCCAAATTTTTTTAATTTTCATTTTAAAATTAGAAATTAACTATAGAACACTAAAATATAAATTTCATTAAACTTAAAAAATAAATTACATAGCAAAATAAAAAAACAACTAAACATTGGAAAAAAAAAAAACTAAACGGGTGGCATCTCCCAACCCCACTTTGCGCAAATCTCACGCTTTTGTTGAATGACAATTGACTTAAACGGTTCGTCGAGATGGTTGTGCTTTTCACACAAGATTTTTAAATCATTTTGTCTTTCAACCGTTTTCAAGTGTTCCTTGTACGCCTGCTCGTGTTCAACTTTTGCAGACATAATTATATCTTTTCTTTCTTCGGCCTTCTTGTATCGGGTCATTTTCTCCTCTTCGATTCTAAAGATCGACTCCGCCACCGCTTCCTTCCCTTTGCTTGACGATTCACCACCTCTCCTGCGGCGTGGCCTTGTAGGTGTATCTTCTTCAACGGGGTCGTCAACGGGTTGATCGGGTTCGTCAAGGGGGTCGTCGTTTAAGTTCATTTCGGGCAAGTTATCCGACGCGGGAGTCGTGTAGTTCCCCGAATCGGATGTCTTTGATCTTTTCGAAGCTCCTCGTTTTTTTGGAGCCGTAGGACCACGCATGCCAACCAACTCAACGGGGACCCACTTCGGGTGATTTCTCGCAACTTCCCATGCCACCACGTGTGGAAAACTCCTCTTTTTGTAGACATCGCAATACATTTCGGTGGCTTGTCGCATGATTGTCGTCTCGCTCGCTCCACTTTGTGGGTTTCAGTTTCTACAAAAAATATAAAAGGTTATGTTTAAAAAAAAATTGTTTTAAAAATAAAAACTGTTTCTGTTTTTTTTTTAAACTGTTTCTGTTTTTTTTAAACTGTTTCTGTTTTTTTTTAAACTGTTCTGTTTTTTTTTTAAACTGTTTCTGTTTTAAAAAAAAATTGTTTCTGTTTTTTTTAATAAAAAACAGTTTTCAATGAAAAAAGATTTAAACTTTAATAAAAAACATACCTTTTGAATGAAACAAGCGTTGAACTTACTAATTTTCCCGTTCAAATCCGTCCACTTCGACGTCATTTGGTCCATGTTTCGTATCCTTGCACCGGGAAGTTGCCTAAAATGATTAATGACCCGTCTCCAAAACACATCCTTTCTTTGCTCGTTGGCATGTTTCACGCTCTCCGAGATGTGCAAATACGCCTGCACCAAGGACACCTCCTCCTCGCTCGTCCATTGTTGTCGGACGGTTGGGACTATTTCTTGAACGTCATCATTTTCTTCTTCTTCCTCTTCCTCTTCCTCTTCTTCTTGTTGTTGTTCTTGAACGTAATCATCATCTTCATCGTCGTCAATACTTTGTTGTGGTTCACGATACGCGTTTGCAAAATGATGGATGACGGTGTTGGTTTCTAGTAGTGGGTCGAGTTGGTGGGTTTGATACGTTTGGGGTTGAAATTGGTGAGGTTGAAACGGTGGGACGAACGGTTGGTTTTGATACGTTTGCGATTGAAAGGGTGGATATTGTTGGGTTTGAAAGGGTGGATATTGTTGGGTTTGAAAGGGTGGGACTTGGTCGGGTTCGTCTTGCAACCTAAAGCGCGTCGGCTCGCCAAGATTCGCTCGAACCTTGGGTCTTACGGGATTTTTCTTCGTACCCGAACCTCTTTTTTTCGAACCCCCACCTCTCTTGCTTGAACCTTCCATGTTTCTTGTAAAAATATTTTTTGAAATCAAATGGAGAATTGTATGATTTTTTGAAGTGAGTTAGATAAATTTTGATATGAAATATATTGGGTAAAATAGATTTATATAACATTCAAAAAAAAAACCCAACGTTCATTTTCTCCCCCCCCCCCCCAACGGTCACCCATCAACGGTCCATTTTTTATTTCCAACGCGTTATACATTCAACGCGTTAAGTTTTCCACGCGTGATGATAGGGGCGGCGGCGGTGTTCCGTGATGGATTAACGAGTGATGGGGTGGTATAACGGACCACCCCGTGTGCTCTAAATAGAGATAATTTGAAATTCAAAGGTTGGGTGAATCTAGTTGAAGAATTTCCATTTATAGGATGAAATCATGGTGGGAGACTAAACCATACTATAAATGGAAAGAAAGCAGCTATGTTTACCAAATGTGCACCATGCTTTAAAAGTTGACCACACTATTGATGGATGTCATTAGGTTGCTTGCAAGACTTAAAATTTAGAGGTATTACCGTCCAAAAGGTGCTGGAACTCAAATATGGATGTTACACAGCATTTAAGAATTCAAAATGTGTAAAATGACGTATTAGGACGTCCCACGGTCGATGGATTAATCGTGGCATTGTGTAAAGGTTTTGAGAATCAACCTCAAAAAGTATTGAGGGATGGATGTGTATTTATATTCAATTGGTACAAAAATATCTCTTGTAAATAAGGAGAGTAAATCACAAAATAAAAGAAACGAATAAAGACAAAGAATACAATTTGATTACAAAATTATTTACTTAACACCCCCTTCAATCGAAACGGTGGCGGTCCAAGACGAAGCATTGAGCGAAAAACTTCAAACTGAGCACGCGGAAGACTTTTTGTAAAGATGTCAGCCACCTGAAGATTGGTTGGAACGAACTTTGTATAAAGTTTTCCAGAATTTACTAGTTCACGAATAAAGTGATAATCCAAATCAATGTATTTTGCACGCTTGTGTGAAATTGGATTTTGGGTCATGAACAAGGCACTTTTATTGTCACATAAAAGAGTCAGGCGATCTGGAGGTAAAGCATGTAGTTCTCGTAACAAGTGGGTAATCCATACAATTTCTGCAGCAGTATTAGCCATAGCACGATATTCAGATTCACAACTTGATCTAGAAACTGTTGGTTGCTTTTTAGCGCTCCATGATACAAGATTTCCACCAAGAAATATAGAATAACCATAGGTAGAACGTCTTGTATCCATGCAACGGGCCCAATCAGCATCAGAGTAGCCAATAACAGAGCAAGCATGAGGACGACTGTAAGTTAGACCAAACGAAATGGTGCTTTTAACATACCGTAGTAAACGTTTAACAGCCCGAAAATGATCAATGGTTGGGTTTTGAAGAAACTGAGATAGTTGATTGACAACATATGATAAGTCAGGCCTGGTAATAGTTAAGTATTGCAAAGCACCAACTAGAGAGCGATAAAGCGTAGGGTCAAAATATGCAATACCATCAGCCGTGAAGGATTCATGAGGAGAAAGAGGAGTACTAACAGGTTTAGCATCATATAAATTCGCCCGTAGAAGAATATCTTTGGCATATTTAGTCTGTGTAAGAAACAAACCAAAAGAAGTGTAGGCTACTTCAAGACCCAAAAAAAATAACTTAAGCCCCCAAGATCTTTGATAGCAAATTCACGATCAAGATGATTAATAAACGTGCGGATCAGTTTTTCATCATTACCTGTTAGTATAAGATCATCAACATAGACTAGGAGATATAGAATGCATGAGTCTTTACAAAAGACAAAAAGAGAGGTGTCTGCACGACTGCATATAAAACCATAAGAAGTAAGAAACGTGCTTAAACGTTGGAACCAAGCACGAGGAGCTTGCTTTAAACCATAAAGCGCCTTGGATAACTTGCACACATGATTCGGGTATTTGGAGTTAACAAAGCCGGGTGGCTGCTCCATGAAGACGAGTTCAGTGAGATTGCCATTTAAGAAGGCATTCTTGACATCAAGTTGATGTAACTTCTAGTTGTTGAGAACAGCAAGGGATAAAACAATCCTAACAGTTGATGCTTTGACCACTGGACTGAAAGTAAGGGAATAATCCAAACCTGGAATTTGTGTAAAGCCCTGAGCAACTAAACGAGCTTTGTATCGTTCAATAGTCCCATCCGAGTGATATTTGACACGAAAAACCCATTTGGAACCAACAATATTTGTTGAAGAAGGCCGTGGAACCAACGTCCACGTATTGTTTTGATGTAACGCGTCAATTTCTTCGACCATTGCTGCCATCCATTTTGGGTCTTTGGCTGCCGTTTTAAAACCACGTGGCTCAGTAATAGCGTGTAAGGCAGCATGAAGAGCGTGGGTGTTTAGAGTGGCAAGATCCGCTTGGTATTTTGGTTTGAAGATTCCATCCTTGGCCCTTGTGGTCATTGGGTGAGAGTTGTAGGAGGTAGTAGAGGTGGTTGGAGTTGGGTCAGGCACATGATGGACGGTTGGATCAGGGTCGGGAAATTGGTTTGGCAGAGGTTGGGTTGTCGATGATGGTGGGTTGTCGGGTGGAGGAATAGGTTGTTGGGCTGAGAGGGGGGGGGGGGTTTGGTTGGGAGGACGTTGTTGGGCCAGGGGTTTGCAAAGGATTTTGTGGAGTTGGGCCAAAGGGGGTACATAATGGACAAGGATTAGATGGGCTAGTGGTATGTAAAGATTTAGAAGGTGTGGGGTTCGGGTTTGTAGGTAAGGACGTGTTCGATGATGGACTAGAAAACTCATCACAAAAGGTAGTAAGGTCAAGGTTATGAAGGTCCATTTGTCCAGATGAATCTTTAAACGTGAAGGATTGTTCGTTGAACCGAGCATGTCTGGAAATAAAAACCTTTGAGGAGGCCGGATCCAAGCAACGATATCCCTTGTAATGTGTACTATAACCAATAAAAATACAAGGGAGACTCCTCGGCTCAAGCTTATATTTGGCATAGTCGCGTAAATAAGAAAAAACTCGACACCCATATACTCGAAAATTATTATACTGAGGCGTTTGTTTGAAGAGTATTTCAAAAGGCGACACATTGTCTAATATTGGAGATGGCACACGGTTGATTATATAAGTTGCCGAAGTGAAAGCATCAACCCAAAAATGAGCCGGAACATGAGCATTAAATAGCATTGCAAGCCCAGTTTCAACAATATGACGATGCTTGCGTTTCGCACGCCCGTTTTGTTGAGGCGTATAAGGACATGAATAACGATGAAAAGTGCCATTGTCTTCAAATATTTTTTGAACAGTGTGATTAAGAAACTCCGTGCCACAATCACTCTGAAAAACTTTGATCTTCCTTGAACATTGGGTTTGAACAAGTTTGATGAAGGCGGGTAAAACCGTATAGAAACCTGTTTTTGTTTTTAGTGGATAAAACCACGTAAATCTGGAATGATCATCTATAAAAATAACATAATAACGATAACCATCAACAGAAGCAATAGGGGCAGGACCCCATAAATCACAATGAACCAAATCCAATGGAAAAGAAGCACACTTTTCATTAGTATTAAAAGATAATCGTTGTCCCTTGGCAAGTTGGCACGAAGTGTAAATAACAGGTTTAGGTAATAATGAAGTAACTGACAAAAAACCACACTTGTTCAAAACTGAAATAACATCAGAAGAAACGTGGCCTAAACGAGCATGCCATAACTCGTAAGAGGCCTTATTCGAAACATCAGCAACAAAAGCTTTGGGTCCATCTTTGATCACGCAGAGTCCATCAACACATGTTCCTTTAGCGAGTACATGTTTTGTTTTCCGATCCTGAATGTGAAAATAATATTGGGAAAATAAGACATCAACAGGATGATCAGCAGTCAACTTGCTGATAGATAAAAGTTTCTTGGTGAGATTTGGAACCACAAGTACAATACGCAAGTGAATATTATTGCAAAGTTTAGTAGATCTCGTATGTGTAATGGGAAGTTGTTTACCATTTCCAAAAATAACTGTAACACCTCGAAAATTCATGTCCAATAAAATAAAGACACGTGTCCCATAAGATAAATGTGTCATAAATTCCGGATCAAGTTAAAGGATGTAAGGTAGGATTTAAAAGCGTCGACATGTTAATAAATACCTCTGAGCGACCTATGTATAAATCCCAAACCTTAACCTGTGTTATAAACATCTGATAAACATCCTAATCCGGTTAATGCTAGTAATAATTGATCCAAATTGCAAGGATGGGATCCTATGAGAATGGGTACGACAAACCTTCATGCATGTTCCCTTTCAGAAGAATCCAAAGAATTTTTGAAGCATGGCAAGTTGACATAACTGTTCAAGCATGTTCAAGAGGTCCCATACTGATAATAAAGGTCCAAGATTCGAGGTTGTAAAGTTGCGTGATCAAAGCTTGAAAGTTTACAAATTTTTGTTTTCTGGTGAAGGCTTACGGACCGCAAAGGATACCCCTTACGGTCCGTAAGGAAGCAGACCGGGTGATGTTTTTTTTTAAGCGGATACGGACCGCAAGGCCTTAGCCTTACGGTCCGTAAGGCAGTCCCAGCATCAGAAAACATGACAGGTGCCTGTTATAACCATTTTAACCGACTTAAATCATTTGTTTTCAATACCATGTGCTGCACAAACTTGTTTGTAGGCTCTAGGGACACTTGTAATCGATCAGGGATCCCCTCATAGGCTTGTTTGTCATGATCATGATGAATCAAAGGCACTATATAAAGAACCATTGTTGCAAACTTTGAACACTTGCACTTGGAAGCATTATAACTTCATTCCTGGAGCACAAGATCAGTCCCCAAGCATCACTAGTCGTGCATAGGACCTTGGTAAGCTTCCTTGACCTTCCTTAATCGTGTTTTACTTAGTTAATTAGCTTAAAGTCAAACCGTCGTAATTAAGGTTTGACTTATCGATTAATCACTAATGGCCTGGTGATTAGCCAAATTGAAAGTAGTTATAAGTTGGCATTTATGTGGGCAATAAACCCTTAAAAGGGCACCCTCTGATTCCCGCTCTAACTAGGTCAAATGTCGGGTCAAACTTAATCCGAAAAAGTCAACAGAAACTTAATTTTCGGATTAACACATAATTAGCAATGTAGAAGACATGTAACCTATTTTACCACTCATATAACTAGGTAATAAATGCAAGAACATGTCTAAGCATGTCCGACCCGACAATTTTCAGTTTAGGACCGGTTCGGAACCGAAAGTCGCATAAATTGACCATTGCTTTGACTTTCAGTTCTGACCCATATTAGCATGATTTAGAAATGCCTTAGGGCTTCATTAGGACCGGGTTACATGATAGTATAACCCTCTGTGATTGGTCCGTTGATTGTCCGATTCGTTTACACGTTTCCGTTAATTACATAATGTTGACCATAATGCCCATTTGACCTTAAAACGAGAATTTTGGAAATGTGAGAGGACAATAATCTTTGTTACTGAATTATAAACATCTCCCTAAATTTTCACATCAGTTGGAGGTCTAGATTAGGAGTTATGCTCAATAGCGTAATTAGAAGGCTTTTATTTAATTAAACAGCGTAATTAGCATAAAGCCTATCTAAACCCAATTTTTGACACCAAACCTTTTACCCACTGATGTAATATAATATTTTGGGATTTTTGAAGATTTTTAATTATTTTTAAACTGATCACAACATAGGGTTATCGCCTTGATTCGGTTATTGCCGATTACACCCTTATGCTTATAAAATAAGTTTTTCATAACAATTTGATACCAAATCTTTGGCTACTGATTTTATATGATAAATGGAGTATTTTGAGCCTTATAAACTGATCAGAAAATTCAGATTTCTATTCTAACCTGGAAATCGCTTAAAACGATTTTTACGCGTTTTAAACGTATAGTATAGGTTAAAACCATTCTTGTCATATAAGACCTATCACCTACTGATATAACTTATTAAAATAAGTAAATTTTACTGATTATTTCAGACCCGAACATCAGAGTTATAATTAATCTCTTTTATAATCTTTAAAATGACCAAAATACCCCTACGGGGCTTAATTTGAGATTAAACTCGTTTTGGGCATAATGGAAGGTATCCTTCTGATATCACACCATATTTGAAGCATATTAACTTAGGAAACCTGTTCATGACTCAATTGGTTATCCGTTACGCGTTATTCGCGTTCGGTTCGGTTTATGTAACTAGTTTGCATAAATTGACCGAAACGGGTCAAACCTTATCATTTTTATCTTAAAATCCAGGATGTATTTAGTTTACCCATATTATACAAGTCTTCAAACTTGTCGGGACTAAATCACATTCTAATCCGGTCGTCGCTTAATCTTGCGTTTTGAACCGTATACCTTTCTTTAAAACTAACCGGTCTAAGTTTAGGCTTAATTAAGACCCGTTAGGAATCTAATAGGTTATTAAAACCTTCGTTCCAGATTTAGGGGACCAGTAAAAGCTATCTGCACTTGTTGATTGAATACGGTTGAGATAAATTGGAATATTTGCTCAGGTAAATACTTTTAACTTATTTTCCCTATACGGGCTTGGGGTACAGTATATAAAATACCGCTTGGTCAGGCATTGAATCTTTAATCGTATGATGGTTAATTTATTGAAATGACCCGTTTAAATTGTCTTGTTTGCTTAAAGCCTTTGGGGGGTTAATGACAATGTCCCGGATATCCTTGGCATCATTTTACGAAATGACCACGACCTAAGCACGGGGTGTAGGCGTACACCCGACGGTGCATAAATAAATAAATAATAAGGTATAACCGCCGCGGGACTATATCATGTGGTGTGTCTATTAAGCTCTAACCTGGTGTCAACCCGGGCTACTGAACGCATAAGAAACATGTAATTCTTTTACAAGATTATATTCAAATAATTATCCCAAGTTATAAAATGTTTGTGCCTCGTGCATTTAAATCAACTTTCTAAACCTTTTCAAAATGAGTCAGTTGATTGTATTTACCAGTGTAAACTAACGTATTTTCCCAAAAAGATTAAGTGCAGGTACTACTCGAAATAGGCTGGCTTTCTCCTTAGCATCAATAAGAGTCTCGCAAGCTTGGATGCATTTCAGTCTGTTGAACAATGTTTCTTTTTATTTGATCCACATGTGGATTATTTTCAACTATTTTGTGATACTTAATATTACAATTTTATTCGGTTGAAATGAATCTATCTTTTGCTTCCGCTGTGCATTTAAATATTGTGTTGTTTGACTATAATGATATCAACTACGTCACGATACTCCCCCACCGGGCCCACCGGTAATACGTGGAAATATCGGGGTATGACAGGTTGGTATCAGAGCCAACACTGAGTGAATTAAACACTAGCCTTTTGTGTTTAATCTCAGTTACACAGTTGCACATTCCTAAATTTTCGAGTCTAGACAAAGAACTTAGGACCAATCCAAATTGATTTTTTAAATTCTAACTTGTCCTTTATATTCCTTGTTGTATCTTTCATTAGTTTGACAGTAAATATGCCACCGAGGTTCCGAAGAGGAGGACGAGGCAAGGGGCCAATCCACGCCCCCAACGATCACGAGGCCGGGCCTTCACACCGGCGAACTCCTTCTGCTACCATGAGTGCCGGGCCTTAAGGAGACTGGAAGATCCATTCAGAGCCCGCTAGGCGATCTACTTCGTTTAGCTCAACACCTCCTCACCGCCATTCCTCGGGGCCGCAATCAGAGAACGAGCCCGAAGACTCACGCCACTCCTTTTTGCCATTACAGTGATCCTATTCGCACCATTCCTTTGGCGACCCCACTCCTGTCTTCCAGGGCCGGTTCAACCCGGCAAACTATATCGAAGAACCAGTGGGTTTTAACCCACTAGGACCTGAAGATCATTTCCCCGAAGCTCAGGGAATGGATATAGATGAGGACACGAATCCTGTCGAACCACCTTCTGGGACACCTACTCACCCCATCGAGATCTCTGATGGGTCATCCTTCCATGGATCACCTTACCATGGCCCAGACAGCTACCAGGCGAGATTTAACCAGTATGAATGGTACTTTACACCCTCTCACCATTCATCGCCCCACCAGCAGCAGCAGCAGCAGGATCCCTCCGAGGATTCGCGTTTCGTGGCAGTCACGCCACCGCCACCACCGCCACCGGTTCATCAAGCACCTCCAGAACCACCAAGGCGTAGAAGAACAGGCGCACGAATGTCCGTGCGAGAAAGGGGTTTTCACTTTAGCACCCCCCAACACTCAAGTGGCAGTCACTATCTGCCACTGCATGAAGACCCACAAATGGGTGGGCCTTCAAACCCAGTTTCAGAGGTGAATTCTGCACCAGTTGCACCACCACCGCCACTATTGGGATTTGGTAACCCGATTCCTACATACGCCGGTTCAACGGCGTATGATCCATTTGAGCAGCCGGCCCACACTCACTATAACTATGCTGAAGCCGACCCATACCTCGTAGCAGCAAACTACAACGCCCTTCATCCTGAAGGACCATATGGAGCTCCCTGGGGAGTGGGATATCCAGCTCATGGGTATCAAATACCTGCTCGACCTTCGGTTCAGCACCAGCCACAGCCACCACGGTTTTCCCCACCGGAACAGGAGGAAATCCTCCACAGGCTAAACAGGGTGGAACGAGAATTTCAAGAGGAACGTAGGAACAACCGTGGGTTTCTCAAGGTCCTAGCAAGCTTGTTAAAAGGAAAGAAGAAGAGGGATCATTAAATCCCTATATGTATTGTTGTATTTCCTTATTTCAATCAAGTCCCTGCGTGGACATTTATCTATGTACTTAGTCCCTGCGTGGACTTGTCTTTCTTTAGTCCCTGCGTGGACTTGTCTTTTTAGTCCCTGTGTGGACACCTATCTTAGTAATCAGTCCTTGCGAGGACTTGTATTATCAGTTTAGCCCCTGCGTGGGCAAGTTATTTCTGTTAAAAGTCCCGTTTAGGGCAATGTGTACTCCTTTTAATGTTTAATGGAATGTTAAGTTTTAAATTTTTTTCATTTTTATCATTATATGCATAATATATTACACATGAAATAAACAAATTAAAAAAAATCATTCCATTTAAAAATAATCTGCCTATTTAAATATTAAATAAGAATCTTAAAGGTATAACCTAGCCTGCATGTCATTATAAGACTTGGCCAGGATGGTAAGACCTGTTTAAAAAGATTCAAATCCCTGTTAACATCTAAAAACATGTTAACGCTCCTGGCAAACGTGATTCGTTAAAATCACACACGTCATTCTTATAATAGGATTCTTCAAAAGATTCATATCCTAACCTGATGATCTAAAAATCATGGGTTTAAACCATCAATTAAGATGATTATATATTAAACATCCATAGGTAATGTAGTGCCTACGGGCCATACTCATTGTCATATAAGACAAAAGACAGTAGTAGTCTACGACTCCCTGTCAGAAAAGGTAAAGAACTATGTTCAAACCTTAATGCTTTGATTCTCTGAAATCATGGCTTATGATTTAGAATGTCCCTGTGACTAGGCCTTTTGTGCCACTAATAATACTGTTATTGTTTTATAATTAGGATAAATTATAATAAAAATCCTAAATAAATATGATTAACAAATTAACCAAATATGGTCTATGTTTACCATGGTTAATGAATTGCCATAAAAGACAATTCCATAATAAACTCCCAAATAAATTATTGTCAATATCTTATGTAACAGTTCAAACTACATAGCTGACTCGGATGAGATCAACAGTCACCCAAGGGAGGATCATGATAAAACCCGAATTAACGTAGCGGGTGCAGAACTGCAGGCAATGATAGACAATGCCATTACTCGAGCTTTGGATAGACAGTTCCATGAATCCAGTGGTACCCATGTAAGGACCCAATCTGCACCACACTCTAAACCACCCTCTAAAACTTACACTGATCACAACAGTAATTCCCATCACTCATCAAACCAAAGGAGTGTTCCATCTCAAAGGACCGTACTAAACCAAGGACCCCGTGATAAGGGTTGCTCCTATAAGTATTTTGTTTCATGCAAACCCAGGGATTTCACTAGGGAAAAAGGGGCTATAGACTGCATGACATGGTTGGATGAAATGGACACTGTGGTAGATATCAGTGGTTGCGCTAATAAGGATGTGGTGAAATTCGTATCTCAGTCATTCAAGGGCGAGGCATTAGCTTGGTGGAGGTCTTTGATCCAAGCTACAGGGAAATCCCATTGTACAATATGACTTGGGAACAGTTTGTGTCATTGATCAAGGAGAACTACTGCCCTCAGCATGAGGTTGAGAAGATTGAAGCTGATTTCTTGTCTCTGGTTATGAAAAACCTGGATTGTCAAGCCTGCCTTACAAGCTTCAACACCATGTCAAGGTTGGTTCCTTATCTTGTGACACCGGAACCCAAGAGAATAGCTTGATTCATCGGGGGTTTAGCCCCAGAAGTTAAGGCCAGTGTGAAAGCCTCTAGACCAGCTACCTTCCGGTCTGCAGCTGAGATAGCATTATCTCTTACTCTGGACGCGGTCAGGCAGAGATCGCTGAGAAAAACTGATGCTGAGAAAAGGAAGCGTGAGGATGATAGCTCACGACGATCGGATAAGAGACATAAGGGAAACAATGACCACAAAAAGGGTTCTGGATCTAAGAAAGATGGTCATCAGTCGGGTGATAAGCCCAAATGTAAGATCTGCAAGAAACAGCACTTCGGGAAGTGCAGATATGAGTCGAAATCCCAGTCACAGCCAAGGGCATGTGGGATTTGCAAGTCTTCTGAGCACAAGACCCTAGACTGTAAGAAAATCAAGGATGCTTCGTGTTATAGCTGCAATGAAAAATGGCATATCAAGTCCAACTGCCCAAAACTTGCAAAGGAGACTGAGGATGGGAAAAAGCCCAATGCAAGGGTCTTCCGGATGGATGCAAAGGAAGCTATTCAGGACGACAATGTGATCACATGTACCTTCCTCATAAATGATGTTTATGCAAGAGTGCTATTCGATTCAGGAGCTGATAAATCATTTGTAGATAATAAGTTTTGTAAGTTACTGAATTTACCTGTTAAAACCCTAAGTGTGAAATATGAAGTGGAATTAGCCGATGGAACCATAGAAACAGCGTCAACCGTGTTAGATGGATGTGTTATATCCATTAGGAACCACTCTTTTCCATTGTCTTTACTTCCTTTGAAGTTAGCTGGTTTCGATATAGTAATAGGCATGGATTGGTTGTCTCACAACCAAGCCCAGATCGTTTGTGCTAGGAAGCAAGTGGTTGTCAGAGCTCCTCATGGCGAGCCTTTGACAATCCAAGGAGATACTAAGTACGGAATGCCTGAGCAAGTGTCCATGCTCAAGGCATCAAGGTGTTTGACGAAGGGTTGTGTTATCTACAAGGCACAAGTAACCCTTGATGAACCAAAGCCTAAGATCGAAGACATACCCATTATCTCTGAATATCCAGACGTATTCCCTGAAGAACTACCTGGTTTACCCCCAGATAGGCAAGTGGAGTTCAGGATTGACATTATTCCTGGAGCAGCACCTGTTGCAAGAGCGCCTTACAGATTGGCACCAACGGAGATGAAAGAGTTGAGAACTCAACTGGATGATTTGTTAAGCAAAGGATTTATTAGACCTAGCTCATCTCCTTGGGGAGCACCAATCCTGTTTGTGAAGAAAAAGGATGGGTCGATGCGTCTGTGCATCGATTATCAAGAACTTAACAAAGTTACTATTAAGAATCGGTATCCATTACCCAGGATCGACGACTTGTTCGATCAGCTTCAAGGAGCGAGTTACTTTTCCAAGATCGACTTAAGGTCAGGATATCATCAACTGAAAGTCAAGGATGAAGATGTACATAAGACTGCATTTAGGACTCGTTATGGTCACTACGAGTTCTTAGTGATGCCTTTTGGACTCACTAATGCACCAGCCGCATTCATGGACCTCATGAACCGCGTCTGCAAGCCCTACATGGATAAATTTGTCATCGTCTTCATCGATGATATTCTTATTTACTCAAAGAGTCAGGCTGACCATGAGAATCACCTTCGTTGCATTCTGAAATTGCTTCATCAAGAAAAGCTCTACGCCAAATTCTCTAAGTGCGAATTTTGGCTTCGTGAAGTACAATTTCTTGGACATGTGGTTAGTGAATGCGGAATCCAGGTAGATCCCGCTAAGGTTGAAGCTGTCATGAATTGGCAAGAGCCGAAGACGCCCACAGAGATTCGCAGTTTCTTGGGATTGGCAGGATATTACAGGCGTTTTATTGAAAATTTTTCAAGGATTGCTGCACCCCTAACTTCTTTGACTAGGAAGAATATTAAGTTCGGCTGGGGACCGAAGCAACAAGAATCCTTTAATATCCTTAAGCAGAAGCTAAGCAATGCACCTGTGTTGACATTGCCTGATGGAATAGAAGAGTTTGTGGTATATTGTGATGCATCACACACCGGGATGGGATGTGTGCTTATGTAGAAAGGCAAAGTTATTGCCTATGCTTCACGTCAGTTAAAGGTGCATGAAAAGAATTACACCTCCCATGACTTGGAGTTGGGTGCCGTTGTATTTGCACTGAAGCTATGGAGGCACTATTTATATGGTATCAAGTGTGTGATCTATTCTGATCACAAGAGCCTCCATCACCTGTTTAACCAAAAGGACTTGAACATGAGGCAACGACGTTGGATGGAAACTTTGAATGATTATGACTGTGAGATAAGATACCATCCCGGCAAGGCGAATGTAGTCGCCGATGCCTTGAGTAGAAAGGAAAGAGTGAAGCCTATAAGAATCAATGCCAAGAGCATTGAGATAAAGAATAGTTTGAACGAAAGGTTGTTAGCTGCACAGAAGGAAGCTGTGCTAGAAGTTAACTATCCTGATGAAAAGCTAGGAGTAACCGAAGAACAGTTATCCTGTGGCAAGGACGGAATTCTGAGGTTAAATGGACGAATATGGGCTCCAGTTTATGGAGGACTTCGGGATATTATCCTCCAGGAAGCCCATAGTTCTAAATACTCCGTTCATCCTGGAGCTGAAAAGATGTACCAGGATCTGAAAGCAAATTTTTGGTGGATAGGCTTGAAGAAGTCTATAGCTGCCTATGTAGCCAAATGTTTGACGTGTGCACAAGTCAAAGCTGAACACCAGAAGCCGTCAGGTTTGCTACAATAGCCTGAACTTCCCACATGGAAGTGGGAGATGGTGACAATGGATTTCATCACCAAGTTGCCAAAGACAAAGAAAGGAAATGATACTATATGGGTAATAGTTGACAGATTGACTAAGTCAGCACATTTCCTACCCATTAAGGAGACTTTTAGTTCCGACATGTTAGCCCAATCATACGTAGATAAGATTGTATCTCTGCATGGCGTACCAGTGTCTATTATCTCTGACAGAGATACTAGATACACGTCACATTTTTGGAAAAGTTTCCAACAATATTTGGGCACGTGCTTAAATTTTAGTACGGCTTACCATCCTCAGACGGACGGACAGAGTGAGCGTACAATCCAAACTTTGGAAGACATGCTTCGTGCGTGTGTGATTGACTTAGGTGGTAGTTGGGATAACCACCTGCCATCAATCAAGTTCTCTTATAACAATAGCTATCATACAAGCATTAAGGCTGCGCCTCTCGAGACCTTGTACGGTAGAAGGTGCAGAACGCCCGTTTGTTGGGCGGAAGTTGGAGATGTCCAGCTGACAGGACCTGAAATAGTCCTGGAGACGACAGATAAGATTGTGCAGATACGAGATCATCTCAAAGCTGCCAGGGATAGGCAGAAAAGCTACGCGGACTTGAGGCGTAAACCTCTGAAGTTCGAGGTAGGTGACAAGGTACTACTTAAGGTATCACCCTGGAAAGGGGTAATGCGTTTTGGCAAGAAAGGCAAGTTAAGCCCCAGATACATAGGACCATTCGAGATTATCGAATGTGTAGGGTCAGTGGCTTATAAGTTGAAATTACCTGAAGAGCTCAGTGGTATTCATACCGTATTTCACATCTGCAATCTGAAGAAATGTCTAGCTGATGAATCACTAGTCATACCACATACAGATGTGCACATCGATGAGAGCTTGAAGTTTGTTGAAAAACCTTTGTCGATTGAGGATCGACGGGTTAAGAAGCTTTGGAGGAAGCATGTGCCTATTGTAAAGGTTAAGTGGGATGCCCGCAGAGGTCCCGAGTACACGTGGGAGGTAGAGTCCACAATGAAAGAAAAGTACCCTCATTTGTTTCAGTAAATCTCGAGGTCGAGATTTCTTTTAAGGGGGTGAGGATGTAACACCTCGAAAATTCATGTCCAATAAAATAAAGACACGTGTCCCATAAGATAAATGTGTCATAAATTCCGGATCAAGTTAAAGGATGTAAGGTAGGATTTAAAAGCGTCGACATGTTAATAAATACCTCTGAGCGACCTATGTATAAATCCCAAACCTTAACCTGTGTTATAAACATCTGATAAACATCCCAATCCGGTTAATGCTAGTAATAATTGATCCAAATTGCAAGGATGGGATCCTATGGGAATGGGTACGACAAACCTTCATGCATGTTCCCTTTCAGAAGAATCCAAAGAATTTTTGAAGCATGGCAAGTTGACATAACTGTTCAAGCATGTTCAAGAGGTCCCATACTGATAATAAAGGTCCAAGATTCGAGGTTGTAAAGTTGCATGATCAAAGCTTGAAAGTTTACAAATTTTTGTTTTCTGGTGAAGGCTTACGGACCGCAAAGGATACCCCTTACGGTCCGTAAGGAAGCAGACCGGGTGATGTTTTTTTTAAGCGGATACGGACTGCAAGGCCTTAGCCTTACGGTCCGTAAGGCAGTCCCAGCATCAGAAAACATGACAGGTGCCTGTTATAACCATTTTAACCGACTTAAATCACTTGTTTTCAATACCATGTGCTGCATAAACTTGTTTTTAGGCTCTAGGGACACTTGTAATCGATCAGGGATCCCTTCATAGGCTTGTTTGTCATGATCATGATGAATCAAAGGCACTATATAAAGAACCATTGTTGCAAACTTTGAACACTTGCACTTGGAAGCATTATAACTTCATTCCTGGAGCACAAGATCAGTCCCCAAGCATCACTAGTCGTGCATAGGACCTTGGTAAGCTTCCTTGACCTTCCTTAATCGTGTTTTACTTAGTTAATTAGCTTAATGTCAAACCGTCGTAATTAAGGTTTGACTTATCGATTAATCACTAATGGTCTGGTGATTAGCCAAACTGAAAGTAGTTATAAGTTGGTATTTATGTGGGCAATAAACCCTTAAAAGGGCACCCTCTGATTCCCGCTCTAACTAGGTCAAATGTCGGGTCAAACTTAATCCGAAAAAGTCAACAGAAACTTAATTTTCGAATTAACACATAATTAGCAATGTAGAAGACATGTAACCTGTTTTACCACTCATATAACTAGGTAATCAATGCAAGAACATGTCTAAGCATGTCCGACCCGACAATTTTCAGTTTAGGACCGGTTCGAAACCGAAAGTCGCATAAATTGACCATTGCTTTGACTTTCAGTTCTGACCCATATTAGCATGATTTAGAAATGCCTTAGGGCTTCATTAGGACCGGGTTACATGATAGTATAACCCTCTGTGATTGGTTCGTTGATTGTCCGATTCGTTTACACGTTTCCGTTAATTACATAATGTTGACCATAATGCCCATTTGACCTTCAAACGAGAATTTTGGAAATGTGAGAGGACAATAATATTTTTTACTGAATTATAAACATGTCCCTAAATTTTCACATCAGTTGGAGGTCTAGATTAGGAGTTATGCTCAATAGCGTAAATAGAAGGCTTTTATTTAATTAAACGGCGTAATTAGCATAAAGCCTATCTAAACCCAATTTTTGACACCAAACCTTTTACCCACTGATGTAATATAATATTTTGGGATTTTTGAAGATTTTTAATTATTTTTAAACTGATCACAACATAGGGTTATCGCCTTGATTCGGTTATTGCCGAATACACCCTTATGCTTATAAAATAAGTTTTTCATAACAATTTGATACCAAATCTTTGGCTACTGATTTTATATGATAAATGGAGTATTTTGAGCCTTATAAACTGATCAGAAAATTCAGATTTCTATTCTAACCTGGAAATCGCTTAAAACGATTTTTACGCGTTTTAAACGTATAGTATAGGTTAAAATCATTCTTGTCATATAAGACCTATCACCTACTGATATAACTTATTAAAATATGTAAATTTTACTGATTATTTCAGACCCGAACATCAGAGTTATTATTAATCTCTTTTATAATCTTTAAAATGACCAAAATACCCCTACGGGGCTTAATTTGAGATTAAACTCGTTTTGGTCATAATGGAAGGTATCCTACTGATATCACAACATATTTGAAGCATATTAACTTAGGAAACCAGTTCATGACTCAATTGGTTACCCGTTATGCGTTATTCGTGTTCGGTTCGGTTCAGTTTATGTAACTAGTTAGCATAAATTGACCGAAACGGGTCAAACCTTATCATTTTTATCTCAAAATCCAGGATGTGTTTAGTTTACCCATATTATACAAGTCTTCAAACTTGTCGGGACTAAATCACATTCTAATCCGGTCTTCGCTTAATCTTGCGTTTTGAACCGTATACATTTCTTTAAAACTAACCGGTCTAAGTTTAGGCTTAATTAAGACCCGTTAGGAATCTAATAGGTTATTAAAACCTTCGTTCCAGATTTAGGGGACCAGTAAAAGCTATCTGCACTTGCTGATTGAATACGGTTGAGATAAATTGGAATATTTGCTCAGGTAAATACTTTTAACTTATTTTCCCTATACGGGCTTGGGGTACGGTATATAAAATACCGTTTGGTCGGGCATTGAATCTTTAATCGTATGATGGTTAATTTATTGAAATGACCCGTTTAAATTGTCTTGTTTGCTTAAAGCCTTTGGGGGGTTAATGACAATGTCCCGGATATCCTTGGCATCATTTTACGAAATGACCACGACCTAAGCACGGGGTGTAGGCGTACACCCGACGGTGCATAAATAAATAAATAATAGGGTATAACCGCCGGTTTCGGGAATAAACCGCCGCGGGACTATATCATGTGGTGTGTCTATTAAGCTCTAACCTGGTGTCAACCCGGGCTACTGAACGCATAAGAAACATGTAATTCTTTTACAAGATTATATTCAAATAATTATCTCAAGTTATAAAATGTTTGTGCCTCGTGCATTTAAATCAACTTTCTAAACCTTTTCAAAATGAGTCAGTTGATTGTATTTACCAGTGTAAACTGACGTATTTTCCCAAAAAGATTAAGTGCAGGTACTACTCGAAATAGGTTGGCTTTCTCCTTAGCATCAATAAGAGTCTCGCAAGCTTGGATGCATTTCAGTCTGTTGAACAATGTTTCTTTTTATTTGATCCACCTGTGGATTATTTTCAACTATTTTGTGATACTTAATATTACAATTTTATTCGGTTGAAATGAATCTATCTTTTGCTTCCGCTGTGCATTTAATACAGTGGCGAAGCTTGAGATTTCCGACCGGGGGGTCGAAAACGTATATACCAAAAAAATTCTATAAAATCGGGGGATCAAAAACATGTATACCCAAAAATTCCTATACAAAAACTACATACTCTCCACTACTGAGCGAAAAGTTCGGGGGGTCGGTCGCCCCCTCCCGCCCCTACAATGCTACGCCCATGATAATAGGAGCATCCAATGTTCCTCGTATGCCTTTTTATTACATAGTATTTATTTATATAAATTATATATTATAATATTTGTATACAATATAAACCCGTTTAAACTTGAAAACTTTTGAAATAACATTAAAAAATATTAAAATCACCATATTAATAAATAAATAAAATAAAATAAATCATATAATAGCACAAAACGATAACAATTTGGTACTAGAAATACAATATTTGGTCAGTGATAGACATAAGCTCCATTGTATTAAACAAAAAAAATACTTATTAACAATTTAATTCAATTTCTTATATAAATTATCGATACCTTAGTCATAAACCTGTTATTCTAATTCAAACCAAACACATTTTTCAGAATTTAATGAGTGTAATACATGGGATATTATAATATCTCAGTGTTGCTGATTAACATACGACGGTTTTTGTTATAAATTCAAGTTAGTCGTGCGAATTGTCATATGGTTACAATAATATGTCAATAGTTATATGAAGGTTTTTTTTTTTACAAATAATTATATCGTTTTTATTAAACAACCTCGTGTAATACACAAGTTTATAATCTAGTAATATATTCAACACTTATTCCTAACTGTGAAGGAGTAAACCATATGAATTGAAATCTCTGACTCAATTACTGCCGCCATCACCACCGGTCAGAGTTGCCTTTGTCACTATTGTTGGAACTGTAACCACCGCCACCGTCACTTTTACCTTGCCACCACTGTAGCCGCCACTACTACTAACACTAACCCACCACCCTTACCACAGTCACCACCGTCAATACCGCCATCATCATGGCTATCGCCACCACATAAAATTTTATTTAACAATTCAATAAACCAAACATGTTATATGCTCAACCAATTATTGAGTTACAAATTCTATTTTTTTTAAATATTGTTCCAAATCAAACTCCTGTAAATTAAAATTCTTTTGAAACATCACACAATCAAAACCAAAATAATAATTAGCGACATGTTTTTCATCATGTAAATGACCCTCCATTTTTGTGCCTTTTGCCAAACATGCCTAGGAATCAATGATTCTGATACCCCCAAACTTTGTCAGATGTGGTAGGAATTTAGGAAAGCAAAGAAATCAAAGAATACAAAACATTTTTAATCATTTTATTAAAGGAAGGACCTAAAGTATGAACTTTTATAAAACAATAACAGTTTAAAAGATACAATCTAAGAAACAAAACTGTAATTTTATAACTACATGGAAAATGTTATAATTTACTCTTTAATTTTTTAGGAGATATGTTTAAAAGAATAACAGAATAATACAACAAGAATGTGATTAGAGTGAAAGGGACACCATACACTATTATCCTAGCTCAATCCAATCAAATGTTGTAATGCCATTTTTATCCTCAAGTACCCTAGAACAATCAAAACACTGACGACGCCTACCCACAAGTACCCTATAGCCAATTCAGTGGCGGATCTAGCCCAAAAATTCAGCGGCATCCCAATTTTTTTTTTTTTTGGATCAAGGGTATTTTTTTTGTATAAAAGCGAAAAAAAAAAAAAACATTTTAACTACGTAGACAGAGCTCAGGGGTACTTTTACACTAAAGAGACAGAGTTGAGGGATAGCCATGGACCTCACCCTTTTACTCCACCCACCAATTAGACACCCCTAAAGAGATGGACCCCACCACCTTAAACTTTAAAATCTCCAAACATCACAGCTACATGTTGCCTAGCGGCAAACTTTAAGATCAACCCAAAGGGGTGGCGACGGTGTTGCCAAGCACCAAACATGCCACGTGGTGCCCCGCCCCCTTATTACATAACCAAATTTTAAGCAAGGCTATATAAGCATTTGTATATAATGTTTGAAAACAATTAGATAACCGGCGTAGAGTTTATACATTTCTCATATTGTTTATTTAACGAGAATCTACATATTAATACATGTCTACACATTGATGTTTGACTGAGAAAAGATTTTGAAAGTGGTAGTGATGAATTCGGGTCGGACCCAGACATGCATGTGAAGGTGTTTGTTTGTCGGGTTATTAATAGACACCTATTTGATGAAATCACGAAACCATTAGACCATGTGTAGTGGTTTAGCTCAATAATGCTCCCACCATGGGGCGTTTTGCGACACGTGGCAGTCCAGTCAGCATGGGGCATTATTGGGGGTTATTGCAAAAGTGTCGTAGTGGGAATAATGGCCAATAACGCCCATGCAATCATTTCACAATTAATTTTTTTAATTTAAAACATAAAAATCTTCATTAATTTAAAAAAAAAATTACACTACTTGAAATAAAAAAAAACCGAAAAAAAAACAGAATATAAAAAAACCGAAAAAAAATAAAGTTAAAAAAAAAGAAGATGATCTAGAGTCCATATTTTTCCCGAATTTTTTGGCGATGCATTTGCGCAAGGATCAACGCGTCGCCTTGGAGGTGGTCGATCGGTTTGGACAAAAACTCAATGTCCTTTTCCATTTGCCTCGCCTCTTGCATCTCGTTAAACTTTTTGGTTTCGACCACTCGTTCTTTCATAATCTCACAACGTTGGTGGCCGAGGTCGCGAACGTCTTGGAGACGACGGTTCATCTCCTCGAAATCTTCCTTCAACTCGAGATCGGAAGACGACTCCACCGTTTTTTTCCCGGTTCGCTTATCCTTTCTTCTACCGGGCGGTCGGGTCAACTCTTCTTTAAGTTCCTCGTCAACGTCCACCACCTCATTTAGATCGACATTGCGGGCATCCGATGTCGGTGTTTCAGGGTCAACGGAGGATGATGTTTTTGACCGTTTAGCTCGACGTCTACTACTAGACGTCATGGTACCTACTAGCGCCCACTTTGGACTTTTTCGTAGTAGATCTCAACACTTATAGTACGGGAAAGGGCATTTCGTTTTCTCGTACTCTTCCAAAGACTTCGTTAAAACCCCGACATCACCTTCTCCGCTCGGGCGATTATCGTAGTTACATTGGTACACTTCTTGGAAGGAATGACACTTGTTGTTGATGTCGGTCCATTTGCTAGAAATGGAATCTTTGTCCCGATGCTCGCCTTGACCCCACGTGCTATAAAAGAGTGCACGAACCCTATCCCAAAAAACGGGGCCCGGTTCGGGTTGCGTCTCCGGCACGACATCGACATCGGGTTCGGCTCGTTGTTGTGAAGGTTGTGACCCGCCGGCTTGACCAAAGCCGAAGGTGGGAGGCACGAACGGAGTGGCGCCACTCAAGTAAGCCGCGTACGTTAACATGCTCGGGTCCATGTCTTGAAGGTTAAATGGGTGTTGCGGTTGGGTTGTGTTCGGGTTCATGGGTCTTGAGGGGACACCAAATGGGGGTCGGAATGGATGCATGTTTGTATAAAATATAGAAGAAGTAGGAGAGAAAGATTGAGAATGTTTGTGTTTTTTTATAAAAAATATGGGAAAGTGGGTAAATATATATAGTAGGTTAATATTTGAATTAAAAAAAAATTAAACAAATGACCGTTTGGAAACGGTCATCTCTCGCCCCCATACAAAATTGAGTGTGGTTTAAAAAACGCCGGTGTGTAATGGGTCTTGGGCGTTTTTTTTTAAACGCCCCACTACGGGGGGTCTTACGAGCGTGTTTTAAATGATTTGATCACAAATACATTTATAACTATAAAATAATAAAGTTAATAGTTTATTTTATATTTGAGTAGATGTGTATAATGTAATATACACATATCATATCTGTAGTTTGCAGAAATCAATATAGCTAGCTAGGGGTGTTTATTGAATCGAATAACGGATTTTCGTATTAATCGAATCGATTTTTCAAATTTTATTTTTTACATGAATTCGTATACGATTTAGATTTGATTTATTCGATTAGATTCGTATTTAAAACTCGAATTCGATTTAATTCAAATTCATCCTAAACAATAAATCATTTTTAGTTTTGAAGCTACTACAAACTAATTATTTTTAACATCAAACTACTAATTTGCAAAATCAATAAACTATCATTACGTCAAAAGACCTGGCAAAATTTCGAAGTTAGACTGGTTATTGGTAGCGATGTAAGTCAGGTTAAATTATAAAATAAGTAGTATGAGCTATTTGTCAATCATACTTGATAATGTTATGAATAACATTCTTATCTTTATGGATATAATTTATATTTTGGCCCAAATTTGGAACTTATATGTGGTTGTATAAATGTAATTTTATATAGAGTAAACTTCCGTTTTGCTCCTGTGGTTTGGTCACTTTAACGGTTTTGCCCCAAACCTTTAAAAATAGTCATTTTCCTCCAATAGTTTGCTATGGTTTTTCCATTGTGCTCCCCGCATCTAACTCCATCCAAGTTGTCTGTTTTTCCATTTTGCTCCCCGCAGGGAGCAAGATGGAAAAACCATAACAAACTATTGAAGGAAAATGGCTATTTTTAAAGGTTTGGGGCAAAACCGTTAAAATGACTAAACCACAGGGAGCAAAACATAAGTTTACTCTTTTATATAATAGATAATAAAAGGATATAACTTTAAAAAAACTCGTATATTACACGTGCTGAAAAAAAATATAATATCATATGTTAACACAAATAGTTATCAAGATTTATCATTTAAAAAATGAACATTGATGTACTATTTAATTATTATAACATTTTACTTATTTTTTTTATTTTGCATAAATTTAATTTTATATAATAAACAATAAAAAAGATATATCTTTAAAAAAACTCGTATATTGCACGTGTTGTATAAAATATAATGTCATATGTTAACACATACAGTCGTCAAGATTTATCTTTTAAAAATGAACTTTGATGTACAATTCACTTATTATAACATTTTACTTCGCTTTTTTATTTTTTATTAGGTTAAAAACACATGTATTACATATTTACATGGGGTTGAATATGGTTTTTTTATGATACATTCAAATTATGAGATACAATTATTTTAGTTAGTTTTATGCACCTTCATGCTTATTTGTTTATTTCATTCATAAAACACCCGTCTTAAATTTGTATTCAAGAGAGTTTACAGTAAAAAAGATGGAGATCAATCCTCACGTTTTTATATATTTCATCATTTTTATGAATTATATCGTAAAATCGAGAAATAAATTCTCTTTGAATGAATTATAGAATTGTTATATTTAAAAATGGTGTTCTTTATACATGTTGATGCAATGTGCGACAAATGATGGGTTTAAAGTTTACAATTATAGTGATGTTCTTTATATCTAAAAATGATGGGTTTAAAGTTTACAATTTAGAAGCATATGTCTACCATTATAGCGATGCGTCTAAAAACATTTATAATTTGATAGAAGCATATGCCCGCTTATCTAAATATTTGTTTATAATTATTTATAGAAAAACAAATATTTATTCTTAATTAATTTTTTTGTTTAAAATTATTATTATTATTATTATTATTTACTATGATCATAATAGAAATAAATGTTTATATTCTTATCTAACTTTTTGTTTAAAATTATTATTATTATTATTTAATATGCTCATAATAAAAAAAAACGTTTATTCTTATCTAAAAATTTATTCTTATCTAGTATTTTTTTAAATTATTATTATTTAATATGAGAGATATATAGGAAAATAAGGTGAGAAAGCATCAGAGAGTGACACGTGTCCAAAAAAGATTTTTGTTTATTAGTATAGGAAGATTAAAAAATATGTTTAAATTGAATTCTAATTTCAGATTGAGTCGAATTGAAAATCATAAATTCGTATTCGATTACTAGACTCGAATACGATCCATAATAATCGAATTCGAATCGAATTCTGAACACCCTTAAATGTAGATATTATACATATGAATTAGAAGTTTGCATGAACAGTAATCCAAATTATTTATTTTTATACTTTATTTAAAATAATATATTAATATATTAATATATTAATAAAATATATATATGATTTATATATACTACATATGAATTAGAAGTTATTATATATTAATAAAATATATATATATATGATTTATATATACTACATATGAATTAGAAGTTATTCAAAATTATTTAATTTTTATACTGTATTTAAAATAATATATCAATATATTAATAAAATTATATATATGATTAGTGATTGTCCCTGATTAGTCGATTGGATAGTTGACACTCATGGATTGGAACGCATAAACTTTTTTTTCAAGATTTTGATATCGTGACGAAGTGAACCGATACCGACCAAACGATACCGAAACTGATATCGATATTTTTTTTATGGTTTTTGATTGATGTAAAGCACGTGTCGATTGATAAACGGAGTGCCGGTATCGTACTGGTACTATAATGAAACAAACTGATTACAACCCAAATCCGCCGCGAAGCGCGGGAAAATACCACTAGTTATAATAAAATAACAACAAACAAAATTAATTTGTGGTAAAAGTTTATTTTTAAATTTTTAAATTTAATTTATTTTTTATCCCTTGCTTTTTGCAACATAACCGTCCCTATTTTACTTTCTTCTTTCTGCCATGATTCTCCGGTCACCTGTTATTCAACAATTTTCTATTGTATGTTCACACATAGTCAATGATAACAAAGCTTGAATACCATATTATAAATAATGAAATAGTTTAAAGGCTTTAACAGCAATCTTACAATCATATAATTATGTGAGATGTTTTGAAGTGTGAATTTCATACAAGAAACCTATTACATATTTAAAGGGTTGAATCTGTAAACGTGTTTAACTAAACATGTTGGTCATGAGGTCACATGTTGAAAAAAATTTCTTTTATAAATTTTTAAAGTATATTTTATTATAAAACTTTAACATGTAGGGATAGTTTATTTCAATAGTTAAAAGTATAAATGAGCATCAGGATGTGTAGTTTAAGAGTAATTGTTAATAAGCAATTGCATCCTTTACATGTTAAATAAATGAGCATCAGGATGTGTAGTTTAAGAGTAATTGTTAATAAGCAATTGCATCCTTTACATGTTAAAAATGTGAGTTTTTAGAGCCGGGTGTATTAGTGTGAGCCGTCTATTCATTTCCTGGGATAAAGAAAATGTTTGTCCTTATCTTCACCCTACGAGTTAGGCAGTTACGCATGAGATTTTACCGATTGCATTTGTTTGTTTACCATAAATTTATAATTTGAAAGTAGTAATAAACAAAAAAAAAGGTTAAAAACTTGGTGAAACAAATCATGTCCGTATAGCCCATACACGACTCGTGTTGAGTTTGTATCAGATTTTACTAATCAACCCATAAACACACAAATCATTACTAGTTAAAAAGACATGAGCTCACAATGTCAATATATATACATACCCGAGTGTATCTATGTATTGGGTAAAATTATTCTACAAAAACTCTTAAAAATAAGAACTGTATAAAACCACAATGAATCGCAAAATGTAACACAATGCCGAAAAATATAACACAATATCGAAGAAAAAAAAAACACAACGAGTCACAAAAAAAAGATAATGATGCAAATATAGAAAAAAACACAATGATGTAAACAAAAAAAATGTAAAACCTACAAGCTAAACATCTAAAAATAAAAACTTAAAATTTCACATCATAGAGTTCGATAAGACGGTTCCAATATCGCTTAAATGAGGTCCATCAGAGTTCATTTAATACCCTTCTTATGACTTTTATTTTTAGGAGAATTTGTATTTGATATAACATATATTATATTGGAAACACTATGTAAAATTATGTACTTTTTTTATAATGTATAACCAGATTTCATAAAGTTCTTTTACATTTCAAAAGAATGTTTTTAGTAGATTAGGGTTTTCTATTCAGAAAGGGATGGCGGCGCAGTTTGTTGCTCGTCTACCTGCTATTCTTATGTAATTTGCCCTAATGAAAACAATAAGGTTATAAAAAAAAAAAAAAAAAGAATGTTTAAATTGCATTCAATGAAGAAAAACATTAATTTAAAGCAATACATGTATTTTTTTTAAAGTTCTTGTTAACCTAATGTTTTATTCAACCGGCGTCTTGTCACGTTGCTTTAATTGTGTGAACATGATCTAAAAATATAAATATAAATCTTCACTAAAGTCAATGCCTTTTAATTAAATCAGATGCGGGCTTTTTGTGTACACTTCATGTATTGACCAAATTTAGGGTTGAAAAAGACAAATTGAGTGTGTTTAGTTTGTAATGAGAGTACAAGAGGTAGTTGCTTCTTAAAAACCTTTCTATATTGGCCTAAACAATGCATTTGCTCACACATGTATCTTTCTTCATGCTTTTTTTTTTTAATATTCTTAACTATTTTGGCCTAAACAATGCATTTCTTTTCACATGTATCTTTCTTCATGTTTTTTTTTTTTTATTTATTCTCTTAACATAGAAAACATAATTAAAACGACAAGTAATAGGTGGTAGCTGGGAATACATATAATTATTTAGGCTACATTTCATAGTGTTTCTTAAGATTCTTTTCAAAAAGATGAGTGAGACATTGCATCAACCTATGTCTATGTGTACCATGTTATTAGAGCTCAAAACACAAAGATATATGAATCTATTGGTTTTCCATAAAAAAAAAAGTTACACGGAAAACATGAATCATGACTAGATACTATGAATTTAAACTAGCTAGCCTCTTGCATTTCCTTTGAGCTTTTAGCTTTCATAACCACTCATTGAATCAGTTTATTTGTCTTAAAACACATGAAACACAATCAAATGGTAATATATGTGTGCGCTATATCGGTTATCTCATACTTTAATATGTGGATGTGTTAATACGAATCACAAAGTGGTAATATGTGTGTGAAGTGTGCGAAATAATACGACGTAGTCAGGAAATGATGTGTTTTTATTAATTGAATGGAAGGGTAGTCAAGCTTTTGATTCCTGTTTTTATCCTAACAAGGAATTATGTTTGTGTGATATTCTGAATAGATGTGTGTGATTATGTGTAATCAGTTGCGTGATTATGTATTTCGTGATCTTGTAAAATTCGTGTTATTATATAACAACTTTTGCAAAACATGTTTTTTATGTTATATTCATCGTACTCACTATCACCATCAACCACTAGTACAAAACCACTTTTTAGTGGTGTCAAATTCAATTTTTGGTGGTGTCTTAGAATACAAAGCACCAAATAACAAGATTACCATATTAATAAATAAACACACCATAAAAAAAATAGATTACAAAGCACCATTAAATGCTTAGAAGTTATACAGCACCCTTAAATTGATTTTTTGAGGGTGAAGTTGTTAATAGCACCTAGGCCTGTAAACGAACACGAACATAGGCATGTTCGTATTCGTTCATTTAACTTTGTCACACCCTGACTTTTGCGGAAGCGTGGTTTATTGGTGTGACCTCTTAATATCATAGCATTCAATCATAACAACGCTGTATAATAAAAACATGAGATGTTCATTCATTAATTACGTTTAGAAAATACCACAACATACTTGTCTGAAAAGTTGACACCCAAATTAAGTTACAAACCATAACATGTTTAAATGAGTTCCCAATGACTCAACAAAAGAACTTAAACAAACCCGAGCTTAGAAACATGTATCTCGTCCAGGAGTAGGATACACCTCTAACTCTACGACCACGGATGACATCTTTTATTTAAACGCAGCTTGAAAACACATGCACACACCTGCCAGATCCACTAGTTTCCTGAAATACATGTAGTTTAAAAATATCAACAAAAGTTGAGGCGAGTTCATGTGTGAGAGTATGAATAAACCTTTAAAGTATGTCTGTATGAATGTATGTCCCTGGTATGTAGCAATAAGGAAAAAGAGATCACCAATGGTTTGCAAGGCCATTGATATGTGTGAAATTGTGCAGGAAAACTCAAACCTAGCAAATTTGTACCGGGCCTCCGGCTGGAAGACATAGTCACCACTATGGGCCACCCTGGTCCCCATGGGTGTGGGCTTGCTACACCCAAATAGATTTATCACTCATGTCCCTCGGTCCTACGACGAGGATTAATGGCCTTAAGTGTTATACCCACCCTTCACATGATCTAGTAGTAACCCTCCTTAGCTAACCATACCATGTATAAAAGTTTGTAATGATTGTAACATGTATTTCACCCCCAACGTATAAAACTGAAAACAGTTAAAAAGAAAAGGGGGACATGAACTCACAGTATCGCGTCCTCAGCTCGTAACTCAAACTCTGTCAGCAACCACGACTACCTACAGTGTACTAATGTCTATTAGACGAACGAGCCGTGCCTTGGTTTAGAGTTTAACGTTTTTGAGTTACGCTTCTTATGTTCCCAATTTTATTCCAAGTTATAATTACTTGTTAAAATCAATTATTTTAACTTTAAATTATATTTGGTTTTGGAATAATTGTTTAAGCAATATCTCTGTATTAATACTTCTCAAGTATTTAACTTCGTATTTTCTTCCAAAGAATGGGGTATCTTATACATGTATTTTCGTATTATTGTATTTGTATAACTCCAAAATATATTTTCAAGTCTCACTTTAGAAAATATGTAATAATGTATTTTATTCCCTAAAATAATGTATTGTCCAGAAAATATATATATTTTCCCAAAAATCATATATCTTCCAAATATACTAGGAAAATATATTTTTATTTCCAAAAATAATATATTTCTCCTTGTCCAAAAATATGATACAACTTTGTAATATGTACAAAAATCATATTTTCGTTACTTGTACTCAAAATAATATTTACCAAAGATATATTTGTAACGGTATTGTTTTGGATAGTAAATTTCACGGTACTTGTTAAGTTATATTATTTTAAGTCCTTAAGTAATATAACTAGTTCACAAAAATATACAAACAATCACACATGCGTCTTTAATGTAAATGTAAATTCCAAATATATATTTATTCATATTTATTCATAAAAACCAACCTCCAATACTTGTATTTTGTTACAAAAATTTATGGCAAGGTTCGTATTGAAAACCATAGTTAAAGTACACTAGTAAATATTTGTTAGAAAATATTTCTTTAAGTGTTTATATTTTTAGAAAATTTTGCCATAGTTTCCTTTGAAAATGGAGGTGTCCATGCTATATAAGCATATCATTTTCTTTTCAAAATCAACACACAATAATCAACAATCGACCCTAAACAATATTATTTTTACCAAGTGCAAAAACTATGCAATTTATATAACAACATGAACTTGATCTTTCACAAAAATTCGTAGTAACTTGGTAGGGTGTTTAGTAGGTTTAGTTACCCCTTAGAGTGCGTTTATTACTTTACAAATCCCATTCTTATTGAATTTAGGTGTTTACAACTTGTAAACATATTCTACAAAAATGTTTATTCATAACATCTTCTTGTTTCTCTAGTATCTCTACACTTGTTTTATCAAAAATAGTGTAGTTTTAAGTAAGAATCAAGTTCTACTAAAAATCATATTTTGAACTTGGTTTTCTTGGAAAATCATTCATGAATCTTAGATTCATAAGATTACTAGCTCACTTTATTTATTATTTTTCAAGAAATCATCTTATTTTCAAGTTCATGCATATATATGAGGATGATCTTCTTGTGTTAGCACATAATCATCCTTTAACTTGCTAGATCATGTGTTTAATCACAATCTAGCAAGCTCCTTATGATGATCAACATCATAATCTCAAGTAAACATCAACAAGTATCATACACATACTTAAACAACATTATTTCATCAAGATTTCATCATATGTAAGCTTCAAGTTCATGATTCAAGTTCATGTCTTTTAGGGTTCTTGTGATTTATAACATAACACATCTTTTAAAAATCAAAATTAGAAGTATCAAGGGGTTGTGAGAGTCTTACTACTAGCTCTAAGCTAGGAAAGAACACTTGAAGAAAAAAGATGATGAAAATGGTGGATGAAAGCAAGCAATGGAGGTTCTTCAAGTTTCAAGAGCACCAAGCTTCATAAGACACCTTCTTACACACTTGAGAGTACTAGAGATTGGATTAATGAAGTTGGATGATGGATGTAAGGTGGTGGTGGTGGCGGCACTAACTAGGTCGAGAGGGAGAGGAAGAGAGTGAAAGAGATGAGTGAAATGTGAAGAATGTAATGATCTCTAGATATCTTCACACCATACTTATAATCTTCCTTCTCAATATTTTGGCAACTAAATCAAGCAAGATCCAATATAATAAGAAATAAAATCTAGAGGTAAGGTGGTGATCTTGGTGGTGGGGTCCTTGTGACCGTAAATTCCAAGGGGGGGGGGGGTAAATGTAAGTTTGAATGGTAACTTGGATAACTAGTTGGAGGTTAAGTGTAATGTCTAGTGTTTTAAGTATATGATGCATTATATAGTGTGTTAGGGTGTTCGGGGATCATAACTAGTTCAAAAATAATAAAACAATGCTTCTAGCAATATTTTGGTGTTCCGGGTAATGTCCGGTTGTTCGGTTAGATACCGGTTCGTTAAAGTGTCAAACTATTCCGTTTAATGATCTTTATGTTACTTTTTGTGACACTTTTAATTTCCAACACTTAGGAAAGCATTCAGGACCATTTAGTCAAATTTTTGCATGTAACTAGCTTGTTAAAAAGCTGAATTTTGTTGAAAAATGCAGAATTCTGCACTTTAAGTGGGTTTTAGGCACTTTCCGGCACTTTATCTATCACCTAGTGACGCAGTTTTATGGTCCTTACTTCCCTACACACCATACTAGTGTAGTACCTTGTCCCTGGCCCATACTGGGTCTCAAAACACTGTCTGTCTATGTACTGAACCTCGTCAGCATATTCATGCTTTATCCGTTAACTGTGCTATCTGTGCTTTGTGCATCATGTATGTCAATATAGTTTGCATGTGATAATAAGGTGACATTATGTAATATGTGATGCACATGTAAGTATGATGCAGTAATCAGAAAGCAGTTAAGTAATCCAGCACAGTCATTAAGCACTTAATCATAATTAATTAATTGTACGGATACCTGGTTTTATGAGGGTTGTCACATTCTCCCCCTGTTAAGAAAATTTCGTCCCGAAATTTAAGTTCTGCTACTAGCTGCAGGGGTCTTGGGGAACAAATGTGGGTATTTTGCTTTCATACGATCCTCACACTCCCAAGTGAACTCTGGGCCGTGTCGCGCGTTCCAACGAACCTTGACGAGTTTGACACTACTCCTGCGCGTCTTGTTAACCTTCCAATCAGTAACCTCAACAGGTTCTTCAGTAAAGTGGAGTGTGTCGTCAATGTGGACTTCATCGGCAGGTATGACAACCGTTTCTTGAGTTAGACTCTTTTTCAGGTTAGATACATGAAATGTATCATGAACGCCATTCAGTTCTGCGGGTAGATCCAACGTGTAAGCTACAAGACCGATCCTCTCCAGGATTTTGAATGGTCCAATGTATCGCGGGTTCAACTTCCCACGCTTCCCAAAGCGTGCCACACCCTTCCAGGGTGAAACCTTTAACAAAACCATATCTCCTACCTCAAATTCCAGAGGTTTCCTTCTTCGGTCCGCGTAACTCTTTTGTCGATCACGAGCCGTCCTTATGCGCTCTCGGATCTGTGTAATCTTATCAGTCGTCTCTTGAACTAATTCCGGACCAACAAGCTGTCTATCACTCGCGTCTGCCCAGCATAACGGTGATCGACACTTGCGTCCATAGAGAGCTTCAAATGGTGCAGCTTGGATACTTGCATGGTAGCTGTTGTTGTATGAAAATTCTACCAAGGGTAAGTGAGTGTCCCAACTTATAACAATCCTCAATAAAACCGACACCCTCATAATATTTCCGACACCCTAGTATATTTTAAAATATCCCATTATGTCCCAAAATACACCCCATACGTGAAAATGGGCCTCAAATACATTAAATAGTATTAAAAATAATTAAAAACTGAAAATTTAAGTTGAGGCAGGCCGCGTAACCCCACCCCAACCCTTACGCGGGCCGCGTAAGCTTAAAAGGTGACACGACCCTGGGCCGCCACGTGGCCTAACACTCGGCGAGCCTACCTGATGACCCAGCTAAGCTACACGTTGACCTGATGTCAACGCGGGCCGCGTAGGCCTTGTTCTCATGTTACGCGGGCCGCGACAAGGTCAAGATCAGCAACTATATAAAGGAGGCCTCGGATCTTCAGTCTGTTCGTCCCATTTTCTTTTCTCAATCTCAATTTCTAAATAGTAGAGATAATACATGGGTATTATACCCCTCTAATTAGCGAAGTTCTACTTCGTTGTAAGTATTATAACCCCTGGATACGTATTAGATACGCTGCCCGATTGATCTAGGGTTCCGTAACGGCTGTCGTGGTTCTGCCTGACGTAGTCGTTGGAATGCCGTCTCGGGGAGGGTATTACTAATGTTAAAATGGGTTATTATACTAACGCGTGTGCATTTGTGTAAATTTTAGATTATCACCAGGAAATCCTTACGGAAAATCTAAAACAACAATGTGAGTTGATCCACTTTTTGTAAACCTTTTTGTTAACTGTTTTACAAAACCTTAAATACTTTTCCATGTGAATAACAGTTATTGAGTCTTTGTAAGAATACAATTATGATGAGTATGTTGGGGTTTTGTATACAAAATTTGTTACCACCTGGTCAAGGAGTAACATTTCCACAAGTCGGGTTCGACAGTACCATGGATGTTAATTGATATGTCTTGGAAACAAATATAATTGCGGGATCGCCCTCAATACTGTACATTGGGATTTGTTTTACTTAAACTTGATTAAATTTGGATTCACTCACCAGTATTTCCCACTGACAATTGTTTTTAAAACGCGTTTCAGGTAACAAAATGTGAAAGCCAAATAGAAGCCAGCTGGACAGCACTGAAGGCTTGGAAAAGTGGCAATAAAGTTACCTAAAAATAAAATAGATGCTTTTATTAAATAAATAGGATTTATTCCTATGAAAACGTGTGTACTATGAACTTGGGTTTTAATCCATTTGTTTAATACTATGAAAATGTGGTATTTTACTCTGATCAAATATTTCCTAACTACGGTCCTGATGAAAAATTCCGCTGCCAAATTAGACAATATAAGATACCACCGAAACTGGCTCGCGGCCGCCCGTTCCCGGGGAAGTGGGATCGGGGGTTGCGACAGGAGGTGGTATCAGAGCTAAGCCACTGATTCAGCCACAGAGGTGTTCTGCTGACATCAAAATGTAAAGTGTTAGGAAATAAATTACGGAAATACGTGCATAACTGTATTTTATTGCTATGTGTTATTTGACTATTTGTTAGTTTACAGTATGAGCGACCAAGGACTATCTGACGCGTACCGTCAATTGTCTGGTTCGCCTAGAAGCGAAGGCACCTCCTCTTCTCAGCCTGCCCTCTCAGGGTATTCTGCTGATACGGAAGAAGGAATCTTTGTGTTTAAGGCTCAGTTAGAAGAACCATTTCCTCAGAAAAAGAGGGGATGGTTCAGTCGAGGGGCACACGAGCGTAGAAAACGTATGAAAAAGTTACAAGATCAGAGGGTACTAGCCGCAGCCAAGAGAGAGACATATGCCTATGCCCAGGATATGATAAATAGGGGTATAGCCAATATTCACATCCTAGCAACCACTGCAGCTGACCCTAATCTGGAGCAAATAATAGCACCCCAACCACATCCACCAATCCCTGACCAGCCGATGGAGATAGAAAACCCTGAAAACCAAGTAGAGATGCATGACTTCAATCCAGAAGAAATTCCTAGGGTACCTGCACCAAACCCCCTAGACCCAAATTACGATCCCTGGTGGGATGAAGTTAGGGACTATGTGCAACGCTACCCGATACATGAAGACACACCCATGAAAAACATAGGAGCCTATCCAGGTATGGACCCTTTAGATCCCTATTACCACGATGAATACGTTAGGGAGATTTTAGAAGATCCTTACCGATTTCAGGCACCTACACCCCCATAACAGGAACCCGCACCCCAGATTCCGAACCCAGTCCTAGAACCTGCACCCCCAATGAGGTAATTTTTTAGAGCAGTGAGAGAATGAGACAAGTGGGAGAGCGACTCGTCTGGAAGTACGATGAGCGCAATATGGATTTTTGGATGAATCCATAACCGTGAATGTGAGAATGGAGACGGTAATAGTAATAATAATAATAATAATAAAATAATAAAATAAAATATGTGTGTATGGATGCCTACTATTATTTATTTCTGTTGGTATTGTAATTTTTATTTCAGTACTGGTGTGTAATAGATATATAGTAGATTAATAGAGTAAAGTCGCAATGATCGACGCTTTTGGCTAAATTGCGTGTCATATGATTGACTATATTAAAATATTATTTTGTGATATTAATATGGGGTAAATGTTTAAAATTCAGATGGCCGACGAAGGAAATCAAGGAAATCTGAATAATGATAACTAGAGTAACATTAACGTGGTTAATGAGAATCCGAGCATCAATAACAATGGAAACCAAATGGATAATAGTGCCGTTCAACATATAGTGGCACAAGGAATCATAGATGCAATGCCATTTATTATTCAAACGATTCAAGAAGCGAATAATAAAAGTAGGCATAGCAGTAAGCGACCAATCGAACCAGAAAACAGCGTGAACAATGGACCCGTACTTCAAGTACCCATTCCCAAAAGAAGAAGAACCATGCCTTGTGGTTGTTCTTACAAAGAATTATGGTCCTGTAAACCAATAGAATTCTCGGGCAATGAAGGACCCATTGCAGCCCTACGCTGGATAGAGAAAACTGAGGCTGTTTTAAAAATAAGCAAATGTGCTGAAGAAGATAAAATAATGTTTGCTTCTAATCTGTTTAAGAACTCAGCCTTAGAATGGTGGAACACTATCCTCCAGTCAAGAGGAAGTGATAGGGTATACAACATGGAATGGGAGGAATTTAAAAATACGGTAGAAAGGAAATTATGCCATCCTAATGAAAAGGAACAGATAGCTAATAAGTTCCTAAACTTAAGAATGACCGGAGTAGAGAGTAAGGGTTATACTACCACATTCTTTGAATATGCTAGAATAGTACCAACCCTTGCATCACCTGACCCGGTATTAATCTCCCGTTATATCTGGGGATTAATTGGAGAGATTAGATATGTAGTCAAGGCAGCTAGACCTCAAACTATAGAAGAAGCTGTAGAACTAGCCAATACCTTGACAGATGAGTCAATCCGTACTAGGGAAGAAGATCAGAGGAGAAACCTAACCCAAACGCTTACTCAAGAATTCCGTTCTGGGAATTACAACCGTAGGAATATGGGTTCTACCTCTGCACCTTTCTGCAAGGTCTGCAAGAAAAAGCATTCGGGAAAATGCTCTACTCTTTGCAATTTCTGTAAGATGCCAGGACACAAGGAGGAAGATTGCAGGAGGAAATCCAGTAATGGACTATGCAACAACTGTGGAGAAAAAGGTGACATCAAGCTGAATTGTCCAAAATTGGCTCCAACTGTGAACAACAGGAACACTAAAAATGCTAGAGCATTTGTTCTGACTGCAGATGAAGCCAAGATGATTCCAGACGTGATAGCTGGTACGTTTTTAGTTAATGATGTTTTTGCTAAGGTATTATTTGACTCTGGTGCAAACCAAAGTTTCATTAATACTTCGTTTTGCAAACTTCTAAATCAGTCATTAACTAAACTACCACAAGAATGTCTAGTAGAGACAGCTAATGGAGAAACAGTTAGGATTTCTGAATTCTTGCAGGGAGCAAGAGTAGAAATTTTAAATCAGAAGTTTAGGGCAAACCTTTATCCTATGAATCTGGCAGGATTTGATATTGTTTTAGGAATGGATTGGTTAATAGCCAATAAAGCTAGTATTTTATGTGATCAAAAGTCAATCCAAGTAAATTCACCAAAAGGTAAAACGATCACAATAAAAGGAGATAAACCTTCTAGGTCCACTAAATTCATCTCTGTGATGAAAACTGCAAGTTATATAAGAAAAGGTTCTATAGTGTATTTGATTTCTATAATCACTAACACTAAAGGAAAATAACTAAAAGACATTCTAGTAGTGTCTCAGTTTTCATATGTATTTCCAGAAAAATTACCAGGACTACCGCCAGACAGAGAATTTGAATTCAGAATCCATCTGCTACCAGGAACAGCCCCAATTGCCAAAGCAACTTACCGTTTGGCACCCGCAGAAATGCAGGAATTAAAGAAACAATTAGACGAATTGTTGGAAAAAGGATTCATACAGCCAAGTTCGTCACCATGGGGAGCGCCGATACTGTTCGTTAAAAAGAAGGATGGATCAATGCGTATGTACATTGACTACCGTGAATTGAACAAAGTCACGATTAAGAATCGGTACCCATTATCGAGAATCGATGATCTGTTCGATCAACTGCAAGGAGCTCGATTTTTCTCAAAAATCGATTTAAGGTCAGGATATTGATGTGCGTTAGGTGTATATGTAGGTTTAAGTATATTTTAAGCCCTTTTACACTTACTTTAGCCAAGTTTTAAATTTATAAAACACGATATTTACTAACACTAAACACACATATGGGCAAGTGCACCCATCGTGAGCGTAGTATAGTGTTGGTAAGATACCGAGGTCGTCCAATGACACAAGAGCTTTTAGTACCGGTTTATCCTCAACGTCTAATCAAATCAAAAGTTTAGAAAAATGTTTTGAACTAAGAAAATAAAAACTAACTAAAATGCTGAAAAATAAAAATAAAAGAAAAACAGATAGACAAGATGAATCACTTGGCTCCGACTCGTGTTTAGTGTAACCTTTGATTATTTCCGCACTTTTGCACTATTTAAGAGATTATCTTAGTTATTGTAGTGGGCCCCTCTTTTGAAGGTGACGTTACCCTCAACCCAGTAGTTTGAGTCAGCAAGGATACAATCCTAAAGGGTCGGATTATTGAAAGATAATTAATTAAGTTATTAATGCAAATTATGGTAGGCCCCTCTTTTGAAGGTGACGTTACCCTCGGCTAAGTAGTCTGAGTCAGCAAGGATACAGTCCTAAGTAGCCGGGTTATAGTATTAATAGTAGTTTAACTTATGAGGGGATCAAAGAGTTTGGACCCCCGCCATCCAATACCGTTAAGTATTGAAGGAGGTCCTACTAAATTTGACTCAGGTCCCTTGCAGGATCTCTAAACGCTGAACAACAGCAAGACTCTTACCAAACCGTTCCCTTAACCCCCGACCAGGTAGCCAACATACCTCCATATAGACCGTGGAGATATGAATGGTGAAAATCTTTTATTTTATATAGACAGTAAAATAATGCCAAGACACCACGGACAAACGATAAGGAAGAATCACCTTCAACATAAGAAACTAGTTATTAAAGTCATTAATACATAACCAATTAAAAAGTGCGAAAAGATTAAAAATAAAAAGTATTACAGTAGACACTTTGTCTTCACCAAGTGATGTAAGAGACTTAGGCAAACATGGCCTTGATTGTCAAGAACTCTTACGATCAATCTTGGATCCCGAGACGACTCACACACTCTATGATGGACAATGGATGATGGTGGTGGATGATGGTGTTATGGTGGTGGTGGGTGGTGGGTGAAGTGTGAGAGAGGTGGTGTGCCAAGGGATGGTTTGAGCTTGAGCCAAGCACTCCTATTTATAGGCTGAACAGAACCTCGGGCACGGCCCCGTGTCCAGTGGGCACGGCCCCGTGTCCACATCCTTCTCTTTCTTCATTAATTGCTCTTGTCTTTATTAGTTGACCACAACCCCGTGTCCTCTGGGCACGACCCCGTGTGCAGAAGCATATCTGTACTATGAAGATTTGCCTGGATTCTGCGAATCTTATAGTTGACCACGGCCCCGTGCCCGCTGAGCACGGCCCCGTGGTGGGCAATAGAAGCTTCTACCACTTTGTCTTTTCTGCTGACACTTTGGCACGCCCCCGTGCTGGCTGAGCACGGGGCGTGTTCAGTCTTCTGTCTTCTTGTTTTGCTTGGGAAGATGCTGTCGTGGGGTCGGGCATGTCACGTTTGTTCCTTTTCTTGTATTTATGTTAGATTTTGCTGTCTTTTTGCTTTTTTTGTTAATTTGAGCTCATTTAATCCTGAAAATACAAAAGGAAGACAAAAGCACACTTTTTCCAACATTAGTACTAAAAAAGGGTTAGTTTTATGCCAAAATTGATGTAATTTATATGTTTCATTTTGCACACATCAAATACCCTCACACTTGAATCTTTGCTTGTCCTCAAGCAAAACTCTTTATAATATGGCTTTACACTCCTAAATGGAATGGGTAGAAAAGAAAGTTTTTGGGCTTGTCATAGAGTGTCGGGATTTCCAAGATTCTTTATTAAGTTTTATTTTTATTTATTTACAATCCTATTCGTCATGATTTATTTAAAACTTTTCATAAGATAAATTACTTATTAGGGCATAACATGCCTCTTTAAAATTCTATTTATATACAAGTTCACATACCTCACAGGGATCACTCAACACTTGGCCGAAAATGTATTTTAGTGGATCACTCGAGAGCGGCATGGAACTTACTCCTACCTTAAGCTTGCCAAGCAATCAATCCTCCTCCTTTTTAACTATATACCTTTGTAAATATCAAGAGGACTTTTTGGGTGAAGGGTTAGGCTTGGGTTAAAGGTAGGTGGTTGGGTTAGTGGTTAGTAGAAAAGGCTAAAAACGTAACAAGCGTCGGTTTTCGTAAGACTTTTTTATTTTTGTAACTTTTATTTTTGATGAAGCTATTTTTCAAACAAAGTTATTTTTTTGATGAACTTGTTTGTTTATTTTATTTTGCTTCATCATCAACACACGTTTTTTTTTTTTGAAAAGTCATACGAAAAACCGAGCTAGTTACTAAAACAAAGGGTTAAAAATGAAAAAGGTTTTGGTGGGTGAAATGGTGTTTGGTTTGGGTTATGAAATGAAAAGGTTTAGGCTCAAATGGGCTAACTAGGGGGATTTTGGGTAGGTGGTAAAAAAAAATAATGGTGTAGAAATAAAAAGGGTTAGTCCTAATGCCTCCATCATTTACTTACTCGGGTTTAAGTTGGTAAGGACCGAGAATGTATCGTCATGGCAAGTTCTAGAGTCGTAAGAACCAAGCGGCTATTCACACAAGAAACGAAAAATGAGCATTTAATTTAAAGATATATATTTGTATGCTCAATAAAGGCTCAAAACTCACTTTTGTGGGAATGGGTTTTTATGTGATCAAGTATATATAATCAAATTTTAACTAAGTTTGCCATGCCTTTTCATAATTTTCTTATGTTGGTTCTTTTTATCACGACGCTATCGGTTGTAAATTTGTAAGAATATAACCTTTTTAGAACTTTGAAATTCCCAAGTTAAACCTAGACAAGTAAAAAAATGAAACTTTTTGAAAAAAATTTGGGGTGATTAGCGGTTCCAATAGAGTTTTGTGTAAGGCTTGTATTTAGGACTTGCAAGATTCAAGGTTTTAGTATCCCCCCCCCCACACTTAAATTACACATTGTCCTCAATGTGTCCCAAAAATAAGTTTTTAGGTTGATTGAATGTGTAAAAAAAAGTGAAAAAGCAAAAATTTTGTGTTACTGGGCGCTGAACACGGCCCCGTGGTGTCCGGGCACGGCCCCGTGTTCAAGTGCCAGTAACAAAATTAAATCAAGAGAAACAGAAGCCTGGACACGGGGGCGTGTTGGGTGAGCACGGCCCGTGTCCAGTTTACCTGAACTGGGCATTTCTGCAGACTGTGCAGCACGGGGCCGTGTTGGGCGGACACGGCCCGTGCCGAACTTACTGTAAACGAAGAAAATCGTTGGATGGCTCTGTTTTCCTGCATGGGGTGCCGGTTCAAGTTTTCCCTTGTATCCTTTGCCATCCCAAGTGTGTTTTATTCTTGAAAATTAAAACTTAACTAGAAAACATAAAAACTAATCTAAATTAAACTAAGGATAGTTCCGCGGAATGCCTCCGTGGTGCGCCACGTTTATAAGGGTCCTTGGCTAGACCCAAAGCCTGGTCATATGTCACTCAAGTGGGATGTTTCGCATCCCATGTTACACCGTCGGAGAGCGTCATCCAAGCTTAAGTCTATGACCTTCATGTAGTTGACCGGGTCTTCGTCTTCTACTCTCTTTCCAAGTCCAAACTTTACTTCCTCGTCCCCAAACTTCAATGTTAGTGTTCCGTCATTCATATCAACCACTGCTTGGGCGGTGGCTAGAAATGGCCTCCCGAGGATGAGAGGAACATCGGCGTCTTCTTCCATGTCTAAGATGACAAAGTCGGTTGGGAAAACGAAATTGTCAACTTTGACCAATAGGTTTTCAGCGACACCTTGTGGAAATTTGACGGATCTGTCGGCGAGTTGTATGCTCATCTTTGTAGGGCTTGTTGTTCCTAGGCCGAGTCGTTTGAATATCGATGTGGGCATGAGGTTAATGCTAGCCCCAATATCGGCTAATGCATTACGAACGGGGGATTCCCCAATCGAGCAAGGAATCGTGAAGCTTCCGGGATCAATTTTCTTTTGTGGGAGTTTGTTGAGTACTAAGGCGGAGCATTCTTCGCCTAAGTTAACTAATTGAAATGATTCAATTTTCCTTTTATGAGTGAGGAAGTCCCTCATAAATTTTGCATATTTAGGCATTTGGGTAAGGACCTCAATAAAAGGAATTTTAACATGCAATTGTTTTAGTAAATTTTCGAACTTTGCGAATTGCTCATTGGTCTTTTGACGATTTAACCTACCGGGGTATGGGATCAGAGGAGTCTTGGTGGGCTCTTGATTCGGTAAAGAAGCCTTTTTTGGTGGAGTCGGGGTTTTGCTGGATTGGCTTCTTTCATCTGGCGGTAATGGAGCCTCCTCGGGACCCACGGTTCGATTTCTTAATGTGATGAGATGTACTTGTGCTTTTGGGTTGGTTTCGGTATTGCTAGGTAACGCGCCTTGTGGTCTCTCGGATAAATTTTGAGCTACTTGATTTAATTGTTTTTCAATGTTTTGAATGCTAGCTTGTTGATTTCTAAAATTTGATTCCAATTGCTGAAATCGATCCGAGTTTTTCTTTTCGGTGTCGGAGATGAGGCGAGATACAGTATCTTCAAGCCTTTCTCGTCCACCTTGTTGTTGAGAAAAGTTTTGTGGTTGTTGAAAGTTAGTTCGTTGGTTTTGTTGGTTACTACTATTGCCGGGATCTCTCCAACCAAGGTTTGGGTGGTTACGCCATCCTTGGTTGTAGGTACCCGTTGGAGGACCCGACGGCCTAGGTCTGTTATCAATGTAGTTTACCGTTTCCGTTTGTTCATCTAATTCTTTCATACAACTCCAATTTTCATGTGGCCCACCACACCCTTCACAAGCCATAACCGAGACCGTTTTTGTCATTTCTAATTTTTTTATTTTTGAAGAAAGGGCTTCGATTTGGGCTTGTAAAGAAGTGCTTTCATCAACCTTATGGGCGCCCGGGGCAATAGATTTATTGCCTCGGGGAGTGTGCCATTGAAAATTAGTTTGAGCAATTTCCTCAATTTGATTATATATTTCATTTGGGCGACGATTACCTAAAAGTCCCCCGGAGCTAGAATCAAGTGTTTGTCTTGTGTGTGGCAATAACCCATTGTAGAAAGTGGATACTTGTTGCCATACCGCAAGACCGTGATGGGGACACTTTCTTAGTAGCTCCTTGAACCTTTCCCAAGTTTCATATAAGGATTCCCCATCCTCTTGTGAATATGTATTAATTTCAGTCATTAATTTAGCCGTTTTAGCAGGAGGGAAATACTTATATAGAAACTTTTGGGCTAGTCCATCCCAGGTGTTTACCGATGTAACAACCATAAATTTGTTTTGCGATTTTCATTAAATAAATCACAATTACTGAGTATTTATATTTAAATGTTCATGCTAAATACTGGTTTATTAAAAACTTTTACAATTTAAAGTGATACAACGTAATGTGGTTTAATTCATCGTTTTAGAATAACAACGAAACAACTTGCGGAAGCTTCATTTAACGCGTGTTCGGTTCTTGCTCGACGCTTGATCTTCATCCGGGCTCTCATCATTCACCTAGGTTCAAAACCAACTTAAAAGTTAGTTTTGATAATTAAATAACTGGTATTACCAGGAAAATAAAGTCGAATAATCAAATTAAAGAAAAGAATCAGGAAATCCCAATATTAATCCCTTGATCCCATAAACAAAAACTGAAATCTGGCCTCCACCGTAACTTACGGTGGTCACCGTAAGTTACGGTGGCCACCGTAAGTTACGGTGGCCCCTGAATGTTAAATCTCCCACCGTAACTCAGTAGGCACCTGGCGTAAAGGTTTCAGCCCCACCGTAACTTACGGTGGGCACCGTAACTTACGGTGGCCCCTGTACCAGCCCATTCCAATTTTGCCGTTTTTGACACGAAAACTTTCGTATCTTTCAATCCGCTTATCCGTTTGACCTACCGTTTCTTCCTACGTGATTGTAATTGATTCTCCACATTATGGAGTCAAAATCCAACATTCAATTTAACAAAATTTCAGACTTTTAAGTCTTCGGCTTATTACCCTTTTTACCAAATTTTGACCCGTTCGATTTTTATCAAACAAACATGTTTATTTGATCCTTAAACTCATGAAATTCATAATTTCCAAATCTCCTATCATATAAATTTCAAATCACGGGATTCTTACATAATAAAAACCCGTTTACGCTCAAGTTCTTATTTTGACCCGTTTAGAGCGAATTATGTACATTTAAGCATCAAACTCTCTCTTCTCTTTCTACACTTCGTATTCTCACTTTTAAATAGCCTCTTATATTCCACCACAACTATTTTTGTGGTGGATTTAACATAATGAACCACATTCCTAATTTTTACCCTTAGGATAGTCATTTTATGTGATTAACCCGTTCATAGGCATTTGACCCCCAAAGTTGATGCCTACAACTCTTACATGTGTCTAAGAGTTACATGATGATAATACTAGTATCTAAACGACCTCTAAGGGTCGTTTGCCCGATTTACCTATCAAGGGCATTTTCGTCAACTTATTTCTTCCTTTTTACGACATTGGTCCCTTTGCTAAGGTATTTGACCAACATTGCATTTTAAACCATCAATCTATATATATGCGTACCTGGCTCGAGTCAACATATAGACCCGTTTTATACCTCGCGTCATTTAACCAACATTCTATGGCGTCGCAATTTTCCAAATTGCTAATCACTCCTGATAACATACGACTTGACAATCACATTAGTCGATATTGTCAAATGGTGTTTCATTAACATTTGACCCGTTTTGACTATAAGACCAAACATTTACATAAATTAGAATAAAAGCATGGTTTTAGATTTCCAAATTCACCTATTTGCCCCGTTTACCATAAACCATGGTTTTTATCATTTATACTTGTTCCGACGTGTATCGGTCGTGTCGGAACCCTTATTTTGGGTATTACATCTTTCGCATTTATAGTTTATAAAATAAACACATGTCCTGCATAAGGGTGTAAGTTTTACTTACCTTGCATTCCGAATACGCTTTTCTTCTCGTGCTTGGTTCGTTTGACCGCTTCTTTCCCAAGCCTCCACCTAGCTCGTTAGGCGTCAAACTATTGTTAATCATTTACAAGGCGGTTAAATTAGTCATAAGAAAATCACGACTATTCCACCTCACTTATTTTCTATGCCAAAGCTACTATTCGACTTCATGATTAGTTAACTTAGCTTATCAAAAGTTAACTACTTTTTAATCACATGGTTTACACAATTAAGTCAAATCAACATTATGATTAGAACCCGCTTTAACCCACCTTTCACGTAATTAGTCAAACAAGGCAATTACGGGTTTCATTCGTAATTTCAACATATGAACATTCACTTAGGCATTTTAACAAACACCTTGTGGGCATATTCTATAAAATCAACAATCAATTTTCATAACTAGTTATTTACCCAAGTTTTAGCATCATTCACAAGTTCTTATGTCTAGCATGCATAACAACACCTAGACTTACTTCATGGAAATCGAATAACACCAAATTGATGATCATAAATCTAGTGTTCATCATCTTCCCACAAAACCCATTTAGCACTTACATAGATGATTATGAATTTCATAGTTTAAGCACTAATTCAACAACCAATGACTAGGGTTTACTCCTAGACATAATTTCATTACAAATTTCATCCAAACAACAATCATGCAAGCTCTAATTTCGAATCCCATGTGTTCATCTAGAATTCAAGATGGAATCAAACCATGAAATTTTACATACCTTATGACCCCTTTACTGCGGTGATCACTAATCTATGCTTGGATTTCGATTTGGGCTTGATTTCCCCTTTCAATTTGGTGAATTCTTGGAATTTAGGGTTTGGGCTCTAGAAGCTCTGTGGAGATCGCAGGAACACACGTACGTGTGTGTTTTTGTTGAGTTAATTTTGATTTAATCAAAACTTTATTACATTTGCCCATGTTTAGTCCCTCTAGTTCCATAGTTTATAAAAAGGTTATCTATTTCATGTTTCTTTTATTGTTTTTGCAACACTTAACTAACTAGGTTGATATTCCTAGTTACTTAGTGGGTTCGGGGAAGTCATAACCCGTTTTATTTTGAAATCCCGTTAACTCGGGCCTCTTATTATCTTTATTTCCTCAAAAGCTTTTATTCACTTTTTATTTAATATTAGGTTTATCTATTAAATTCCTAATATTCACCGGGTTTACTTTTACTACTAACGGTATTTTACCCATTCATTATTATTAACATGGTTTAATTACCAATCCCGATTTCGGGGTGTTACAAGTTTACCCCCCTTAAAGAGGTTTCGTCCCCAAAACCTTTTTTACATAGTTTATTGAGTTTAAACTCAATGCACTTGCTCTCGATAATCAGTTGAGCATTGCTCATATTTTAATCAAGTGTTAGTACTTACCAGAAAGGTATGGTAACATCTTTTTGGTTATTAATCATCTACGTATCTTATACAATTGCATGTTAATATTCCTTTTATTGAGGTCCTTACCCACTTTGTTTTTTCTGCTGACACTTGGGCACGCCCCCGTGCTGGCTGAGCACGAGGCGTGTTCAGTCTTCTGTCTTCTTGTTTTGCTTGGGAAGATGCTGTCGTGGGGTCGGGCATGTCACGTTTGTTTCTTTTCTTGTATTTATGTTAGATTTTGCTGTCTTTTTGCTTCTTTTGTTAATTTGAGCTCATTTAATCCTGAAAATACAAAAGGAAGACAAAAGCACACTTTTTCCAACATTAGTACTAAAAAGGGGTTAGTTTTATGCCACAATTGATGTAATTTATATGTTGCATTTTGCATACATCAATATCATCAATTAAAGGTACAGGAAGAGGACATTCCTAAGACCGCATTCAGAACAAGGTATGGCAATTATGAATTTACTATCATGCCATTTGGTTTAACCAATGCCCCAGCTGCATTTATGGACATGATGAACCGAATATGTAAGTCATATTTGGATAAATTCATAATCGTCTTCATATATGATATTCTCATTTATTCTAAAAATAGGGAAGATCATGCAAAGCATTTGCACGCACTTTTAAGTCTATTAAGAAATGAAAAGCTTTATGCTAGATTTTCAAAGTGCGAGTTTTGGCTAGAACATGTACAATTTCTTGGACACCTAGTGAACCATGAAGGAATTCATGTGGATCCAACAAAGATCGAGGCGATTATCAAATGGAAAACCCCTGAATCACCAACTGAGGTTAGAAGTTTCTTAGGATTGGCCGGTTATTATAGGAGATTTATTCGAGATTTTCTAGAATAGCCATTCCTTTAACTAAGTTAACCTGTAAATCCATTAAGTTTGAATGGGGACCAAAACAAGAAGAAGCATTTAGAATTCTTAAGCATAAATTAACCCATACACCCATATTAGCGTTACCAGAAGGAACTGAAGACTTTGTAGTCTATTGTGACGCTTCTAAATTAGGTTATGGATATGTATTGATGCAACGCCAAAAGGTTATAGCTTATGCATCTAGGCAACTTAAGAATCATGAAGAGAATTATTCAACCCATGATTTGGAATTAGGAGCTATAATTTTGCCCTTAAGATATGGAGACATTACCTTTATGGTAGTAAGTTTACCATATTCACTGATCATAAGAGTTTAAGGTATGTTTTTGGGCAAAAGGAGTTAAATATGAAACAAATACGCTGGATGGAGATGCTTAGCGACTATGATTGTGATATCCAGTATCATGAAGGAAAATCAAATGTAGTGGCAAATGCTTTAAGCCGAAAGTATCATGAAAAGCCAAAAAGGGTACGTTCTCTTAAATTAAATCTACAAGTAGATTTAAATGAACAAATCAGAAAAGCACAAGAATCAGTAATCAAGGATGATACTGAAAAATTAAAAGGTATGCTAAAAGAATTAGAACAAGGAACAGATGGAATTTGGAGATTCCATGAAAAGAGAATGTGGATACCTAAATTAGGAAACCTACGTCATCGTATCTTAGAAGAAGCCCATAAGTCTAAATATACGATGCATCCAGGAAGTGATAAAATGTACCAGGATTTAAGGAAAAATTTCTGGTGGATAGGAATGAAAAACAACATAGCAGCCTATGTTTCTAAATGTTTAACTTGTTCACAAGTTAAAGCTGAATACCAGAAACCCTCAGGTTTGTTACAGCAACTAGAAATGCCAGTATGGAAATGGGAATTTATAACAATGGATTTTGTTACTAAATTACCCAAAACAAAGAAAGGTAATGATACAATCTGGGTGATTGTAGATAGGCTAACCAAGTCAGCTCATTTCCTACCAATGAAGGAAACTTTTAGTATGGAACAGCTAGCTAAATTATATGTAAATGAAATAGTTTCTTTACATGGAATACCTTTATCAATCGTTTCTGATAGGGATAGCCGATTTACCTCTCATTTTTTGTCAAGTTTCCAAAAGGCAATGGGAACCAAATTAAATCTAAGCACAGCTTATCATCCTCAAACAGACGAACAAAGCGAAAGAACAACTCAGACAATGGAGGACATGCTTAGAGCTTGTGTAATTGATTTCGGAGGTAATTGGGACGATCACTTACCTTTAATAGAATTTTCTTATAATAATAGTTATCACACAAGTATCAATGCTGCACCATTCGAAGCACTTTATGGACGAAAGTGCCGAACCCCAGTCTGTTGGGCAGAAATTGGGGAAAAGTAACTATCTGGACCTGAGATAGTACAAGAGACAACTGACAAGATTATTCAAGTCAAAGAACGACTGAAAGCAGCACGTGATCGACAAAAGAGCTATGCTGATAACAGACGTAAGCCATTGGAATTTCAAGTAGGAGACAAAGTATTGTTGAAGGTCTCTCCTTGGAAAGGAGTGGTAAGATTCATCAAACGGGGAAAGCTAAGTCGCAGGTATATTGGACCTTTTGAGATTATTAGAAGAATAGGACCTGTAGCCTATCAGCTACAACTGCCAGAGGAAATGGCAGGAATACATGATGTATTTCATGTATCTAATCTCAAAAAGTGTTTAGCTGATGAATCACTAATGGTACCTCTTAAGGAGATAGAGGTAAATGAACAACTCAAGTTTGTAGAAAGACCTCTACAAATTGAAGACAGAAAAGTCAAGAACCTCAAGCATAAGAGATTAGTTCTGGTCAAAGTGAAGTGGGACTCCAAAAGAGGACATGAGTATACATGGGAGCTTGAATCTTAAATGCAAAGGAAATATCCACACTTGTTCCAGTAGATCTCGAGGACGAGCTCTAAAACAAGGTGGGGAGGATGTAACAATCCTCAATAAAACCGACACCCTCATAATATTTCCGACACCCTAGTATATTTTAAAATATCCCATTGTGTCCCAAAATACACCCCATACGTGAAAACGGGCCTCAAATACATTATATAGTATTAAAATTAATTAAAAACTGAAAATTTAAGTTGAGGCGGGCCGCGTAACCCCACCTCAACCCTTACGCGAGCCGCGTAAGCTTAAAAGGTGGCACGGCCCTGGGCCGCCACGTGGCCCAACACTCGGCGAACCTACCTGATAACCCAGCTAAGCTACACGTTGACCTGATGTCAACGCGGGCCGCGTAGGCCTTGTTCTCATGTTACGCGGGCCGCGACAAGGTCATGATCAGCAACTATATAAAGGAGGCCTCGGATCTTCAGTCTGTTCGTCCCATTTTCTTTTCTCAATCTCAATTTCTGAATAGTAGAGATAATACACGGGTATTATACCCCCCTAATTAGCGAAGTTCTGCTTCGTTGTAAGTATTATAACCCCTGGATACGTATTAGATACGCTGCCCGATTGATCTAGGGTTCCGTAACGGCTGTCGTGGTTCTGCCCGACGTAGTCGTTGGAATGCCGTCTCGGGGAGGGTATTACTAATGTTAAAATGGGTTATTATACTAACGTGTGTGCATTTGTGTAAATTTTAGATTATCACCAGGAAATCCTTACGGAAAATCTAAAACAACAATGTGAGTTGATCCACTTTTTGTAAACCTTTTTGTTAACTATTTTACAAAACCTTAAATACTTTTCCATGTGAATAACAGTTATTGAGTATTTGTAAGAATACAATTATGATGAGTATGTTGGGGTTTTGTATACAAAATTTGTTACCACCTGGTCAAGGAGTAACATTTCCACAAGTCGGGTTCGACAGTACCATGGATGTTAATTGATATGTCTTGGAAACAAATATAATTGCGGGATCGCCCTCAATACTGTACACTGGGATTTATTTTACTTAAACTTGATTAAATTGGGATTCACTCACCAGTATTTCCCACTGACAAATGTTTTTAAAACGCGTTTCAGGTAATAAAATGTGAAAGCCAAATAGAAGCCAGCTGGACAGCACTGAAGGCTTGGAAAAGTGGCAATAAAGTTACCAAAAAATAAAATAGATGTTTTTATTAAATAAATAGGATTTATTCCTATGAAAACGTGTGTACTATGAACTTGGGTTTTAACCCATTTGTTTAATACTATGAAAATGTGGTATTTTACTCTAATCAAATATTTCCTAACTACGGTCCTGATGAAAAATTCCGCTGCCAAATTAGACAATACGAGATACCACCGAAACTGGCTCGCGGCCGCCCATTCCCGGGGAAGTGGGATTGGGGGTTGCGACACAACTGCTACCCAAATCCATCACGCAAGCTCGTAACATATCTTCCAAAGTTTGAATCGTTCGTTCACTCTGGCCATCTGTCTGCGGATGGAATGCAGTACTCAGATTCAACTGAGAACCAAAGGCTTCTTGGAAGGATTGCCAAATCCTTGACACGAACCTTCCGTCTCTATCTGAGATAATCGAGAGAGGCACTCCATGTCGTGCAACAATCTCTCTCAGGTATAGCTCAACAAGCTTGCTAGTGTTGTCTTTCTCCTTGATTGGCAAAAAGTGTGCAGATTTGGTCAGACGGTCCACGATTGCCCAAATCGTATCATGACCTCTGGGTGTCCTTGGCAATGTCGTTATAAAGTCCATTGAAATCTGCTCCCATTTCCACATGGGTATTTCTGGTTATTGCAAACGGCCTGAAGGCTTCTGATATTCAGCCTTTACCTTGGCACAAGTCAAACACTTGCCAACATACGTTGCAACATCACCTTTTAATCTCGGCCACCAATAGAAATCCTTTAAATCTTGGTACATTTTATTCGATCCTGGATGGATCGAGTACCGTGACTTGTGAGCTTCATCGAAAATTACTTCTCTTAGACCACCGAAGAAAGGTACCCATATTCGTTTCATGAAGCACAATGTTCCTTCATCATTTGGTACTAACTGCTTCTCCATCCCACGGAGATATTCATTCTCAAGATTCTCTTTCTTGAGAGCTTCTCTCTGTGCGGCACGAATGCACAATGAGAGGTCCGTTTGTACAATCATTTCCAAAGCTCAAACCCTTATAGGCTTGATCCTTTCTTTTCGACTCAAGGCATCGGTGACTACATTCGCCTTCCCTGGGTGATACTTGATTTCACAATCATAATCATTCAAAAATTCTACCCATCGTCTCTGTCTCATGTTAAGCTCTTTCCGATCGAATATATGTTGTAAGCTCTTGCGATCAGTAAAGATTGTGCATCGCGTACCGTACAAGTAATGTCGCCAGATTTTTAATGCAAACACCACCGCGCCTAACTCCGAGTCATGCGTGGTGTAGTTTTTCTCATGAACCTTTAACTGGCGTGAAGCATAGGCTATAACCTTCTGTCGCTGCATCATCACGCAGCCTAAACCTTGATGCGAGGCGTCGCAATATACCGCGAAGTCGTCAGTGCCTTCGGGTAGGGATAAGATGGGTGCGTCACAAAGCTTGTTTTTCAACAACTGAAATGCTTCTTCTTGCTTATCTCCCCATTCGTACTTCTTGTCTTTCTATGTAAGGGAGGTCAAAGGTTGAGCGATTTTTGAGAAATCCTCAATGAATCTGCGGTAATATGCTGCCAAACCTAGGAACTAACGGATCTCGGTTGGCGTCTTCGGAGTCTCCCAATTCTTGATTGCCTCGATCTTTGTGGGATCCACATGGATTCCATCTCCGTTAAGCGCGTGACCAAGGAACTGAACCTCGCGTAACCAAAATTCGCACTTCGAGAACTTCGCGTACAACTTCTCTTTCTTAAGCAGCTCTAAGATAGCCCTTAGATGTTGCTCATGTTCTTCCTTTGTCTTCGAGTAGATCAAAATGTCATCAATAAACATGATCACAAACTTATCGAGATACGGCTTACACACTCTGTTCATCAAATCCATGAATACTGACGGTGCGTTCGTCAAACCAAATGGCATGACCAGGAACTCGTAATGCCCATATCGAATCCTAATGGCAGTCTTTGGAATACTCTCCTCTTGTATACGCAACTGGTGATAACCTGATCGAAGATCGATCTTGGAGTAACAACTCGAACCTTGTAGTTGATCGAACAGGTCATCAATCATTGGCAAAGGATATCTAATCTTGATAGTCAACTTGTTAAGCTCGCGGTAGTCGATACACATGCGGAAACTACCATCTTTCTTCTTAACGAACAAAACTGGAGCTCCCCAAGGCGAGAAGCTTGGTCTGATAAATCCCTTATCCAATAGCTCCTGAAGTTGCGTTGACAGCTCTTGCATTTCTAAGGGCGCAAGTCGATAAGGAGCCTTAGCTACAGGCACAACACCTGGAACTAAGTCAATGTGAAACTCGACTTGTCGCTGCGGCGGCAATCCTGGCAAGTCTTCGGGAAAGACTTCAGGATATTCCTTCACGACTGGAATGTCTTCTAGCTTTGGCTCAGTGGCCTCTTTATCCACAATGTGTGCCAAGAAGGCGACGCATCCTTTCTGCAAACACTTTCGAGCCTTTAAACAACTGATGATCCTTAGGGGCGTATCGTGCTTCTCTCCATGTACCACAATTGTTTCTCCATTCGCCATTGGAATGCGAATGACTTTTTCGTGACATACAATCTCTGCTCGGTTGCTTTACAACCAATCCATCCCTACTACCACGTCGAAGCTTCCCAACTCGACTGGCAGTAGATCAAGCGTAAACTCTTGCTCACTCAGTTCTATCACGCAACCCCTAATAACCTCATTCGCTTCTACTAGCTTTCCATTAGCTAGTTCTATCGAATATGGAATATCTAGCTTACTAGCTACTAACCCAAGTATTTTCTTAAATTCTAGCGATACAAAACTATAATCGGCACTGGTATCAAATAGTACAGATGCAAAGCGTTGGTTGATAGGGAACGTACCAGTGACCACATTTGGATCTTGGCGTGCTTCCCTCGCACCGATGTTGAAGACTATTCCATGTGCTTGATTGAGCTTTGGGCACTCTCTCTTGAAATGCCCCACGTCTCCACAATTAAAACAACCTGGTCCTCGACCATTACCATTTCCATTACCACCTTGAGCGTTGTTTTGGTTGTGGTTTCCACTCCCAGCTTGATTCGCAAAATTACCACGATTTCCGTTGCCGCCATTTCCACCTTGAGGGCGGTTTCCATATCCATTTCCTCCATGGTTGTTGTTGCCATAACCTCTCTGACCATTGTTACCATGCCCAGTAATAACCCAACATGTTTCCTTCGAGTGGCCAACCTTCCCACAAGACTCACACTTCCTAAATCTGCACTGGCCGGAATGATGGTACTGGCATACGTCACATTTGGGTAGAGCGCCCATGTAACCCTTTCCTTTGTTTTCAACCCCAGGCTTGGCTTCAGCCAGTAAGTACGACTCTTTCTTCTTGTTGACACTGCTGGTGCCCTTTTTGAAGTTTGAGAACTTCCTCTTGTTCTCACCCGATGACTCCACGTGAGTCTCCTTCTTCTTCTGGTCGGAGATCGAAAACTTGTTTAACCGGATAGCTTCTTCAGTCAGTGACACACTCAGATCGATAGCCTCAGTAATTATCGGTGGCTTTGACGTTGTTACCATACTCATAATCTGAGGCGCCAACCCCCAAATGAAACGCTCAACGCGCTTGAATTCCGGAGTAACCATATATGGTACCACGTGAGATAGATCGTGAAATCTCTGCACATATTCGGCGATCTTCGGGCCGTCCATCTTGAGGTTCCAGAATTCAGTTTCTAACTTTTGGATTTCATCCCTGGAGCAGTATCTCTTTCGCATGAGCTCCTTCAGCTAGTTCCAAGTCAAAGCGTATGCTGCTGCCTCTCCCAGAGTTTGGACTTGGAGATTCCACCAGGAAAGTGCTCCATCTATGAACAATCCAGAGATGTAGGTGACTTGGTGTTCTGGTGCACATTTGCTCATTCTTATCACAGAATCGGTCTTCTCCGTCCATCGAACAAAAGCCATAGCACCCCCGGTGCCGTCGAAATTCAGCGGTTTACAGTCTAAAAACTGCTTAAAGGTACAGCCTATACAAGTAACGTCATTCACAGAAAGCATTAGCGAACACACATAGAATATCCAATTGTAACATAATGTGTCTCAAGTGACTTAAACATTACCATGGGGTGGGTTGTTCCTCGAGGTACCCCCGCGAGTTTCAGCGCGTGAGGCCTCGTAATCTGCTATCGCTCGTGAAATGCATTCTTGTAACTCGGCCTCAGTAGTGGGCAATCGAGTCTCTCTTCGTGGAGGCATCTTCTATAAGAAGATTGTATTGGTTAGGTCTTTATGTATATAAGTATGTAGTATGCGTATATAATAACATTCATCAACCAAGCAAACACTGAATAATATCTTTTATCATTTGTAACCTCATGGATGTTATGTGTTTACTTACTAACAATCACAACGTAAACAAGTAATTCAACAATGCATGTAATGAGAATGTTGCGATTGAGCTTTCATATATCAAGACCACAAGTACAGTTTTACAAGTTCCACAATTGTATCATACATCAAAATGGGACTATAGGGTCACATCACCCCTGTCCAAAACGTCTACCAACTACAATACTCTAAAGTCAAAAGTCAAAGTGTGGTCTTCAAAAGGTTGTACAATCTGGCTCAATAGCTGCACTCTCATCAAAAGTATGCTATCTGCATAAAACCAAAAACCTCTAAGCTGATGGTGGAGGAGGAGGAGGCGGAGGAATGAAAAGCAAACGGGGCATACGCGCTAACTCCTCCTCTAGAGTATGAACGAGATGCAATAAACAGCTAATCTGCTGCTCCATCATAAGAAATCGAATATCGAAATCTGGGTAAGGAAATAGTGGAGCAGTAAACTGTGATGGACCAGTACCAGGTGGAGGACGCGGGATCCTCTCTAGCTCAGTGACTCGACGACTCAACATATCCTGCTGGAGCTGTAATGACAACAGCAGATCATCCCTCATGTATCCAATGTGAAAGGGATGGTATGGATCAGAAATAGGCATCGTGTTGGGCGAAAACCAAATCAGTGGCTCGCTCGATGGTGCAGAAGTAAAAAGGTGCAGTATGTGTAGCAGGTGCAATTGGTGGTATGAACGGAAAGGCTGCTGACACAGGTGGTATATGACCGGGCTGCTGACTCGATAGTCCTTCCCCGGGACGGGGAGGAGGGATATCCTGAAGAAATGTGATGGGTAAATCTGCGCGGTGAATGTCATATACGTGCGGGTGAAACAGGGCGAAGTCAATGGGTGCATGTGTGGGTGCAGGAGGGGGAGTAACCGGTCTAACAAAAGGAGGTAGGTCATCGTCGTCCTCGATCCACCCATTGTGGGTGAATGCATATCTGGGGTCAACCTGGGCTGCAAAAGGAGCATGGTCTGCGGGTGCAGGTAGAGGGTCAGGCAAAAGTGGTGCAACAACTGGTATGTCAACGTGATCGTGCTCCGGTAGAGGATCATGAGCAGGTATGGGCTCTGGGGCAATCAAAGGCTCAGGATCAGCTGGAGCAAGCTCATGATCAGCGGGTATATTAAGGAGCTGATCATCAGAAACGACTGGTGCAACAATGGGCTGCTCAGCAGGAATAAAATCAATCTCCTGCTCAGGATCGAAATCAAGATCAACAGGTGCCTCAAAAGGCTGCTCATCGGGGACAAACTCAATCTCATGATCAGGGTCAAAGTCGTGTGGAAAGACTGGATCCATCTCATCATCAAACTCGAAATCATGATAAACACCGTGTGGAATATCGGGTGCAACAGACATAGCTGTGTCAGAATCAGTATCGGTGGGATATCGCTGTAATCCTAGAGCGTGTAAAGTAGTAGATGACACAGACTCAAACGAATCAGGACCTGAATGGTCAGAAGGAGCCTCAACAACGGGAATCTCCTCATGTGGTACAGCATCGACATCACCAACTGGGATCTCGACAAGTGGAGCGACAACGACATCATCGACTGGGGCCTCGATAAGTGGAACGACAACGGCATCATCGACTGGAGCCCCACCATCCTGGGCATCCTCTGGGGGACCCTCAATCAAAAGATCGATGTCGTCGTCAGACATAGCGTCAAGAGGCAGGTCCTCAAGAGGAAATGCAGCAAGAGGAAGAGGAGCAGGGATCTGACCAAGAGGTAGATCCTCGCCAGGAAGACCATCAGCTAGTGGTATGTCATCGCCAAAATCCGGCAAGGCGAAAGGCTGAAAATCGTCAGTATCATCTGAAAGCATCTCTGGATCACTCTCCGAGTCAGAGATAGGAATCTCGGGTGCCGGGATGATCTCATCATCCGAAGTGATAGCCATGGGATCAATGGTGTCAGATGCTCCGCTCTCTGAAGAGGACATGGTGTCTGTAACAAATCAATCACAAGTATGCACATATATCAACAATAGTCAAGTAAGCATGTAAGTAATAACAATGTAAGCATGTATGCATCCTAGTCTTCCCAAGACTATCCCACCCAGCCTCTCAGACTGAACTACTGAGTCTCTCAGACTAGACCTCCCAGTTTCTCAAACTGAACTACCCAGCCTCTCAGGCTAAACCTCCCAGTTTCCTAAACTAAACTACCCAGCCTCTCAGGCTAAACCTCCCAGTCTCTCAGACTGCCCCAACTAGTCTCTTAGACTACTCCCCATTCTCTCAGACTGCACTACCCTACTAGTCTCTCAGACTAACTCCCCAGTCTCTCAGACTGCACTACCCAGCTAGTCTCTCAGACTAACTCCCCAGTCTCTCAGACTGAAATATAAATGAATTCTTTGAAATGTATTTTGTGTCTTTTATTTGTAAAAATGTTTGTTTCCTGGATCTGGACATTTTGTGTATGCAATGAAAACATGTTCGTGAAAACATTTTCGAGAGACCCCTAATGATCGTAGTCTAGACTCGAGAAAGAATCCTAGTTCGCTACGATCGAAGCTCTGATACCAAGCTGTCACACCCTGACTTTTGCGGAAGCGTGGTTTATTGGTGTGGCCTCTTAATACCATAGCATTCAATCATAACAACGCTATATGATAAAAACATGAGATGTTCATCCATTAATTACGTTTAGAAAATACCACAACATACTTGTCTGAAAAGTTGACACCCAAATTAAGTTACAAACCATAACATGTTTAAATGAGTTCCCAAGGACTCAACAAAAGAACTTAAACAAACCCGAGCTTAGAAACATGTATCCCGTCCAGGAGTAGGATACACCTCTAACTCTACGACCACGGATGACATCTTTTATTTAAACGCAGCTTGAAAACACATGCACACACCTGCCAGATCTACTAGTTCCCTGAAATACATGTAGTTTAAAAATATCAACAAAAGTTGAGCGAGTTCATGTGTGAGTGTATGAATAAACCTTTAAAGTATGTCTGTATGAATGTATGTCCCTGGTATGTAGCAATAAGGAAAAAGAAATCACCAATGGTTTACAAGGCCATTGATATGTGTGAAATGGTGCCGGAAAACTCAAACCTAGCAAATTTGTACCGGGCCTCCGGCTGGAAGACATAGTCACCACTATGGGACACCCTGGTCCCCATGGGTGTGGGCTCGCTACACCCAAATAGATCTATCACTCATGTCCCTCGGTCCTACGACGAGGATTAATGGCCTTAAGTGTTATACCCACCCTTCACATGATCAAGTAGTAACCCTCCTTAGCTAACCATACCATGTATAAAAGTTTGTAATGATTGTAACATGTATTTCACCCCCGACGTATAAAACTGAAAACAGTTAAAAAGAAAAGGGGGACATGAACTCACAGTATCGCTTCCTTAGCTCGTAACTCAAACTCTGTCAGCAACCACGACTACCTACAATGTACTAATGTCTATTAGACGAACGGGTCGTGCCTTGGTTTAGAGTTTAACGTTTTTGAGTTACGCTTCTTATGTTCCATATTTTATTCCAAGTTATAATTACTTGTTAAAATAAATTATTTTAACTTTAAATTATATTTGGTTTTGGAATAATTGTTTAAGCAATATCTCTGTAATAATACTTCTCAAGTATTTAACTTCGTATTTCCTTCCCAATGATGGGGTATCTTATACATGTATTTTCGTATTATTGTATTTTTATAACTCCAAAATATATTTTCAAGTTTCACTTTAGAAAATATATAATAACGTATTTTATTCCCTAAAATAATGTATTGTCCAGAAAATATATATATTTTTTCCAAAAATCATATATCTTCCAAATATACTAGGAAAATATATTTTTATTTCCAAAAATAATATATTTCACCTTGTCCAAAAATATGATACAACTTTGTAATATGTACAAAAATCATATTTTCGTTACTTGTACTCAAAATAATATTTACCAAAGATATATTTGTAACGGTATTGTTTTGAATAGTAAATTTCACGGTACTTGTTAAGTTATATTATTTTAAGTCCTTAAATAATATAACTAGTTCACAAAAATATACAAACAATCACACATGCGTCTTTAATGTAAATGTAAATTCCAAATATATATTTATCCATTTTTATTCATAAAAACCAACCTCCAATACTTGTATTTTGTTACAAAAATTTATGGCAAGGTTCGTATTGAAAACCATAGTTAAAGTACACTAGTAAATATTTGTTAGAAAATATTTCTTTAAGTGTTTATATTTTTAGAAAATTTTGCCATAGTTTCCTTTGAAAATGGAGGTGTCCATGCTATATAAGCATATCATTTTCTTTTCAAAATCAACACACAATAATCAACAATCGATCCTAAACAATATTATTTTTACCAAGTGCAAAAACTATGCAATTTATATAACAACATGAACTTGATCTTTCACAAAAATTCGTAGTAACTTGGTAGGGTGTTTAGTAGGTTTAGTTACCCCTTAGAGTGCGTTTATTACTTTACAAATCTCATTCTTATTGAATTTAGGTGTTTACAACTTGTAAACATATTCTACAAAAATGTTTATTCATAACATCTTCTTGTTTCTCTAGTATCTCTACACTTGTTTTATAAAAAAATAGTGTAGTTTTAAGTAAGAATCAAGTTCTACTAAAAATCATATTTTGAACTTGGTTTTCTTGGAAAATCATTCATGAATCTTAGATTCATAAGATTACTAGCTCACTTTATTTATTATTTTTCAAGAAATCATCTTATTTTTAAGTTCATGCATATATATGAGGATGATCTTCTTATGTTAGCACATAATCATCCTTTAACATGCTAGATCATGTGTTTAATCACAATCTAGCAAGCTCCTTATGATGATCAACATCATAATCTCAAGTAAACATCAACAAGTATCATACACATACTTAAACAACATTATTTCATAAAGATTTCATCATATGTAAGCTTCAAGTTCATGATTCAAGTTCATGTCTTTTAGGGTTCTTGTGATTTATAACATAACACATCTTTTAACAATCAAAATTAGAAGTATCAAGGGGTTGTGAGAGTCTTACTACTAGCTCTAAGCTAGGGAAGAACACTTGAAGAAAAAAGATGATGAAAATGGTGGATGAAAGCAAGCAATGGAGGTTCTTCAAGTTTCAAGAGCCCCAAGCTTCATAAGACACCTTCTTACACACTTGAGAGTACTAGAGATTGGATGAATGAAGTTGGATGATGGATGTAAGGTGGTGGTGGTGGCGGCACTAACTAGGCCGAGAGGGAGAGGAAGAGAGTGAGAGAGATGAGTGAAATGTGAAGAATGTAATGATCTCTAGATATCTTCACACCATACTTATAATCTTCCTTCTCAATATTTTGGCAACTAAATCAAGCAAGATCCATTATAATAAGAAATAAAATCTAGAGGTAAGGTGGTGATCTTGGTGGTGGGGTCCTTGTGACCGTAAATTCCAGGGGGGGGGGGGGGTAAATGTAAGTTTGAATGGTAACTTGGATAACTAGTTGGAGGTTAAGTGTAATGTCTAGTGTTTTAAGTATATGATGCATTATATAGTGTGTTAGGGTGTTCGGGGATCATAACTAGTTCAAAAATAATAAAACAATGCTTCTAGCAATATTTTGGTGTTCCGGGTAATGTCCGGTTGTTCGGTTAGATACCGGTTCGTTAAAGTGTCAAACTATTTCGTTTAATGATCTTTATGTTACTTTTTGTGACACTTTTAATTCCCAACACTTAGGAAAGCATCCAGGACCATTTAGTCAAATTTTTGCATGTAACTAGCTTGTTAAAAAGCTGAATTTTGCTGAAAAATACAGAATTCTGCACTTTAAGTGGGTTTTAGGCACTTTCCGACACTTTATCTATCACATAGTGACGCAGTTTTATGGTCCTTACTTCCCTACACACCATACTAGTGTAGTACCTTGTCCCTGGCCCATACTGGGTCTCAAAACACTGTCTGTCTATGTACTGAACCCCGTCAGCTTTATCCGTTAACTGTGCTATCTGTGCTTTGTGCATCATGTATGTCAATATATTTGCATGTGATAATAAGGTGACATTATGTAATATGTGATGCACATGTAAGTATGATGCAGTAATCAGAAAGCAGTTAAGTAATCCAGCACAGTCATTAAGCACTTAATCATAATTAATTAATTGTACGGATACCTGGTTTTATGAGGGTTGTCAAAAACTTTAACCGGACATGAACACGAACACGAACATATAATCGAACACATTTTCTTGTTCGTGTTCGTTCATTAAGAAATCAGGCATATTCGTGTCCGTTCATGTTCATTCATTTAAAAGACTAAACGAACAGTTCACGAACATTAACGAACACAAACGAACATAAACAAAAAAAATTAACTGAACATATTTAAATAAAAATAAACAAACATAAATTAACATGATTGAACAAACAAGTCTAATATATTAATATAAGTAGTTAGAAAACCTAATATTTATACAAACCCAATTATTTATATATTTACTAAAATTTAAACGAACGTTCATGAACATAAATGAACGAACACAAGGTATGTTCATGTTCGTTCATTTAATTAAACGAACAAATTTTTTTGTTCGTGTTCGTTCGTTTATTAAATAAACATTTTATTAGGCATCACATGGATCATAATCCTACGGTTTTCAATTGATCTTATCCTATTCAATCAATGGATCAAATCATGCCTCAAAAAACACAACCTTTATACACACATATATATAGACACAATGTTAAAATCAAAATCTTTTTTAGAGAGAAAAATGTTAAGGAGGAGCAAAGCATCACCAGAAAGTTTTCCGGAACGGCTTCCACGGTATCAAGAAACCGGCAATGTGGCGTAAAATGTATCAATGGCTTTATCTACGAAAAGACACGAGATTTTTGAAGATCTTTCTTGATGATTTTATGCGTGATTCCATCAAATACACCGAAGATAGTCCGCCGGAAAACTATTATGACGATGAACGTCATTTATGCTTTGAAGTGCCAAGAATGTACAATTATACACTATGTTTATTTGGTCTGATTGTATGTGTTTAAATTGTTATTTTAGGAAATGGTTTTATAGAAATCATGTTTGTATCTCATTCTTTATGGCTTTCCATGAACATGTTATTTTATTTCATTATGCTTGTAGATTTTATACATTTTTTGTAAATATAGTTTTTTGTTTTATTAGCCTTTGTATTAGATCTTGGATGTTTTATAAATAAAATAAAACTAAAAAACATTTGTTCAAATAATGTATATTTTTACGGACCGGTTCATAATAGAAAATCCATCGACAATAACCTTTTTTATATTTTATTTTTTAAAAATATAAAGATAACCCAAATGAACCAATCAAAGCAATGTAAATTTTTTTTTTTATATTCTAGTAGTGGATTAAATGGTGGTAAATACATATTGACACGTGTTAAAGACTTATGGTTTCTATCATTGATTTTTAGTGGTGTGTTTAGAGATTTAATGGTGGACTAATTTGGTTTCTATTATTGAGCAGCACCAACAAATCTCATTATTTGGTGGTATATTTATTGGTGCTCTCTAAAAAAACTCTCAAAAATACATAAATCTCAGCACTAAAAAACTGCTTTTGTACTAGTGAACAGAAAAAATATCGAAAGCAAAAATAAACATCAAGAAAGAACTAGCGAAAACAAAAATTTACATCAATCGTTTGTCTCTATTTTTCATGTTTTCATTGTTGACCGAAACTACTCCTCTAAGACCGTGGGGTATGGTGGGGCTTGGGTTGGGCTTGGATTGGGGCATTTGCTGACACGTGGCTTCGGGGTGCAGACATGGGGCGACCCACATTTAAACAGGGTATGGTGGGGCGGGGGTTTGGGGCGTGGGTTTGGTGGGCTTCGCTGGGCTGACCCGGTGGGCTGTTTGTTAAACTACAAATTTAATTTTTTTTTTAATATTTTTAATTAAAGAAAATTACATAAAAAATGGTTGTAGAAGGAGAATTGAAGATGATTATAGAAGATGTGGTTGAATGTGGTAAAAAAATGGAAGAAAAATGTGAGTTTTATAGTGGAAAATATATATTTTTTTTAAGATAGCCGTTGGCCAACGGCTAGCCCAACGGTTACTTTGGTTTGTCCAGTGAGAGCCCGCCATGTTAGCTTGGCCAGACCGCCCCACGCCCGGCTTGAAACCCAAGCCCCAAGGGCCACGCCCAAACCCAAGCCCACCCGGGGTGGTGGCTTGGGCGTTTTCCCCCAACCCACGCCCAAACCTCCGCCCCATACCCCATGGTCTAAGGGCACCCATAATGTTGCCAATGTGAATTCCAAACCTGCTACGGATCCACGAGGTGGTAACCCCCTCCCCCTTCTCATATCACACATTTATTTGTGAGAAAGGTATGAGGCAAGGTGACCCCTTATCCCCTTTCCTCTTTTTAGTTGTCATGGAAGCTTTTTCTTGTATGTTGAATAAGGCGAGGGAGGCGGGAGTCATTAAAGGCATTGTTACTCCTAATAACGGTCCTATCATTACTCACCTTCTATACGCGGATGATGCGATTGTGATGGGAGAGTGCTTTGAACGAATTGGAGAATGTGATTAGAATTCTCCGTTGCTTTCACATTTGTTCGGGTCTAAAAATTAATCTTGAGAAGTCCAATCTCTATGGCATAGGAGTTAGCTCGGTGGATTTGGTGGTTATGGCAAATCGGATCGGTTGTAGGTCGGGAGTTCTTCCTTTTAAATATTTGGGTCTTAATGTGGGAGCAAATATGAATCGGGTGTCATATTGGCAACCGATCATCGATATCTTTCAAAACCGGTTAGCTTCTTGGAAGTCTCACCTTCTATCGATAGGTGGGAGAGTCGTTTTAATTAGATCCATCTTGGAGAGTCTCCCTACTTACTATTTCTCGCTATACAAGGCTCCTAAGAAGGTCATATCTCTTCTTTAGAAGCTATGATTAAAAAATTTCTTTGGGGTGGTTCTAACGAAGAAAGGAAAATTCATTGGGTGGCATGGGATCGTGTTTCGTGTCACAAAAAAAAATGGGGGCCTGAGTTTAAACAAGCTTGCGGAGGTGAATGTCTCTTTGTTGACAAAGTGGGTTTGGCGTTACAAGACGGAAAAAGAGAATCTCTGGAAGAAAGTTGTGGACGCCCTTCACCATTGTAGGATCGGGTGGGAGTGTATTCCAATTAATAAAAGTCTAAGCGGAACTTGGAACAATATCACGAAAGTTTCGGCGAACACAAAAGTGGATGGTCGGCCAATTCGGCATCTTTTCAAAGGGATAGTCAGGAATGGCGAAGATATTTCTTTTTGGCTTGACACGTGGATCGGCTCTGAACCTTTAAAGCTGAGTTTTCCGGAGCTTTTCAGCCTCGAAGTGGACAAAAAGTGTAAGGTAGCTGATCGAATATTGAGGAACGAGACTGGAAGTGTTTTTCATTGGAGGTGGAGGTCCCCTATCATCTCGGAGGAGCTTATTCACAGCCTTCAGCAGCTGTCTTCGGTCTTTGACAGCGTGCAGTTCAGCAATAGTCCCGATAGCTGGGTTTGGCACGACAATTCTTCGGGGGAGTTCAGTATGAAAGCTGTTAAGAAAAGTATTAAGGTGGTCCAGGACGTAGGAAACAGATTCGTGTTGGATTGGTGCCGGTAGGTGCCAGCCAAAGTCAACATTCATGTTTGGAGAGCTGAAATGGATAGGTTACCAACTGGAGAAGCCCTCATCAAAAGAAATATTCAGATTGTGGATAGCACGTGCCCGTTGTGCGGCGATGAAGTTGAGTCCTCCGAACATCTGTTTATCTTATGCAATATTGCTGCTATTGTTTGGCAAGGCGTGTCGACATGGTGTAAAATACCGAATATATTTGCGTTCTCCTTAGCGGACCTTCTCAACATTTTTAAGAGCCTCAGTTCGTCGGAAAAGAAGATGGAAGCTGTCCAAGGAATCATAATGATCGCTTGTTGGAGTATTTGGCGTGCCAGGAACGACGCTCGGTTTTCGAATTCGCAGGTTAAGATTGACGGCATTTTAAGCGAAATTAAGGCTTTAGGCTTTCTTTGGTTCTCAAATAGATCTAGATTTAAAGGGATTGATTGGGGGGAGTGGTGTTCGTTTGTAAATATGTAGTCTGTTTGTTTGTTGGTTGTTGCCGGCTCGTCTTGGGCCGGTAGTTCTGTTAATGAAAGTCACGTTTCAAAAAAAAATATATCACACATTTATTATACACTCATATAAAGTTAATAGTTGTTAGAAATTTTAATATGTTTTGGGAAAAATGAGTGTATTTAAAGGATGTTTTAATCTAATGTGGCAATTGAGGCGACGGTTTGTGAGGGTTTGAAAATGCATAACGTTGTGGATGCTCTAAATAAAGAAGACATCACCTTGTCATTCAAAGTTATTTGATTCTTCATGTAATCTAGTGCTCTATCACGAAGCTCGATATCCGGGAGTTTTTTTGAAAAACTCACAATCTTTTTCGTTACAACCGAATACGATGCGCTCCTGACTTAAAAGACATTGTTTAGTTCAACCACACTAAATTTTTGTTCAACTTATTTTTGATGATGATGATGATATCCGTGTCATTAATATTGTTTGAAGCCATTAGAATTTTTTTTTGTTTGTAAAAATATTTCTTTGAATTATTATGATTAGCACATACATGTTAATTAATAATCTATAAACCCTAGAGTACAGCTTTTAAATTCATCTTATAGCCTTTGTTTTGGGTTGTATGTATGCTTTCAATAACATGTTAATTTCCATTGTACATAGTTCAAGAAATGAAAAAAACTGACGTACAATCATTATGTCATTGATACAATCAATGAGATTGATTAACATTCTTGACTACGTACGTACATATATAATAGCCTCATCACCAACTTTATAGTAACCTAATTAATAAATAACATACGCTTATGACATTATTATATTATTATTAATTAAAACAAACTAAAGATTATTCATTCTTCATAACTTAGATTTCAGTCTTTACTCAGCAATCAGCAACCGATCGATCATCAAGTTTTGGTTTGAAGTCCACCATCCAATACCCGTTTCTTCATTCTTAATCTCTTGCATGTTTCTGTAAACATCCTGTAATTTCAACTGCATCGTTAGATTTTATGTATATATATATATTAATATATATATTGCATGGTATGTACATGGGTAATTATGTAATTTCATTACACATCTTTCACCTAATTAAGTACTGTACCCACATACCCTCATATCTTATGTTTAATTTATTTCTTTCTAAAAATATATATAAAATCTAAAATACAAACACCATAATTCTGAGAACTTTCACCGGCCAATAGCAAGATCCATCGCTTAGCCCTCAATGATACCAATAACCAGAGCATTGGCGGACTCATGAATTATTTGCTAGGGATACGGATAAGCGGTTCAACCACATTTTCAAAAGGTGTGGTAGGGTTTTTTGCCTAAAAAATACAATAATTTTTTTTTTATTTCAAAGGGTGCGCCCGCCCACTCACAACACTTAGTAGATCTGCCCTTGAACCAGAGATGATCTGTTGTCGGCGATTCCTAACATCTATTTAAAAAAATATTTTTATTGTGGATTAAGTTGTTTGCTCTGTTACACGGACATTCAGGGATGGACCTACTCTTAAGGGTTGGGGGTGGCCGCCCCCTGTTAAAAAACTAGAAAACTTTTTGATGTATTTTCACGCAAAAATTCTAATCGTCGCCCTTAAAAGTTTGATTTATCTCCTAGAAACTAAATCATAGGCCCACCACTATGTACATTCATATTTTCTTTAGATTTTATATAATTCATTGGTGATAATTAATAGCTTTTCGTTTTTCTAGTAGGGTATTACAACTTTTATCTTACTGTTTAGGTCAATCTCTCAATTGACAGTGCACATGATCTGATTTTATAAAATATTGTTATCATGATTTTATATAGTCGTTAAATTAAGCAAAACACCAATTTATTAATATTATTGCTAACTTTTTTGGGCAACTTGTATCATGTGCTTATGGCATACTTTTTAGGGTTCATTTATGGTATTCATGAAAACCATAAATTTAAATGGAAACCACACATGTTACTATAAGGCCGGAGGGTGTGGAGGCGTCACCCATGTCACCTCACATTCTATATCGTCACCACCCCACGCCCTCTAATTTACAGTGGGGCGCCATTGATGAGGCTCCATCATGGTAATGAACGTTTTTTGCTTGATTGAGGTAGTTGGTCAAGATTAAGGGGGCGCTATAGACATTGAGGGGCCTTTATCCCACACCCTACAAGTTAAGGGAGGGCGTGACAAAGTCCCCTGGCTGACGTGAATCCTATGTGGTACTGACGTGTCTTGATAAACCCTCTAGGGGCTTTATCCCACATCCCATAGCCTAAGTTAATACATGAAACTATTGTATCGGGTAGGGGCTGTGTACGACTAAGTACAAATATTTATTGCATTATAAATAATTAAATGACAATAAATAAACTTTAAATAATAAAAAATATACAAAATATAGAGCTTACTCCCATGGGACGTCCCCCACAAGCATCCAATCTCCATCCTTGTCTTCATATATTGGTGTGTACTCACATTCATCACCTTTTTAAAGAACAAAAAAATTTATTATCATCATATCCACCTCACTTTTGACTATAGTTAAAGGGATTGTCGGAAACATTGTATTTATTGCATATGAGAATAGTACATAAAATAATTATCGGATGTAAATTCAATCTCACGTCAGTTTAGGAAAAAAAAACACATGTTTATTTATACGTTTATGGTTGGTTTACTCTCTCTAATGTCAATTGATTTTAGAGAGAAACACTATTTAGTTTTAAATATTAGACAAGTAGAGCTACGGTTAAGTAATTAGTTGTATCAAATATCTGAGCTACGGTTTAGGTCTAATCCTACAACCGATGCACGTGGATGGCGTACACATTGTGCGCCTTAACTCCTTGTAAAAATCGATCCAAATAGCTTGTATTAAATGTCTAAGGGTGGATTGTTGGGTGGAGATCGATCCGATCTCACTCTCCATGCAATCTTATTACTAATTGGACAAATAACGGCTAGCTAGATAATCGGTCCTATCAATAATATAGATGTTTTTCTGAGAGGAGTGAATTGATCCGAATCAACATAAAACCAAGTTTTACTCATTCAACACGTGTAGTAACACGTAGGGTTTTTAACCTAGTTTGTATATATACACGAACCATAGTTTACAATAGAAGATTTAGAAAAAGATAGAACACATAATTTTTTTTTTTTTTTAACGAAAATTTAAATGTTATATTTATTAATAATAGAAGGTTAGAGCAAATGAAATTTAAATGTTATATTTAGAAAAAGATAGAACACATAAAGTAATCAAACTTTAAAAAAAATGAAATTAATACATGTTCATAATGTTAGAACTTTAAAATAAATAAATATATTAAAAAGATTTAAATGGAAAATGGGTTATTGTAAAAGTTCTGAATTATGCATGGCAAGTATGTTTTTTAGGTGTTACAAAAACTTTGTTCATAAATTACTCAAAACGATAAGTGATATTTGACTATGTCAATTGTTGGCGGATCCAGTATTTTATTCTAATGAGTTTCTTTTGGTAAATTATCTTTAATTCTCACTAATTTTTTTTCTAAATTCTATAAGGTTCTCACTAATTTTTTTCATTTTTTCCAAATACACTGGGTTCATGGAAACCCACAAATGCAGGATGGATCCGCCCCTGCATTTACAACCCGCTAACCTAACAAAATTGACATGATGCATGTGATTAACTTGCTAATGAACACAAACAAATATTTAATATCATCAAAAAAATACAAGAGAATGAAAACCTACCAAGACCAAAGAGGTTCTCAAGAGCCCTAACGAAATCCGAATACCCTTTGAAACCACTAATATCAATCTTGCGAAGAAATGGCGCGCCATCCATGCTTACTTTCACATACATCTTGATTATAGCTCTCTTTCTATACGAACAAACCGGCGGCCATCCCACCGCGACTCCCGTATTTCTATTTTTCCCATCACCACCACCACCGCAGTCATCACCACCAAGAATATCCAAAAACACCCTCTTTTTCTCTTTTTTCTCTCCACCACCACCACCGCCCGGTAACCCTAGACGGAGCTCGGTGATCTCAAGCCCAAGCCCTTCTGTTGTCATGTTTTGTAATTACGGTTTGTGTTCTTTTGTAATATAAAGAAGCAATGAGTTGTGTTTGTGAGCAATGCTTGTTATATATAGGTAAATATGATTGACATTAGAGAGGACATGGGGAGGACAATCATGTTACATGTCGGTCACATGAGTTACAAATGTGGGGTAGGGTGTAGGTTGGATTGGGGCAGAGGGGTGGGGGTAGGGGTGTATACATATAACTATATGTATTCCAACAAACAAGACACTAAAAGACCGGCAAAGATATAAAAAGAAGGTTGGATATTAGGCAAGATCGTAGGGCTAAAGATTTTCTTGATTATTTGGTGGGATTGGATTGTGGCCGTGTGATGTGGGTTTGTGGGGACAAACCATGTGGTTTTTGCCTTGTTAAACCGGGAGTAGACTTGGACTATATATATATTCATACGTAGTTATTCACACCAATCATCACTTGAATAAAAAAATATTAACTTTTAGGACCTTTTTCACTTCAAGTTATATAATATATTGGACGTTATCATCACTTTGGAAGTTTAAAATATTAATATATTGTTGAATGTCTTTTGTTGTTCTAAACAAAAAAAAAAATATGTTGATACTGTAGCCCTACTATGTTGCTTTTAGAATGAAGGAATTATTGGTATGTGGTAATTAGTTGGATACTATTAGGGGACTGGGGGTGGTAAGGTTTTCCCCCGTGATTGCCATGTTCCACGCGTGGAACAAACACAAATTCCACCAACACAAATTCCACCGTCACCTACAAAATTTGACGCATGATGGATGGTAACTGTGATAAAATTCATGCGTTATGGATTATTTGGTGATAAATGAATGTGAGGGGTGTGAGGGTTTATTGTTGGGTGTTGTGAGTGATGGAAAAATGGTTGATGACATGGCGGAACTTGATTGGGTGTTGTGAGTGATGAGTGATGACCACCCCCACCCCCCCACCTACAAAATTTGACGCGTGATGGATGGTAACCGTGATAAAATTCATGTGTTGTTTGTTGTTATTAATTATGGGTGGGGGTTGTGGTGTTAAGAGGCTTGAAAATTCTAGCTCATATATTGTTTAAAGCAATGTGTGGTCTTTTATCAAAAGGGAGTATGAGAAGCCTCTTTGCTTGTAATATTGATATATAAAACAAATTGCAATGGAGATTTCGTATGAGGCAACATACCCTTTTCATGGCGAATCAGAGAATTTCTAGTGACGCTACTAGAAAATTGATATTATTCCTATCAAAATTTTCTGCACATTTCTTATGAACGAAAATACCGACATTTTTCGTGAGAAATAAGTAGGAGAATTCCAACGAAACATTTGTATGAGAAAGGAGTTGGGAAATCTGTAGGAAATGCGTCAGAAAATGATTACCCATGAGTAGAATTCCTACAGCTCATTTTCGTGAGAAATTTGTGGGTAACTATAGTTACCCACAGATTTCCAACAGAAATTGACATGGGAATAGTAGCAGTTTTCTAGTAGGGTGACAGTTAAAATATGTCATCTATTGATTAGAGAAATATTTTCTTGAACAGCTAAAACAACATTGTGTGTGTAATAAACATGGTGTATTGATGTAATTAGGGTTGTCTATGTAATTGTAAACATGTTGTATTGATGTAATTAGGGTTTACAATAAAGAGAAGGTTATATAGTAATCACATTTACACAATAAGCCCCTCTAGTTATATTTACATGATATCAACTCTAATTCAATCTAATAACATCGTGTCTAATATTCCCCCACAAACTAAGGTCAACAACAACATGTAGCTTGAATCATAAAACTGTAAATTTGTTAGTAGGTAGAGGTATGGTAGATATATCTGCATTTGATCTTTTATATATAATATCAACTGATATTTAATTTTTTTTCTTGATGTGTAACCTTTTTCTCGTACAAAGTGAAAGTTAACTTCAACATGCTTTGTTCTAGCATGGAATATGAGATTTTTGGAAAGGTCTATAGCACCAAGGTTATCAACCCATAGAGTTAGGACAAGAGTTGTGTCTGTCAGAAGTTCTTTGTCACACCCTGACTTTTGCGGAAGCATATGATGTGTGACTTGTTCAATATCATTGCATTCAATTATAATAAACAACTATATGATTAAAATATGATGTTCATCCATTCATAAGTTTAAAATGTTACAAACACGAGTCATTAAGTTTCGACCAGTATTCCCAAAGTTATGTTACAAATCGAAAGTGGATGACATCAAAACTTGAAATTTATGTCTTGAAAACAACACCAGCGCCCAAGATCCATCTTGTTTCCTTAAATACATGTAATTTTGAAAACATCAACAAAAGTTGAGCGAGTTCATGTGTTTCTGTATGAGTTCGAATAATCTTGTAAACATTTGTAATCATTTTAAGTATGCCTTTGTAATCCGGTATGAAAACGTCTATGAACAGATCAATTAATGTGTAGCTAATACATTAACATGTGTGCAATGGCATAGGAAGGCTCAAACTTAGCAGATTTTGTACCGGGCTTCCGGCTGGAAGACATAGTCACCACCTTCGGCCACTTCCGGCCCAGGGGTGGGGCTCGCAACACCCAAATAGATCTATCACTCATGTCCCTCGGTCCTTATACGAGGATTAATGGTCTTAGGTGTGCGCCTATGTCACACCCCCAAATTCCACAAGCGGAATATCACCGCAGGGAGCGTGACATGACCAGGATCAAGCCACCAATCATATTGAACAATGTAAAATAATAAAGATAAAACCAACCACAATATAATTGGTGTCCAAACAATTTAACCAAGTTCAAGTTATCAGCGGAAGCATAAAGTGTAAAACCAAAACATAAGTTTTAAAGTTCAAATGTTTAACATGGAACTCAACAGTCCATGTCCCACAACGACCTCTCCTTCTCGTGCAAGCTCCATCTAAGCACCTAACGACCTGCAAGGCATGTAGCAACGAATCAACAACAAAGTTCAGCGAGTTCACAGTTGGTTGTCCATTTTAAAGTTGTTCCAAAAACCATAAGTTATCTCGAAAACCATGAGTTAACCATTTCCTTGTTTCCCAAACCGTAAACAGTGCGGGCTACCCCATGTTAACCACTAGACCCGTTACCATATCGACAACTGACTGGAGTCATGTTTATGTGCCCTACGCCAATGTCTACCATCATTGACTAAGTGCCCAGATCCATTAGTCCACTCCCGTCCTCTGCGGCACGGTGTGAGGCTTGTCAAACCTAATAGCGCTATTTAATTAATGACCCGCTCGCCATTGGCCCGGCGATTAAGTCGATATAAAAATGAGGGACTTCATGATAAAGTTTTGTCTAGTAAGTTATATGTTGTCATCCTTCCTATGGAGGATGGGGGTACATATCCTACCCAAGGAGAATATGCTGGTTAAATGTTGTCATCCTTCCTACGGAGGATGGAGGTACATATTCTACCCAAGGAGAATATGCAGGTTCCATTTTAGTTTCTTAACACATTCCCAAACCACCGGGAATCCCATGCCTTGTAGAAGTGTGAACTCACCTTAGGTTAGCTCGACAGATACACGAAAAGGTCACTTGAGCTATATGTGGTCAACCACGTCCTAACATGGTTACCATACAAGTCAGGTCTAGGTTCAAGTAGTGCACATAAGTTTTACACATAAACTAACAGGTTACAACACGTAATGATCATGGCAAACATATTCAACACGTTAACAGTCAAGTACATATCATATCTGAACTTATGCGACTCAAATCATTGGGCTCTCACAAGTTCAATGGTCCAACAGCCTTGTGCGCTTCACTAATTGAAGCCCAATAATACCCGGCCCAACCTGTTGTGCGTCCAGCACAACTTGTGCGACTCACAACGGGTTGTGCGACTGAAACAACCCGGCCCAATAACATAAGCAACCCAACATGTACACGGCCCAAACAATTAAACAGAAATCAACTTGTGCGGTCCATTTAGTCTTGTGCGACCCAGTTTAACTTGTACGATTACAAGTATCTTGTGCGACTGAGTTGGGCCGTATGGCCCAAAAATCATAACAAGGTCTAAACAGTCGTGTGTGGCCCAAGGCTTGTGCGATCAGCACCGTCTTGTGCGATCAGCACCGTCTTGTGCGATCCACTTCACCTTGTGCGATCATGCATAAATAAACGATACACTGTGCTTTATTGGTTGTACCCGTCTTGTGCGATTGCACTTGTGCGACCAGGGCTTGTACGATCTGATCTTGTGCGACCGACAGACTTGTTCGATTTGTTATGTGATTTTCCTAAAATCATGCAATCCATTCTAACAGTTTCCTAATTCTCATCCATTCAATCAAAGCATCACTAACAGTTTCTATCTCTACTTTAATCGATCAAATCATGTTCTTATCACATAATTTATATGAACTCTAATCATATTCAAAACATAAGCAACAACTTATACACTAAACTATCAGATCATTGGATTCAAATCATCATACCACACCTCATACTCGATCATGCATTTAATCTGAATATACATACATACAGCCGATTACATTGCATCCATTCGGTTCTTAGATCGATAACATGTAAACCGATTCATATAAAAATCATCACATAAACCCTAATTCCAAATCAACACCAGTTTCACAATCATCATATAGGTTCGGTTCGATCATTTAAAGGCATCAACCAAATATATATATATATATATATATATATATATATATCACTTGTTCATACATTACCACAACATCAAGAATCATTCATCATACAAACAACCCTAGCTATCACATCAAATCATGGAATCATAATATCATCTAACAAAACAATAATCGTGAAACACTAACCGGTTAGAAGATAGGATGAGGGGTCGATCCGAATCAAGAATGCTTCAAGAGAAGGGGATGTGATGCCGTCGGCTTCGAGAGAGGGGGAGGAGAGAACTAGGGTTTGGTGTGTGTTGTGTTTTGCAAGTAATGAGGAGTATACCCCCTCTTCATGAGGTTATGCGCAACCATTGGAATGGGCCGAACCCATTACGGGCTGCCCTTGTGGTTCGAGTGCAAAGAGTGTGGCCCAAAAAGGACTTGTGCAATCGGGTTGAGGTTGTGCGGTTGAGTTTGTGTTGTGCAATCACATTACCTAAACGTACATTACACAATCCACATAAATGATAAAACATACATTCCATTAAAATCACATAGTCACATAATCACATAACGTCCACACTGGTTACATCAAAGTATAAAGAAAGGTTCTGAAATACGAGTTGTCACCCCATTCACATGATCTAACAGTTCATTCCTTAGCAAACCATACCATTTATAAACGTTTGTAAACATTTGTAACATGCATTTCACCCCCGAAGTTATAAAACTGAAAGCAGTTAAAAGAAAAAGAGGGACATGAACTCACAAGTTTGCGTCCTGCTGTCTCGTGTACTCAAAGATCCTTCTACGGGTCGTACAACTACCTACACACGTGTCATGCTTTATTAGACGTTTAGGTCATGTAACGACTTTTAGTCTTAGTTGTTTGTTAAGACTTAGTATCCTTTGAGTTACATCTTCGATGTATATGTTGTAATTCCAAAGTATATAATTATTAGTTAAAATAATAATATTTTAACTTAAATTATATTTATTAATTATTTGGAATATTTGTTAAAACAATATATTCTAACTTGGTACATTATGTATTTATACATGTATATTATCCCAAGTATGGGTGTACTTGTATTTGTGTATTTTTAGACTTGTGTATTTTGTCAAGTACCGGTGGCGTATTCCGGTGTGTATTCGTACGTACGAGAATACGTTTCTTCTTGTATTTGTTAAGTATTCTTATACTTAATTTTCGTATTTAATTTTTCGGAATATTATTTTTAATCAAATAAAATCACCAATTTGTATTATTAAAATATATATATTTTAAGAAATCTTTTATGGAAAAATATCCATAAATCTTTCTTGGCAAAAATAATTATATTTTCATATAAACCTCAAAAATAATATATTTTCAAGATTATTTTAGAAAATATTTATAAATCCACTTTTCACCCGAAATAATATATTCTTGATTTGTTTAAGAAAATATATATTTTCTTCAAAAATAATATATCTTCTAATTGTTCAAGAAAATATATATATCTTTCTTTACTCAAAAATAATATATTTTCTTCTTGATAAAATATGATATATTTTTGTAATACCTATGAAAATCATATTTTTTGTTTCCTTGGTTTCCAAAATACCGTTTCACCCATTTGCCAAAATATAAATCTATTTCCGGAATATATATATGTGTAGTCCATATTTCCGTGTTCGGTTTGTCCAATTTTCGGGTATAAATTTATAAATTTTTTTTCTTGGAACTTTGGTATTATTTTGTATTATAATTTTTGGTATTTTGGTAAGTTATATTATTTTCAAGTCCTAAAATAATATAACTAATACACATAATATACAGGTAATCACACAAATTGTGACATCTAATTATATATTTTCCTAAATATATACTTAGTCACTTTTATTTATAAAAAATCAACCTCCAATATTTGTAATTTTTGTAACAAAAATTATGGCAAGTTTTATATGAAAAACCTTGGCTAAAATCTACTTATAAACACTTGTTTAAAATATTTTTCTAAGTGTTTAAATTCTACAAAATTTTTGCCATAGTTTCCCCTTAAAAATGGAGGTTTTCATGCTTTCAAAGCATATCATTTTCTTTTAAAAATCATCATCAATCAACAACAATTCAATCAACACTTACCATGAGCCAAAATCATACAATTTACACTACATCATGAACTTGAAATTTTGTAAAAACTTGTAGTAACTTACCATGTTAATTAGTAGACTTAGTTACCCTCTAAAACATGGTTCTTTGTTCACAAATACCATTCTTGATAAATTTAGTCTTTCACGACTTATAAGATGATTTTTCTAAAAATAATTATTTTGTATTTTTCTTGTTACAAACATGTTTCTAGTCTTGATTTAACAATAAAAAGATGAGTAGTTTCTTTAAAAATCATGGTTATGTAAATCTTGTAAATAAACTTGGTTTCTTGAGAAAATTAGTTTTGTAATCATCCATATACAAGACTTTTAACATGTATCATACTTCATCATACACAAAATCATCTTCATTTTCAAGTTCATGAGAAACATAAAGGATGATCATTTTGTTTTTCACAAGATTCATCCTCTCACTTGCTAGATCATGTGTTTAATCACAATCTAGCAAGTCTCTTATGATGATTAACATCATAATCACAAGAAATCAACAATTAAGATTCATACATACACTAAATCAACATAGATTATTATGATTTTAAGCTTTATGTGAAAAGTTATCTTCTTGTCTTTCATGATCTTCATGTTTAACCACTTATATAATCTTTTAACAATCAAAAGAGAAGTAAAATCAAGTTATAAGAGTCTTACTACTAACACAAGGCTAGGGAAGAACAAGGATGAAGATGATGATGAAATAAAGTGGTTAATAGCTCCTTGATGAGGTCCTTCCAAATCCGATGCTTGAAACCTTCTGGCTTAAGACACCTTAGAGAACACTTAGAATGCATTGAAGGAAGCTAGAAAAATGGTGGCTATGATGGTCGTGTTGAGCCGAGATCAAGGGAGAAAGGAGAGGAGGTTGTGTTGTTGTTTAAGTGTTGAATGAAAATGGATGAATGTCTTGTGGTTTAAAAAGAAATCTTCCAACATATATTTGCCTAATGGTCATAATGTTTCCAAAGAGATAAATAAATCTAATAAATAATGAAAAGAGAATCAAGGGGTGGGTCCCATGTCCATAAATGGTTTGGAGGGGGGGTGTGCTAGTTAGGTTGTAAAATTTAGTTAGATAAGTTAGTTAGGTTTTAATGGGAAATAGTTAGTGGTTTATGTATTATAATGTTTTAGGATGAATTTTGATGTTCGGTGACCATAACTAGCTTCGTAACACTAAAACAATGCTTCTTGTGAAAATTTGGTGTTTCGGGTAGTGTCTGGTTGTTCGGTTGGCTACCGGTTCGTTAAGGTGCTAAATTACGCAGTTTAGTGTGCTTTATGTTCCCTTTTATGACAATTTTGATTCTCGACACTTAGGAAGGTATTCTGGACCATTAAACCATAATTCTGCATTATATTTTAGAGTTAAAATACTGAAAATTGCTGATTTGTGTTGTTTTCAGCAGAATTCTGTAGTTTTGGTGTGTTTCGGGCACTTAAATTAACACTAGGAAGGCAGTTTTATAATCCCTACTTTCCTACACACTATACTAGTGCAACTCTTGGTTTCGGGCTCATACTGTGTCTTAACATTATGTCTGTCTGAGTACTGAACTTCCGTCAGTACTTCTAATTTGTCTGATAACTGTGCTAACTTTGTTTCGTGCACTAATTGAACCATATTGTGTTGCATGCAATAATGATAAATAATCTTGCAACATATAATGCACTTGTATGTATATGACAGCATTCAGAAAATCATTCATGTCATTAATTAAATCAGGCACAGTCATTAATGCACAAATTACTGTTTAACATTGTATGGAATATGTGGAAAATTGCTAGTTGTCACATTCTTTTAGCAAGTCTTGTAACCATGTAAGTAGAGTCATTGTGTCTGGTAGAGTTTTGTATTTTGATTATGTGGAGGACTAAGAAATTGTTTTCTGTTTTCTATTTTCATGCGATCCAAGAGATCTGGTAGAACCCATATATATGGAGAATCCCCTGTGAATCGACGGTCATCCGGGCAGCCAGCCCAGTCAACATCTGAAAAGGCACGGAGGGTGGATGAGCTCTGCTAGTAAGCATTAGTAGAGTTGGGGCCCTAATGAATTAGTAACCCATTATCAATTGTGTCCTTTTAGATAGAGAAGGATGTGTTTTAAGGCAGACCAGTGGTTTTCTATGGGAGCATGCATGCATTGACGGACTTTGTTGATTGCATAAGTGACGTCTAATCTGATACCAAGCTAAAACACCTTTGTGTGTCTATAGTAAATATGTTATGTTAATGTAGTTAGAGTTTACAATGAGTAGGGGTTATATACTAATCACATTTGCATAATACCCCTTTTAGTTATAGTTACGTAATATCAGACCTGATGCACTCTAGTAACATTGTGTCTAATATGAATGAGTTATGGACTGGAAATTGAAAGCTAGAGAAAAAATTTCTAATGTTGCACCCTACAAAAAGAAATGGTGAATGAAATGTTACAACACAAGTTTGTTACAAAGCTAATTATAAACATTTAGATATGTTTTATTATTGTGGTAGTTGTAAAGACTATACAAATCCTACCAAGTTAGAAGAGTGGCAAGCAGCTTTAGAGGGAATAAGGTTCAAGGATTGGTCACTTTAAGACTAAGTACCTTTACCTGATTTCAGTGGCGTATGTAACGAGGAGATACCCATATCACTATTGAGGGTCAAGTGGTTCAGCAGACCACTAATTTCAAGTAGATACGACCATTTGTATAAATGGATGGTGAGATAGATAGCCACGTAGCCCACCGCATCTACGTTGACTGTAGTTAATGGTGAGCGACAACTTGGGTATTATTCGACAAGAGGTTCCCGAATAAATTAGAGAAATTTTATAGGGTTGTAGTTAGAAATAAGGCTTTTAAGGAAAAGTTGCGATTCCTAGTATTTCAGATAAGATAAAGGAGGGGAGGGTGGTTTTGTCATGTGAAAAGGTGGCGGACGCCGCCACCAATTAGAGCAGTGGAAATCTGCACTGTGGAAGGGCAGAGGAGTAGAGATACGCCCAATGATTTGGGATGAGCGAATTAGGTAGAATTTGCTAGACGTGTACCTCTCTGAGAACATGGTCCAGGATAAAAGTTCGCAGAGATGTAAGATTAAGGTTAAAGACTTTTAAAGGGGAGAGGGTACATATGTGTCTTAGCTTTGTTTAAGATCTTAGTTCCTACACTTTAGGTGGACTTTACATGTGATCGTCTTCATTTATCTATGTCTATATGTTGTCTCATGATGGGTTAGTAAATGTTTTATATGTGTTTATTTTACATTTTTACTATGTTACCTTTTCACCATTTTCTTTGTTATCTGGTAGCTTCCTACTTTTATATTAGTTCCCGGTGTTTATTTTTTGAGCCAATAGTCTCTCTGAAAGCAGCCAATATCTGCCTACATCTCATTCTCTTCAAACTCTATCAATAGCTTTATTATTATGAAATTTATCGGACACCATTGCTATTGTTATAAATGTGTTTCTTGTGTGGAATGTTCTAATGCTCCTATGTATTAATAATAAAAAGGGTAAATGTTAATGATAGAAGAATTCATTTTCCACTTCATCTACTCAATTCACCATGATGAAAGTTCTATTGTTCTTGTGATATTATATGCTATCAATATAACATAAAAACAACCGGCATGATTCAAACCTTGGACCTAATGTCACACTAAGGATTCAAATTGCGGACCCCATAACAAGTGGTGTGATTTTAACAATAGGAATGTGTGATCGTGTGATGAGATTGTTGATTTGTGTAATGAATGTGTGATCGTGTGATGAGATTGATTATTTGTGTAATATGTAATAATTTGTTTAATCAATGTGTGTTAAGTGTGGGTAATCTGATACATTTGAATTACAGACGGGAGATTGTGGTTTCCTTAGGTGGACTGATACTCCCATACGTCCAAGATGTAAGACGGTAGTTCCAGCTTTGATACAAACTATCAACATGAAAGACAAAATGGCCAAAACCAAAGCTATGCAAAGTCACAAAATGGAACAATGCTTTAGGAATCAGTTGATTGTTTTTTGTTCTCTATTTTTTCAGCTCTTGAAATGTAGTGGAATTATCTCATGTTTTCAAGTATTGAATTGTAGTGTAAAAACCGTTTGAAACCTTATAATGGATCTATGTTTAATTTATTTATATGTTAATCTTTATGTTAATTTGTTGATTATTTTGATTAATATGTTCATTATGTTGATAGCATATACTCAATCTGAGGTTGAAAAAGAACTTGAACGTGTGGAAGACAAAAAAGAAGTGGTTGAAGATAACTTTTATAAGGACTACTTGCCCGAAGAGCAGTTGCAACTAAGATATGCAGTGGATTACAACAATTTTGTAGAAGAGGTGGAAGAACAGTACAAAAGGATCCGGAGATGGAATATGATAGTGAGGTTTTGAAACAGGCTTCAGACTACAAAACCACGGAAGAAGAGCATGACAATTGGTATAGTAATCCGTATGAAGGTGACCATGAACCAGAATATAAATGGTCAAATGACGATTATCATTGGAAATTATTTGCCTTTTTGTAATGTTTGTATTAGATTTGTGTTATGTAATGGTTGGATTCTGAATTATGGTTGTAATGTTGAAATTTAGAAATGACAAATCTTGGTTTCCTTTGTTTCTTAGTGTTGAGCCATAAGCATTTGTATAAGCATGCTTGACTTTCATAAGTCAAATTTCACATACACCTATTGACCCATATGCATTTGTACAAACTTGTTTAACTTTCATAAGCCAAACTTCACATACACCTATTGACCTATATGCATTGTACAAGCCTGTTTGACTAGTAAAAGCCAAGCTACACATCCACATTACCCATATGCATAGAACAATCCTATTTGACTTTCATAAGTCAAACTGCATATCCATATTACCCATATGCATTTGTAGAAGCCTGTTTGACTTTCATAATACACCTATTGACCCATCTGCATTTGTACAAGCCTGTTTGACTTTCATAAGTCAAACTGCACATACACCTATTATCTATTGACCCATATGTATTGTACAAGCCTATTTAACTAGTAGAAGTCACGTTGCACATCAACACTACCCATATACATAAAACAATTCATTTTGACTTTCAAAGTCAAACCTCACATCCAAATTACCCATATGCATTTGTAGAATCAGTGGCGGACCCATGAATTATTTGTTGGAGGTGCGGATGAGGTGTTTAACCATATTTTCAAGGGGTGCGGTCGGGTTTTTTGCCCAAAATATACATTAAATTTCTTTTTTCAAGGGATGCGGCCGCCCACCTTGGCCAAAGGGTGGGTCCGCCCCTGTGTAGAATCATGTTTGACTTTCATAAGTAAAACTACACATCCATATTGCCCATATGCATTTTGATGAGTGTGTGGTGGTTATATATTTTATGTATATTTTTAGCCCTTTTTACACTTTAGTCAAGTTTTAAATTTATAAAACACGATATTTTACTAACACCAAACACACATATGGGCAAGTGCACCCATCGTGAGCGTAGTATAGTGTTGGTAAGATACCGAGGTCGTCCAAGGACACAAGAGCTTTTAGTACCGGTTTATCCTCAACGTCTAATCAAATCAAAAATTTAGAAAAAAGGTTTTAAACTAGAAAATGAAAACTAAAAATGCTAAAAAATAAAAATAAAAATAGATAGACAAGATGAATCACTTGGATCCGACTCGCCTTTAGTGTTACCTTTGATTATTTTCGCACTTTTGCACTTTTTAAGAGATTATCTTAGTTATAGTAGTACAGTAGACCCCTCTTTTGAAGGTGACGTTACCCTCAACCCAGTAGTTTGAGTCAGCAAGGATACAATCCTAAAGGGTTGGATTATTGAAAGATAATTAATTAAGTTATTAATGCATATTGTGGTAGGCCCCTCTTATATAGACAGTAAAATAATGCCAAGACACCACGGACAAATGATAAGGAAGATTCACCTTCAACATAAGAAACTAGTTATTAAATTCATTAATACATAACCAAATAAAAAGTGCGAACAGATAAAAAATAAAAAGTATTACACTAAATGCTTGTCTTCACCAAGTGATGTAAGATACTTAGGCAAACATGGCATTTTATTGTCAAGAACTCTTACGATCAATCTTGGATCCCGAGACTACTCACACACTCTATGATGGATGATGGTGGTGGTGGTGGGTGGGTGAAGTGTGAGAGAGGTGGTTTGCCAAGGGATGGTTTGCAAGTGAGCCAAGCACCCCCTATTTATAGCCTGCACAAAAGCCCGGACACGGCCCCGTGTCCATTGGGCACGGCCCCGTGTCCACCCATCTTCTCTTTCTTCATTAAATGCAGTTTGTCTGCATTAGTTGACCACACCCCCGTGTCCGCTGGGCACGACCCCGTGTGCAGAAGCGTATCTATACTATCAAGATTTGTCTAGATTCTGCGAATCTTTGCGTTGACCACGACCCCGTGTCCGCTGGGCACGCCCCCGTGGTGGGTGATAGAAGCTTCTACAACTTTGTCTTTTCTGCAGACACTTGGGCACACCCCCGTGCTCACTGAGCACGGGGCGTGTTCAGCCTTCTGTTCTCTTGTTTTAGCTTGGGGAGATGTTGTCGAGGGGTCGGGCATGCCACGTTTATTCCTTTTCTTGTATTATTGTTAGATTTGGCTGCATTTTTACTTCTTTTGTTCATTTGAGCTCATTTAATCCTGAAAATACAAAAGGAAGACAAAAAACACACTTTTTCCAACATTAGTACTAAAAAGGGGTTAGTTTTATGCCACATTTGATGTAATTTATATGTTGCATTTTGCACACATCAAATACCCCCACACTTGAATTTTTGCTTGTCCTCAAGCAAAACTCTTTACAATGTGGCTTACACTCCCAAATGGAATGGGTAGAAGAGAAGGTTTTTGGGCTTGTCATAGAGTGTCGGGATTCCAAGATTCTTTATTAGGTTTTATTTTTATTTTATTTACAATCCTATTCGTCATGATTTATTTAGAACATTACATAAGATAAATTACTTATTAGGGCATAACATGCCTTTTTTTTAAATTCCATTTATATACAAGTTCACATACCTCACGGGGGATCACTCAACACTCGGCCGAAGGTGTATTTTTGTGAAGCACTCGAGAGCGGCATGGAACTTACTCCTACCATAAGCTTGCCAAGCAATCAATCATCCTCCTTTTTAACTATAAACCTTTGTAAATATCAAGAGGACTTTTGGGGGAAGGGTTAGGCTTGGGTTAAAGGTAGGTGGTTGGGTTAGTGGTTAGTAGAAAAGGGCGAAAGGCGTAAAAAAGCGTCGGCTTTCGTAAAACATTTTGTTTTTGTGACTTTTTATTCCATTGAAGCATTATTCAAACAAGCCTTCTTTTGATGAGCTTTGTTTGTTTATTGCTAACTTCATTTTTCTTTTCTTCTTTATGAATTTTTTTTTTTTTTTTTTTTTTTTTTTTGATAAGGAAGTCACAAGAAAACCAAGTTTTGTTACTAAAATAAAGGGTTTAAAATGAAAAAGGGTTTTGGTGGGTAAAAAGGGTGTTTGATTTGGGTTAAGAAATGAAAAGGTTTAGGCTCAAAGGGGTTAACTAGGGGGATTTTGGGTAGGTGGTAAAAAAAATAATGGTGTTGAAATAAAAAGGGTTAGTCCTAATGCCTCCATCATTTACTTACTTAGGTTTAAGTTGGTAAGGACCAGGAATGTATCGTCGTGGCAAGTTCTAGAGTCGTAAGAACCAAGCGGCTATTCACACAAGAAACGAAAAATGAGCATTTAGTTTAAAGATGTGTATTTATGCTCAATAAAGGCTCAAAACTCACTTTTTGTGGGAATGGGTTTTTATGTGATCAAGTATATATAATCAAATTTTAACTAGATTTGTCATGCCTTTTCATAATTTTCTTATGTTGGTTCTTTTTATCACGACGCTATCGGTTGTAAATTTATAAAAATATAACCTTTTTAGAACTTGTAATTCCCAAATTAAACAAAGACAAGTAAAAAAATGAAAAGATTTTGAAAAAAAATTGGGGTGTTTAGTGGTTCCAAAAGAGTTTTGTGTAAGGCTTGTAATTAGGACTTGCAAAATTCAAGGTTTTAGCATCCCCCCACACTTAAATTACACATTGTCCTCAATGTGTCCCAAAAATAAGTTTTTAGGTTGATTGAATGTGTAAAAGTGTGTTTAAAAACAAATTTTTATGTTACTGGGCATCTGGACACGGCCCCGTGTTGGATGAACACGGCCCCGTGGTCAGATTACCAGTAACGGGAACTTACAGAAGGTGGACACGGGGCGTGTCGACTGGACACGACCCCGTGTCTGGCAAAAATCTTCATAATTTAGACAAACAGCAGGTCTGGGGCAATGGGCACGGGGGCGTGTTGGCTGAACACGACCCCGTGTGGACAAACTGCAAAGGTGTAAAACAGGTTTCTAGCTTCGGTTTTCCTGTCCCGGCTTTAGTAGCACTAATGTTTAGTGCTCTAAGCCTCGTATGTACCTGTTTAACTAATAAATACCACACTAATCATAACAAACATCCTAAATTACCAAAGTTAATCATCCACATCATAAGCTAAAAAGAAAAAGAAATGCAGAAATAAAAAAAAAGTGTTAGAGAATGTAAATTGTTCAACAAGCGGCACGCAGGCCGGAAATTGTTTGTGAGATGAGGGGGTTAACCTGTGGGACCTCCAACCGTGGAATGCTACCTCCTACTCCTCCCGCTTAATCCATGTCCTCATATTCATCATCATCATCACCTCCTCCGTGGCCCGTTATATACTCCCGGATGTTTCCAATGTCATCCTGTATGTCGGAGATATTTCTCTCTATTGCTCCGACCCGGGTGTAACTGTTGCTAGCCATGTTATAGGTGTTCCTGGTGCACATAAGGTTTTCCTGCAATAAATCATGTAAGCTTTGAAAGTTAGGAAAACCGCCTCCTTGAGAGGAGGATTGACATGGATCACCCTGGTGCTGGTAATGGTACTGCGGAGGAGGATGGACGGGTGGAGCGTGTAAGACGAGTGCTTCTTGCGGGTTCCATGCATGCCCTTGAACTCTTTGAAAACTGACCGTCCCATCTTCCGCTTCGTAAATAAGGTTCATTGAGCGACAAATGACCATATCCACTCACCCTGACCATGGTCCTTTGCGGAAGGACCTCGACATGTTCACGAAGTTTTTGAAGAGGCGGTAAATCCACCCTCCAAAGAAGATAGGAGTCGGGGGAGTAGCAAGTTGGTTCCAATGCATGTTTCAGAGCAGGAGGTATGGAACATCAAGGTTAACCCGGTTGTGGATGCAATGAAGGACCAGTAGATACCGCAAACCTACAACACCGCTGTTGTCGTGCCGTTGGCTAAGAGAGTAAGTGAGGACCCTGTGGATGTAGCGGTAAAGAGGGTCTCTCAACTGGGTACTCTTAGTGCGGCTTGGGTTGTAGTTGCCTTCTCTTATCTGAGCCCAAGCAGCTTGGTGGTCATTTTCCCTGATCTCGCGGAGACCGTCGGTGTTTTCCTCATCCCCAGCATCTTCTTCCGAGTACAACCCCACCAGAGCCCCGAAGTGAGCAATTGAGATACGGTATGTGGTTACTCCACAGCGAAACTCGACCCCTTCATTGTCAAACGGCTCAGCTCTTGTGTTGAAAATGAGTGTGCTGTAGAACTCAATGTTGTATTCATGCACAGAATGAAGCCGAGTGCAAAGGGCAGTTCGTAGTGAGCCGGTGACGATGTTGTTGAATCGGTCCAGTTGGTTCACTGCTTCAAGAGTGTTTGTGCAAACTTGTCTGGCGTTCTCCTCGGGCCTAGTCCTTAACACATCATAACGAGCTTGAGCCGCCAACTCGTTAGCATTGAATCGAGTGAATTTCTTGGCCTTCTGAATGAAAACAGCAAACAATAAGCAAGAAACAGTGAAAAATTCGGAAAAAACTGAAAACAGTCGGCTGAACACGCCCCCGTGTTCAGCGGACACGCCCCGAGTTCACCTGGATTTGGCTGGACACGCCCCCGTGCTCAGCGAGCACGACCACGTGTCCAGACGTCTGTTTCCCAAAAATCTCATTTTTCAACCCGGTCCCGAAATCTTGAATAATTTTGGTCCAGTAGGGCGGTTTTCCCCGAAAATGAAACCCCAAGTGCCGTTTTTCTCAAAACAAACTGTTTACCCCTTCAATTTTATCTTTTTCGGTTCAAAAACAAGGGTTTGGGGTTTTTTTGTGAGAAATCGGGCAAATCTACAAACAATACAAGTTGATTTACTTCCTATAAGATGCATTTATACTAATGCTAACAGATCTAAGCAAAAATTTGAGGTTCGATCCGGTTGAAGTTCAAGAACCCTAGATTTTTCCCCAAATTTTTTATGTTAAACTACATGCAAATGCTTAATATAACTACTAATGATGATAGAATCATACCTTGATGTTGTTAGAAGTAGAGGAGACGTCGAAATTTTGCAGAAAAATCGCCTGAACCAGAGAGTTTGTGGGGAAACGGGGCGTGTGGAATGAAGAAACTGTTTGAAAAGGGGTTTTATTCCCGACAGTTGCGCGGACACGGCCCCGTGCTCGCTGAGCACGGCCCCGTGGGCTGGCAATTAAAAAAAATTGTGCTCATGTGAGTGCCCTGTATCCCGAAACTTTGGTTTTAGAAATCTTACCGATTTAGATGTTCTCCCGATTGTTCGTAACTTACCAGGTATGATGTTGATGCCTTCATTCTTCGACCGTTTGAAGCAAGATTTCTTCTTCCTCATCCTCAATGAATCCTTGATACAGCTTCAGCCGTTGGCCATTGACTTTGAATGGAATTCCATTCCGAGATTTAATTTCTACTACACCGTGTGGGAAGATATGGGTGATAGAAAAAGGTCCTGACCACCTAGACTTTAATTTACCAGGAAATAACCGAAGTCGTGAATTAAACAATAGAACTTGATCTCCTACTCGAAATTCATTAGGTTTAATGTGTTTATCATGCAAGTTTTTCATTCTTTCCTTATAAATTTCGGAGTTAGAGTATGCGTAATTCCTTAATTCATCTAATTCATTTAATTGAAAAAATCGATTTTTACCTGCAAATTCTAAATCCAAGTTTACATTTTTAATTGCCCAGTAGGCCTTGTGTGCAATTTCTACTGGCAAATGACAGCTTTTTCCATAGACGAGCTTATATGGGGTTGTATCTATTGTTGTTTTATAAGCAGTTCAAAAAGCCCATAAAGCATCGTCTAGCTTATCGGCCCATTCTTTTTTATTTAACCCTACGGTTTTTTCAAGTATTCGTTTTAAACCTCTATTAGTCAGTTCGGCTTGTCCGTTTGTTTGAGGGTGATATGCCGTTGAGACCCGGTGATAGACCCCATACCTTGTTAAATTTTTTTCTAGTTGATGGTTATAAAACTGGGTACCTCTATCACTTATTAATGCTTTTGGTGTTCCAAAACGAGAGAATAATTTTTTCAGAAATCTTACCACGACTCTCCCATCGTTGGTCGGAAGTGCCTCGGCCTCGGCCCATTTAGACAAGTAATCTACCGCCACAAGTATATATTTGTTTCCTTTTGACGGTGGGAAGCTCCCATAAAGTCGAGTCCCCACACATCAAAGATTTCACAAACAAGAATGCCATTTTGTGGCATTTCATTTTTGGAAGAAATATTACCTGATCTTTGGCAAGCGTCACATGTCTTGACAAGACTTTGGGCGTCTTTGTAAATGGTTGGCCAATAAAATCCTGAATCAAATACCTTTCGTGCGGTACTTGCGGCACCATGATGTCCTCCGTATGGACCTTCATGACAATGGCGGAGAATTCTCCTTGCTTCCCAACCATGTACGCATCGTCGGATGAGTTGATTGGCACACATTTTGAAAAGATAAGGATCTTCCCAAAAATAATGCTTTACATTGGCAAAGAATTTCTTTCTTTGATGATGTGGCCATCCTTTCGCGACTATACCGCTAGCTAGGTAGTTAGCATTGTCGGCGTACCATGGTTCTTCTCGGTATTCCACCATTTCCAGGGACTCCATTGGGAACTTTTCGTTGATTTGATCGTCCCTGGTTGCCTCCAAAGTTGGGTCTTCTAAGGGCGAAAGATGATCTGCTGCGGTGTTTTCTGCTCCTCTTTTGTCTTTAATTTCGATGTCAAATTCTTGGAGGAGTAGAATCCACCGAATCAAACGTGGTTTAGCATCCTGTTTCTTGAAGAGATATCGAATGGCTGCATGATCTGTATAGACTATTGTTTTAGAAAGAACAAGATAAGAACAAAATTTATCAAAAGCAAATACCACGGCTAGTAACTCTTTTTCTGTTGTTGTGTAATTTTCCTATGCATCGTTAAGTGTTTTACTAGCATAATAAATTGGGTGAAAATGTTTATCTTTTCTTTTTCCCAAGACAGCTCCAACTGCAAAGTCGCTTGCATCACACATGATTTCGAAAGATAATTTCCAATCAGGCGCTATCATGATAGTTGCAATGACTAGCATTTCCTTTAGGGTTAGAAATGCTTGATTGCAATCCTTGTCAAAGACGAAAGGGGCATCTTTTTCAAGTAATTTTGTTAGAGGCCTTGAGATTTTAGAAAAGTCCTTGATAAATCGTCTATAAAATCTGGCATGCCCTAGGAAACTTCTGATAGCTCTAACGGAGGATGGGGGTGGTAATCGAGAAATCGTGTCTATTTTGGCTCGATCTACCTCCATTCCCTCGCTTGAGATCTTGTGACCGAGTACTATTCCCTCCGTTACCATGAAATGGCATTTTTCCCAGTTAAGGGCAAGGTTAGTTTCCTCACATCGGGATAGCATTCGCTCAAGATTATCGAGGCATTGGTCGTATGAATCTCCAAAGATAGAAAAGTCGTCCATGAAGACTTCCATTGTCTTTTCTATCATGTCATGGAAGATGGCCACCATGCAACGTTGGAAGGTTGCGGGGGCATTACATAGACCAAACGGCATGCGTCGATAAGCAAAAGTTCCATAGGGACATGTGAATGTTGTCTTTTCTTGGTCTTCGGGTGCTATCGGGATTTGAAAGTAACCTGAAAAACCATCTAAGAAACAATAAAATTTGTGACCGGATAATCTTTCTAACATTTGATCAATAAAAGGCAAAGGAAAGTGATCTTTCCTTGTTGCTTCATTTAATCGACGATAGTCTATACATACCCTCCATCATGTGACGGTTCTCGTTGGTATTAGTTCATTTTTCTCATTAGTTATTACCGTCATACCTCCTTTCTTTGGAACTACTTGGACGGGACTTACCCAAGGACTATCGGAGATAGGGTAAATAAGTCTGGCGTCAAGTAATTTGATGACTTCGTTCTTAACCACTTCTTGGACATTTGGATTTACTCTACGTTGTGGTTGTATTACCGATTTATAGTCATCATTCATTAAAATTTTATGTGTGCACATGGAAGGACTTATGCCTTTAATATCTACAAGCTTCCAAGCGATCGCATTTTTGTGTTTTTTCAAAAGTGAAATTAATTTTTCTTTTTCTACGCTAGTTAATTTAGACGAAATAATTACAGGTGACTTACCATCTTTGTCTAGAAAAGCATATTCCAAACCTTTTGGAAGTTCTTTGAGCTCAAGAGGTGGATCTTTAGGAGACTCCTTATTTGGTTGCTCATTTTGATCAAGAACTTTAAAAGTTTGTTCTATGGCGACCTCTTCTTCAACAAAGTGGTCAATTTCTTCTCTTGTATCGGGTGGTTCATCTTCATCTTCAATTAGGGGGTCATTATTGCCGAATGGATATTTCATTGAACGCTCAAGATCAACACTTCTTTTAAATGCCCCTAATTGAATAGATAGGTTGTTGTACTTCCGGTTTTTCAAAGCTTCGTGGGTTTTTACAAAGGGTCGTCCCAACACTAGAGGAGTGTCATCAAGGATGACAAAGTCGGTTGGGATTACCATTTGATTTATTTGGACCAAGACATCCTCAACTACACCGATTGATTTTATTACTTTCCGATTGGATAGAAAAATGGGTATTTGAAGCGGAGAAAAATCACTAATACTTAATTTTTCGAAAATGTAGTTAGGCATTATATTAACGCAAAGATCTTTATCAATTGTGATATTACTAATAAAGGAGTTTTGAAAAAAACATGGAACCAGTGTAAAGTTAATTTCAAATGGGTCTTCTTTTATTAGCGTAGTTTGATCATTTGTTAGCTTAATGCTTACCGTTTCGTCAATTTTTGTGTTAGTGTTTAACTCTTTTAAAAACTTTGCATGAGTGGAAACTAAACAATGATTTTCAAAGGAAGGTGACAAGAGATTAATTTCTTTAAAATTAGACTCTTCTTGAATTTTAACGTTTTCGGACTCACCTTTTTCGTTGTTTAACTCATGTGTCTGTTTTTTCACTTACTTGTTCTTCCATTTTTTCATTTTCAACTATCTCTTTCTTATTTAATTCTTCTCTTGCGCGGGACTCCTCTTCCCTTGCGCGAGATTCTTTTATGCATCGTTCGATAGTTTTAGTTTTTTTCTATTATCCTATCGGCTATGTCGGTGATAGAGTAAGGATCAGGATCCTCAAAGCTTGAATCCGGATGTTCGATCCTGTGTTCCTCATAATACTCATAGGAAGTAGATGGTTCACACCATTGTCCTTCGTTGTAAGTATATGATGGATAAGGGTCGTAATTTTGTTCTTTATAATACTCATATGAGGTGGGTTGTTCACGCCATGGTTACTCATAATAAGCATATGAAGGTCGAGGCTCATATCTTGGTTCCTCAAAGTATGAGTATAAAGGCTCATACCTTGGTTCATCAAAATATGAGTATGAGGGAGAAGGTTCATACCTTTGGTCTTCATAGGATGTGTATGAAGTCGACGGCTCGTACCTGGGCTCCTCATAGTAGGTGTATGAAGTGGATGGTTGAAATAAGTCACAATATTGTACCGAGTGCGGGTCACCACAAATGGTGCAATAGTCTTCCCTATAATCATCCTCCTCATAGGTGTAGTTGTAGCCTCCTGAGTATTGATCCATAAGAATCACCCAGCAGACCACAACAGAGTCTCGAGACCAGAAAACAAAAGTAAAAATGGAAACAGAGGCTGGACACGGCCCCGTGTTTAGTGAGCACGGCCCATGTTTAGAATCTGTATCTGGGCGTTTTATTAAAAGTAACTGGTTTTGTTGAGCACGGGGCGTGTTCAGTGAGCATGGCCCCGTGTTCGGACTCTGTAACTGGGTGTTTTTATAAAAAAATGCAGCACGGCCCCGTGTTCAGTGAACACGGCCCCGTGTTCAGGCTCTTGTAAATGCAAAAAAAAAACTAACTAAAATGCAGAAAAATGTGCGCGCGTTTTAAAAAGGTTTTGAAAAACTGATTAGGTCGTCGATTTTAAGCTTTCTTAAAATCCTTGTGTCCCCGGCAACGGCGCCAAAAACTTGATGCGTGTGTGGTGGTTATATATTTTAGGAAAAATTACACGTTTTGTCCTTTATCTTATACCCTATTTACAGGCGGTGTCCTTTTCAACGAATTTTGACATGTTTTGCCCTTTATAGAGAATTTTGTTACACGTTTTGTCCTTTACCCCTAACCCAGTTAGATTTTTTTGTTAAATCTGGTCATATGACTTGCATGTGAGGGTATTTTTGTCATTTCACCTGAAAGGACTAAATATGTAAATAACTTCTCTCCACCACAACCAAACACCCTCCTGCCACCGTGACTCCGGCACAGCCACCACAAAAATATTTTGACAAATTTTGGGTCAATAATTTATAATTTTTTTTCTCAATCAACACATTGATCACTATGTATGTCATCTAAACATAGTTCAGTGGTGATTCTGGTACTTTTTTAGTCAATAATCAAGGTTTAGAACACCACTATGTACAATTATAAATTATAAACCGAAAGAACAAATTACTAGCAACAGGGTAATACCAGTATGGTAGTAGGATTTTAATATCAATAGAAAGAACAAATTACTAGCAACAGGGTAATTTTTAATATCAACCGAAAGAACGAATTACTAGGAACAGGGTAATACCAGTATTCTTAGTCAATCACAATCCAAAAAACATCAAAAAGAGAATTGCTTGATTATTCCACTATCACCAATATAGTATAGATCCTCAAGAGTACGAGTAAATAACAATGATACAACAGAAGATGAGCGATGTAAAGAGTAATATTCGACACAAAAAGAAGCTTATCTTATTGCGTCGGTAACACATGGATGCCTTAACATACCATTTGTAAGTGCCAACAAGGCCATCCCTAAGCGAAATCTTCGGTTCCCAACCCAATTTCGCAAGCGATGAGCTAAAGGAAACCCACCGTTCACCGGATTTACAGTTCGACGGACAGGAAACCCATCCCTATGTTTTATCAGTTGAGCCAGTTCCCGGTCCATGGCAGTCCTACGGCACCGTTCACCGGATTTACAGTCCGACCGACAGCTTCAAACAGTAGCGATTGAAACCCCATCGGAACCCTAACTTTGTCGTTGCCGCTAACACCACCACAGATACATCCACCATCCACCACGAACATCAACCACCACCACCACCACCACCATCGCGCAGCCCCCACCCCCACCATCATCCAAACACCCACTCCACCACTACCGTTCAGATTCGCATAAAACCCCCAACCCTAACCACATCATTGTTCCAATCTGCGATGAAGAAGACATGGCCGGAATGATTGTGTTGTTGTGGTGGCCGGAATGATGTGTGTGGTGGCCGGAATGGGTGGACAGGCAGTGGGTTTTTAGAGAGAGTTAGGTGTCTGGGTTTTTAGAGAGAGATTAGTGTGGTGGGAATGGGTGAATGGTTTTATATAATTAAAAAAGGTTTTATATAATTTAAAAATGTTTATTAATATATTATGATGTTAAAAGACAACAATACCCTTACATGGGGTCCACATGACCAGATTTAACAAGAAATATTAACTGGGTTAGGGCCAAAGGACGTAACGTGTAAGGATTTTCTCTATAAAGGGCAAAGCCTGTCAAAATTCGTTGAAAAGGACACCGCCTGTAAAAAGGGTATAAGATAAAGGACAAAACGTGTAATTTATCCTATATTTTATGTATATTTTTAGCCCTTTTTACACTTTAGTCAAGTTTTAAATTTATAAAACACGATATTTTACTAACACCAAACACACATATGGGCAAGTGCACCCATCGTGAGCGTAGTATAGTGTTGGTAAGATACCGAGGTCGTCCAAGGACACAAGAGCTTTTAGTACCGGTTTATCCTCAACGTCTAATCAAATCAAAAATTTAGAAAAAAGGTTTTAAACTAGAAAATGAAAACTAAAAATGCTAAAAAATAAAAACAGATAGACAAGATGAATCACTTGGATCCGACTCGCCTTTAGTGTAACCTTTGATTATTTTCGGACTTTTGCACTTTTTAAGAGATTATCTTAGTTATAGTAGTACAGTAGACCCCTCTTTTGAAGGTGACGTTACCCTCAACCCAGTAGTTTGAGTCAGCAAGGATACAATCCTAAAGGGTTGGATTATTGAAAGATAATTAATTAAGTTATTAATGAATATTGTGGTAGGCCCCTCTTTTGAAGGTGAAGTTACCCTCGGCTAAGTAGTTTGAGTCAGCAAGGATACAATCCTAAATAGCAGGGTTAAAGTTTTAATAGTAGTTTATATATGAGGGGATCAAGGAGTTTGGACCCCCACCATCCAATACCAGTGGGTATTGAAGGAGGTCCTACTAAAATTGACCCAGGTCCTTGCAGGATCTATACACTGAACAAGGCAAGACTCTTACCAAACCATTTCCTTAACCCCCGACCAGGTAGCCAACATATCTTCATATAGACCGTGGAGATATGAATGGTGAAAATCTTTTATTTTATATAGACAGTAAAATAATGCCAAGACACCACGGACAAATGATAAGGAAGATTCACCTTCAACATAAGAAACTAGTTATTAAATTCATTAATACATAACCAAATAAAAAGTGCGAACAGATAAAAAATAAAAAGTATTACACTAAATGCTTGTCTTCACCAAGTGATGTACGAGACTTAGGCAAACATGGCCTTTGATTGTCAAGAACTCTTACGATCAATCTTGGATCCCGAGACTACTCACACACACTATGATGGATGATGGTGGTGGATGTGGGTTGTGATGGTGGTGGTGGGTGGGTGAAGTGTGAGAGAGGTGGTTTGCCAAGGGTTGGTTTGCAAGTGAGCCAAGCACCCCTATTTGTAGCCAGCACAGAAGCCCAGACACGGCCTCGTGTCCATTGGGCACGGCCCCGTGTCCACCCATCTTCTCTTTCTTCATTAAATGCAGTTTGTCTGTATTAGTTGACCACGCCCCCGTGTCCGCTGGGCACGACCCCGTGTGCAGAAGCGTATCTGTACTATCAAGATTTGCCTAGATTCTGCGATTCTTTGCGTTGACCACGGCCCCGTGTCCGCTGGGCACGCCCCCGTGGTGGGTGATAGAAGCTTCTACAACTTTGTCTTTTCTGCAGACACTTGGGCACGCCCCCGTGCTCAATGAGCACGAGGCGTGTTCAACCTTCTGTTCTCTTGTTTTTGCTTGGGGAGATGCTGTCGAGGGGTCGGGCATGCCACGTTTATTCATTTTCTTGTATTATTGTTAGATTTGGCTGCATTTTTGCTTCTTTTGTTCATTTGAGCTCATTTAATCCTGAAAATACAAAAGGAAGACAAAAAACACACTTTTTCCAACATTAGTACTAAAAAAGGGTTAGTTTTATGCCACATTTGATGTAATTTATATGTTGCATTTTGCACACATCACATTTGTAGAATCATGTTTGACTTTCGTAAGTCAAGCTGCATATCCAAATTAGCCAAAAACAAACGATAAATATTCCAAACATAACAAACCATTACAACGTGTCCTCTAAACCAATTTTTCATTACTGATTATATAACAAACCACAAATATTTCAAATAAAAAGTTAAGTACAATTTGCCTCCTTATGCTTTTGGACAAATTTTACTTTGCCTCTCTATTTCAAAAACTTTTGATTTTGCCACCCCAAACTTTCCATTCGTTGCACAATGCCTCCCTGTCGTAACATTTTGTTAAGCTGCCGTCCATGTTCAAGGGTAAAATGACAATCTATAAACCCAAACCCTCTAACATAACTTGTACTTCACATAACTTTTTCATTACTAATTATATAACACTATATTTATCATCATGTATACGGTCCGTTTGCGGTATACGCATATAATGTATATATGTGTGGGCTATCGGGGGGCAAAAGTGAAAGTGTTCTAATTTTAATATTATTTTATTAATTTCGTGAAAATAACGTTAAAAGCTGAGGATGGTTAATCATGTATCATGTGGTGGCGTTGATAGCTGAAAGACAAAAGGGTACATGCATTAATCGGTCTTTGTCCCGATTGCTGAGTGTTATATGCCTTATGTCCAAGGCTTGATGCAAAACTACTATCGAGCCGGGGGTCTCACTGGAAGCAGCCTCTCTATTACTACGAGGTAGAGGTAAAGTTGTCTACATCTTACCCTCCTCAGACCCTACCTTTGTTTTGCTATTGGTGTGATTTACTGAGTATGATGATGATGATGATGATGATGATTTATCATCATGTACAATACACGAGATTATAGCCTAGTTTAATACAATATCAAATTTGATTTGCTCATTATTAGGGTTGTAAACAAGTCGAGCCAGGGTGGGGTCGAGCTCAAGCTCAAAATTAATTCAGGAAGTTAAACTTAGCTTGAGCTTTACGTCGTAGTTAAACGAGCCTAAGAACGAGCCAACGAGCCGAGTTTCACTCGAGCTGAGCTTGGTTACAAAATGCGCCAGCTTGGTTCACGTCATCTCAAATTAAGTTTTTTAAGCTAGTTTTTTTCGAGTTTCTTTCGAACGAGCTACGAGCCGACCTACGAGTCGTGAGCTTTATGAACAGCCCTACTCATTATGTATCAATATTCAAAATATTTATAGCAAGAAGGTATTTATTTATTAATCAATCAAATTAACCAAACTCATTCATAAAAAAACGGTGACGATGGGTTCTAGATGATCGTGGAATTCCATTTTCATGTTGCGTTAGAGAACCTTCTTCTTATTAGTCAACCGACAACTTAAATTTTATGTTGTTGCCTTAGGCTATAGGGTGTGGTCATGACCCTCATGATCACCATGACCCTCCATATCAGCGCCATGTCACTTACTTCTAATCCATCATCCAAAACCACTACCCTAAGGGTGTGGTTATGACTCAAACCACTATTATCTTACTTTAATTTATTTTTGTGAAAAGGAAAGAAAATATTAAATATGGAAAGTAGGCTTATGGTTTCCATGGTTTAATCCATGGGAATCATGGTGGATGAGACAAGAGGGTGGTGTAGCAATTCATTAATGGTCCTACGTGGCGATTAATGACCCAACCATGCCTCTCACACCCTATAGCCTTAGAGAATCTTCTTATTAGTCAACCGACAACTTATGTTGGGAAGACTTTGAATATTCATATGTTTACTGTCTTTTATTTCTTCAGATTTGATTTTTAAAGTTATAAAATGTCACTTTTAGGAGTCGATTAGTTTGTAGGGGTAATAATTATACCAAAATTATATTAGCTAAGTTATAGGATGTGGTTAAATAATCGTTTAATCAAGCTCTTTTTAGTTTATTTTAAGTCCCTAAAATTATTATATCGCGTATAGTAATGTTTGATGATTTATTATTACTAAAAATTAAGCACTAATTTGACTTTCGAGTCCGGAAGATATTTGCTACATTGTATCCCAAGTATGTTTTTTTTTTTTTTTTTTTTTGAAAGTTATAGATCAGCGGTGAAACCTCTCCCTAACAAACCCATGCACCCGAGTTCGAATCCAGGCCAAACGCGGCGGTTAAATTTCACCCCCCTAATGCGAGAGGCGGGACTCGAACCGGTGACCAAGCCCGGGCAGGAAACCCCCAAGGGGGAAAACCTTCCCACCTCCGCTGCAACCACTGGGCTACAACATCATCGGCATCCCAAGTATGTTTTAAGAAGTTTATAAGTTATAACGATTTTTATCTTAATAAACTTTGTTGAGAAGAGGAGATTCAACTATTAGTTTTGCAAATTGTTTATTAGACTATGCGGTATGGTAGAGGCCCATCCTCGGAGGATGATCCGTCACGTAAGCACCACGTAGGATGAATGTGAGGATGTGGCAAAGGGGATGAAACTAAGGAAATGGGGGATTGGCCTAAAATATATATATATATATATATATATATATATATATATATATATATATATATATATATATGAGTTGTATGTATATGTGTGCGTGAGGGTGGTTTTGTCTTGTAGTGCCTGTCTCCAACGTCGGGAGGGCGACGTTCAGGACGACGCCGGTGGGGGGAAATGGGGGCTAGTGCGGCAACGGACCTGAACGAGCTGAAGACGACCCCCACACCCTCCAGCCTTATGGTTCACTAGAACACTAGAATGTTATGTATGGTGGTATACATAACACAACAAGTTATCAGTTTAAAAATATGATTGTCCAATGTTATGTATTATCGAAATCACGTGATTTCAATTTGTTACTAGGTTGGATGACTAGTGGCGGCTGCTGCCATTGGTCAACCTTTCTTTTTCAATGCATGGCAGCTGGCCATTGGTCAATCTTTACATATTTTTTTGTCTTTTAATAAGTTTTTGTTTATTTTAACACTTCAACATTTAGTATTGGTACTTTCATTTTTTTTTGTCTTTAAGTAAGTTTTTGTTTATTTTAGCCTTTACCCTTCAACATTTAGTATTAACACTTACAACCTTTCAACTTTCTAAAAAACTTTAGAGTAAATTGTCAAAATCGTCCCTAAGTTTTGGGCATGTTTGTCATTTTTCATCCAAAACAACTTTTTTGTACAATATAGTCCTTCACTTTTGGGAATTTTTGCCATTTTCATCCAAAACAACTTTTTTGTACAATATAGTCCTTCACTTTTTGGAGTTTTTGCCATTTTCATCCAAACATCTAATTTGTTTTATTTTTTCTATCAAACATTTGGATGAAAATGACAAAAAATCCCAAATCTCAGCGACGATTTTAGCAAAAAAAAAAAAGTCAAACGTTTGGATGAAAATAGCAAAAAATCCTAAGAGTGAAGGACTATGTTGTACAAAAAAGTTGTTTTTGATGAAAATGACAAACATGCCCAAACCTCATGGACGATTTTGGCAAACTTTATAATCATTTTTATGTGTGTATATTTATATACGTGTCGGTATAAATTTAAGTTGATTACGTTTCTTTGAAAATGGGTAGGCTCAGATATAATATGTTTTTTCGTTTTTTTTCTTCGTAGATTTTCAGTTGATCTACATTTGACATAAATTTTGTTTTACAACAAGTCGGGTCAAATATAATATGTTTTCATTAGACTTTATAAATTCGACTTACTTTACATTTAGGCCCCACCGCAACACGCGGTACCATTTTTAACTTAAAAAACATAATTTTTTACTTATTTTTACGTCCGTGTCGGTATAAGTTCGGATTGGTGTTCGACATTTTTCAACAACATACACTACATTCGTCTAAATTCTTATTAGTGACCAATGGTAGCTTGTCGTTTACTATATTCTCCCAGTAGAGATGTTAGACGAATTAATAACTCAATTTCAGATTTGATGTATGAGATCATATCATGAATATTTAGATGTGTCAAATTCACCTAATAATATGAAAAATGTTGCTTAAGCATTTATACTATTATATTTATTGATAAAAGACTCATGTTTGACAGTTGGGAGACACTAAACGAATATTCATTATGATAAGGTAGAATTCAAAGATAGATTTGTTGGTTTATTTATTTAGTCGTTTAATGACGACGGATCTTTTCTCTTTTTTTTATATATAAGTTTAATATAACAGTTTTCTTACTAACACAAATCAAACTCTAATGTTAAAAAGATGATAGGGGTTCTCAACCGCGCTTTTACGTGTCATGTATACCCTTTTAGAGGGGAAAGGGCACTCAAATGTCACGAAGTTACTTATTCAACTCGCATGCAGCCTTAGAACACGGTCTAAGTAAGCCTAGCCGACTAAATGTTGTTGGGTTTTGGTTGTAAAAATTGTTAAAGGGAACATTGGATCGCAAGTGGGTTGCTTGTAATACTTGAACACAAGTATACAAGAGAAAGTCTATGTATTATGCTAAGAGAGCTTACAAGAGTAATGATGTTTACAAGTATGTGGGGATGCTTCAAATGAGCTCCCATGATCCCTATTTATAGTGCATTGTTGCCTATCTAGAGTGTTCTTAATCTAGAACACTCTTTACAAAATATTATACTTCAATATCTAAGATATTTCTTACTAAATATTTATGTTGGGTTTTAGAGAGTTTTTTGGGCAGATTTTTATGGCAGATTTTGTAAGATTAAATATATTATGATTTAATATTTAATCTAGTAGCCATTATAATCATTTACATTATATGGATCAAAATATATAACAACCTATTAATAATTAGTTGGTAATTGTTGATGGATCATATTACCCTTATTAACTAATTAGGTTTCCTCCTGGGTGCTTATATAAGGAGAATTATGTGGAGGTTAAAGGGTTACTCAGTTACACAATCAGACACACCCCATAAGATCATAACATCATAATTCGACCTCCATCTCCTACAGCCGAATCCCCTATTCGGTTTTCTTAGCCACCATCATCAGTTAGCATCCTAAGGAGGAACCAGATCAAGCTGACAACCTTGTCAAACCTTATTGCTGCGTCTCCATCTGGATTCTCTGCTAGCCTGTGCTGATGCAATCAAAGGTATGCTTTAATGTTTTCCTTCATGATTAAACAGAACTGATACAACAGATTTAACCAGCATTTTTTAGGCCCTTCTTGGCTGCATCTTGCCCCTTATATTGCTCTTATGTTGCTGGATCATTATGGGCTGTTCCGGAACCTTCCGGGCAGCTCTAAATGCGAATAGATGGTCCCGGAAAGCTCTAGATTGCCGAATTTTTTGGCTGAATTTTAGCGGGGCATGACACAAAGGTACTATCCTTTGCCCCAAGCAATCAAATCCTGTCATGTCAAAAATCTTAAAAACTATCCTTAAGCCACTAAGCACTGACGGCGCCTTACCCATGCCTTAAACAATTTTTTTTATTTTAATAATGTCAAACTCCTTAACCAATAAAAGCCCAACACCAATCCAACGGTCAAACAAGTGCATCCATATTCACACAATGTTCACCGGTACTCCTTAAGGCATAAACAACTCGCTAGCCCTACCCTTGTGGCCATGTGGGTTGCGGCGGCGTTGTGGCACCACAACGAACCCAGGAAGGATACCCGCATGGATGCCCCGTCCCCTTTTATGACACGAAATGCGCGTTATCAAAGGTTATTTCTAGCAGTGCTTTTAATTTAATGGTAGTTAATAACAACTTATCTATTTAAATCTTCTCATTCTCTATCCAGTTTTTTTGTCTGAAAAAAGGAAAAAATTTTATGTTAATTTTCAATTTTCTTAGTAACACAAATTAAACACTACTGTTAAATAATGAATATTGATGGCGACTTTCACGACTTGAAAAACCATGTAACAGTTAGAGACAAAATCTACCTTGATACAGATTTTGTGACAGATTTTTCATCACTAACTATTGATTTGAACACAATCAAAACGGTATGGGCACCAGGGGCGGTACGTGATGGAGGTGCCATCACGCATGATTGTCCACAAAACATCGCCGTCACCAAAACTTAAAACGCATCAAAATGAAAACGCGTGAAGAAGTGTTGGGTGGTGAGGGAAATTGTTGGGTGTGGTGGTGAGTGATGGACATTTCCACTAAAAATCATCACTAGTGATGGAATAAAGCTCGATGACATGACGGAAATTAATTGGATGTTGTGAGTGAGTGATGAGTGATGACCACCCCTACCCCTAAGAGCATGCACAATGCTGAATTCCACAAATGTCGCATTAGATTTCAAACCTTCCTAAAAAAACCTCATTTTTCTACTACACCAAATCTTCATAAACTTCCATTTCACCTCCATGTCATTACCTACTTTTATAACTAATTTGATTAAGATCAATTTACTTTTATATTAACTTATTTTTATATTTCATTTATATTAAAATTAGTTTAAAAAGACGTAGTTAAAGATAATAATGAAAAACACAAAGTTAAACATTAAAAGTAATGATGGGGTATGATATTGGACCTGACCCGAGAGGTCGCACATTTCCGTTACTTATCGCTATTATATTAATTATTTATTATTGTTGCTTACTAACCCAATCGCGAGGTCCAACGCGATGTAGTTTACACTACTTTGGGCTGGGGACTTATAGAGATAACCCTTAACTGGGTCTGGCCCATTGAGGTTATGGGAGGCCTATAGAGGTTTTCACCTCATTATTAGGACACAAGATATGGAGCCGCCACACTTTTGTTGCTGGAAATAAGAGATTATTCTCTTACCGGCCATCTCTACATCCCCGTGTTTCTCTCTTCTCCATTGTAAATCTAGGTTCAAGAGGAAGAACAAGGTGTGGTTCTCCATCCTCTCAGAGAAAACGGTTCCAATCATCCCAGAGGTGATTCCGTGTTTCTTCAAGTAAAATCATACATAAAATAATACATACATCAATTAAAATTAAAAACATACAAAAAACAACATAGATAATGAAAAAATATACTCCATACTTCTGCTACTTCCGATGACGGTGGTCATTTGAGATACCCGCATCCGCATCATACTCATCGTCGTATGGATCAAAGTGTGAGTGGTCGTATTTGTTAGAATACCACCAACTATCTATCTCGGCATCTTTATGATATCTTATGAAAGTGTTTATATCAGATACATATTTTGAAGTATTTAGTTATAGTTATTTTCACAACTTAATATTAAAATTTTATCCTAAAACATCACATTAATTCAATTTAATTTATAATTGTAAAAAAAAAAAAAAGAAGAAGAAAGAAACTCTAGTTGCTTTGATTAAAAACCTCAAATCAAGATCGTGATGTTTTAGTGGAAAACTGAAACACAAATGATAGCAAATGTCGGAAATTAAGGGAGGTTAACTAAACTCACCAACTACTAATCAAATTTCTCATGAAATTAATTTTCACTTGTTAATTGATATTTACCAGAAAAATGTTTAAATGCAGAGTCTCCTAAAACTAAGAAGTTATAAGAAATGTATTAAACAATCTCTTATAAGAAGTTACAATCTTAGATTTTAGGTTTTCGCCTTTGTATTGTTAGTTTGTAGATTTTAGAATTTTTGTTTAGATCAGTGTGTCTTTGTATTTGGCACTATGTATTTTTTCGCTATTCATTGTGTCTTTTTTCCTTAGCTTTGTGTTATTTTTTGTGATCGATTTTGTTATACTTTGCGATCCTTACCTTCTAACTCAGTATCATTTTTTATACTTCAATTTATAATTTTTATGTAAAAGTTTGCTGATTTTGATTTTTAGGCAGCATCTAGCTCCTTATTAGTTTTGATTCAAATGTATCTTTAGCCATTAAAAAAACGAGTGCTGATTTTTAGGCAGCATCTAGCATAACACGTCTCACACATTTACATTATTTAATTAAATAAACTCATTCTATAAAAGAAAATAAAAAAAGTGTTGTCTCCCTCCAACCCAACATATGTGTCTTAAGGGTCACTCCAATTTTCTTGTCTATGTTATTTATATACAGAAGTAGATTAAATAGAAACTAATGCATACATACATACATACCAAAAATTCATTTTATTCATTGACAAATACTTTCTGTAATACTGCTACTAAAATATCTCATTGTAGACACATCATGTTTGTAACACTACACTTTTGCTTGTATAACGTAAATTTACAATGTGTGGAAGCGTTTTTTGATAAGTTTTTTAAAGTCTACACACTTTAACAAATAATGGTTTGTCACACCCCGCACGATGTCCCCGACAAACAACCACCTTGCGAGCGTTAGACCATTGGACGACAAGTCAAATAACAAAACTTTTTATTACTAATTGCATAACATTACATTTATCAACATATGTAATACGCGGGACTTTTAACCAAGTGTGTGTGTATATATGAAAATATAGCTGTTTCTTTAAAGGCAGCACAACGCCACAACCCAATACAGCTATGAGTTGGTGTTTACAGCGATGATTGATACCCCAGGGCCCAGGCCCATCCCTGGACCCAATTTCTAGGGACCAGGCCAAAACAAATCACAGGTCACAGCTTCTGCTTTGTCTTTCTTCTGTCTATATCTAACCACACGGTTTGACCAAAACATCTCAAGCCCAAACTGGCATCTAGCCCCACCGCCAAACCCATGCCAGACCGGTAACCGGGACCCACTACTAGTTTAGTTTCTGTTTTCTATCGTTTCAGAATTCTAGTCGAGTCGGTTTAGACCCCGTGCACAGCACTAAATGTGTCAAGAATGATTTGTTTGACCGACTAAAGTCAAATGATTCAGTAAATTATCAAAGTTATGAAACTTGCTTATATCAAAGCTAAAATCACTTATCAGAATTCAAATTCCAAAAATGTTGCAAAAAAATATAGCATTTATACAACATAAACGAAAAGAACCAACCAGAAACAGCAGTACAACATACTCTCAAGATTCTCGACTACGATCAAAAGAGGGACGGTCCGGGGCTATCTCTGTAGCCTGAAACACGTCGGGTCCGGTGGACACAAGAAACTCGAGTGGATTATACACATTTTCCAAAGAAACTGTTACCCCATGAACAAGGAAAACGGCCTCGAGGATGAAAAATTAGTTCTATTTCTTCTCTTCATGGGGACCGCATCACAGTTTAATGACTTTAATCCTGTAAATTCGGATTAAAGTTTTTTTTCCAACTAGATGGCTAGATTCTTCAAGGCGTCTAGCTTTTCTACCGTACCGTTTAATGAAACGAATTCAGCAGTCCCGTTTTCAGCATTCTCGTGTACCTGTTTAGAAGCTTTGTTTGCGTTAATAGTAGAGCAAAGGCTGCCTTCAAAGTAGGTCGAGTATGGAAACTCTACCGCACATTGGTTTTTCCATCCTATCAAAAAGAAAAAAAGAACATTCAGATTAAAAATAGCCAGCTACGGGATAATAAAAACTAGACAAAAGAACGGTAAGACAGACTTAGTGCAGCATCTTGATCACCAAACGTAGATATTAAGATTTTGTGAACCGCAACGCAGTCTATCAGCTTCCATTCTTTCACGGGTCCAAGTGGTCCGTTGCTAATTTTGTTACAAAACAGACAGATTATGTATTTGTGCGCAAAATCATAAAGAAATAATGAAAATCATTTTGTTAGGTTGGTTTACCTAGAAACGGGGTTATTGAGTGATGTTTCAATCAACTTGATTGCCTCTGCCTTCTTGTTTGGTTCTAGACAATACATCATTTCGGCCGCTGCTGCCCTGTGCATCAAGGAATCTGCAAAATCACAAGCACGGTGTTTTGATGGTGTTCGTAGTAAGTGATTTCATGTAGTTGCTAGTGTTGGAAAAAAGATGACCTTTATGTTGCTCAAGGAAAACCGTATTTGCTTCCATCAGAGATTTATCATGCAGCTGACTACAGAAGAGAAAAGGCAATATAATAAGAAACTAGTATTAGTAATAATATAACAATTGCAAGATGTGTGAATAGTTCTTTTTTATTGGGACACATGGCCTTGATTTTTTTTATTTTAATCTTTATAACTAATTTTACACATCTATTGTTTTTCTTTAATTAATTTTAAGATACAACATTTTCGTCAATTCCGAATATACCTTTGAGACATGCTTATTAGTGTCTACATTTCGGTATAAATCTTATCCGAAACTGAGCACGTCTACGTTTCAATGTAGGTTTCTTATAAACCGAGCCAGGTCAATATGATATATTTTTACTACTTTATTTTAAAAAATACGCTTTCGTGTTTTGAACATTCATGTTTACGACGACGTGACATTTTTCTTGAATTTCAAATATACCATTTGTGTCATGCTTTTTGTATCTACGTTTTGATCACTTCCACTTTTCTTAACATTCATTTTTACAGCGACATAATTTTTCGTCATTTCAGAATATACCACAACGGCGTTGCTTTTTTATCTACGTTTCGATGTTCAAAACTGAACCACCACAGGGCGCGGTGTATTCTACTAGTTACTTAAACAAAGAAGAATGCATTAGAAATGCAGAAAGTAAAGAAAGATGACCTGTAAGTTGGTCGTTCTGCTTCTAAAACTCCCAAAATGAGTTTTTCAGCGTCCGTTGTAGGAGCGGGCCTTGATGCCACTTTATGAAAGAATCTTATCTGTGAAATCCACAATTATAGACAGTATATTACTTTTTGTTCAAATTGAGATAAATATATATATATATATATATATATATATATAGTGAGTGTAAAATACAATATTCCTTAACGTACGAGTGTACGATATGAAATTAGGCACGTTATAAAACTCAAAACCCTAATCACGCATGTTGAAAAAAACCATAATCACGCATGTTGAAAAAACAATAATCACGCATGTTGAAAAATCATAACCATGCGGGATTATGTTATAAAAGTATAAAACATGCGTGATTAGGGTTTTGAGTTTTACAACGTGCGTAATTTCATATCGTACGCTCGTACGTTAAGAAATATTGCAAGTTATACACACACACACAATCGAAGATACATGTGTGAATGTGTGATTATCAGAGTTATGAAACAAGGTGTTAAAATTATATACATAAACAGGTAGGAATGACATACCAAACAACGATGGGTCTCTGGATTTTCAGCATCTAGTTGAACCAAGTGCTTCAAAGCCTTGATGAGATAGAAAAACAGTCAAACTTTTGGCATTCAAACCAAAATCATGAATGGAAATTTTGACCCATTAAAGATAAACGGGTAAATATGGCTAATACTTTGCTAACAGGGTCAAATGAGTAAACTTAAAAAGATCGGCTCAAAATTGGACAATCAAAAGTCACCCATAGTTTATTCATGATCCAGGAAAACTCCTGAGTCATGTGATTTCAAAATTCAAATTATCATCACAAGTTTGCAACAATAGTTCAGTTAATCATTTTAAATTCTTAAAGTATTTACAAAACCTGTCTTCACCTGTCCAGTCCTAAACATAATACCCGTATTGACCCATTACAAGCCCACCCATTTTGACACTCTACTGTTTACTAACAAAAAATAGAAGTAAAATTACCTGCAAGGCTAGCAAGATCTTTTCCTTTCTCATGTTAACTTCAAAAGACAGTAAATGTGTTTCCAAGTGATCAGACGAGTGCTTCTGAAGCAGTTTCAGGTACTTTCCAGCTTCCATTAAAGGATCTTCAATCTAGGTCAAACAGAAGAGGTAACATGTTTTCAAATGTGTGTTTGATATATAAAAAATATAATCCACAACTTTTTCACAATAGAACAGTGTTTTAAAATAGACATGAGGAAAACCTGCAATAATTTGTCTCCGTGAGGATCCGGATCAACTGCCTTGACATTCCGTTTCCCATGCTTGGAAGCACCACCGACATTCGCTTCCTCACTCTTTACTTCTGCCTCCTGGCAGAACATCAAAAAATGCATAACAAGGTAAATAAGGGAAAAAACTGGCTGAAAAGAAACATGTCAGATGTGGCGAAAGTCGCTCCAAAGTGTATTTTAATGAATTAAACATCCTAAGTCAGTTTATTTGAAAAAAATAATAATATAACCATTGAAAAAAGGGTCGAGTTAGTCTACAAAAGGCGTTTCTCCTTATGGAACATCTGATAATAATTTTGGATGGATGAGATTGATTAGTGACATTTTTGTTAATTGTGTTTAACTTTTAATGATTGATTTAATGGCATAGGGGTATAAATGTAACTTTGTTGTGTCTTAAATTCAGAAACCCACATGCAACTTCCCCCATCTATTTTAAACGTCAATAACTTTTTTCTACGTAATTGGTTTTTAAAAATTACACCATAATAACGAGCGTCTTTTCATCTTTAATACGATTACTATATTTTGATATATAAAAATTTACATTTCAACCGAGTGTTTTTAGTCCATGGTGTTTTGGTTCTGTTTATCCAATGGTGTTTTGATTGTAGCAGATTTGTGGGTAACAAAGGGTTCATTATGTAGTGATAGTAGCAGGTATATGGTGTTATATTTTTTTATAACAAAGTGTACATGGTGTTATATTTTGCATATAAAAATGATATATGGTGTTTTTATCATAATTGAATAATTGTCTAATTTACTCTTATACCCCCACCCTTAATTTTAATAATTGCCACATGCCTAATTCCTATGGCTTCTTAGCCTTCTTAGGAATTTTACCCTTTGTAGAGAAACCATTACCTTGAAAAAAAATTACACGAGTAATTATTTATAGAAAATATCAATAGTGCTCTGAGTCATTCAATAATAAAAACCTTAAACGATTTTACTTGTTACCCAACTTGCCCAACCCGCTCATTTTGCCACATGCCCACATCCACTCATCTAGCAAAAGCTTTCAGTTTAAATCTGTTAAAATAAATCCAAATAACGATGTAAATACCTTTTTCGCCTTTGCTTCAGCCTTCCTCTGCTTTTGCCTCATTTTCTTCTTTTGGGAAGCTGGTAATTTTGCTAATTCATTATCTTCCTCGGTTGATGTCTTTGGCGGAGTATCATAAAGCTTAATGTAGCATCTACAGCAGTCAGTAGATACAAGAAAGTCAAAAGAGACGTTATATTTTAAAGTAATCTGATCTGGTAACATGTCAACTTAATGGCATGGCATTAACTTTGTATGTTGACTTCTTTTTCAAACATGACACCAGAAACTTCACCTTATAGCTCCAGCGGCTGCTTTGCGAAAGTAAGCATGAGCATGAAGCCGGTCTTGGAATCTTAACATTTCTATATACGAACGAAGAGTCATTTTTCTTAAACAATAAGAATGGAAATCAAATTGGTCTTCAGTTATATCCGCATAATGTTTCTCCACCGTCACAAAGTTTTTTAACGACCGTCCAAGCTCACCCTGACGGAAATAACTTTCACCAGAAGCAAGTTCATACCTTCAAACCGAAAGATTCGGTAAATTTTTCGTATACATTTGTGTTAAAAGTGTTAATATATTGTAACAAGTTTGTAACGACACTAACCACATGCACTGCATGTCATGCAGATTAGTATGTTGTTCACCGTCTTTCGTGAACAATACAGCTGTCTTTTCTGCAAGGGGAACCTAACTTGGAACCAAAATTAAAAATAAAAAAATATGTACAAACGTGTGAATTCGGTAAGAGAATGATATATCATATATAACATATTTAGAGCTTTGAACCTGATCAGCCTGCAGCATTCTTTTAACACACATACTATTTACGTAACGATCTGCAAGATCCATGCACCGAGCTTCATCTGCTAATGCAGCTGCTGCTGTAAAGTCTCCAGCATGTTTTAGTATCTTACTCTGCAAGAAAACAAACATATATAAAAAGACTCTACATTAATATTACTCGTAATAAACAAAGAGAGAAAATACAAGAACATAAGCAGACCTTGACTGAGTATAAATCAATAACAGTTGGAGTATGTTGCATAGCTTCCTCAATTTTAGCGAGTGCCGTTTCATACTGGGCCCGTCTATCATAATGCTGCATAAGCATAACAATACAAGATACAAGAATGATAATATGCAACATTATTCAAATAATCAAAATCCAAACAACCTGTGCAGCAAGAACAAACCTGAGCCAAATAAAACCAAGTCCACAGAAGCGCCGAAGGTGGTTCTTTTTCTGATCTGGACAATATATAATACAAGGTTACACTACACTTCCACAAAAATGAAACGCAATGAGCAACGTTTATGGTTTATCGACCATTTTTACCTTCCAGGGTATCCACCTGTCTTTTTAAGTGATTCCTCTAACCCAAGGATCAACATTTCAAGAATGTCAGCCTATAAAAAGGTATAAAAGGTCAAAAACACGTTTCAATAATGCAAAAGATTAGAACCTTCAGTAAGGTATCTTGCACAAACCTTGCCAGCATGATTGTACAACGGAGAAAGGTCAGAAAATAGTGACGGGACTCCCTACATTTGCCATTTGTAAAAACTATAAGTTGGCATTATAAAATCACCAAAGGAACAAATAGTCAAAATACAAGTACCTTTGTTAGCAGAGGCCTGACATAATTATCCGCCGCTTCCCGAAACTTTTCACCGTCCAAAAAATCTAGCGGGATCCTCTTAAGATAACATTGTGATTTTAGAATTTCATTCAAGACGCAAAAAAAAAAAAGGCCCACCTTAACAGCCGAAGACCAGGTAAACTGCTCTGCAAGAGATTTGTACAGAGAATCCAACTTATCTATCTCATCGGAGGTATATTGGCCAGTCTCGGAATGTAGTCCAACACACCTCTGTAATCCTTCATAGTATCTATGTAAAAAGGTTAAATTGTTAATTTCCTTAGTAAAATGCTATTTTAGTGAGGTTTGGCCAGTTTTGCGACTTTCTTCCAAAGGTTTGTTTCTCCGATCTGGATCCAAAGGGTTTGAAATCTTGTCATTTTCATCCAGCTCGTTAACTCCATTCGCTTTTCTCCGTTAAGTCAGGGGTATTTCCGTCTTTTTGTTAACTATAGAGCAATTCGGTATTTTTCACTTTATGTACAAGCATTTAGCATAATGTACAAGTATTCGAATAACTAAATTGCCCTTTAAGTTAACAAAAAGACGAAAATACCCTTAACAAAGAAAAAGGATGGAGTTAACGAGCCGAATGAAAATGACAATATTTCAAACCTTTTGGATCCAGATGCGAAAAACAAACCTTTGGACGGAAGTCGCAAAACTGGCCAAACCTCAGGGAGGAAAATTGCATTTTTATAATTTTACAGTCAGAATTCTAAAAATTAAACTAATTACTAAGTAGCCTCTCAAAAGACTCTGTTTTCATCAGTTCATGTACCTGTAGTTGTCAGGATTCATAACAAGTAGTAACCTATACAACTTTTCGGCTTCCTCGAGACGATTAAGCTTCATAAGAAGAGACGCTTCCTCTTCCTTGTAGGATAATTTATCAACCTAATAAGACAATAGGATTATAAAAAGAAGCTAATTGACCATGTTGACTGAAAGATGATTCAAAGTAAATGGGATAAACTTACAATCTTAGACTCTTTACTGCGCAACTCCTCAAGCGCTTTCTCAAAAAAACCACATTCCTCCAATAAAGATATCTAGATAGAGAATTTTCTAAATAAGTTCTTATCATTCACATGCATAATGGTTTCAAAACAATCAATGAACATGTTTCATTGTTGATAGAACTAGAAACTGTTACTTATCGTAACTATTACCTTGTATAACAGCATTTCCCCATGCTCACAGCGTTCGCTTTCTGGAGGATAATCATTTTCAAGAGTCCCTTCATATGCTTCCAGAATATCGATTGCTTTCGATGCACTTGTAAAAAAAATCCATAAAAAGTTAAAGACAGTGAAAGAAAAGAACAAAATTGCGCTACCATAACCAATGTTTTGCGGTGAGTAAACTTCGACACTTTTAAAAAAGAGTAAAATGTCATTTTCGTCCCTGAGGTTTGGCTAGTTTTGCGACTTTCGTCCAAAGGTTTGTTTTTGCGTATTTGGATCCAAAAAGTTAGAAATCTTGCCATTTTCATCCGACTCGTTAATTCTATCATTTTTTCTTCATTAAGTTAGGGGTATTACCCTCTTTTTATACATTATTTTTATTAAACTAAAAACATAATAAGAAATAAAGATCCAACTATTGACTTAATTTCTTATAGCGTTTTTAGTTTAATAAAAAATGTCTAAAATAACGGTAATACCCCTAATTTAACAGAGAAAAATGGATGGAGTAAACGAGTCGGATGAAAATGACAAGATTTTCAACCTTTTGGATAGAGATGCGAAAAAACAAACGTTTGAACAAAGTCGCAAAACTGGCCAAACCTCAGGGAAGAAATGGTATTTTACTCTTTGATATAGATGTATGATGTAAACAAATTCTTTGAATTAATCAATGGGAACTTTTAACAGCTTACTTTGAGTTTAGATGATGAGAAACTGCAAAACCGATCCAGTTCATCCGATGATTGGGTTTTAACGTCAGCAATTTTTGTCTAGTTTCGACAAAACCTGCCAAGTCACGCATTTGTGCCTATAATCGAATGCGAAAAGGCTCTATTAGCTACCCAAAACAAACAATATGTATACGATGTAAGGATACGTACCTGTAAGAGAGATAGGTCCCGAAGTATTTCAATGTTGTCGGGATCTATCCTCAGAGCATTCCTATAACATTTTATTGCCTCCCTGTACTCTCTGTCTGATCGATAGAGAAGACCAAAGACGTGCCAACAAACATGGCTTTTCAAGTCATTCTACAGTTAAACAAGTGAACTTAATATGTGACAATGGTATGAATTATGATATAGAAAATCTACAGTTAAACAAGTGAACTATAATGTATGGTTTGCAAGTTACTGGTACCAACCTTCAATCCTAGCTTTACAAGCTCATATGCTTCTGGCTTACGGTCCATGCAGTTCAATGTCAATCCCTTCATCGAGAGGGTTTCTAGTAATAAGAAAAGTCAAACCGATGTAAAAATTAAATATCTATAAGTTTATATGTTACCCATTGATATCCATGACCAGAGGCAACTCAGGATATGTTATATGTTGCCAAATTTAGAAAATAAAAGTATTTCTAATGGAAAAGGCACCAAAAATCAACTGTTTTTTTTTTCTTTTCGTTGCTACAAGAAGCATGCCCTTTTACTCTAAAAATAGGGTTTCGTATAATATAATATATTCATCTTTATTAACTTTTAAGAGATAAGAGATAACGCCAATGACTGATCTCATTGAAGCAATGTTTCAAAACAGACGTATTTTCTACTAGATAATAAATTTTCACAAACCTCCATGATCTGGGAACTTCTTCAATATAGCATCTGCAGCCTTAAGCCCCTTTTTATACTGTTTTATTTCATAAGATTTCTGCCGAAATGACAATCGAGAGAATTTGTATCAATTCCTCAGTATACAAATATAATAAATCTGGCTTCAAAAGTATAGCAGCAGCATCAAAACAATGAAATACTATATCATTATTTGTAGTTAACCCCATGAGGATGTCAAATATTATGAAAAAAAAATATCAAAATGTATTTGCATAAACTAAAAAAGCAAGAGCGACTTATTGAGCATAAGTTATGGATTGAGAACAACTATATTAGTTAGAAAAGAGACCAGTTTGGTTTATACAAGAAGGATTGTTCATTAGAAAGTAAAGAAAAGAGACACAAAATAGCCTTGAAGCAGTTTTTATTGATTTTAATAAGATAAAAGATGGTGTGAATTCAAGCCTCTTTTGAAAAAAGGTAAAATAAGCTTAGAACTTGGTCAAAATCAAGATAGGTCAACGATTCATCCGAATAAAGGTCAGTTGCTACTTCGTCTCACTATTCTCCTAAAGGGAAGGGATGTGGCAGGATCTTGAGAAGCAAGCTCGTTGTGATCTAACATACAAGATGACATACAATTAAGTATGTTTTTCACCTATGATAACATATTAGATGATGATACTTGCCAGATATTAAATAGTTATATCAAAAAGATTGTCAAGTAGCATTCTTTAATTATTAAACAAACGTCAAGATATTTTAAGCTTGCTAATGCTTTTATAATTTCTTCTATAACCGAGAGAAGGGTGTTCTTGCATATTGTATAGAACACTTAGCACACTCCAGTATTCCATAGTTGTCAAAGGCCCAAAGGGTGAGCCTTACTGCCTTAGGCTTGAGTGCAAGGCACTTAAAAAGCGAGGGTTTTTTTAGACGAGGCGTATAGTGTAAACGAAAAAGGTTTCAGGGATTTAGACATATTTAGCCTTCTTTAGGGATAGTTTAGCTTGTTTTAAGTTGATTCCAGGCTTTGTTTAAGGTCGGTATAATTGTTTTACACCTGTTTAGACGTTTCTTTGCCAGAACTTTGACAGAACTTGGCCTGAAAAATGCACCTGATGGCCTAAAAGCAGGGCTTGTGAAGCGCAGCGAGAAGCTGCACTGGGCCTAGGCACGCGCCTGGTTAACAGAGCTGTATTCTATACTCTATTGAGCACTTAGATTCCTAGACTTAATACTGCTTCCAAAACAACATTTAACTAAATTGAAACCTTAGTCCAATTAGTGTTACAACTTACAGCATCAATTAGATAAATAACAATCTGCTAACATAACAAGAACTTGCAGCAGTCGAACAAACGATTTAAGTAAAACCGTAAAAGTGTAGCACTTTGTGCCAACTCAACTCAATTATATTTCAAAACACTTGCAAGTAACATGACTCTCAAACTTTCAATAACAACAAAAACACCACAAATCGCCTACAGTTCATTCAAATTTCAATATACCAAAAGTACAAAACGCATTACTGATTACAAAACCACATGTTTACGTCAATTCAATACATGAAGTTTACAATCACAATCAAGGACACGATTACATCACAATACAAGACTAGCTAGGGTTTTAATTTTAAATAAAGTGGTTGAGATTGTGGAGCTTACGACGATGAGTTTGAAGAGATTAGCCTCTTTAGGAGGAAGCGAAGCGCCCATTGTTGTTGTTGTGTGCGTTGCAAGATAGACGATTTGTAGAGAGAGAAAGTGTGGGTGTGTTTGGGGAAGAAGAGAGAGAGGTGGTTTTTGAGGGTTTTATAAGGAGACGTGTGATGCGAAAGAGACGGGGTGACTTGGGGCGTTTATCTTTCTCCAACCCTACTCACAAAATCAAATGTAGGTGCGAGGGGGTGTAAACGAATCTTGGGGGAAAATAATGGGTTGTATATGTAATATGTAATATCCATCCTTTTAACTATAAAAATAGTCGGATTATCTTGCGCTACGTTACGGAAATTTGGTTGGTATTAGTTTGTTACGATACCAGTATTTGCTATACTAAACGAAAAAGGATAAAAAAGATAAAGGTGTTTGATGCCCAGAAGAATATCAACGTGTGGTTTACATCAATCGAAAACAATAAGAATGGACGTTGGTATTGATGTTGTTCGGTAGGATTCGGTTTGAGTCGTCAGGGTACTGGCACTTATATAGCCTATGATACCAAAGATGCATTCTATTTTGAATGCAACTCCCTTGTTAACAAAATATATAGGATAAATTACATTTTTCGTCTTTTATGTTTATATCGGATTGCAATGGATAGCCTTTAACTTCAATAATTACAGTCACAATCCTTTATTTGAAAAACTCAGTACATCTTTCGTCCTTTAGCACTAACCCGGTTACTTTTCATGGTTAAATCTAGTCATGTGCATTGCACGTGAGAATATAGTTGTTTTTTTACCAATTTATTAAAAAAATAAAACACTTAATTCATATGTTAAAACCCTATTTAAAATAAATATGTTTCTCTCTCTTCTTCTCTCTCTCCTTCCCTCTCTCCCTTAATTGTCTGCAGCCAAAAAAATCCTAGAAGATCTTGTAACAACCACCACCACTTCGTAGACTCAATCAGAAGAAAAAAAAACCCAATTTCTTAGAACAAGATAAATAATTCATAAGCTCATTCAACCCAAACAAGCAATTCTTTAACAACTAAAATCTAATCTGAAACCAGATTTCAAAATCTAAACCAGTCCTAAATCCACTAAACTGCAACGGCGAACTTGGGTCTTCAGAACTTAACGGGCGACCACCAGCGAATCTAAAAGAGAAGGAACTGCAACGCTGGTAGCATGGGCGTCGGATGTAGAGAGAGTAGGTGTGGGGTGCCGATGGTGGCTGGTGGTGGTGGTGGCAGGAGGTGATGGCGGTGGCGGTGGTTGAAACACGAACAAGCTTCAGTGGGGTGCCGACGGTGGCTGCTGGTGGTGGCAGGAGGTGACGGCGGCTAGTGGTGGTGGTAGGAGATGATGCCAACGGTGGCGGTGGTTGAAACACGAATAAGCTTCAGATCTGATGGTGGTTGTTGGTGGGTTTGATGGTGGTGGGTGCTGGGTATTTATGTTTGATATTATTTTCTTTTATTTATTTTATAAATAATCAAGTAAAAGAATTAAACTGCCCTTAAGCGAGTGGACTTAATTGAAAATTTTAACCTTGTTAGTGTTAAAGGACGAAAGATGTATTGAGTTTTCAAAATAAAGTATTGTGACTATAATTATTGAAGTTAAAGGTTATCTATTGCAATCTGATACAAACATAAAGAACGAAAAGTGTAATTTACCCAAATATATACTAAAACGTCAAATAAGATTTGAGCACAACCGCATATTCGGTTTTTTTTAAATTGAAAAAGATGATTTATCGAAGAAAAGTTAAAATAAAGCATGGGAGAAGATTTTCATTTGTCCCCCGCCAGAAAGCCGTCATTGAATGCCTACAGAGGCCTCACGCTCAGGATTTCTTAACTGTTATTCCTATTGAAGGTTTGGGTCAACGTATGTCAGCGGTGGAGTACCGGTCAATCCTTAAGTACCGTTTGATGATCCCCATGTTCCCGAATGATGAAACTTGCCCAGTCTGCCGTAAAGCATGCCTGGATAAATACGGGGAGCATGCGTTACATTGTAGAGAGTTGCCGGGGTTTAAGTATCGCCATGACTTTGTTCGAGACGCGTTAATGGATATTCTCAGACGAGCAGGGATCTCGGCAAAGAAAGAGGCACCGGTTAATTTTCTTACAGACCCGTCGGAGGGGAGATCCACCCTACGCCCGGCTGATGTGCTAGTTTTTGGTTGGGAGGGTGGGTGTAACACCCCGAAAATTTATGTCCTATAATGTCTTGACACGTGTCATAACCTTTGAACGTGTGAAAGAATGTTCTTGAAGGACTAAAGTTGACAAACAATGAAACTATGTAAATACAAGGGTTCAAAGTGTCAACAATGAATAATTATACTTTGCAATAACCCTACATGATGTTTATAACCTTAAACGAATAGATCATGGATCATACGAAGCGAATTGTGAAAGAAAGTGAGAGATTACAAACTACAGGGGTTAAATGTGCCAACATGTTTAAGTTATACCTCTGAGTGACCTTTTGACAAACCCGAAGCTTTGTAGCGATTAATTATGCTCACTAGAGTGTACCACAAAAATTTCACGAAGTTTCGATATCGTATGAGCAAGTTGTGACAAAATTCGTGTACGAGGGTTATAAGTGTCAACGTAAAAATTTAGGGCTTTCCGGGTGATCACAAAGTTACCCGAGGGCTTAACAAAGTGGGTATAAGTCTTAAAGCCCCATATGTTAAATAACAAAGCTTCATATGCAAGATTGGGAGGTGAAAGCGATGTTACGGGGGACCAGGGACTAAATTGCAAATTTTAGAAGCCTGATTGTAGGCTTGCGCATCGTAGCCAAATAAGGGCTACGCATCGTATGATGCTCTGCGCATCGCAGGGCTTAAACCCCTACGATGCGTATGGGGTGCCCAGTTGCGAAAAAACAGGCAGCTGCCTGTTGAAGCTTGTAACCGACTTAAGGGGCAAGTATTCGATTCTATGGGCTTGCTAAACTGGTTTTTAGCATGTAGGACACATGTTGGTCATATGGTAACACCCATAGACTTAGTTGTTGATCATCCATGATGTTTGAAATTCCATAAACAACCCACATTCTTGCATTCATCCTTCATTTCATTATCTGAGCATTTCTGGATCATTCAAGCAGGCCACAAGCATTCCAAAACATCCATTAGACGTGTGTAAGTGCCTTTGATCCTTCTAAATTCATTTATGCTTAGTTTATAGCCTAGAAATCAAACCGTCGTAAATACGGTTTGACTTTGTGATAAATCACAATCGGTCCAGAGTTTAGTCGAATCGAAAGTTGTTATAAGTTGGTATTTATATGGGTAATAAACCCCTAAAAGGTCACCCACTGATTTCAATCTTAACTATGTCGATTGATCGAGTCAAACATCTTCCGAAAAGTCAACAGAAATGATTAATCGCATATGTAATGATACGGAAGGCGTGTAACCTGTTTTATCACTCATACAACTTGAAAATAAGTATTATAACTTGTCTAAGCTTGTTTGATTCGACAACTCTATGTTTTGAACCGATTCGGAACCGAGAGACGCAAAAGTTTGACTTTTGCTTTGACCTCAGTTCTGACCCGATTTATATAGGTTTAGACATGCCTTAAAGTTCCATTAGGACCTAGTTACATGTTAGTATAATCCTCTGCGTTTATACTACCCGAAACCGTAACTATCCGACGTTTCCGTTAAATGCCTAAATAATGACTATAATGCCCTTATGACCGCAGAACGAGATTTTAGAAAATGTAAAAGTGCAAAAGTCTTTAATATTGACTATTGAACATGTATGCAAAATTTCACGTCAATCGGAAGTCTAGATTAGGAGTTATGCTTAATGGCGTATTTATAAACATATTTATTAATTAAACGGCGCCATTAGCGTAAAGCCTATCTAAACTCAGTTTTGACACCAAATCTTTTACCCACTGATGTTAAATAATATTTTAGGATTTTTAAAGATTTTTAATTATTTTTAGACTGATCATAAGCTTGGATTAGCACCTTAATTCGGTAAATACCGAATTTGCCCTTTTAGGCCATAAAATGAGTTTTTCAAATCCTTTTAACGCCAATCCAATTGCTATTGATTTTAAATAATAAATGGAGTATTTTGAGCCTGTTTATTTGATCAGAAAACTCAGAATCGTATTTTAAACCATACATCGCTTAAAACGACTTTATACGCATATTTAACGCATAGTTTGGGTTTAAAAATATTTTAGTATATAAGACTTATTACCAAAGGTTATAACCTGATAAAATAAGCTATTTTACTGATCAACTCAGACCCGGATCATAGGTGTCTAATTAAACCCTTTTAAAATCTTTAAAATGACCAAAATACCCCTACGGGGCTTAATATGAGATTAAAATCGTTTTGGGCATTATGGAAGATATCATAATGATATCACAACATATTTAAAGCATGTTAACTTAGGAAACCTGTTCGCGACCCTTATGGTTACCCGTTACGCCTCTGGCGCGTTCGGTTCGGTTTATGTAACTAGTTTGCATAAATTAGCCGAAACGGGTCAAACCTTATCCTTTTTATCTCAAAATCCAGAATGTGTTTAGTTTACCCATATTATACAAGTCTTCGAACTTGTCGGGTCTAAATCCCATTCTATTCCGGTCTTCGCTTAATCATGCGTTTGAACCGTAAACCTTCCTTAAAACTAACCGGTCTAAGTTACGACTTAAATAAGACCCGTTAGGAATCTAATAGGTTAATAAAACCTTCGTTCCAGATTGAGAGCCCCAGTAGAAGTACTTGTGCTTGCTGATTAGAATATACGGCTGAGTATAAATTGCATTGCTAGCTCAGGTAAATACTTTTAACTTATTTTCCCTTATACGGGCTTGGGGTACGGTATTATAAAAATACCGCTTGGTCGGGTGTAGAAACCTTTTAATCGGAGATGATTAAATTGCATAATCCCGTTTTAATCTGTATTGATTGATAACAAATAACATTGGGGGTTAATGACCGTGTCCTGGATATCCTTGGCTCATTTTAAAAAGTGAATGGCCACGACGTAAGCACAAGGTGTAGACATAACACCTCCTGTTGCATATGTATAACGTATACTCACTCGTAAGGGTATCTTCTTGTGAGATTATATTTGTGGTGTGTCGATTAATCTTGTCCGGCTTGTATTGTATAATCACCGGCCCTAAATGTTGGACAACCATGTAAATCGGATACAAGATTTTTATTAATAAAATTGTCCCAAGTATAAAAGATTAATTTTGCCTCTGTGCATTTTAATCAATGTGTCAAGATATTTTGTGCCGTTTGCACTCGAATCACTTTTCAAACTCTTTTTCCAAAATGAGTCAGTTAATTGTATTTACCAGTGTAAACTGACGTATTTTCCAAAAAGGTTAAGTGACAGGTACTATGCGTAATTGGCTGGGAGCTCAGGGCGTCACTAGGGAATCTTGCCAGTTCTAGATGCCTAAAGTCTGTTGAACAGTTTTCTTTTATTGATCCGCCTGTGGATCCTTTACCTTCCGTTGTAATACTTTGACATTACTTATATTCGGAATGTAATATATTTATCTTTTGCTTCCGCTGTGCATTATTATATTGTGTTGTTTGACCATGATGTTGCCAACTACGTCACGATACTCCCCCACCGGGCCCACCGGTGACACGTGGAAAATTTGGGGTGTGACAGGTTGGTATCAGAGCCAACATTGAGTGAATTAAACACTAGCTTTTTGTGTTTAATCTCAATGACACAATTGCACATTCCTAAAGCTTCTGAGTCTAGACTTAACCTAGGAATACTTTCAATCCTAATCTGGAAAAATTTTACTCCCAAATTTTTATTGGATACGTCGCCAAGCGAAGAAGCCGTAATAGGAATTCTCCACACCCGGAGCCCTGAGATGCTGAGCTTTGTACCGCGGCTAGAATGAAACGAGCATCCAAGGAGAATGCATTCAGAAATAAAATGAAGAAGAAACTCCTTTTACTGAAGATCGTTTCCTTATTAGTCCTTATAAGGACATATTTATCCTTCAGTCCCTTTAAGGACACATTATCCTTTCAAAGACCCGCTTAGGGCAACTCTGTACTTCTATTTTCCATATAATGGATTGATTAAATTAAGTTTTCATTCTAAACATGAAATATGAAATGAATGGAAAATAACATCCCTTAGAAGGGAAGCGCCTACGGGCTATAATTAACGTCCTCCGAGACTAAAGACGGTGGTAGCCTACAGCTCCCTGTCAAGAAAAGGTAATGAACGTTGATTCACACCTAAATGCCTCGATCCCAGACGATCATGGCTTATAAATTAAACTTGTCCACGTGACTAAGCCTTTTGTGCTATTACTAAATGCCTCGATCCCAGACGATCATGGCTTATAAATTAAACTTGTCCACGTGACTAAGCCTTTTGTGCTATTACTAAATGCCTCGATCCCAGACGATCATGGCTTATAAATTAAACTTGTCCACGTGACTAGGCTTTTTGTGCCATTACAAATTCATAAATTGCCCTGATTCTCTGAAATCTTGGCTTATAAATTAAACTTGTCCACGCGACTAGGCCATTTGTGCTATTATTAAATTATAAATTTGGATTCCTGATAAAAATCCAGAATGAAATAAATAACCTTACTTTCCTGCCAGTATGCATTTTAAAAATAATCTTGAAGGTGAAACCTAGCTTACGCGGCCAAGATGGTGAAACCTACTCAAGAGATTCAAATCCTTGTTAACACCTAAGAACGTGTTAGCACTCCTGACAAATGTGTTTCGAGAAAACCACAACAGTCATCCTTATATTAGACTCTTCCAATTTCCTTATTTAGTCTATTGATTTAGAAATCATGGCTTGTGTCATCCTATAAGATGATCACATTATAAACATCCAGTAGTGATGAAGTGCCTACGGGCTAAACTTGTTGTCTGAAAAGGCAACGACAGTAGTGGTCTTTGACCTCCTATCCAAAAATGTTGGACTAGGTCCAAACATAATAGTCGGTATGATCCATACGATCTCGACTAATAGCATCTTAGAAGATGATCATATTATAACCATTCCTCAGAAGGGAAATGCCCACGGGCTATATCTATTGTCCTAAAAGACAAAAGACAGTTGAAGTCTACAACTCCCTGTCAAGGTAATGAATGTGATTCAAACCTTAATGCCTCGATTCTCTGAAATCATGGCTTACAAATTTAGAACTATCCTTGTGACTAGGCCTTATGCGCCACTTTAATATCCTTAATGTTTCATAACTAGGATAAATTATAATGGAAAATACTAATTAAATATAACTAACAAGTTAACCAATATGGTTTATATTACCATGGTTGATAAATCGTCAAAGATGATGACTCCATATTAATCTCTGAATAAATCATTGTTAATATTTATGTAGCAATCAAGCTACATGGCTGGATTAGATGAAGTTAACAGTCACTTGAAGGAGAGCAATGATACTACCAGAATTAATGTAACTGGAGCAGAACTGCAGGCAATAATAAATTATGCTGTTACTCGAGCACTTGATCGGCAGTATGATGAGTCAAATGATACCCACTCTAAGACTCTATCTGCGGCTCGTTGTAAGTCCCCTCTTAAAACACATGAGTCAAGGGAGGACGATGTTCATGACTTGTCAAATCAAAGGAGTATTCCGTCTAGACAAGTTGTGTTTCATCAAGAGGCACCAGTTAAGACCTGTTCATATAAATATTTTGTCTCCTGCAAGCCCAGAGACTTTACAGGAGAAGAAGGAGCCATCGATTGCATGACATGGCTCGATGAGATGGACGCTGTTGTTGACATCAGCGGTTGTGCGGAGCAAGATATTGTGAAATTTGTTTCACAATCATTTAAAGGAGAAGCGTTGGCATGGTGGAGATCACTGCTCCAAGCCACGGGGAAAGTTCTACTCTACAACTTATCTTGGGGTCAATTTGTTGCATTAGTCAAGGAAAACAATTGCCCTCAGCATGAAGTAGAAAAGATAGAATCAGACTTCTTGACTCTGGTCATGGAGAATTTGGATTGTCAGGCATATGTGACAAGTTTCAACACGATGTCCCGCCTGGTTCCTTATCTAGTCACCCCTGAACCTAAACGCATAGCGCGTTTCATTGGAGGCCTAGCACCAGAGATAAAAGGGAATGTTAAAGCATCTAGGCCAACCACATATAGGTCCGCGGTGGACTTATCCTTATCTCTAACCTTAGATGCAGTCAGAATTAAGTCTGTTAAGGCTTCTGGCGAGAGGAGAAGTGAAAGAGAGGAGGAAAAATCTCATCAAGCTAACAAGAAGAAGAAGGGAAGCGCGGAGCGCGGGAAGGATTCCGAGTTTAGGAAGAACTCGAGTCAGTCGGATAACAGACCCAAATGCAGTAACTGCAAAAAGCAACATTATGGAAAATGTACAATAGACCCACGCGCTAAATTGTGTGGAATTTGCAAGACCAAGGGTCACAAAACCTTAGATTGCAAGGGGTTAATGAACGCCACATGCTTCAATTGTAACGAAGAAGGGCACATCAAAACCAACTGCCCAAAGCTTATAAAGAAGCCTGGAGAGGCCAGGAAAACAAACGCATAAGTCTTCCGGATGAACGCCCAAGAGATGGGGCAGAATAATAATAGTATAATATGTACCTTTCGTTATCAAGCAGTTTATGTAGAAACTTATTTAATACTGGCACGTATAAATATATCATGAATGATAAAGGTTGAGAACTGTTGTCTCCACCTGATTAAGACTCCGGTCATTCAATGCCCGGTAGAAAGTGACGATGTTACGTCGAAACTGCTCCAACAAATCCTATATTGATATTAATATTTATTAGAAATCATTTTTCTAATATCCTTATAGCAAACTCTTGGTTGCATACTTAAGGACTCAATATAGTGATAAAAATCGATTGGTTGCCTTAAAAATCAAGTCCATATTGTGAGTGATAAGAAGCAATTAATTATCAAAACTCCTTATGGGACAACCCTCGTAATTACACGTGTCCGTGCGATTAATTAATATTAAACAATAAAAAAAAAATGGTGGAACTGACCGTCCCCGGAATCGAACCCGGGTCTAGGCCGGCCGCACCCTTTCGCGCGCCTAGCCAACTGAGCTAGGTGCCTAGTTTGTGAAAATCTCCATTCTAATTTAATATAAGCACTTGTACAATAAACTTCCTTATCATTTATCAATGATAATCTCTACTAGGTGTCCTGTTTTTTTAATACAGGCAATAATAAATATTCATGAACCATGAACTTAGCAAAAAAAAAAAAAAAATTTTTTTTTCTTTTCCATCCACAAGGTATAAATTACCAAGGAAACCTTGATAACCGATCCTTCTCGTATCGGCAAGGAATCCTTCCGAAAATCTGAGAGCACTCTTTCTTTGCATAGAGTACGACAACATATGTTATTTTAATTATTTTTCTTTTCTCATTGTTTTCTATCGCCTGCGAATGCCAAACTATGTTTGATGAAAGTGTCATATGAGGATTGGCATATCCTAGTGTGTCCCATAGATTATTTCCATGTCTGATCAGCATGGAGGTTTAATACATGGAACCCCTAAGATATCCCAACGATCATATTGTACTAAAGTCGACTAGTAGTATTCAAAGAAGATATCCAAAAATGGAATTTTTCTTCCCAAGTAAATGTTCCCGATTAAGGAATTCGAGGACTTATAACATAAAGGTGTCACTCATTTGACACGGACAAGGATGGATGAACTGGAACCTGAGATATGGAAAATCTCTGTAGCCTCCTTGTATCTTAATTATCTTCTCAAAAGATATCCCTGCTTACCTCCTGGAAGGCAGGTAGAATTAAGATTTGTCGCCCGCCGTGGGCTGGAGTATCGTGAAAACTCCATATTAATTATGGAATAAACGAAACCTTGAGTAAGTAGATTTTAAGACATAGGTTCATATAGCCTAACTCAATACTCCGAGAGCTTGATATTATTAGATAAGAAAGACGGATCATTTTGCTTATGCATACATTACCGCAATCCTAAATAGGCAACGATTAAGAATTTGCCATCAGCTACCCAGGATCGTCGAATTGTTCGACTAACGACAAGGATTAGCTATTCCTTAATATTAGTTAAGTAATGGTTGGAATAACCACCTTAAGATAAGCTTTTCTTTAATAATTGATATGTAAGTATTAAGGCTACTCCTTTGGAGACCTTGTATAGATGGAATGTTAAATGTCTAGTGTGAGATAGAGAATTGGTAAGTCCAATTATCAAGATCTGAAAGTTGCCTGGGGAACAACAAATAAGATTATACAAATCCATAATCGATTGTAGGTTGCCAGTATATGGCAAGAAATCGAGGAGTTATGAAAATAGCAAACTTCGTAAGTTCTTATTAAGGAATATGGTTTAACATAAGATATCACCCAGGAAGGGTGTACCAAATTTGTGAAATTATCAGGCTAGTTAAGCTCTGAATATATGGAAATCATTCGAAGGAAATCGAATGTATCAAGATCAAGTAGCTTGTAAGCTAAAACCTACTTAAGGAGTTTGACGGAGCACGCAATGCATTGCACACTAGTCACTGGAGGATGTGTTCCGCCAATAAGTCAAGAAGCACTATCACATAATGAGATGCAGAATTATGATATGATGAGCATCCTGTATCGATTGAGGATCGACAGGTCAAGAAGCTCCAAAAGGATACATACGCCTAATATAAGAGCCACTATGGGAGCTTGGAAAGACTCCAGATATACTATAAAAGTTAAGTCCCTTATGCGACAAAGAGTACTTCCAGCATTGTAACAAATCTCGAGGTCGAGATTTCTTTTAAGGGGGTGAGGATGTAACACCCCGAAAATTTATGTCCTATAATGTCTTGACACGTGTCATAACCTTTGAACGTGTGAAAGAATGTTCTTGAAGGACTAAAGTTGACAAACAATGAAACTATGTAAATACAAGGGTTCAAAGTGTCAACAATGAATAATTATACTTTGCAATAACCCTACATGATGTTTATAACCTTAAACGAATAGATCATGGATCATACGAAGCGAATTGTGAAAGAAAGTGAGAGATTACAAACTACAGGGGTTAAATGTGCCAACATGTTTAAGTTATACCTCTGAGTGACCTTTTGACAAACCCGAAGCTTTGTAGCGATTAATTATGCTCACTAGAGTGTACCACAAAAATTTCACGAAGTTTCGATATCGTATGAGCAAGTTGTGACAAAATTCGTGTACGAGGGTTATAAGTGTCAACGTAAAAATTTAGGGCTTTCCGGGTGATCACAAAGTTACCCGAGGGCTTAACAAAGTGGGTATAAGTCTTAAAGCCCCATATGTTAAATAACAAAGCTTCATATGCAAGATTGGGAGGTGAAAGCGATGTTACGGGGGACCAGGGACTAAATTGCAAATTTTAGAAGCCTGATTGTAGGCTTGCGCATCGTAGCCAAATAAGGGCTACGCATCGTATGATGCTCTGCGCATCGCAGGGCTTAAACCCCTACGATGCGTATGGGGTGCCCAGTTGCGAAAAAACAGGCAGCTGCCTGTTGAAGCTTGTAACCGACTTAAGGGGCAAGTATTCGATTCTATGGGCTTGCTAAACTGGTTTTTAGCATGTAGGACACATGTTGGTCATATGGTAACACCCATAGACTTAGTTGTTGATCATCCATGATGTTTGAAATTCCATAAACAACCCACATTCTTGCATTCATCCTTCATTTCATTATCTGAGCATTTCTGGATCATTCAAGCAGGCCACAAGCATTCCAAAACATCCATTAGACGTGTGTAAGTGCCTTTGATCCTTCTAAATTCATTTATGCTTAGTTTATAGCCTAGAAATCAAACCGTCGTAAATACGGTTTGACTTTGTGATAAATCACAATCGGTCCAGAGTTTAGTCGAATCGAAAGTTGTTATAAGTTGGTATTTATATGGGTAATAAACCCCTAAAAGGTCACCCACTGATTTCAATCTTAACTATGTCGATTGATCGAGTCAAACATCTTCCGAAAAGTCAACAGAAATGATTAATCGCATATGTAATGATACGGAAGGCGTGTAACCTGTTTTATCACTCATACAACTTGAAAATAAGTATTATAACTTGTCTAAGCTTGTTTGATTCGACAACTCTATGTTTTGAACCGATTCGGAACCGAGAGACGCAAAAGTTTGACTTTTGCTTTGACCTCAGTTCTGACCCGATTTATATAGGTTTAGACATGCCTTAAAGTTCCATTAGGACCTAGTTACATGTTAGTATAATCCTCTGCGTTTATACTACCCGAAACCGTAACTATCCGACGTTTCCGTTAAATGCCTAAATAATGACTATAATGCCCTTATGACCGCAGAACGAGATTTTAGAAAATGTAAAAGTGCAAAAGTCTTTAATATTGACTATTGAACATGTATGCAAAATTTCACGTCAATCGGAAGTCTAGATTAGGAGTTATGCTTAATGGCGTATTTATAAACATATTTATTAATTAAACGGCGCCATTAGCGTAAAGCCTATCTAAACTCAGTTTTGACACCAAATCTTTTACCCACTGATGTTAAATAATATTTTAGGATTTTTAAAGATTTTTAATTATTTTTAGACTGATCATAAGCTTGGATTAGCACCTTAATTCGGTAAATACCGAATTTGCCCTTTTAGGCCATAAAATGAGTTTTTCAAATCCTTTTAACGCCAATCCAATTGCTATTGATTTTAAATAATAAATGGAGTATTTTGAGCCTGTTTATTTGATCAGAAAACTCAGAATCGTATTTTAAACCATACATCGCTTAAAACGACTTTATACGCATATTTAACGCATAGTTTGGGTTTAAAAATATTTTAGTATATAAGACTTATTACCAAAGGTTATAACCTGATAAAATAAGCTATTTTACTGATCAACTCAGACCCGGATCATAGGTGTCTAATTAAACCCTTTTAAAATCTTTAAAATGACCAAAATACCCCTACGGGGCTTAATATGAGATTAAAATCGTTTTGGGCATTATGGAAGATATCATAATGATATCACAACATATTTAAAGCATGTTAACTTAGGAAACCTGTTCGCGACCCTTATGGTTACCCGTTACGCCTCTGGCGCGTTCGGTTCGGTTTATGTAACTAGTTTGCATAAATTAGCCGAAACGGGTCAAACCTTATCCTTTTTATCTCAAAATCCAGAATGTGTTTAGTTTACCCATATTATACAAGTCTTCGAACTTTTCGGGTCTAAATCCCATTCTATTCCGGTCTTCGCTTAATCATGCGTTTGAACCGTAAACCTTCCTTAAAACTAACCGGTCTAAGTTACGACTTAAATAAGACCCGTTAGGAATCTAATAGGTTAATAAAACCTTCGTTCCAGATTGAGAGCCCCAGTAGAAGTACTTGTGCTTGCTGATTAGAATATACGGCTGAGTATAAATTGCATTGCTAGCTCAGGTAAATACTTTTAACTTATTTTCCCTTATACGGGCTTGGGGTACGGTATTATAAAAATACCGCTTGGTCGGGTGTAGAAACCTTTTAATCGGAGATGATTAAATTGCATAATCCCGTTTTAATCTGTATTGATTGATAACAAATAACATTGGGGGTTAATGACCGTGTCCTGGATATCCTTGGCTCATTTTAAAAAGTGAATGGCCACGACGTAAGCACAAGGTGTAGACATAACACCTCCTGTTGCATATGTATAACGTATACTCACTCGTAAGGGTATCTTCTTGTGAGATTATATTTGTGGTGTGTCGATTAATCTTGTCCGGCTTGTATTGTATAATCACCGGCCCTAAATGTTGGACAACCATGTAAATCGGATACAAGATTTTTATTAATAAAATTGTCCCAAGTATAAAAGATTAATTTTGCCTCTGTGCATTTTAATCAATGTGTCAAGATATTTTGTGCCGTTTGCACTCGAATCACTTTTCAAACTCTTTTTCCAAAATGAGTCAGTTAATTGTATTTACCAGTGTAAACTGACGTATTTTCCAAAAAGGTTAAGTGACAGGTACTATGCGTAATTGGCTGGGAGCTCAGGGCGTCACTAGGGAATCTTGCCAGTTCTAGATGCCTAAAGTCTGTTGAACAGTTTTCTTTTATTGATCCGCCTGTGGATCCTTTACCTTCCGTTGTAATACTTTGACATTACTTATATTCGGAATGTAATATATTTATCTTTTGCTTCCGCTGTGCATTATTATATTGTGTTGTTTGACCATGATGTTGCCAACTACGTCACGATACTCCCCCACCGGGCCCACCGGTGACACGTGGAAAATTTGGGGTGTGACAGTGGGAAACATGCTTGTGTCGATCTCACAGGTGTATCCCCCCTAGCCGGGTTCCGAGAAAATGGGTTTGTGGCGGGGCAAGCAGTATTGAAAGCAGAGTCGAAGAAGGTGGAAAAGCACGCGAAAGCTTGTGAGGATAATCAGCATGCCTTTGTCCCCCTGGCATTTGACACGTTCGGCTCCTTGGCGCCAGAGGCTGTTCGGTTCTTGTCTAGAGTTCAGCGTGTGGTCCACAGCAACTTTTCGACCCCTCAGGGGCGAGGTTTTGTTTTTAGTAGGTTAGGGTTTTCTATTCAGAAAGGTATGGCGGCGCAGTTTGTTGCTCGTCTACCTGCTATCCTTATGTAATTTGCCTTGATGAATTATTAATGAAAATCATTAAATTACTTAAAAAAAAAAGGAAAACCAGAAAAATTAAAGATGTATATTATTTAAAATATAAAAGATGAAAATGAAACTTAAAAAAATTAACATTAGTTTTACAATTCATTTTTCATGCCTTTAAATAAACTATGTATATATATTATAAGGATAAGGATGGTGCAAACCATCGGATTCTACTGCGGGTTGAGCAAGATGGCCAGGGAACACTGCCACAACCCATGCGAGTTTCCGTGGTGGTAGGGTGTGCAAAGTTGGTTCGGTTCGGTTTGCTTCGGTTATGGAGGCTTAACCATAACTATAACCGAGCTTCGTTTATAGAATATTGCTTACCATAGCTGAACCATCGGTTTTGGCTAAGTTTGGTTAATTATCCAATGTATATTTTAATTTTACTTTTTTTGCGTTGTTCTAGTTGGAAATGGTTTAGTTATGATCTTCCAAATTGTGGAATCGATATCTAATTTCGTTATCAAAATAACCTTATTTACCTTAATTTATCATGCAAGTCTCGAATCTTTTTTTAACCAAACAAATTGCATCATTAGCAATGAATGAAAACTATGAATGGAAAGGAAGCAAAAAGGCTCTAATGCAGTCTTGCATAAGGTTTGTTTTTTTTTTAAGTTATCGATACAATCAAATTCATCATGACATCTTATGGAAAAACACTAACATCATTTTTTTACTTAGAGTAAAGTGCTATTTGCGTCCCTGTGGTTTGGGGGCAAAAATCAACTTGAGTTCCTCTTTTGCAAAAATAGAAACTTGTGTCCATATGGTTTGAAAATCGCTACACTCTGAGTCCCTGGAGCTAACACCGTTAGTTTTTTCGTTAAAAAGTTAATAACACGTGGGGTAATACGGCCTTTACACACATCCACAAAACACTGTCTCATTTTAACATCCCCACCATTTGAGAGCTCTTCACTTTGTGCCCCCTCACATTTTCCACCCCAATCACCCTCTATGGCGGCGCACAGCCTCATCGCATCCCAGATCCATCTGTTCTTTCACCACACCCGACACCATTGCACACCACAACAGTCGCGATCACACACCATCATTGTTACTTTTCGCCAAGATTCCACCTACCATCAAACACCTTGTTGTTATGTCGTCATCATCGAACACTACCACAGTCACGTTATCATCACACAACCACCACTGTCAAAGCCTGGTGTAGAACTCGATCCAGCTAATCAGATGCCATTTGAAACTCAGGCAACCGTAGATACCATCGTGTGGCAAGTAGTGAGCTTGATTAGTGTTATATTAATGAGTGTTGATTAGTGTAGTTATTTTAGTTAAATACACGTTAATTGGTGTAATTATATTGGTTAAATACGCATTGATTAGTGTAGTTGTTTTAGTTAAATACTCGTTGATTAGTTTAGTTAATAATCGTTGATTAGTTTAGTTATTTTGGTTTATCCTTGTTGATCAATGTTATGTTTGATGAGTGTTGATTAATGTAGTTATTTTGGTTAAATACTCGTAGATTAGTTTAGTTAATACTCGTTGACAAGTGTAGTTCTTTGGAAAAATTAACTTGATACAACTAATTTGAACATTTGTAGTTAGGATTAGGGTCAATGGTACCCTAGCCACCTCGTACTACATGTGAGGGCGGTTTTGAGGTTCTGAAACAACATAACTTTTAACTAGAGGTATGAGCGAAGAAGCTGGGAAGAAAACCCTAATTAAGTGTAGTATAATTTCAAAGTTAACCCATAAAATTAACTTTAATCGCTAAGTAATACAAGAATTCTAGACTAGGGTTGCTATGGGTTTTGGATGATTGAGAAAACCCTTAATAAATGTTGGATAATTTCAAAGTCAACCTATAAAATTCCTTTTAAACTTGAAGGTGAAGACATATAAAGTCATGGAATTCTTCATATGAGAGTTTATTTTGAATAATCATGGTAGTATATCTTTGTGAAATATCATATATAACATTCTCTTACACCATCTAAAATATCTTACAATGCGTACCAACCAAAGCTACATCACTACTAGCAATGGCACTGAAGGGGTATGGTCCCAAAAATCCGCGCAACCCCCTATGAGGCCGCGCAGGACCATACTCCTTAATCAGCAATTTTCTTGATCGCCAACCTCGCGCGGGATATAGCACACCTGTGTAGCGCGGCGCGAGGTCCACACAAGAGTAAACTCCAGTTAGCAACACTTAGCATTCTAAAAGGGACATCTGAAAGCCCATGCCGCGCGCATGATAATAACGTGCTCAGCAAGAATCGTGCGTGACTACGGCGCGAGGCCTTTCCAGATAGTACACAACGTACAAGTGGCAGAAGAAAAGAGCCAATCAGGGTCCTTCTGTTCCTGCGCAATCGTGCTCCACGATCGTCTGACATGCAGGAGACAAAAAGTACTTAAGGACGCCTATGTGGCACCAATCATAGGGCAGAGACAACTGCCCCACGATCTCCACTTACCTGCTGATGGCAGAAGGGCGACCAGGCCGACAACAGTGACTAGTATCGAACTCCTGTCCAAACATAACCGACGCATGTTGCGCACATTCAACATAGCCTTTACGGTGACCAACTGCAAGGGAAGCATCTATGACGGCCGCAACAGCCTTATCCAATTCACCAGCATTCAAGATGGAGTTGGCCACCTACAGCAAGCGCAGTACTTTAGCCAACAAGGCTAAATAAATCAAATTAAAGTAAAAAGAGGAATCATACCAGCACCATTCCACGACCGCGCAGCCACTCGGCATCAGAGACAAGAGTATCCACGATACCCTGAGCTTCAGCATAATTAGTCTGCGCTACATTAAGAGCTGCAGTACTAACATCACGAGCTTCCTCAGCCCTAAGCTTCGCCTCCTCAGCTGAGGCAGCCTTAGACTTTTCAGCCTCCAGATCGATCTCTAAGGATTCATTTTTGTCAACCTGCTCTCGCAGGCGGCATTTTAGCTCAGCGATCTCGACATCCTTAGCCCCAAGATCCTTGTCCTTACCAGACAGCTGCACCTTCGCATCAGCAAGCTCAACCTACAAAGGACAAAAATTAGGATATGCTACAGACAACACAGGAAGAAAGGGTATTAAGTTGTACAAACCTCAAGCTCTGCCTTAGCAGCCTTAACAGCTTGCACACCCTCAACCTCCGCCGTCAATTCCACAACCTTAGCCTCAAGGTTGACAATCTTGTTACGATCTGCAGCCGCGCGCTCATTATCCTTCGCGCATATGCGCTTGAACTCAGCTTTCTCCTTTGCAAGCTGTTGTTCAGCAGAATGAAGCTTGTTTTTCAGGCCCTCGCGCCCCCAATCTTCAGCCTTCTTATCAGCTTCAAACTTCGCCTTCTCTTCATCAAGGGCGGCTTTTGACTTCTCAAATTCGCTTATACGCTTCAACATACGCTCATGGTACCTCTCCCAATCCGACCGCTCCCTAACCATTGTCCGCCACTCACGGACAATTTGGTGGTTAGCAGCGCGAGCATTCGCCTCCCCAAGCATGTAAGTACGGTACAACCCCTCATGAGTTTTCGCCTTCTGCCTATTAACTTCACCAGGAGTGAAAGAGTTTAAGAACCAATCGCGGCAAGGGCCAAACTCTATGAAGGTGTCCTTCTGCCGCAAATTCCAGGGAGCCTGGTGGGGGGCATTACCGCGCTCCTCCTCGGTATAGCTTTTATAGTAGATATCTCCAAGAGTATCCTTGGCCCCAATAGCTTGCGGATTATAACCCCCAGCACCACCTGAGCTCGCGCCACTAGAAACGTACGCAGGGCGGGCAGGTCTCTCAACCTCAGGCTCTTTCCTCCTCTCTTGATGGGACTTTGTAGACCCCGTAGCGCTCAAAACCTCCGGACCCTGCACTTTCTCTTGGATAGTGATGGCAACAGCACCGGTATACCTCAGAGAATCACCACTAGGCTTTTCAACAGCCTTTTGCTTCTCCTTCTCCGCTTCAGAAGTTTTCTTCCTATCCTCTTCAGCCTTCCTATCCTCTTCAGCCTTCCGAGCCGCCTCGGCTTTCCTCTGCTCCTCCTCCCCCGCTTTCTTCCTCCTCTCCTCATCAGCTTTCCTACGCTCTTCATCAGCTTTCTTCTTCTCTTCAACAGCCTTCGCCTTATCACCTTCAGCAACATGCTTGTCTTTGACAGTCTCAACACCAGCAGCCTTAGATGATTTAACAATGATCTTTGGCCTCTTATGCACCGGCCCTACCGGATCTACGAATACCACACCCTTCTCTGAGGTCGTCTTCTTAACCTCTGCAAACACAACATGTCAGAAAGAGCGAAAGTAACAAAATAATGCAACTAAAGAACCTACCCGGAGAAACTTTGTAAAGCGAGCGCAAGTTGCTCTGCTTCCCAATCAGGGGAACCTCACCAGCTCCGGGCGCAACAGAGACGCCAGCCGTAGTTTCGCTTCTAACTCTCTTTCTGCTGATCAACTTTTCAGCAGGCTCCTCTTCTTCTTCCTTTTCCTCTTCCTCCTCATGCGCAACAGAGGAAGGAGTAGCGCCAGCGTCCGGGTTGCGAGAACCCGCGCTCCCTGAGCCACCAGTTCCAGTCTTCTTTCCGCCTGCGCGCGGCAAACCTTCAAGTGAGTCACTAACAATCACGAAATCTCTCAAGTCACTCTGATGAAGGCGAAAAATACCTTTACCCACAGCACCAGTGGTTGCGCGACTACCCCCAGCACCCTTGCTGGTCACCTCAGCATCCTTCTTCTTCTTCAACGGCTTCTTCTTCTTCTCTTCTGGGTCAATACCCAAGTCGCGCAACACACCTGCAAAGACGTTAGACCACGAACTTAGCTCTTCATTCGAAGACCCTACAGACTCCTCGCTGGAAAGATAGACAACCTCTTTCCCAGCAGAAGTCACAGAGCGCAAAGGGCGAGGGTTCGGTATGTGCGCACCTTCGTTTGCAGTAGGCGGCAAAGTGAACGCATCAGCAACAGGATACATAAAGTTATCCCTTATTTGGTCGTACCAGTATTGCTCTCCGTCTTGAAGCGGGCGCACGCCCATTCTACCGCCAAAAGCGGCAAAGGCAGCTTGATACAAGCGCACCTCTACAAGATAAGTCGTATCAGAAAAACAAAGGGGAAAAATGCAAGCCCCAAAAGACAGAATAAGAAAATTACTAACCTTCGTCGCCCATCATCAAGATAGGAACCTCCTTGCTATCAGGCGGCCACTGGTCGCTCATCCGCGCCGCAACCAAGACATTCTCCCCAAACACTCGGTTTGGGGTGGCGGTAAGCTCGCGATACCAGGCCGCAGTCTTGGGGATCTCCAAGTCTTCCTTCACGACTGGTTCAGTCCAAGCGCGAAACGTCATGGGTATTGGAACTACCTCTTCCCGAATATAGAAAAACTTTGGTTTCCAGTCATGGAAACTCTTGGGTGGATTTAGCAATATCTTCTTCGCCGCGCCTCGGCTAGCGAAAGAATAGAAACCCATGTTTCTCTGAAGTGTGTAGAAGACCCGGAACTTGTCAACAGTTGGCTCGATGCCATGAGCCCAGCACAGGAACTCGAAGTGCCGAACCCGAACCATCCCAGGTGGGCTCATTTGAGATATATGAAACCCATAATATTGAAGAATATGAGCCATGAAGTTAGTTGCCGGCAACCGGAAGTTGCCCTGATGGAAGAAGTCTTCGAATAAGGTGATGTACCCCGGCGGTGCATCAGCGGCCGTTTGGTTCTGATCCGGGTACCGGGCATCCCACTCCGGTGGGAACCGGAAACTACGGGAAAGTTGTTCGAAAAGCCCTAAGTCCCACCGGAGAACAGGCACATGACCTTCTTCTCCGGGGATATCCTCATGTTGTTCTTCAGCCATCGATAAATAAAACAAAGGTTTTGAGTGTTCTGCTTGATGATCTGCTACAATGTTCTTCAAAAACTTGATGATCTGCTACAACGTTCTTCAAAAACTTGAAGATTCAGAGAAGATTTGAGAGGAAGTAGAAGAATAGTAGGAGAGAAAGTGATGAGCCTCACATCTCTTCGGATATATATACTGATCGCATTTAATGCGATCGGTAACCGTGCCGAAACCGCCGCAAGCAAGGCCAACCAGAAAGCGCCACGTAAGGCGTGTTTCCCGGAGTGACGGTTACCACGCGCGCGTGGGCCTCACTCTCCTGACGAAAATCTGAACCGTCAGCAACAAGTTGATGACAACCGTCAGAGGTCAACTCAAACGTCACCAACTGCGACTTTTTCACCAACCTGTCAGAAAATTCAAACTTCGAGGTTTCTCCCGCCCAAAGTCATGAGAAACTTCATGTAAAAGCCAACAACAAGCCTGGTAGCCGCGCCGTAGTAACTAACAACTTACACGCGCGCCGTCTACCAAAGCCAAAATTATCACTCTACTTTATTTTCTTAAGTCCAGAGCTCCAACCACTTGCCTTGCACATGGTGCAGCACTGGACTGGGGGGACTTGAAGGGGTATGGTCCCAAAAAGCCGCGCAACCCCCTATGAGGCCGCGCGGGACCATACTCCTTAATCAGCAATTTTCTTGATCGCCAACCTCGCGCGGGATACAGCACACCTGTGTAGCGCGGCGCGAGGTCCACACAAGAGTAAACTCCAGTTAGCGACACTTAGCATTCTAAAAGGGACATCTGAAAGCCCATGCCGCGCGCATGATAATAACGTGCTCAGCAAGAATCGTGCGTGACTACGGCGCAAGGCCTTTCCAGATAGTACACAACGTACAAGTGGCAGAAGAAAAGAGCCAATCAGGGTCCTTCTGTTCCTGCGCAATCGTGCTCCACGATCGTCTGACATGCAGGAGACAAAAAGTACTTAAGGACGCCTATGTGGCACCAATCATAGGGCAGAGACAACTGCCCCATGATCTCCACTTACCTGCTGATGGCAGAAGGGCGACCAGGCCGACAACAGTGACACGTGGCTCCAATCACGTTGCGCCAGCTCAACAAAGCTCCTAGAAGCCACTAACGGTCGACACCAGTGAGACAAGGAGCATATCCTCCATGTTTTCGCCTTCCGGCCCAAGGCCCATCAGCCCACACCCTCTTACACCTCACCGGCTATAAATAGAGACCTCCACTCCACAGGTTAATTCATTCCATTCCCTCTACTCTCTCACTTAATACTTAATTATCTCCAAAGCACAGTCGCTTATTCTCACGCCGGAGCCCGGTTAAGAGGGAAACCCCCACATTCCCCTCTTAACGAGTAACGGTGTTTTGTTTTGCAGTTAATCACGGTCGTTAAGGAGCTCAGGAGTCCATAAGAAGATTAACCACTATGCAAGGAGCATAAACCAAACTGATTATCCCCTTAATTAGTTCTGTGTTTCTTCAGGCACCTTGTGAAATACATTTTGAAAGAGCACTAGTTGTTAAAAGGTTTCGCAAAGTAGCATTATTTAAGCAAAAATAACTCGTCAACCAAATAGAAAATAAAACAACCGTTTTGGAAAGGTGGCGGCCTAGATTGTACCAACCATGAGTTTGGTTCTGATAGGGCTGACAAATAGTGTTTTATTGGGTTTAACAGGTCTCTGACGACGCGAATAACACAAATATTAAACATGAATACTTATACAACTTGTTTAACTACTTTATATCTCATGTCTATAAAACAGTTGTACGTTTTATGAACTAAAGAGAAGAAATGATGGATCATAACCTCCCTATTTGATTTATTTTTAAAAAAGTAAAAAACCAAGTCGTGTACTTTTTCAGTAAACAAGTTTAATCGTGTCTTATACAGATATCTATTGCCAGCCCTAGGTTCTGGTCAATTTGCTCCGATTTTACAAGCATTGAAGCTTAGCATAGTAAAATTGATCGAAATATTGAAGGAATACATTTCTGTAAGTGTTGTAAAGACCTACCAAAATAGAGAAAACCAAACAGTTATATAAGATCGAAGTCACATGTTTTGAGATGATTCGAAAACTAAATCACCTCAACACGTTAAGGAAAGTAGATTTTATGATATGATACTATTTACTATGGGTGGCAAAATAGGTGGGTTGGGCAGGTTTGGGTAATGGGTTAGGATGGGTTTGGGTTAGAATAGGTTTGGGTTAGGATGCGTTTTTTTTTTTTTTTACAAAAAAGGTCAGGATAGGTTTGGGTCAAGATCGGTTTAAGTCATAATAGGCTAAAAAGGTTAAAAAAAAACTAAAATTAAAATAACAAATAAAAAAAGTCCATAAAATAAGAAAAATCCAAAATTAAAAAAAATTTAAAAAAATTAAAAAATCAAAGAAAAATTAAAAAGCTCATCACAGTCAAAAAAACATGTTAAAAGATTAAAAAATAGAAAAATAAAAAATAAAAAAAATTTAAAAATTAAAAAACTAAAAGAAAAGTTAAAAAAATAAAAAAAGAACATAAAAAACAAAATTTAAAAAAAGTTCAATATAAGTTTGGGTCAGGATGAGTTTCGATCAGGATTGACTAAAAAGGAATGAAAAACTAGAAAATATAATAAAAAATAATAAAAAATCCAAAAAATTAAAAAAAAACTAATAAGTGAATTACAAGCAAACTTTTAATCCTGTTAAAGTGTTATCAGACGTTAGCCTTCACAACTGTGACTTCATAAATAAAAAAATAATAATTTAAAAAATCCAAAAAAATTTCAAAAAAAAAAGATACAAAATTTAAAAACATTCTAAAACCCCAAAAAAATAAAAAAAGTAAATAAAATTAGAAAAAAATAATAAAAACAAAAAATAAATAAAATAATAAAAAAAACACATGTGTTTCAAAAGTGACCAATGTTGGGGAAAGTGTGTTTAAATGTGTTTTTCTAATATTTAAAATTTACAACTTTTTGATTTTTTGATTTTTTGGTTTTCTAACTTTGTTTTGTTTATTTTGAACTTTTCATATTTTAATTTTTTAAATTTTCTAACTTTAATGATTTTTAAGTTTTTTTTTTTTGTTTTTTTTGTTTTTGCATTTTTTTAATATTTTATTTTTTGGACTTTTTTATTTTTTTATATAATTTTTATATTTTTTTATGTTCTTGATTTTTTTCTCATTTTTAATTTTTTTAACACTTTTTTATTTTTATTTTTCTGATTATTTTTACTTTTTAAATTTTTTTGATTTTGGTGAGATTTTTTAAATTTTTCCCATGTTTTTTATTTTATTTTTTATTTTTTGAATTGTTTTTAAATTTTTTTTCTTTGTGAAGTCACAGCTCTGAAAGCTAACGTATACGAACACTCGAACAGGATGAAGAGTCTGACTGTGATGCTCTTTTTAGGGTTACTCACTTACCAAGCGTAATACTCATCCTGACCCACAAATTATTTTAAATAAATATTTTAAAACCCATCATGACACATCGTTAATTATTTCCCAATCCATTGTGAACCATCCTCAATTCTAAAATGACAAAAAATAACTCAAATAACCCAAATGAGTTTTTATAGCTAGACTTGGTATTTACCAATGCATTTTTCAAAATAAGAGATGCATCCCAACTACATTATAACCGCATTACAAATATGTACGCGACTTGAAGTTTCCAGTTGCGGTTTTGTGAGTTTCAAAATATTGATTAAAGACGTTCTTGATCAACTAGATGAAAGATTGGAAGATCAACTTTAAACTTCAAAACATCACATGAGCACTGGGCTTAGAAATTGAGTGGGGCGCCTAATACTCATCGACTACCTAGGACATTTGTGACCCCTGCATCTGTGTGTTCTCCGGTTTGCTCGTCCATCCGGTGGTTTTGGACGTGCGCATTGTCCGCCACCGTGCCAAATGGAGTGTGTTCACCGAAAGTGGGAAAAGAAGGGCTTGGACCAGCCTTGATGAAACTTTGGAAAGAAAAAAAAGGATGAAAAGAGTGCAATAAGTACGGTGGGCGCCAATGAAGAAACACTAAGTTAACACAAGGTTAAGCTTAGATGATTTGTCTCGTCAACAATGGTTAATCCCGATCTTGCAAAACGAAACAACACCAGTGAACTAGTTACAAGGAGAGGTTGGGGGTTCTCCTTGTAACCACCATCTGGCGTGAAAATATGAACTCGTTTTGAGGAAAAAAGTGTGTATTAAGTGAGAGCAAGAGAAGCGATCCTTAAACCTGGAGAACAAGTCCTCTATTTATAGCCGAAGGGTTGTGAAGAAGGTAAGAGCCAGTTGGGCCATCGCCAACTGTCGATCTTGGAGAATATCCGTTTTGTCTGCCCTGACAGGACAGGACCGCTAATGTGTACTAGGGCTGACTTGGCACGATTCTGGTCGCTCCACCTCAGCGTCTCCCAGTACTTCTTGTTGGGTCTTCTTGTTGGGTTGTCGCTAGCTGTCTCGTGGGGATTCTGTGGTAGGAACCGACCAATGATTGATGCCATATGGTGTCCTTTTCCTTAGTTGTCTTGTGTGTTCCCTCTGACGTTGTCAATGATGCCCCACGTCATCGCCATCTCCATCAATGACTCAATGTTCTAGATCTATCTAGACGGCAAAGTTTCTTTGATAGTACTGCCCCTTGAGTGCACGTCTGAGTACGCTCTTTGGGACCATACCCCTTCAAGCGCCTATAAGATTGAGCTCTAACTAGATGAAAAATCAACCCCCTAACACGACCCAATCATCAAAATGAACAAGAACAAAGTTATCATTTATTGCAAATTCATCCCATGAATGATAAAGATGAACAAAAACACGTCTCCAAACACGCTGCATGGCAACTCAACCCCAAACATGACAGTCATCAAAAGTAGGTAAAGCAGGTACAAAAGGTTAAAAAAACAAATATAGCTAGAAAAAAAAAGTTTTACTAAACTACAGTCACTGCTCGGTATCTCGTCTTTATACTATTCACCCACATAGAGGGCCTTGCCAAAAACTTTCACCAAATAAAAGTTATAGAAACAAGCCAGAATAAACCTGAAATTGGAAAGAAACACATCAACAATCAAATTACGGTCAAATTTAAAAATCAAAGACTCGTGAGGTTTTCTTTATACCTCGCATCCAAAAAGAAAAAGTCCTGCCACCTGTCAGACTGCATTCTTTTACTATGAGAATGCAGCATGAGCAGGCATTTCAAATACATACCTACGCGTAAACACAAACGTTATAATCAGTCCCAGAAATCCAAGAAGTAGTCTAATGGCAAACACGACCATGAATTGCAAAAGCAGGCATAAATAGACAAAATAGTTTAACTTTCATATGCTATGTAGTTATTCAGTTAATATCAGTGATATATCGGTTATCGGTCCCCATGTAAAATATCGGTGTCAAATATCCATCAGAATACCGGTACTAATATTATCGGTGACATTGACCAATATTTGACCGATATATCACTGATATTCCCACACATCCCAATATCAATACCTTTCTTCTTGGTTCTACCATTCATATTTCTTCTTATTGTTGCTATTAGTGTTTTATGTCTTAATTGTTAATTGTTAGTGTTAAATGGTGTTTTAAGTATTAATAAGTTCCAACTTGCTACAATTATTAGTGTTTTGCAAGTTGAAAAAGGTTAATTTTTGTTAACGGTAGGAGAGTATACTGAATTGTTGGTGTTAAATTGCTAAACATTTAATTCTGAAAGATACTAAAATTACCGATATCCCACCAAGATAACCTATATCTCAAATATCGGTGCTTGACCGATATCCGATATTTTACCGCATTAACTGCTTAGTTCATATGGTGTGCAGACATACACTTTCATGTGTACTAAAAGAATATAAGCTTGTAGTTAAAGATCTCTATGTATGTTGTTCCTAGAACATGATAGAAAATTTATAATAAGGTGATTACCGTATATAATTGGGGAATACAGCAGCCGTCCAAAGTGGCCTGCACCACCACAAGTAGCACTCAGAACAAGGAACTTTTCAGTTGGAAAGTGGTCTTTCTCAGCCAATTTCAATAGCTTTTTGACCTATTTCATACTTCACTTATCAAACTTCATTTCAGTGTATCTGCACAGAAAGCAAAAACATCTAAAATCAATCCTTCTGTACAAAAAAAATCTAAAGCCAAAAAGATGCTTAAAATACTCAAACTTGCCTGCGAGCTTTGTTTTGCCGTTGTCTTAAGTTTAACTCATCCTTTTCAACCTCTGCCAAAACAATTTAACTAATTGCTTAATAAATACGAATTTAATAAAACGTAGTTCAGAAAACCAGCATCAAGACTTACCAGGTTTCTGAGAAGGCTTCACTTCACTGCTAGATTTATCCATATTACTGTCTTTGCTGCAAAAAAACAAACAAATAAAAACCAAATAACTACAGTAAAAACTGTTGAAAATAACTTTCGGCAAACATTGCAGTACTTTATAGGAGGAGCTAGTGAAGCCGGTTGGCCGGATGAACGAGTGTTATAAGCGCCATCCATTGTGAAATACGGGTGGTATGGTGCACCTAGTCCAGCAGCACCTAAAGCTCCAGCGGCACCAGCCAAAATAGGTAACCTAGTATGACATTGATTTAGTACTCAACTTAAGAAAGCAAAACATATTAAAACTATGCTTAAAAAATTTAAGGAGTAAAATGCCATTTTAGTCCCTGAGGTTTGGCCAGTACTGCGACTTTCGTCCAAGGGTTTGTTTTTTCGCATCTGGATCCAAAAGGTTTCAAATCTTGCCATTTTCATCCGGCTCGTTAACTCTTATCAATTTCTCTCCTTCAGTCAGGGGTATTTTCATCTTTTTTGTTAACTTAAAAGGCAATTCGGTTGTTTGAATACTAAATACTCATACATTATGCTAGCTGCTTGTACATAAAGTGAAAAAAAAAACAGAATTGCCCTTAAGTTAACAAAAAAACGAAAATACTCCTGACTTAACGGAAAGAATGGATGGAGTTAACGAGCCGGATGAAAATGACAAGATTTCAAACCTTTTGGATCCAGGTGCGGAAAAACCAACCTTTGGACGAAAGTCGCAAAACTGGCCAAACCTCAGGAACGAAAATGGCATTTTACTCGAAACTAAGTTTTGGTACCATGTCATCTCTGAATTTCCCATCCCATTGGGTTGACCAACATAACCCGGAAAAGCCATGCCAACAGCAGGAACTCCGAGACCACGAGGACGCTGGCCCGCAAATTGCATAACTGCATACCAATCCACAAAAGTATTAGATTAATGCCATCTTATATCTCCAAGAAACTAATGAAATAAAAAAAAGAGTAAAATGTCATTTTCATCCCTGAGGTTTGGCCACTTTTGCGTCTTTCATCCAAAGGTTTGTTTTTTCCCATCTGGATCCAAAAGGTTTGAAAACAGGTTTGTTTTTTCGCATCTGGATCCAAAAGGTTTGATGTCTTGCAGTTTTCATCCAACTCGTTAACACCATCCATTTTTTAAAGTTAAGTCAGAAGTATTTTCGTCCTTTTACCTATTTGTTAATGTTTATAAGAAAAGTCATAACTAGAAAGTCAACAGAGGTGTATCTTTATTTTTTAATAGTGTTTTTCATTTTAATAAAAGATGTCTAAAAAGACAGAAATACCCCTCATTTAATGGAGAAAAATGGATGGGAGTTAACAAGTCGGATGAAAATGGCAAGATTTCGACCCTTTCGGATCCAGATGCGGAAAAAAAAACCTTTGAACGAAAGTCGCACAACTGGCCAAACCTCAGGGACGAAAATGGAATTTTACTCTAAAAAAATATTCCGAAAAAAAAAATGTTATCTAATGGTTGTTTACCTGGCAGAAATGATGAAGCTCCAGAAAGATTTTCATCACCATAAGAAAACGAGCTCATTCCACTGCTTGTGATACCGCCTTTTCCAACCATTGCAGTCTTAAAATCATTAGATTCTGCAGAAGATTCCAGATCTACAGATTCAAGACCATGTGCAGGACCGGATGTTTTCGGCGAAGAAGAAGCTCGGGACCCACTAGCAGATCGAGCCCCAAACTGCTGACTAGAAGGTTGGAGATTGCGCTTATTTACGTTATGAGATGACACCGGTTGATAGGCCACTTGCGGGACTCGAGGCTTAGAGATTGAATCATCTATATGAAGCTTGTCCATACCTAATGAAACCGAAACATTTCTTCCCCGTGAAACACTGGACTGAGACACAGGATAATTTTCTGCCATGACGGGAGGACGTGGACCCCGATTAAGTGATCCTCTTTGAGCATCTTTTGTAGAACCCGAAGGATAAAATGGTGGAGAAGCAGAATTCAAATTTGACGCACCAACATTATTTCTAACGGCGACAGGAGCGGGCTCTGATGCTGATGTGGCAGCAGACGCTCTTCCTGAACTTGCATGAGACGTTCTCTCCATTGGTTTGGAAGGCCTATAACACATAGTAATCAAATGCCGAACAAATCATATCATACAAGTAATAGTTGAAAAACTATGTATCATGATGTCTAGTGTCTACTTACTGTCGTCTTTGTGCAGGAGCCTCAAAGGTGTCTTGTGTAGAAGACTGATATCTTCTTGGGCCTCGACCTCTTACAGATTTGGGCCCAGTTTGATTATTATTGTTGTTGTTGTAATTTTTAGAAGATCCACGACCTTCACCTCGGTTTCTACCGCGACCTCGATTACGACCCCTGGGAACCCTTCTACGCTGATGATATAGAAGATGTTAGAACAAGAAAGTTATATACATAAAGACATGTTGGTCAGAAACAATGCTTCACCTCATAGTCATGCCTATCCTGTGTGGTCATCTCTTCAAATTTGTCATGGCCCCATTTGCTGTCATCACTCAACTCCCACAATTTCCTACCGCCAAGAGTTCGCCTACATTTATAAATAGAACTTTATAAACGGTTCATTGTTTCAAGTTTAGTTATGTAGAACACACAACAGCATAACAATTTTCATCAAGCAACAGGCAAACAATTTGGTTATGTTATGAACAATATGCTAATCTTGAAAGCTGAAGCATTAATTTATTCGCTAGAATATATGTTACCAACGCATGTTCTTCATGTTTTATAAAATATACTAAACATCTCTCCTACAAAAGGTGTTGAAATTCCACATGTATCTGAGCTGAAGGCTATACAGATTACAGAACACCAAAGTTGGAACTATTTGAATAATAAAAAACTCAGTATTACTACCTTATCTCCACTTGCTTTGCAAATTTCTACCAAACTATAGTGTATATTCAATTGCATCTTAAAATGATTGTAACAAAACAGGAAATCATAGCTGTGCTGTTAGGATCATAGAACAAAAATGTGACTCAAAACTCCAATTAGCTAACAAGAATCATGTCTCGTCATGCAGCAAAGTTGACTCGTATTATAATTTCTTGTAAATGATGCTTTGACTATTTTAGTTTATACATGTGGATATTTACCTTTTGTGGCATACTTCCGCATGATACATGGTGGTCTCGCTCCTGACGCTGTGCGACTTTTGAATCGGGTTCAAAAAGTCATTAATAGTAATTCTTCGTCGCTAAAGGTTTCAAACTTTGTATTTAGTAGAATTGGTTTTTCTATTCAAAAGGGGGTGGCAGCGCAACTTGTTGCCCGACTACCTGCCATTGCTTTGTAATTGTCTTTTTTCGTGTGAAATAATACTAGTACTTTTGGTTAAAAAAAAAAAAAAAAAAAAAAAAAAAAAAAAAAATCATGGGAACATGCAACTTATCATAATAATTGCCCTAAGGAGTCAGGAGTCAGAACACCCTTTCATAGTTCAATGTAGTTTAACCACAAGTACAGAGTGTATTCTATCAACCCTAAGTAATAAGCTACACTTCTACAACCACACTAAAAAAAAGCATCCAAGTGTCTCCAAACCTTAACCTAACGTGACATTGTAACTTACCATTCCTATATACTACTCACAAGTCACAAGGGGCATAACTCATAACATGTTTTTTTTGACAATTTCACCTGCAAATGTCAACGGCCAGATACTTAAAGGTAAGACAAATTATGATTATTCAACTTTTATGCCACTTCCTTCAAACATCCTTGCAACAATCAGACTGATTAAACTAACATGTAAACCTAAGGCTACAACAATATACAACAACCATTCCAATTACACATAGCAATGCAGTAGAAACAAAATATAAACCAAAACTGAGCACAAAAACCACCTGTGTCTACCGCGAGCACGGTCTCTAAACCGATCATCATGCATATAAAACGCCCCAGCCGTCGGCACAGCAAACGGCTCATTCTCCTTCTTCTCCCCTTGCTCCTCCTCCACTCCTCCATTCACATTATCATCATACTGATCAACATGATCATTCTCCCTTTCAACTCCAACAGATTTTCCCTCAATAACACCTTTAGCTTCATCTTTCTCAACTTCCTCCTCAAGTAATTCAAATTCTTCTTCTTCATCATCATCATATTCTGCAGGTGCACCTTGATCATCAGACTCATAATCCGAAACCCTAGATTCGATGACAGTCTCCCTAACCCTAACCCTCGCATCACTGACGTCATGACCGTCGTCTTCTTCGTCGTCACTGGCCTCCGTCCTCCGTCGCATCTGCAAAGAAAGGTTTGTCTGCTCCGGATCACTCTCGTAATCATCTTCTTCCGCCATATCAACTCTCAAGAACCGTACGAACAAAAACCCTAACTGACACCGGAAGATCAAAAGAACGGAATAAAGAAACAAGTGTGTGTGTGTGTAGCGTGTGGACTGAATATCTGTTGTATTTCTAGGGCAACTGTTTATTTGGGTGGAAATTTTGAGTGTGAAGATAAGGGACCATAAGAGTTTTATGTATCACCCTAGTTTTACGGTACAACACTAAACCGAATATTTCTCTCTCATAATATGTAGGTGTGTGTTTTGGTTATGTGTACATACTACTCATAACACGATTTAAAAAAATTACATCGAGTCAACTAACTAAAACAAAATATTACCATACTTTTTCAAAAAAAAAAAAACAATGGAAATGCTATGATTTTAAATTGTGAGCAAAACAAATGAGCGTGTGTCAGACAGTCGCCTAACACGAATAAAAATTACACCGAGTAAACCAATTAAAACAAAGCACTACCATAGTTTTGTAAAAAAAAAAACGATGGTGATTATAAGTTTACACCGGAGGCAAAATCGTAATTTGACATGGAAAAAAACCGTGGCAAAACTGTAAATTTGGACTAATGGCAAAACTGTAATTTGGTTGGGAGAGGAAAAAACAAAACCAATGACAAAACTGTAAATTTAAAAAAAGGCAAAATTATAATTTGGTTGTACCAATGGGAAATGACAGACAGCTATCTCACACTTTTGACTTTTCCCAACACTAAATTGCATTTTAATACTTGAGTTTGCTTTCAATTATTATATACTAACTTAAAAAAAACCTTGTTGGTTGCCGCCAGAAGTTCACTATTCTCCATCAGGGGAAATGTATATGTGGTAAATTTAACAGACTATGTATTTAACATACTGTATATAAGTATATATAAGATCATGCGTAGTGGGCGTAGTTGCGGGCGTAAGATCCATGCAACGTTGAGATCCAGCAACAAAACACCCCTTTCACCGGTGATTAGAAGCATGCCTCCAACGCTCCACACGCCCTCAACGTCCACTGACGCGCCAAAACGTTAAAAAATGTTGTCACATTCTTGCTTAACCGGCTTCCTCCATGCCCAAGGCGTGGAGTACAACGCATGGTCCAAGTGTATTTTTTTAAATTAGTTTAAAAATAAATAACCATCTTTTATCAAAATTTTAAACATACTTAAGAGGGATCAAGGCGCCCCGTGAAACACTGCCGCAAGGACTTGTTTCGCAACGATGATTGTGATGATCATCACGCTCGTGGAAAACAATCGCCATGAATGCTTTCAAATGTACAATACTCACTTTGTAACTTTAAATATTTTGAAAATCTCAAATTAATTTTGGAAACTTGAAAAATATAGTTTGTACTTGCCAATATGTGTACATGTTGCAGCTCCGCTTCCAGATTACCTTACCGGCTTTCTTCTAGAATCCCAACTGCCAATGAGGCCTAGCTCAATTGGTGGAACTGGGGGAGCTAGAGTTGAGGCCGGGTGGAGGTTGGGGATTCGACGCGTATTTACCACCTGTGAAGAGGTTTACCACATATGGGCTCGAAAGGACTTGTTGGGCCTGGTAAATCAACGTCGTTCAAAAAAAAAAGACTAGGATCCCAACTCAAGAACGCTACTAGCTGCTCAATCTAACAAAGCCTAACCAGGACTCGGGCTGCACCATGTAAATATTCTCATTTAGAGGCGAAGCTCCATGAACACCCTGACACGATTAAATACGTATATAACTATATAACCAATATAGAAACATTTAAGTTGATATAGGAGGTGAAAACTGTTGGGGTATAGGAGAGCCATCTTTGGTAGATAGAAGATAGAAAGGTGCCTTGAAAGGCAAAAAGGAGGAGAATACCTGTTTTCACCCGTTACCAATCGTACGAAACCCGCAAAATATACCAACTCCAGTAACAACAATGCTGTACCATGTATAGAAGATGAAATAAAAAGTGAATCTGTTTTGAATTAATGTCTCAAAATTAAACTTCAGGTGCATACAATACAAAACAGTTACAAAAATGGAATTCTCCGAGATGTAAAACACATGGGAGCTAACATAGTTAGAAAACATAAATAAAACAAAAATGAGTTCTTATCATAATTCTAACTTTCCACAACTCTTCTTTTCTTTCCCTTAATGTTGGCATCCACGTCACCTCCTGCATTCTGTGTCTTCTTTCGCTTCACTTTTTCTGGTTCTTTCGGGCTACAAAGAACAAGACACAAAGAAGTCATTTGGGCCGTTGTGGAATGTACTTTATCCCAAATGGGTTACGTCGAAACGTTTAGCTAAAGGGGGTACGTCAAACGGACCAAACATGTTAATAGTGGTCCCAACTCCCAAGTCCGTCTTAAATGCATATTTAGATTGTTATATTCAAAAAATTGGATTATCTTACTGTTCAGAAAACTATAACTAATGCATTACTTATTTCTAGAAAAAATCTTATAAAATGGATGTAAAAATGTTTGTGGGCCAACCCAACCCGAACCTGAACCTGTTTTGACACATTACCCAACTAGCCCAACTTGACGGCTCTACATATTATATAATCAGCAGGTAAGTTTCACCTTGTGGATGTCTTTGAAGCAGCGTTTTCTATAATACTTTTATAATATTGTGTAAATGGAGTATTCAAAGTGCCTTTTTCAAACTGCACAAGAAAACAAAATTTAGAAAGTTGTTTAATCAGCTTAAAAATTATAAGAACAAAACTAAACTGATAAAAAAAATTAAGAACCTGCAAAAATTGATCAACAGACTCATGGTCTTTCGGTGAAAATGCCACATCATCCCTTTTCTTCTGCACAAACTCAGCATTCTGTTCCACCTGCAATAAAGAAAGAAGATTTAGTAAATAGTAACGGGTCAAAACTGGTTAAGTTAAAAAAAATAATCCTGTGACAGTCAACACGAACCGGGTAACGTCGGATTGACCCGCAAACACTTTTTTGTCCATTTTGTTTTACAAATCCTTAAAATAACTAACGCATTATTTATGATTACGTAATAAACTATTACTACAACAATCATCCAAATCTTTGAATAAAACAATGCAGGAGATTGTATGCATTAAAACTACTTGAAACAACTTCAAACCCGTCTGACCCATCTAACATATTTGACCCAGTTGAAATAAAACACAACCCAAATTGATCCATTTAAAAGATACTTTCAAGAAATTATTACAATACCATGTCCATAAGACGTTTCACCACACGTTTCAAACTTTCAACCGTACTTCTTTCATAAAACTTCTTTAATCTGATAAGCGGAATGACTGCTAATTCGGGAAACGAAATGTGGTAGCTCCACTGAAAGAAGTGCACTACGAGCAGCTCAATTGCTGAATTTACACATTGCTCCACAAAGTTTTGTGATTTCAACCAAAATTTAGGTAGCTGAAAATAGAATCATGTTAGACGATAGAAGTGTGTAGAAAATTATAAGAACATGCAAATAAAAGTAAGATGTCATTTTCGTCCTTGAGATTTGGCCAGTTTTGCGACTTTCATCTAAAAGTTTGTTTTTCGCATCTGGCTCCAAAAGATATGAAATCTTGCCATTTTCATCTGGCTCATTAACACCATCCATTTTCTCCGTTAAGTCGGCGGTATTTCTGTCTTTTTTGTTAACTTAATGGGCAATTCGGTCTTTTTCAGCAGTCTTAATCTTTTTACATATAGTGAAAAGACCGAATTACCCTTTAAGTTAACAAAAGAGACGGAAATACCGCTGACTTAACGGAGGAAAATGGATGGAGTTAACGAGCCAGATGAAAATGGCAAGATTTCAAATCTTTTGGATCCAGATGCGAAGAAAACAAACCGTTGGCCGAAGGTCGCAAAACTGGCCAAACCTCTGGGACGAAAATGGCATTTTACTCTACAAATAATCACCCACTAACCTTTAAATCTGATGCCAACTTAACACGTTTTCTAGATTTACCACCCTCCTTGTTGACTTTATACTCAACCATATCCAAAATTAATGAAGCAACCGGAATAAAAACTCCACAAGAACTCGAAAGTTTGTTTAACCACTGAACGCATCGTATCCTCAACGGGAAATATTTGGGGCCCGGAAATAAGCAAGCTACTCCATTTATAAGCTGGATCATTGCATACAACAAAGACTGAACGTCACATTCGTTTACGTTTGCTGAAATAAAGAGAACCCATATATCAATGCACTGGACATATTGCCAGCTGTATATTTTCTTAATTGCTTCCTTATTTTCCTGTTGCCTCGCGTGCTTCAATATATTAGTAAGCTGTTGTATGGAGACGAGTGCCTTATTAGAAGATTTTTCCAAATCGAGAGAGCATAAGTTGATGAAGGAATCACGAAGGAATTCGATATGTTTTGTGTCGACAGTTTCAATGTTCCTGCATCGAGAAATATAGGCTTTGTATGTTTTAATAAAGCAGGCGTCGAAGTGGTTAGAGCCGCATACGGACACCACATCTTGTAATATAAGCGAAGAGCTAACAGAAAGGGTCCCGCCACCTGTCGCCCATAACGGAACTATAATCTGCATTATATATACATACAAAAATCAGAAGCTGTTGACTTTGACTTGGTTAAAATAACAAAAATATAAATTTTGACCATTTGCTAGTAGGTCATTAGCCCCTCAACTTTAATAGTGACATGCTTATATCCCACCTTTAATAATGACATGTTTAGCCTCTCAACTTTAATAATCTCATGTTTAGCCCCTTAACTAACACAACTTTAGCCCCTCAGGCCTCAACTTTAATTATAAACAACTTTAGCCTCTCAACTTAAATAATGGCATGTTTAGTCCCTCAACTTTAATAATGACATGTTTAGCCACTTAACTAAAACATCAAACAACTTTAACTCTCGCTATTTGCTTATTTTTATCGAAGGTTCGTACCCGCTGCAGAAGGGGGGTAACCCACTAGTTATAATTAAAATAATATAGATATTGTAACCACATCTAGTTTCTATATATAATAGTTTAGAAAATTTAAGCGTTTAGAACCATTATACAACCCACCTGTTTTGCCACATCTAATTTCTATATATAGTAGTGTGCTTAGTTAATTTACCACATTTACACAAACCGAAAAAAAAATCTGTTAAATATAACTAAATTACCTGAATAAGCCTGTTTAGCAAAGAAGGAAAAGCGGCAAAAAACACGATAGATGCCCGTAAACGGGTAATCGAGAAAGCCAAAATCTCCGAATCAGTGACCTGCTTCAAAAGAAATAACGTACTCCTAAAATACGACTTGATCATCGGTTGAACTTTTTTCCATCTTGAGGTATTCTTCAATTCCAATAACGTCTCTTTTTTGCAATTAATAGGAATCTTTAACAAAACCCTAAATATATTATCAGCTTCGGATAGCATGAACGTATATATGTTGCAAAAGGTCTCACTGTCTTGAATTGTGGGGCCAGTTTCTTCAGGACCAAAATGACACGCAGCTCGATATGCGTTTATTAGATTTATTAAAGCCGGCTCGTTGTGGCCTTCTGTAACTAGTTTACTCCACTTGCTTATAACTGATGATGTCAATACTTTATATTTAGTCGTAGTTGTATCATCTAACTCCATATGATCGTCATCTTCATCAGAATACTGTTATAAAAAAACGTGTTGCATGTCAATAATTCTATTAGTTAAAAAAAAGACATTATGAGTAATGAAGTCTTACCATCTCCTGATTTTCGGATATCTCTCCCTTATTGTAGCTTTCTAAAAACTTAACAAACTTCTTGTCCTGAAAAGTTTATATAATAAAATGTTTTAGAACGCATACATTGAAACATGCGTACTTCTGTTGAATTTGAAAAAAAAAAGAAAATGTACTCACTTTTTTCTTCAATTTATCCAATAATTTCTTCTGTGCTGCAAGTTCTTCATAAACTTTTTGATTGTTAACAGATAAAGCCCGCTTATGCTCGGCATCTACAAAACAAACTAACTGGTTAAAACCAGAATAAAAAACCTAACGTGAAGACGGAAGTCAACTGAGTCAAAGTAGCAAGTAGAACATAGTCGTGAAGAAAGGTAAAAACACTAGACTTGACAAGATGGTAAATAATAAAAACTACTAACCTTCTAAAGTAACATCATCGTCATTTCCCACAAGATCTCCACAGCTTGGATCCTATTGTTTATTATTGCAACATAAAATAAGCATATGAAAGTTTTCATTGTGAAGTAATAACACTGCAAAGTTAGGTAAGTTTTAACCTCTGAAAGATAGCCATCACTGTCAGAATCATATAGAACCATGGTAACATCATCCTCGGAAAATAATGCATCGAAAGAAGTAGTCACGGTGACTTCTTTGTCAGAATTCCTGATAGTCATATTAAAAGTTAAAACACAAAGAATATATAAATTAACATCAAAATGTCAGTATCTTCTCTTTGTTAATCATAAGAAGGTTGTAAGTGTTTTATAACATCAAGGTATTGATTTTTGGATCATACTAACATCTACTTTAAAAAAAAACGTTGGGAGTTCCTATACAACTGCTCAAAGGCAAAACCACACAACACAACAGATGAAAGTGTTTCAGATATCATAAAGTATATCTGCCCTAACCGTACGATTTGTTTTTCAAAAATAATCGCATGTATTGATGTTACTAAAAATTCACGATAGAATAGAGGTACTAACCGATTATGAATTAAAACTTTCTGGGCAATAAACCTAGTTGCTAAAATCACTAAAGAATAAACATTGGATGTATAGAACTTCTTTACTAATGTGATTTGTTTGATCAAACTACAACTTGCAAACCAACTAACCAAAAAATTAGCTAAACATTAATTAGTTAAAAAGTAAACTCCTACAACCCAACCCAACCCGACCCAACCCAACCCAACCCGACCCAGAACAAAAGTGTTAACCAGCAACACGAACTGGCTCAACTTTGCTGGCAAAAAAAAAAATCAAACCGAGACCGCAGACGCACAACATAAATTAAAAAAAAAAAAACAATAAACCCCAATACCTTCAAAAACGACAAAGTAATCAATCATATAAACAAACTCAAACAGGCAACAACAAGATGAGCTAAAATACAGTAAACCAAGAGATACCCTTATGAACAAAAAATAAACCCGAAACACTACTCTTCGTTCTCACAAATACCATAACTTTACAGGCTTACCTTCCATTAGACAACTCTGCTGTCTTCACCACTTCTTTTACCGCACCATCATTTTTATCTTCTGCAGCAAAACATCAAAAGCTTAATATTACTCAAAGGGCTAGCGGCAAACCGTGTAGCCCGTTTGCCTTCTATTTCGATGTAAATCATTTGTTTCATTATTAAAATTTAATATTAGGCTAAAAAAACTTAACACAAATCAGTATCTACTTTCAAGTACACTCAATAAGCAAACTCCATACAGAACTTCATCTCCATCCACAAAAACAAACACAATAATAATAATAATATTATTATTATTATTATTATTATTAATCAACATTCAACAAACCCTAACTAACATTGCACTTCTAATTCCACAACTATATCAAGAAATAATCAACAAAGTATACAATATATGTGTATGCTATAAGATATTAAAGAGAAATTACTTTTTGAGGGTCGTTTCTTGAAGACAATCTTGTTTTTTCTCCGTTGTTTAAGCACAGACGGAAGATTCTTCTTTGCAAACTTACGAGCTTTCTTCCCAAGCTTCCCCATCAATCTGAGAGTTAGATTCTACAAATTTCTATGTAAATTTACAGTTACTGATTGAAGGCTCCAACAAGGGTTTTGGCAGCGTTTGTGCGGCGACAGTTTTTAAGGGTTTTGGTGTCTCGATCGAATTAGATCAAAACGAGTCGGGTGAATTCGACCCGTTAGTTTCTTTTCTTTATTTATTTTTTATTATTATTATTATTATTTGTTAAAATTAATAATAAACCACATGGTTGTTTGTTTACCTTTTAATAAGGTTATTAATGGTTCAGAACTCTTACTGATTCAGCACTTAATGGTTTAGACTGTTTGTTTCATGAGCAGATGTCTGAATGGTTCAGATATTTGTCTTTGAATGGTTAAGTATTATATAGAGTCTGGCTGGTTAAGACCTCTAATCTGAATTGGTCATACATTTGCCTCTGAATGGTTAAACATTATACTGGTTCTTAATGGTTCAGACATCTTACTGGTTCAACACTTAATGGTTCAGAGTTCTTACTGGTTCAACACTTAACCATTCAAAAGTTGGCAAACAACCACTACATAAATAAAATTAATCACTGGACGAATTGAATTTAAGATCATGGACTTAATTTAATTTTCTTTTGTTGTAATAGAAAACCAAACCGAATTGGAGTATTTTTTAACTAAATCGAATTTGAATTCGGTTTGGTTTTTGGTTAAAACTAGAATCATTTTTTTGTCTTGTTTTAACCTGTTTATGACTATGGGTGTTTTTTTAACCGAAACCCAAAAACCGTCTCGAATAAAACTAATCAAACGTGATTATGGTGTTATTTGATTAACCCGAACAATATGGAACCTGAAAGTAGTATTCGGGTCGATAATTGGGTTAAAAAATGTTAATCAGGTTGAGTCGATTAACCTGAGTTACTTAAAAAAATGTCTACTGTATTTATATATACATAATCACAGAAAAGACTAAAAAGATTCGGTTTGGTTGATACGATTTGACGTTTTCTTTTTTGTTTATACGATTGGTTGATACGATATAGTTTTTTACTTATTGTATTTGAGGTTTTTAAGTTAATATATATGTTTAATGCATGCGTTTGAATGAAATGTCTTGTTCAGAGTGTTTTTATTTGACATCTTGTGTTGTTTACTTAATAATAACGGGTAACTTTGTAGAATAGTAACTTATGTTAAGTTAATTTGTAAAGTATGCATTGCAATTTATATTTTAAAATCTGTGTACCAATTAACCCGGCCCAAATAAACCCGACATTGATTAACCCGAATCTTATTTGAGTCGGGTTATGGATAAGATTCCTATAACAAAAAACCTGAATAACCTAAAACCCGATTAAAAAACCTGAAGAACACCCCTAGTTATGACTCAACACAATTGCAAACACGGGAAACATCATCACAACAAACTAGCAATTAGCAAAAACATAATCGCATTTAGATTTTAGCATTAATCGAGCAACGATCATGGATTCTTGGGCTAATATCACGGACATTTAGGCAAAATTGCATAATGAAAGATGGATTTGGGCTGGGTGGGCTATGATATGGACCTGAGCTAACAATGATTTGGGCTGGGTGGGCTATTATATGGACCTGAGCTAACAAACAAGACTAAGAGGCAAAGAACACATATATATAACTAGTAAATTTCCCCGCGCGTTGCAGCGGGTTCGAAATGTAAAGTAACTCGAATTTGTACCATCTAATAAAAACGCATTATATTTGACCCGACTTATTTCTGAACAAAAGTTACGTCAAAAACGTAGACAAAAAAAGAAACGTACATAGGAATAAGCACGAAAACGTATTTTATTTGATCCGACGTTGAAATGTTAATCAATTTAACTTATACCGACACAAACATAAAAATAAGTACGTAAAAAAGTTAAGTTTTTTTATGTTAAAGAATGGTACGTCATGTTGCGGCAGCATAGAAACGTAAAATAACTCGAATTTTTACCATCTAATGAAAACGTATCATATTTGACCGACTTGTTTTAAAACAAAATTTATGTCAAAATGTAAACCAACTAAAAAGGAAAAAAAACACAAAAACGTATCATATTTGAGCCTACCCATTTTTAAAAAAGATTACAATGTAACGTAAATCAACCTGAATTTATACCGAACTAGAAGAGTTCTGGGTTCAACTGTCAAGTTAACTTCAAATGACAATATGAAATGTATAATCTGCTTTTTTATACATTGTAAGTTGTTATAACAAATGAAACAAAAATGTCCTTCTCCCCTTTAGTTGGTGAAGTCTCACTCTTTGAAAAAAGGGGTACATACAACACATATGCATGTGTGTATATATACACATACAAACACACCACATGTGAGTTTAAGAGAGCAAAACTTAACCCTTGTTTGAAAAGGAAATGGAAATGAAGGGCTTTTTGAAGTTTGTACTTGTAGTGGTGATGGGTATGGTATTGGTGAGTGTGTGTAGGGGTGATGTAGATTCATTTAGGGACTGCTATGCTAAATGCTTCATTTTTTGCATGATTGAACCCAACCAAACTCTATGCACTTGCACCACTCAATGCCTCAAAGAATGCATCTTTCCATCTCTTCCTGGAACCATGGCTGCAACTGATCATCCACATACACAAAACCTTGGTTACTGCAAGCTTGGTTGTGCCACTTCTCTATGTTCTAACATCAGCAAAGCACACAATCCTGGTATGCACACATACATTATACATACATACATTCGAATACACTAATTAGTGTTAACGTTTTTCTTTTTGTATAGATGGAAAGAATGTGGAGAGCTGTGTTGGGTCATGTACAAACAAGTGCACCATGAGTTAGACATGTTCATCACCTTAGCTGTTAAAAAGTACACAACACTTGTTACAGTTGATTTCTTGTTTCGGATTGAAATGTATTGTTATAAATCGTTGTATTTTTATGTGTGATATATCGTTGTATATGTCATTGTCGTCATGTTGTTTTGAATCCGGAGATGCAAATTTAAGAGTTCTGAAACATGTTATGTTGATCACTTTGAATTCCATCATGAAGTTAATCCTTTGGTTGGGTTAATGTGAGGATGTATCATTTGAAAAGAAACTGAGAAGAAAAAGAAGAAACAATATAATAGTAGAAGAATAAATAGATTATAACTTCCATTAACTATTTTCTCTATCATTAATTAGGCAAAAACACTTTATCCTACACATCTAAAAATATATCTTACACATGTCGAAATTTATCATACATCTTATCCTACACATATCAAAAATTCGCATTCACCGTATATTAGGTTGCCTTAAAAGGTTATATTTTAAAATAAGTTACAAGTTTAATCAGTTGACTAATTTAGAGGAATATAATAAATTAATTAAAAAATAACATTAAATATACGTATTAAATTACTAAAAGAGTAAATTACAAAAACCGTCATTTATGTATGTCACTTATTGCAAACTGTGTCTTTTATCTTCAATAATTACAGAAAACGTACTCGATGCTTGTAAACCATTGCAAGTTATGTCCTTTAGCCCTAACTCAAATAATTTTTTTGTGGTTAAATCTGACCAAATGGACCCCACATGAGGGTAATTTGGTCGTTTTACTCTCATATGGGGTCCATTTGGTCAGATTTAACCACAAAATATCATCATGTGGGGTCTATTTGGTCAGATTTAACCACAAAAATTAACTGAGTTAGGGCTAAAGGACATAATTTGCAAGGGTTTGCAAACATCGAGTACGTTTTCTGTAATTATTGAAGATAAAAAACACAGTTGGCAATAAGTGACATATATAAATGATGATTTTTGTAATTTACTCTTAATAAAATTTTCTTTTCATTTGAAGTCTTTATTGAAGTATTTAGTAGTTATTTATAAAGTTGGATGGAATAATATTATATTATTATTGTATATTGTCGTTGCTTGACCCGTGAACTGCTTCTTGTGAATGACACAAGTTGACAGCATGTGACTCAATAATCCACAAAACACACGGGCATGGTTTCTGTAGGAAATCATTTTCTTTTTCCTTTTTCCAAACCACAAACTCAACTAACATAAAATTATAGTTATAATAAACACGATTGTAAATGGGTAAAGCCAACTCGAGCTCAGACTCAACTACGCTCAACCAAGTACGAGTTCGAATAGGTAGTTTAATAGACCTTCTTACATGTAGATGTTGGCTCGAGCTTGACTTCGAGAAAGACTAGCATTTATGTATACTTGGCCAAGTAAGAGTTTGAATAGAATCTATTATAGTTGAAGCTTATTTGGTTATGCTCTATTGCTTGTTAATTATTGGTTTGAAGTTAAAAAGGTTATATAAACTTATTTTATAAATATTATTTAAAAGTTAAAGTAGCCAATGAAACCATCATACAAAGCTATTTTGGGAGAACTGGACCAATCTCAAGTATTATCAAATAGTATAAAAATCTAAGCAATTACAACAATCAACGCTTGATGTACAAGACCCAAACATTATTACAAATAGAAATTCAGCTAAAGGCAGAAGCCTGAGTGAAAACTGAAAACACCATGACAATGTGATAAATCGTCACCTCCCACATCTATAAGCAGCAGCCATTATAACATGTCTTATAAATCACAATAAAAATCGCCTCAAAAAGAATATTCATAAAACACTTTTAAAGAGAGGTAACTAATTCATTCGCTACTGAACTCAAGTCTGTATTATATGTTCTCAATCACAAAATTCGGTGGGCCCTACAAAATTACACCATGTTCATATCAGACAGTCGATCATCCTGCGTTCGCCCCGTCTCTCAATACCTGCAAACGAGCGCTTCAGTGAGAAGTCATGAATAAGAAAAATATTTACCGTTTTAATGTTGCTGGTAACATGAGCAGAAATACTGAATAACCAAACCAACTGAGAAAGCGATGGTCGTTATACATGTTTACGTAATCAGATCAATATATATTTCTTTATTTATACTATAAAGAGTAATATGCCATTTTCGTCCCTGAGGTTTGGCCAGTTTTGCGACTTTCGTCCAAAGGTTTGTTTTTCCACGTCTGGATCCAAAAGTTTGAAATCTTGCCATTTTCATCCGGCTCGTTAACTCCATTTTTTTCCGTTTGGTCAGAGGTATTTTCGTCTCTTTTGTTAACTTAAAGGGCAATTCGGTATTTTAAATACTTGTACATAATGCTAAATGCTTGTGAAAATGGAGAAAAAGACGAATTTACCCGACTTAAAGGAGAAAAATGGATGGTGTTAACAAGCCAGATGAAAATGGCAAAATTTCAAACCTTTTGGATCCAAATACTGAAAAACAAACCTTTGGACGAAAGTCGCAAACCTGGCCAAACCTTAGGGACGAAAATATATCTGCTCATACCTCACTCTTCATCATCCTCGTTGCCATTAACAAGAACAGCACCATCTGTAGAATCATTATCCATTGCAACAACTTCTTGACTTTCGTTTTCAGTCACTTGTTGACCGTCAACAAATTCCTCCTCGTCTCCATTCTGTTCCGCACCCTGTGCCAGAAAGTTGACGAAAACAATGTAAAAATTAAAGCTTAAAGAAATCAAATATAAGATGTATTAAATATAAAAAAAATGTACTTCATGATCCAACTCTCCATTTTCCAATGTTTCCTCGTCTTCCAATTGCATGTTTCTGAATTTCTCCACTAGGGTGATATGCGGTCTATCAATATAGTTCACATACTCTTCTGCTGGAGGGTAACTATCCCTGCAGAAAAAAAATGGAGTAATGTTATTGTCATCATGACATCATGCATCAGTTTGGTTTTTAAAAGCGTGAGATGTTTAGGTCCCAAAAGCCGACGCCAGAGCTTCATGTGTGTGAGGCGTTGCTCTATATACAACCAAATAAGCTTTATGTACAACCAAATACGCTTTATGTACAACCAAATAAGCTTTATCTCTCTCAACTCTTGTACATATCAGCATTGTACAGACCCCAATGTTAACCAATTTTGACCCAAATGCGCATGAAGCACCGCCTTAAGACCATGTGTTTTCTAGATCGCCTCGATCTTCAGTCATGCTTTTTTTTCTAAAACCAAATGCATCAGATTCTATGCAGTTAATATCGGTGATATTAGGTTATGGGTCCCCATGTAAAATATCGGTACCGATATTATCGGCGATATTGACCAATATATCACCGATTTTCCAGATGTCAGTACCTTTCTTCTTAGTTCTACCATTCGTCTTTCTTCTTATTGGTGCTATTAGTATTTTAAGTCTTAACTGTTAATTGTTAGTGTTAAATATTAGTGTTTTAAGTCTTAATCAGTTCCTACTTACCACAATTGTTAGTGTTTTGCAAATTACAAAAGGTTAATTTGTTACTGGTAGGAGAGTATACTGAATTGTTATTGTTAAATTGCCATATATATAAATTCTGCATGATATTTAAATTACCGATATCCCACCACGATAACTATATATCAAATATAGGTCCTTGACCGATATCCGGTTTTTTACCGCATTAACTGCATAGATCAGATTCTTGAAAATCATATTAAAAAGGACAGCAAATGAAACCTTGTCTCCGCAGCCTTTGCCGCAACCTCAAGTGCAATTTGCCAGTCTTCGAACATATTCGGGTACTCTTCAGGATCTGCTAAAGATTCTGCAGCTTTTTGGTTAACCTGCACTTAATCGGTTTTAATTCAATAACTAGATTATCATTGTAATGATATAGTTTTCTTAATCAAGTTTAAACTTCAACTCTATTTACCTTGTTAAGGTCTTTTCTCCAAAGGGCAACAATTTCAGAAACCTTGCTGGGAAGATAAGACCGTGCCATTAGAGCAGCTTCAGGTATCCGGTTACTGCAAGGGTAGTTAATTTCAGAAACGAATATAAGGGTTTTGACTTGGTATGGATTTTGGATTGATTTATGAAATAGGATGAATGATTAATTAACCTGTCAATCAACAGCTGCAGGCAGTCTTCTAATTTACCCAACATAAACAAACAAGCAAATGCCACATTGTTCTTTCCGTTTTCTTTTGCAAGTGAGGCAAGTTTTGCTATTTCTTCTGCATCTCCTAAAGAAGAATAAAGGAGCAATAGACCGCTCAAATCGTTTGCATGCTTCAGACAATCCTCTGCCATTTCCAACTACAATGAGCCGAATAATGTTAATTATGATTCCAATATACAGGTACTGACGTACATATATAATTTAGAATGAGAATTAGAATCATAGAAAATATAAACAAACAAGCAAATACCATTCCGGCAGACATGGCTAGTTCACCCAATTGCTTCCATTTCGACTCGCTTTCTGCTACTAGCGCAATATCCTGTATGCATATTATAGTACCATTCAGATAATAGAAGGTTTGTAATCAAATCTAGTTATCTACTATGTATTATATATATAACATTTGTTGAGGTTTTTCACTGTAGCGTTAGTCACATCAAGTTTTTTTTGTCTCTTATTTCATGTCTTTTTTTGTTTGTTTTTTTATTTTCTACCCTCAACATTCAGCATTGTCACTTACACAGTTACACCCCTTAGCTTTATAAAAACTTGGTAAAATATCATTTTGATCCCCCCCCCCCCCCCCTCGAGTTTTACGTGCTTATTTTTAAGTCAGTGGGTCAAATATAATACGTTTTCGTGCTTACTTTTATGTATGTTTTCGGTGGTCTACGTAATGTCATATATAATACGTTTTCACTAAGCGGTATATAAGTTCGAGTTACTTTACGTTTCAAGGCCGCCACAACGCGCGGTACCATTCTTTAATTTATTATAAAAAAGAATTTGACAAAAAGCGTCCAAAGGACTATTACCTTTGCAATCTCAAGTTTACCGAGCTGAATGGCCAGCTCAAATCTATAGTCAGGATCTGTAGCAACTTCCATGGCCTCTTCAACCATGCCGCGTGATTCCAGAAAACGTGCAACACTATAAAAACAACATTAAGACAAAATAATTATACAATTTGATGAAGACAGAAGAGGATACTTGAACTCTTACCTGTTATGATGCTCCTTTGGAATAGAAGGTAAAACTCCATTAGCCCGTTCTATGTCTCCACGCATCACAAGGGTCTTATACTCGATTAAGGTGAGAAGCAAAGTGTATCCAATGACACTAAAATGTTAATCCAATAAAACATCAGCAGCGATATTAAGAACAGTTTTTAATACTTTTTATCCGACGTTAACAATGTAAGACCAACTCACTTGAATTCTTTGTCAATGAGATAAACTCTGCTCTGATTAGCTAGATATCCTAGAAGATACATAGGCCGATCCAAATGAAACATGGTGGTTACCTGTAAACAGATGTGACATCAATTACCGATCTATAATGTTAGTCAAACGGTCAAACCATGCAAATACAAATGTTCTGATTTGATACCTCGCCACCAACACAGTAGTTGAGTCTCCATGAAGCATTAGTGTATATGAAACAGTCACCGACCCACAATCCAGTTCTAACTCTTTCATCTACTTCATACAGAATTTCGAACGAATCTTCAACACCTTGCTCGTCTACAGGTCTTCCACTATCCAGATGTGCTGACACTACATCGCGCTGCAACATGACGATATTTATTAATATTATGTTAATCACATTTTTGCACAAACATATATAGAGATGAAAAATAAAAAAGTAAAGTACACGGGTGGTCCCTGTAGTTTACTAAAAATTTGGATTTGGTCCCTAGCTTTCCAAGAGTACACGGATGGTCCCTGTCGTTTTGCACTTTGTAACGCATTGGTCCCCAACCAACAAAATTTTGGATTTGGACCAAATACGTTACAAAATGCAAACCACAGGGACCATCCATGTACTTATGGAAAAGGCTGAGGACTAAATGCATTACAAAGTGCAAACCACAAAAGCCATCTGTGTACTTTTAGAAAGCTAGGGATCAAATCCGAAATTTTGGTAAACCACAGGGACCATCCGTGTACTTTACTCAAAATAAAAGTAGATGTACATATAGTAGGATTAAAGTAAGCATCTGTAGATAAGGATCTTACATTGTATTTTAGCACGTAGAATGATGAATCGCTGGAAATTGCCACCAAATCACCACTATCTGCCCAGTATAGGTTCTAAAAATGAAGAAAAATGAAAAGAAGTTAAATGGTTACAAAAGTGGTAATACAGTGACATTCAAGCCAAAAAAGATAAGGTTCGTGTTTCGTAATTCTATACTTTGACATTAACATCAATCCGCTGAATCAATCTGCACTCAGCCCAATCATAAAAGCATATAAAATCATTTGAGCACATCGCTAATAAAGATCCACCATATATGCGCTCAGCTGAAAATGTTGGCCGGATACTCTTCTTTTCCTGATTAACACAAAAAATGGTATAATGTCACGACATGGTTATATATATTCAACAACGAGGGCATATTGGTCGCTGATAAAAATATTACCTGGAAAGATTTATTGAAAATCTTGACTTTAGATGTGCTCTCCCTAACAGCATATTCACCATCTGTGGACCAGACGAATTCCAATGCAGACCCGAAGGATCTATTTCTCCATGCTAAAGCTGTATATATGATGTATTCACCGTCACCACAGACAACAACGAACCGCCCATTTGGGTTGTGCTTTAAGCTCTGAACAGAAGGGCAAGGAAAACAAACGCATAATCAACATTGTGACAAAGTAACAACTTACAAATTATTATCATGTATTAATTTTAATGAATCATTCCATGTTTGGTATGTTCTTTAACCAAAAGAAGATAGCCCTCCGATATGATGTATACATGAGAGTTCAATCATGACCATAACTTACCGTTAAATGTGGTGAGATGAGTGAATCAACCGCGTTGGATATATGGTCAAAATGGATTCAGGTTGAAACTTTCAACCGGTCATTTATTTTTACAGGTTAATTTCGGTCAACCCGTAAACACTTCTTATCCAATTTTTAATTTCTCAGTGAATAACTAATGCCCTAATCATGATAATATAAAAGATTACTACAATAATTATCTATATATCCCATAGTTATCGATAGCGAATAGTGACAAATTGCGACAAGATACCTACATGCTACGTAGTGAAAGCGACGAAATGGCGCTCGCTATTTCGTGTTTAGCGGTAAGGCAGTTAAAAAATTAAGAAATAAAAAAATAGCTATTTATAATTTTTATGTGTATAATGTAAATTTTAAACTTTTTATGTATAAATTTTCAAGTGACCAAATGTAAACTAGTGAAAAATAGAGGGGGTTAAATGTTAAAACACACAAACTAATTTTATACTTTTTAAGTTTTATGCATATTTTTACAATTGTAGGGACTAAATGTAAACTACTGAAAGATGGAGGGGTTAAATGTTAAAATCCATAAAGTTATATAACCCTAAAAGGCTAAAACGCAAGAAACGCAGCCGCTCTCCATCGTCTTCTGGTTTCCAGCAGGTTTCCGGCAGAAATTGCAGCACCGGAGCCGGAATTCATCGTCGGAATCCCGCCATAATCACTTCACGCTCTGAAGTCGCTAATTAATAGATTGTGAGATGTGAGCAATACGCTATGAAGGCTCAATAGCGAACGCTATCTTCGCTATCGAAAACTATGAAATATCCTAAATCTCTAAATAAAACAATTTAGGATGTTGTATGCCTTTAAACTCATCATCCCATTCATAAAGAAATAGGTTGGAATTTCCATCTCTACTTACCATGTATCTGATGCATCTCTTTCTTTTGTTTGAACTTCTAAACTTTAACGAAAGCTATATAATAAAACAAGCATAACTTACTTGTGGGTACATATCACACGTTCCCAACTCTTTGACTGCTAAAGGCAACCTCTCTCCATCGGAAACCTAAGAAGCAAAGAGAGCCATAAATTCGATTTCACAAAGAACCAAGAAAGAAACGTTTTTCTTTAACTTTTGTAGAACAATCAAAGCCAGACCTCATAATCAGCCCCCACGCTCTTGATGTTAACAGTCTGAATTTCATTATGTTTAGACCATATAACTTTTCCACTATTATCCATACTAACGACAGGCTCCTCGCGACCAATTTTCACCATTATGGTCCCTTCATCATATCCGATGACGACCCTGTACAGTAGAACAAGATATTAAAATGAGTTGGTTATGAACTCTATGATAAAAAGAGTAAAATGTCATTTTTGTCCCTGACTACTGAGGTTTGACCAATTTTGCGACTTTCGTCCAAAGATTTTTTTTTCAGCATCTGGATCCAAAAGGTTTGAAATCTTGCCATTTTCATCCGGCTCGTTAACTCCATCCATTTTTATTCGTTAAGTTAGTGGTATTTCCGTCCTTTTTGTTAACTTAAAGGGGAATTCGGTCTTTTTCACTTTATGTAAAAATACTTATTACCCCTGAAAAAGACCGAATTGCCCTTTAAATTAACAAAAGGACAGAAATACCCCCTGACTTAACGAATAAAAATGGATGGAGTTAACGAGCTGGATGAAAATGGCAAGATTTCAAACCTTTTGGATCCTGATGCGAAAAAACAAACCTTTGGACAAAAGTCGCAAAACTGGCCAAACCTCAGGGACAAAATGACATTTTACTCTAAAAAAGAAATACAGCAGAACATCCACCAAGTAAACAGACCAGCCTTGAATGAAGCATGTTTACAAGAATGAAAAAAAGAACCAAAAAACATATGAGCATGAACGAAGACAAACCTACGACTTTAAACGAAACAACACGGCTTCTAAAACACGCAAAATATATAAATGAATAACAACTTACCTGCGTGAACCTTTCATGTATCCAACAGCCCAGACCCTTTCAAGTCCGTAATTCAGGGTGTTCTCTAATCTGCACCAGAAAACAAGAAAATCTGAGCTATAATAAAACAGCCAGCAAACTGAGATTAACTAACAACGTACCTATACGTGGTTGAATGCCATATACGTACAGTACCGTCCTCAGAACCTGTGATAATAATCGGTAGCTCAGGATGAAAGCATACAGCAGAAACATTGTGTGTGTGACCTTCTAACGTCTGGACACAAGCTTTGGTTTGATAATCCCACACCTGTTTCAAACATTTATAAAAATACATGCGATTCGGTTGTCAATAGAACACAATGATTAAGAGTACACAATGATTATAGACAATTAGACACGCACCTTAGCAGTGTGATCATCTGATCCAGTGATTAGATAAGGTTTATCCCCACCGGTGAAATAATCCACACAATTCACTCCTTTGAGATGAGCGTCAAGTGTGAAGTTGGGATCAGGTGATCCAAGATTCCAAATCTAGAATTAAAAAGATGAAGGATCATAAACATATATTACAACATCTAAGGTTGATTAGGCCTGTAAATGAACCGAACGAACACAAACAGAAGCATGTTCATGTTTGTTCATTTAACTATAACTGAACACGAACATATAATCGAACACGTTATTTGTTCATGTTCGTTTATTAAGAAAATGGGCATGTTCGTGTTCGTTTATTTGTTTAAAACCTAAACGAATACTTCATGACCATAAACGAACATAATTTAACAAACAATAAACAACACAAATGAACATAATTTACTAAACATGAACGAACATAAAGTAATTTTTTTATATAAATTAGTGATTAATTACGATATCTTCCACTAGAAAAACCCATTTTTATTACTAGAAAGCCCAATTACCAATTAGTTATATTAATATAAGTAGTTAGAAAGTTCCTTTTATGTTTAATATTTATATAAATATAACTACTTATGTATTTAAAATTTTAAACTGAAACGAACATAAACGAACAAACATAAACAAATGTAAATAAACGAACATAAATGAACACAAATGAACGAACATAAACGGACGTTCACGAACATAAATGAACCAACAAAACGTGTGTTCATGTTCGTTCATTTAATTAAATGAACAAAAAATGTTTCAGTGTTCGTTCGTTTATTAAATAAACGAACTTCCTGCAGAACAAGTTCATGAACGTTCAGTTTGTTTACAGGCCTAAGGTTGATAGATATTAGATACCATAATCATTCTAAAAATTACCTTTATAGTACGATCAAGCGATGCACTTGCGAAAGTATTGGTATCTTTAGGGTTGATTGTCACTTGCATCACATAATGAGAATGCCCCTCAAAAATTTGAGTACAAAACCAGCTCTTCTCCCAATCCCAAAGCTTTATAAGCATGTCATCAGATGATGACAATACATACGGGAGCGTAGGGTGCACAGCTACACACCTGATATAATCAGTATGTGCCTCAAATACTTTGACTTTATCCATTGTATTGTAATTGTACACGCGGATAAACATGTCATCTGCACCAGCAACGACCCATTGTTTGCGTGCTATAAACTTTGCTGACCGGACTGCATTTTAATCACGTAATCACCAAATATTAGATCCAAGTTTCCATCAAGGTTCCATAATTCGTGAGAATACATATTAGAGAGCTGAAATACCAATCACAAACCTGGTAGCTCAGTAACCTCAAAGGATTTCGCCACAGCCTAGAATAAAAAAAGACCAATATGAGGCTGGCGTCAGACAATTTTATTGAAGCTTCTATCGCAAGGAAATGACGATAAGAAATTGCCAAACTGATGTGGACCATTCACATAACTCAACAGATAACGTAGCAAACAGTCAACGTTGAAAACTCTATGGTTTCTAGATAACCAACTTCCATTTACAAATTTGTATAGCTTACTCAGAAAACGGATGATTTTACATTGAAACGTCCATGGGGCCACCAATTTTATTCAAAAAATATAAGATAGACAATTAATAAGGATGTGGAATGTCCATAAACATGTGCTTGAATCATACAGCATTTGCTGGTTATATTCATAGTTGAACAATGAACTTAGTTAGTTACAAAGAGAAACAATTTAGCTTATGCTTTCATTGTAGTCGGATACTAGCTACTTCCACTACCATACTAGCCACATAGATTGTGTTCAATAAAAAAACGCTATATGAATTCTGTCCTTTATACGTTCGGTATGGTTATGTTTTCCACCGAAAGTTTAAACTGTATTTTCCCAAAACCTTCAGTTAGCTAAGCCTCACATAGTGACATAACCAACAATTTTGATGTCTTTCCCTATAAGTCTGGTTAAATAAGCTACAGTACAGATCTAAACCTCAACAATCTATACCAGGCTATAAATTTAGATCCATATACAACGGGTGAAAAATCATTCCAAATGCAACACAATGAGAACATTTTGAGCCAAGAATTCTGTGTTCCTCAATTGTATCCAGCTGAAATTATAATCAATACGAAAAGAAAATAGCATAGGAAAAAACATGAGGATGTGTTTGCTTTAAATGTAACTACATTATAAAAACATATCAGAGTCCGTACCTTAATATAAACTAGAGGCGAGTAGGTGACTACTACTTTAAATAATTCAAAATAGTTTCATACCTGAGCCTGGTAATCCCATATGTTGACTGTCCCTGAATACAAACTTGTGAGGATCCTGTAAAAATACAAAAGTACCCACGTCCATCATAAACTAATAAACAAACGTATAATGTCCCGGGAGGATCATTAATCCACTTTTGTATTCATTAAATCTTTATCAATAAAAAACAAACATATAACAACTTGATCTCCAATTTACATCCCCCCACCCTTACCATTGAGGCTCATTCTTATCTAAACTAATGCAGCATGTAACCTACAACCGTTATCGACCAATGCCAGCCAATTTCATATCAATAACTCACCAATACACATACAACTAAAACAAATACAGATCATTACCATGGTTCGGTCGGATGCAAGTCAACCGACTTAACTCTTTCTGATCTCTGAGCAAGCTTCCTCTGCCACAAACAAAAACCAAAACATCTCATCATCATCAACTTAACATCTTACAACAAACATTTAATTAAATCGAGATCACTATTCACTAACAGTACCTTAATATCGAGTCTGAGAGGCTGCACCGGAGCAAAAAACACAACAAAATCCACAAATTTCAGTCAGTAAACACTCAAATCAAAATTCAACATTAAAACAGCAATTAAACGATTGGAAATGCAAATAAAGAACGATCAAATGTGATATCATCAAGGATTGAAACCGGATCTAAGATACAGCACCGAAAAGAAACGTAAATAAACATGTGAGTAGAGATTGAAAGCTCACCATAGTAGAAGAATGAATAAGGGGTGTGAAACCCTAGGATTGGAGTAAGAGATCTAAGGATTTGAGATCGGGTGTGAGTAAGAGAAAGAGAAAGAGAACCCCTGCCTGCCTGTGATTCGAGGGTGGGGGTGGGGTTTGAAGATGTAGAGAAATGGGAATTACTACTTATGGCGTCAGCTCTGGTTTGAACCACCGTCGGTAGATTAGAGTAGTAGTAGATCTGTGATGATTTCCTACGGTTCAGATGAAACTTCCATTTTTTGTATTGTTTGGATCTTTGGGACATGGACGAGATTTTTTACCGAAATACCGGTACCGTACCGATATAAACGGTACCGGTATCGGTAATAGATTTTTCGAAATTCGGCATCGGTAAAAAACGGTATTGGTATAGGTATTTTTTGGTAAATATCGTTTTTAATAATGAATTTCAATGGGTTTTTAGGTTGGATCACGAAGAGTCCAAGTCCAACTAATCTTACTGGATACTAACAAAACCTAAACCCAAAATCCAAATCCATCTTTTCTTCAAGGTATTCAAACGAATTCAAATCCATATTTGATGTTTGCTTCTTTTTTCTGTTTTCTGATTAAACTAATTAGGCTGAGGCATAAAAATAAAGTTCCTGTGAATCATGAAAGTTAATATTCAAACCAATTCGTCTGTACGTTAAGATTAAACTAAAACATTAGATGGTTTCATGGCAACTAAGTTAATATTTAGTTTAGCTTATAATCATAAAAAAAAAAGATTCTAATATAATGTAAAGCTTATATTCATTCAAATCTAAAGGCATCGTTAGATGGTTTCATGGCAACTAAGTTAATATTTAGAGTAAACTGCAATTTAACCCCCCTAGGGTTTAAGCCAATTGGCACCCTAACCCCCTCCATGAAAATAATTGCAATTTTACCCCCCAACGTTGTTGTTATGTCGCACAATTACCCCCTGGCGTCAAATAAGGTTAACAGTCAACATAACTATGTAATGGTCAAAGGGTATAAAGGTCATTTCCACACCGGTCTTTGTAGCTTATATAATACACCACCCTATAAGTAATCGATCAAAGCACTATTACCCCCCACCTTCCCACACCGGTCCTCCACTCCTGCCAACCCCTTTCTCCGGCGACACCTTCAGAGCGACACCTTCTCCGGCCAACCCCTTTCTCCGGCGATCTTCAGCTACAATGCCGCTACTTTGTTGGCTGATCTGATACGTGATCCACCACACGGCAGGTACAATCGCCCAATGTTAGTTAATCAGGGTCGGATTTGTGTCAGTGTTAGTTATTATCATGTTATAAACAGGGTTAGGGTCGGATTTGTGTCTGATTGAGTCTCGTGTTAAACAGGGTATTAACAATTAGTCTGATTAAGTCTGATTTCCATGTTAATTTTGTGATGTTTGGTGTTTTTTTTACAGTTAACCTCACGATGAGCCTATCAAGCTCATCAGTGGTGGTCCACCTGGTGGTCTCCATGTTTGGTAGGCCTGTCCTCAACTTCCATTATCCACAGGAGAGTTGAGCAGATGTTTACTCTAGTAGTTATTTAGGTTTTGTGTAATATGTAGGTTAACTTAACTTAAATTAGATCTTGCAACTTGGTTATTATAAACATGCATTTTGTGTAAAATGAAGAATGTTCCTTATGTCAGTGTTGTTGGAAGCCTTTATGTATTTGATGGTTTGTACAAGACCAGATTTTGGGTATGTTGTTAGCTTGGTTAGCAAGTACTTAGCTACCTTATAAGATATTGTATATAGCATTGACAGAAGCAGTGAAAGAAGCAATTTGGTTAAAGGGTTTTGTGACTGAATTAGGAATTAAAGAGGTTAATGCAGTGGTGCTATGTGTATACTGCATGTTTGATATAGGTTGCTTCTATTTCAGTATTGACCTTTATACCCTTTCAACAGGTTCATGTTTGAGTATATGTTTTTTGAACAGGTTTGAGTATACTGCAGGTTTGAGTATATGTTCTGAATGCTTATGTGACCAGGTATGTGTTTTGCATACATTTGCATACAGCTGCCAAACATCTAATGCCAAACAGCTAATGTGCATGTTCTGATCCTTGGACAGACTGTAATGTTTAAACTGATTTTGAGTATATGTGTTTTGGGCAAATGTTTAAACTGATTTTAAGTATATGTGCATGTTCTGATCCTTGGACAGATTGTAATGTTTAAACTGATTTTGAGTATATGTGTTTTGGGCAAATGTTTAAACTGATTTTGAGTATATGTGCATGTTCTGATCCTTGGACAGATTATAATGTTTAAACTACACATTGTAATGTCAAACAGCTAGTGAAGGGTTACATTGTTGACTTTGAATACAAATGTTTAAACTGATTTTGAGTATATGTGTTTTGGGCAAACCTGGAAGTGTTTAAACTGATTTTGAGTATATGTGTTTTGAAAGGTAAGTCAACCATCTACTTCTAATCAGATTGGTAAGTGAATTTCCAATCATAACTTAGCTTTATTAAGTTTAAATCAGATTGTTAAGGCAATTTCAAATACATTACACCGATTTCTTGTTAATTACCATGTGTAGTTGACTTTGGCTGGTCAAACTTTTTTGGCGGGAAGGGTTTTGGTTACTGCAGGGGGTAATATTGTTTCTAACAACAAAGTATAAGGGGTAATAAGAAAGGACAGTTTAGTCATTTAACAGTGGGGGTAATTATGCGACATAACAACAACGTTGGGGTATAAAATTGCAATTATTTCCATGGGGGGTGATGTGTGTAAAATGCAACATATAAATTACATCAAATGAGGCATAAAACTAACCATTTTTAGTACTAATGTTGGAAAAAGTGTGCTTCTGTCTTCCTTTTGTATTTTCAGGATTAAATGAGCGCAAATGGACAAAAGAAGCAAAAATACAACTAAATATAACATAAATACAAGAAAAGGAATAATTGTGGCATGCCCGACAGCATCTTCCCAAGCAAAAACAAGAGATCAGAAGGCTTAACACGCCCCATGCCCAGCAGACACGGGGGCGTGCCCAAGTGTCTGCAGAAAAGACAAAGTTGTAGAAGCTTCTATTTCCCAACACGGGGGCGTGCCCAGCTCAACACGGCCGTGGTCAACGCTAAGATTCGCAGAATCCAAGCAAATCTTGATAGTACAGACACGCTTCTGCACATGGGGCCGTGCCCAGCGGACAGGGGGGCGTGGTCAACTAATGCAGACAAACTGCAATTAATGAAGAAAGAGAAAATGGATGGACACGGGGCCGTGCCCAATGGACACGGGGCCGTGTCCGGGCTTCTGTGCAGGCTATAAATAGAGGTGCTTAGTTCACTTCAAAAGCATCCCTTGGCAAACCACCTCTCTCACACTTCACCCACACTCCACCACCATCACAACACTCTCATCCACCACCATCATCCATCATCCATCATAGAGTGTGTGTAGTAGTATCGGGATCCAAGATTGATAGTAAGAGTTCTTGACAATCAAAGGCCATGTTTGCCTAAGTCTCTTACATCACTTGGTGAAGACAAGCATTTAGTGTAATACTTTTGTTTTTTTTTTAATCTTTTCGCACTTTTTATTTGGTTTTGTATTAATGACTTTAATAAGTAGTTTCTTATGTTGAAGATGAAACTTCCTTATCATTTGTCCGTGGTGTCTTGGCGTTATTTTACTGTCTATATAAAATAAAAGATTTACACCATTCATATCTCTACGATCTATATAGAGATATGTTGGCTACCTGGTCGGGGGTTAAGGGAATGGTTTGGTAAGGTTATTGCCTTGTTCAGTGTATAGATCTTGCAAGGACCTGGGTCAAGCTTACTAGGACCTCCTTCAATACCCACTGGTATTGGATGGCGGGGGTGCGAATGACTTGATCCCCTCATATGTAAACTACTATTAATACATTAACCCGGCTACTTGGGATTGTATCCCTGCTGACTCAAACCACTTAGCCGAGGGTAACGTCACCTTCAAAAGAGGGGCCTACCACTTTACGCATTAATAACTTAATTAATTATCTTCCAATAATCCAACCCTTTAGGATTGTATCCTTGCTGACTCAAACTACTGGGTTGAGGGTAACGTCATCTTCAAAAGAGGGGCCTACTACTATAACTAAGATAATCTCTTAAAAAGTGCAAAAGTGCGGAAAACATCAAAGGTTACACTAAAGGCGAGTTGGATCAAAGTGATTCATCTTGTCTATCTGTTTTATTTTATTTTTATTTTCAGCATTTTTAGTTTTTATTTTCATGTTTAAAACTTTTTTCCTAAAATTTTGATTTGATTAGACGTTGAGGATAAACCAGTACTAAAAGCTCTTGTGTCTTTGGACGACCTCGGTATCTTACCAACGCTATACTACGCTCACGATGGGTGCACTTGCCCATATGTGTGTTTAGTGTTAGTAAAATATCGTGTTTTATAAATTTAAAACTTGACTAAAGTGTTAAAAAGGGCTAAAAATATACATAAAAACCTATCACGCACTACGCACATATTAGGGGGTCAGGGTGCCAATTGGCTTAAACCACATGGGGTAAAATTGCAGTTTACTCTAATATTTAGTTTAGGTTAGCTGATTTTGTCTGCTGTTGTGCTTCATTTCACATATCGAGGGTTCAACATAGGAATTATATTATGTAATTGTACTTCACATATTTACATTTGAAAAAAAGAGTATGGATGGATCATGGATAGGTTGCACATGATATTTTTTAGGTAAAATAATGGATGACACCAAAGCGGTACCAATGTGGTAAATTACCGAAATACCGGTACCATACCGGTACCGAATCTATAAATACGGTAATCGGTATCCACATTTCCTCAATTCGGTAATGGTATTTACGGTATCGGTACCGGTATCGTACTGATTTCATCCCTACTTTGGGATCCTTAATTTGTTCTTGGAAAAATTACACTTTTCGTCCTTTATGTTTGTACCTAGTTGCAATGGATGACCTTTACCTTTAATAATTACAGCCACAGTCCTTTATTTTGAAAACCTGTTACATCTTTCGTCCTTTAGCACTAACTTGGTTAAAATTTTCAGTTAAATTTATTTACTTAAGGGCAGTTTAGTCTTTCTACTTAATTATTTATAGTATAAATAAAAAAAATAAAATCAAATATAAATACCTTTTTTTTCTCTTTCACTCTCTCTCTCTCTTAATTGTCTGCAGCAAAAAAAACAGGGGTGGGGTGATGACGGTGGCTGGTGGTGGTGGAAGGAGGTGACGGCGGCTAGAGGTGGTGGCAGGAGATGATGGCGGTGGCTCTCTCTCTCTCTCTCTCTCTCTCTCTCTCTCTAAGCCCTATGTCCCTCTCTTCCTCACCATCACAGAGACCTTTGATTGCCACTCCCTTGATCTGAATCGCCCCTACCAACCATCCACTTTTGTTTCGAATCTGAATCACTCACCCCTCACACCGCATCACCGACTCCATTTGTTTTTTTTCCTATCTGCACCTTCGTTTGAATCTGAATCGCCTACCCCTAAAACAGCATCACTGAATGGCTGAATAAAAAACCGAAATCAACATGGGGAGAGATCTGGTGGTGGTTTTGTGGTTTCAGGATGTTTACGAGTGTGTATTTGTTTGGGATCTGTGTTTGCGAGTGTGTGTTTGTTTGGATCTGGGTTTGTAAGTTTATTTGATCTAGGGTTTCTGAAGATGGTGATGTTGATGGGGATGACGGTGGTGGTGTCTTAACATTATGACCCATGAAATCGCAGCAATTTCGATCAAATAATGTCATCATTCAGAGGTTTAATCTTTGTTAGTTGATGGGTCTGAGTTTTCTTCAATCAAATCAACCCAAATTGATCATGAAGTAACATTACATGTCCATTAGAACAAATTGCTCGTGACACCCAACTGTGACAACCACCACCACCACCAAATCCGCCACCACCACCACCAAGATCTGCCGCCGCCGCCACCCCATCACCTTCACCCCCTCCATCTCTTGACCCGTGACCTAACCACCACCACCAACAGATCTGCCGCCATCACCACCTCATCACCTTCACCCCCTCCATCTCTTGACCCGTGACCTAACCACCACCACCACCGGATCTGCCGCCATCACCGCCCCATCACATTCACCCTATCTCTCTTGACCTGCGACCCAACCTACCACCACCACGCCCTCTCTCTCTCGATCGGTTGTTAACAGATGAAGGGTATTTGATATTAGTGAGATTGTGAGGGGATGAAGGTTAAGAATGAGAATGAAGGGGTTGTGGAAGTCTTGATTTTGTAGGTCATCAGAGGATTTAACTGAAAATTTTGTAGGTGGTTTTATTTCAGATGATTTAAAGAGGGTTGAGGGGATAGTGTGAGTTGAGAGAGAGATGGAGGGGTTGAGGGTAAATATTAAAGCTTTTTTTCTAAATTTAATTTAATTTAATTGGTAAAAGGACTAAACTACCCTTATATGATAGGATTTAACTGAAAATTTTAACCAAGTTAGTGCTAAAGGACGAAAGATATAACAGGTTTTCAAAATAAAGGACTGTGGCTGTAATTATTAAAGGTAAAGGTCATCCATTGCAACTAGGTACAAACATAAAGGACGAAAAGTGTAATTTTTCCTTTGTTCTTTGTTTCATACTAGGTTTAGGACCGGCCGAGCGTTGTGAGATGGTAAATCGAATATTTCTCAGTTTGATAACATATATGTATGTGTTTCGGATACTTTTAGATACCACTCATAACACAATCTCAATGAAAAATATATCGAGACGTGGATAAAAATACGGTCATACGACTTTGTTACACACATTATGTTCGTGACTATAATATCATTATACATGGATAAAAAAAGAGTGATGTTCTGGATTTTGAAGTGTAAAGTTGCAAAATTAAGACATTAACGTGGTTATGCTTTTAGATTAGACCCTGACTGCGTAAAAAGTTAATATAATAATTATTATTATTTACTATATATTTATTTACTATATATTTACTATATTTACTTTTACTATATATTAATAAACGAATTGAAATGAATAGTAATTTTTATATTATAATAATACATAGTTTTTTTAATATTTTTTTATTTTGATATTATAATTATAAATATTTTCTTTACTTTTTAACTTTAATTCTTTTTTTAATATCAGGGATTGGGATAAGCTTTGTGTCAACCGGTATCGAACCAGTACAGGTATCGAAAATACCGGGACAGTCATGTTCGGTATCAGTACATGAAGGTAAAATCCGGCACTAATACAGAAAATGCCAAAAGTTGGTGCCGAATTGATATTGGAAATCTTTTGGTTCGGGAAATTCAGTGCTGCTACTCGGTACCATTTGCTCATCCCTGGTCACGGTTACCGTACGAACAACGATATCGTACAACTTTTTTTTTTGTTGATTTTCTTTAACTTTTAATTTTTTCTTTTTTTAGTTTCAGGGATAGGGATGAGCTCGGTGCCAACCGATACAGAATCGGTACTGATACCGAAAATACCGGTTAACGGTAGTGAACCGGTACCAGGAACACCAAAAGTCGGTACCGAATTGGTACTTAAGATCTTTCGGTTCGGCAAATTTGGTACCGGTACCCATAACAATTTGCTCATCTCTGACCACGGGTTTCATAAGAACAACATCGTTACTATACAACTTTTTTGGTTGATTTTCTTTTGGTTATCTTTTAGTGTTTTTTTCTACATTTTTATTTTATTCTTGTCAGCAGTTCCGTTCGTAACACGCTTGTAGTGATTTCAAAACACATGTAAACACATACTAAATAACAAAAGAAATTCGCCGCGACGCGGCGAACTTCTTTAAACCTAGTTGTTATAAAAACCAAACACTTAAATTGTTATAAATGATATAGTCTAGCTAAAGAAAATTTCTTTGATGTAAGTCATTTTTTTTTTCGTATTATTAAAAGTCAACTAAAGATATCAATTATTTTTAAATTACGTAGATCATCATTAAAGAAGAAGCTTGAGAGTATCAACTTTTTATTTTTAAGAGTAAACTGCTAAAATGGTATATGAGGTTTGGTCAATTTTATCACTTTATTCCAAAATTCAAACCTTTTTTAATCTGGGTCCTTGTGTTTTAATTTTGTTGCAATTTTCATCTAAAAGCAAAACCTGGTCGGATTTTTCAGATAATATCCAGTTTTTTATCTTTAACACCCCTTTTAATGAATGTCAAAATGGTCAGATTTTTTTAATTTATTATGAAAAAAACGTTAAAAGACCATTTTGCCCTTCATTTAAAGGGAGAAAAAAGAAAAAAAACAAAACTGGATGTTAACTGAAAAATCTGACCAAATTTTGAATTTGGTGAAAATGGCAACAAAATTGAAGCCACAGGGACCCAGATTCAAAATGTTTGAGTTTTGAACTAAAGTGGCAACGGTGACCAAAACTCATTGACCATTTTGAACTCATATGAACTCATTCACTGAGAAAACATACGGACAAAATTTAAAGAATACAAACTAAAAGAAATAAAAACAATACCCCTTTTTAACTTTGTGTTTCATTGTTTAGGTAGAAGACAACTGTCCCCCCAACGTTTGCTCAGGCCATCGATCACCTCCCACAGTATCATCTCTGTTTTCTCATCTCCACCCACCGCTACACCACCACTGCTGCCACCATCGCCGCCATGGCTTCCCACCATCGCCACCATCATGACCACTATCTCTCTCCATGTCAATACTGTCGGAAAATCCCTCTGTCAATATTGCCATAAAACCCTTAGAATTACCGCCAATTCGCGGGGGAAAGCCAATTTCTTTGCATAATTTTAGTTGATTTCGTCATCTGAAACCTAAATGTTGGTTTTGTAAAAGTCGGTGGCGGCGGAGTCGCAGTGGTGTTTGTGGCAACCAGACGATTTCAAAAAAGAATGCAATCTGAATAGAGTGACACGCCGTTGGAAAAAAAAAGATAAAAAAAGGCCAATAGCCAGCTGCGTGGCTGGCACTGTTAATGCGATTTGGTAAATGTTATAGATATAATATTTTACAAAATGTAAACATGGTTATAAAACAAGGGAGTACTTCTTGAGTAGTCGTTGTAAGGTAGATTGTCGATACGACTTTTTTCAACTCCGCCTAATTGTAATCAATCAATTGTGGTCAACCTCGACCAGAATCGGATAACTCGAACCGAATTTAACTTTTAAAATAAAATAAATAGCAAATTACTTTTTGAGTCCATGTGTTTTACTGGTTTTAACCACTTAAGTACAAAATCAAAAAGTTTAACGCCCAGATTCCCTAACCGTTCATTTTATAACGTTTTGAGTCACTATGTTTTAGTGACTTTAACCACTTCAGTTCAAAATCAAAAGTACAAGTGTTGAAAAGTTAGATTAAAAATGTTATAAAATGAGTTGTTAGGCACTCAGGGCATTAAACTTTTTTATTTTGGGCGAAAGTGGTTAAAACCACTAAAACATATGGACTCAAAAAGTAATTTACTCTAAAATAAAATATAATTCCTATGTTTATCATATTAAAGAATGAATATTACTTTCAAAGGAATGAATATCAATTTTCGAAATACTTTACTATTTGAACATGTATTTTTTATGTATACGGATATATACGTATTTTGTTATAAATATTAGTAAATTTATGATATTTAACATATATTTATTTCCCGAAAACTAATTTCTTCATAATTTAACAAGTCCGAGTCCTCTCTGAGCACTCTCCGCCTAGACCAAGTACTCTCAACTCCCTAGTTGACCTGCCAGGGAGCGCCTAGCGACATTTGCAACCATGCATGTAAATAGTGTTTTATGTTTTGAATATCTTTTCAACTTTGAAAAAAATGTGTTTAACATGGCTATTGGGTACCATACAACACAACACGAGTGTTTGGTTGTGTGTTAGATCGGACTATTATAGGGATCTTTCGGAGAGCCTGCCATGTCACTTACTAGCCCGCCCCACGCCCGGCTTCAAACCCACGCCAATGGGGCCACGCCCAAACCCAAGCCCACCCGGGATGGTGGCTTGGGCGTTTTCCCCCAACCCACGCCCAAACCCCCGCCCCATACCCCACGGTCTAAGAGGATTCCGCCCACTTTTCAATTCTTGTAAGAGTAAATTACAAAAATCGTCCTTGATGTTTACACCAGATTACAAACTATGTCATTTCTCTTAAAAAAGTACAAAAACGTACTCGATGTTTGCAAACTCTTGCATGTTTTATCCTTTAGCCCTAATTCAGTTAGGTTTTATGGTTAAAACTGACCTAGTGTACCCGTTTGAGAGCAAATTAGACTTTTTACCATTTATTAATATAAACAATTTTATAAAGAGTAAATTACAAAGTTCGTCCTTTATGTATGCTATTTATTACAAAGTATGTCCTTTATCTTTAATAAGCTCAGAAAACATACTCAATGTTTGTAAACCCTTACAAGTTATGTCCTTTAGTCATAACACAATTAGTTTTCATGGTTAAAGTTGACTAAGTCAACCCCACATAAGGGTATTTTAGTCATTTTATCCTAAATATTATAATAAATAATCATAAACCCAATAAATAAAATAATTTTAGAATTATATATGTGTATATAGTTATAAATATATACAGATAGTTTCTTCTCCCTCTCTCTCTTTCTAATTATCCTGCCCCCACAACCACAACCCACCTGCCACCGCCACCGCCACCACCACCGATCTGCCACCACCACCATTTCACCTGCAAGTTTACTCTGTTACACAACCACCACCCGACCACCGCCACTCGACCACCACCATCACCCGGGCACCGCCACTCTCAGATCTGTGAGATCTTGGCAACCTGCAAGAAACGAAAACCCTAATTTTCAGGTCAATGTTGTCCTAAATTTGTTTTCCAACGGAGTTTCTCCAAATGGCGGTCTGTTTCTGGCAGAAGTCGCATTTTTAGGTCAGTTTTCCGGTTTCTTTCCGATCGGATTGATTAAGATATCGGTTTTTGTCGATGAATAGTAAATTACTTTTGAATTTTGAGAGATGCGTGAATTAGGTTTTTTAATTGTGTTTAGCGGATCTTATTATTTGTTATGTGTGGTGTACGAGTGGTGAATTGTTTTGTGGTGGAATTAGGTGTGAGATAACGTGTTTCTGTAGGTTAAGTTTGTTGTTATTGTTTAGTTTTAGGGTTATTGGAAATCAAGTGCTCAATTTGTTGTGGAAACAAGTTACTGAAGAGATTTAGAGAGAGATTGAGAGAGAGCAGGTAGAGTAAGAGAGTGAAAGTGGTGGTGGTGGCAGATCGGTGGTGGCAGATCGGTGGTGGTGGTGATGGTGGTGGCAGGTGAGTTGTGGTGGTGGTGGGGGTAGGTGAGAGAGAGAAGGAGAAGGGGTTAATAATGTCTGTATGTATATATTTACATATATAATTCTAAAATTGTTTTATTTATTGGTTTTATGATTATTTATTATAATATTTAGGATAAAATGACTAAAATACCCTTATGTGGGGTTGACTTAGTCAACTTTAACCATGAAAACTAATTGTGTTATGACTAAAGGACATAACTTGTAAGGGTTTACAAACATTGAGTATGTTTTCTGAGCTTATTAAAGATAAAGGACATACTTTGTAATATATGACATACATAAAGGACGAACTTTGTAATTTACTCTTTTATAAAATAAACATATAAAAACATATTCCTATTTCTTTCAAAAATACATTCGGATATTTCTCTTCTCCCCTTCTCTCACACACCCACCACCCACTACCACATACACACCACCGCCATTTTCATGGTCATATCTCTATTGCCACCATCAATAAGTTGTTTCCAGATCTCCAACAACAAATTTGTTTTGAAATCTCAGTACATAGTAAATCCACAAACTATTCTCATATATACAAAACGCTCTCAATACATAACTCACTACAACATTCTCAGATCTGAATTCTCACCGGTGACCCTAACCCCCAATTTTGTTCTCAAATCTTTTTGTTGATAGATCTAGTTGTTTTTTTATAGATCTGAATTTTGTGAAGAAGATGAGGACCACCACCGACACAATCTTTGTCGCTCACCACTGCTCTCTGTTCGTCGTCCGCAGTTTTGTTCTCAAATATATTTTTTGAAAATAAGTTACAAATTTAATGTAGTTAGCTATTAAAAAGGAAGATTACCGATTAAAGATCTATCTAAGTTTATCAATATACTCTTATACTAATTTTAAAATAAAAAAGTTAAATGAAGGATTCTTATTAGTTGATTTTTTTTTTTCTTAAAAAAATTTATTTTCATTTGAACCTTTTACTTACAAAGATTTAAACTAACATGATGGCAAAGACTATAACACTATACCTTTTAAGTCATATCTTTTTTTTTGTTTCACTTTTACGTATCGTGGCTTTATTCATGTTACTTTTTGTTAAATGTATTTTTTTTTTAACGGCAAATTTGGATCACTGACGGACTACTGTAGTATTACCGTGCTACCAGTGGAACCACCCGATCATATCCATCTCCACTAGGCATAATGCATATACACCAATTCAGGAGTAAACCCAATAAATATGGGAAAACCCCCCTTGTGGGAATTGAACCCAGGACCTATTGGTCCAAAAGCTTTATCCCAACCCCAAGATGCCACTAGGCTATAAGGCCATGGGCTTGTTAAATGTATTTTACATATGATTGCAATACGTTTCATATAAACCATGATATTGTATTTTTCACAATAAAAAAACTATCTTTATTTATTACCCTATATATTAAAAACATAATTCTATGAACAATGTTATATGCCACGTGTATATTAAAATTAGAAGGGTAAATATTTTCAACAACTACATACAAGAGTGTCGGCGGGAATAGTGAACAAATGTGGTTGGTCAAAAGTGGCGGCCAACTTTCTTTCCTTTTTTTTTTTTTTTGCATAAAATAGTTATTTATAAGTCCTGCCAAATTACTATTTTATCCCCTGTTTAAAATTACGATCTTGCCCTCAATTCGAAATTAAATTTATGCTTTGCCCTCAGCTTAAAAAAACGGTAGTGAACCGGTACCAGGAACACCAAAAGTCGGTACCGAATTGGTACTTAAGATCTTTCGGTTCGGCAAATTTGGTACCGGTACCCATAACAATTTGCTCATCTCTGACCACGGGTTTCATAAGAACAACATCGTTTCTATACAACCTTTTTGGTTGATTTTCTTTCGGTTATCTTTTAGTGTTTTTTTCTACATTTTTATTTTATTCTTGTTAGCAGTTCCGTTCGTAACACGCTCATAGTGATTTCAAAACACATACTAAATAACAAAAAAAATTCGCCGCAACGCGACGAACTTCTTTAAACCTAGTTGTTATAAAAACCAAACACTTAAATTGTTATAAATGATATAGTCTAGCTAAAGAAAATTTCTTTGATGTAAGTCATTTTTTTTTCGTATTATTAAAAGTCAACTAAAGAAATCAATTATTTTTAAATTACGTAGATAATCATTAAATGAAGAAGCTTGAGAGTATCAACTTCTTATTTTTTAGAGTAAACTGCTAAAATGATATCTGAGGTTTGGTCAATTTTATCACTTTATTCCAAAACTCAAACTTTTTTTTATCTGGGTCCTTGTGTTTTAATTTTGTTGCAATTTTCATCCACAAGCAAAACCTGGTCGGATTTTTCAGATAATATCCAGTTTTTTGTCTTTAACACCCCTTTTAATGAATGGCAAAATGGTTAGATTTTTTTAATTTATTATGAAAAAAACGTTAAAAGACCATTTTGCCCTTCATTTAAAGGGAGAAAAAAGACAAAAAGAAAACTGGATGTTAACTGAAAAATATGTCCAAATTTTGAATTTGGTGAAAATGGCAACAAAATTGAAACCACAGGGACCCAGATTCAAAAGGTTTGAGTTTTGAACTAAAGTAGCAACAGTGACTAAACCTCATTGACCATTTTGACAGTTTACTCTTTTTTTAGTTGAATTTCAATTGTTTCATATGAACTCATTCACTGAGAAAACATACGGACAAAATTTAAACAATACAAACTAAAAGAAATAAAAAGAAAGGCAAATAACTTAATAATAGCGGCTGCATTGGGAAGAGGAAATAGATAATATTCAATCTGGTTGATAATATTTTGAAGTCCGGATACATTCATACTCCACCTTCTCTTTCACTCACATTGGATGCATGAGGAATTGAAGTTGATCTCGGAAAGGGTAAAGTTACGTTATGTTACGAATTAAACCAATTAAGAACCTTGTGAGGGTTTTATGAGTACGAATATGTTATCATATCTAAAGTATTGAAGTGTTATATACATTGTATGAAAGTTAGGGCTATTATTATATTAAATGCAAAGATCCCTATGAATTCTCAATTATGTAAGCTTTCTCAATTATGTAGGCTTTGGTCTTACAAGTCATATTATTTGATCCAAGTACAGTATAATGCTGATACAAATAAGAAATTTGTGAATGAGTTATGGGTTAATAAACACCAAATTAAACAAAAGAATGAAATGAAATAAGATAACCATCGATGTTAAATATAAGAAGGATGAAGTGACATGCTGTAAGAATGCTCTGATTAGAAGTAAGTACAATGTATACTCCAATATGAAATGACCTGACACGAACATGTCAAATGAATGAAAATGATATGTTAGAGAGCGGTCATGCATTGACCTGTTATAAATGGGTCAAACAAACCAAGGTTTTAAAGAAACTAGAAATGGGATTAAATGTGCATAGTACAGGTCGGTATCAAACGTAGTGTAATGACGAATCTCGAGTTAAGTACGAAAGATGAGTATGAAATAGTAGTTATGTTGCAAGTATGTTTTCGGGTATATGTAAATAGATGTAGGAGTGTATATATATGAATGTACGTACGTATGTGTTAGAGGGGATTGTAGGTGCACAAGTAATAATGCTTGTATGTATGTATGTATGTATGTATGTATACATGTGTAAATGTATTCATGAAGGTATGTATGTGTGTATGTAGGAGCATACGTGTAATTATAAGTATATGAGTATTATACTTGATTTAAGAAAGTAACGATAGGATGTATAGCTATGTATGTTCATGAATGAGACCCTTTTTACAAAATATGGGTGCATTCTTGCCATGGTATGTATTTTGAATGAAATGAATGAATAAACGTGCACTGATGAACACCACTAAGGAGCTAACATGAGGCTAGAATTCGGAATTTAAAGATATGTGAATATATTTCAGAATTGTGTTACGTAGAGGGACCGGTCAATTAAGAACTTTGGTCCCGTGGAAATGAGCAAGGTTTCGAGGACGAAACCTCTTTTAAGGGGGGGAAATTGGATTTAAATAATCCGAACTTTCACCTGTTGGCCAATAACACTCCGAACTTTCAGTTTGGCCAGCAGCACTCTCAACTTTCATCCTATTTTCCCAAAACACTCCCAAACTAGGATGAAAGTTGAATCGTATGCAATTGGTGTATGATATCATCGATGAACACCAATTTCTGTTGAATCGTATGCAATTGGTGTATGATATCATCGATGAACATCGATGAATATGTTAGTTTGGGAATGTTTTGGGAAAATAGGATGAAAGTTGAGAGTGCTGCTGGCCAAACTGAAAGTTCGGAGTGTTATTGGCCAACAGGTGAAAGTTCGGATTATTTAAATCCAATTTCCCTTTAAGGGGGGTAGACTTGTAACACCCCAAAAATGTTTATTTCACTTAGGATAAAATGTAGAAGTAAATGGGATAGTATTTAAAATTTATAAGTAAATGAAATCTAGGGACTAAAGTTGTAAATACCCAAAAAGCTAGGTTACTAAATAACAAAAGACAAAAACCCACACACAATTCGTGTGTGTGGGTGTTCTGGTCGAGCAAACAAGGGGATGAACCCTAGTTCACCAAATTCACAAGAATTAAGTGAAATCTTGAGAAAATTGAAGGTGTAAACAACGAATTCTAGGTTCCTACATCTGTTCTTCGAATTGGTAAGTTAAATTTTATGATTTAGTAAAGTGTAGGAAATGGGTCTTGATCAAATCTGATTGCATGTTATGAAATTTATGAAATTCGGTTAAGATTATGACGTAAGATTAGAATTATGTCCGATTTCTAGCAATTTTATTGTTAATAGCCAAGACCCAAGTTGATGAGAAGTTACTAGGGTTAGAATGATCAAGTTTTGGTATGTGTGTGTGTGTTGTTGAAGAATAACCTTGTTTATGATATGAAATCACTAGAAAATATAATATGGAGTAAAGCTTAATTGATTGTTGTTGAATGATTGAAGTAATTAGCTTAGAAATATATGTTAGTTAGATGAGTAAATGTCCCGAAAATGCGAAACCCGCCAAGTGTTTGATGAAATGCTTGAATGAACAACTATGTGTAATTTAGAAAATAAAAGAGAGAAATTTCGGGTATTAAACGAATGAATGTATGTGTTGATATAGGCATAAAGGAAGAAGGTTCAAGCTCTAAGAAGTCGGAAGGCCCTCAGGATCGAGGTATGTTTCGTTGCATACAAAAACCTTATTTATAATTTTGTTATAACATCATAATTAATTATTGTCAAAATGTTATGGTGATTAGTAAGTAACTAGCAAATCCCTTGCGGATTTGGTTGTTATGAGAGTTATAATAAGCTATGCAAGTCGACCGGTTCTAGTGAACAAGTCGATCAAGAATAAGCTTCCATCCGTTTTGAACGGGTGGTTTTGAATGCTATGATAAATGCTAGAAGCTTAATCCGTTATACGGATAGAAAGAAGAATTTATGTTGAAAGCAAATAACCCGATTAAACGGGTTGGATATGTATGCTTAACTCTCATTGAGAGTGTTTATGCCAAACCCAAGTATTTGGGTAGTCGAATCCGTAAGAAAGATGAAAGCTCATATACGGATGGAACTAAAACGAAGGAGTTATAGTTTAACAAGTATGATGACTAACTTTTAAAACCTTGTTGTTGAATGTAGGTAAATCCTCACTTTAGGCGATCTGGAGATTTGAGCGAGCACATGTCCATGTCTTGTTATACCGAACGCTTCCGCTAGCTTATTCGCATCTTTTGGTCCATGACTTGTTATTTTGTCTAACTTAGTTAGTAGTCGTACACGTGCAAAAATTGTTGTCTTTGTTTTTAGTAGTTTTTATATCAAACGGTTCGTAGAATGTTACTTAGTGAATCAAGTTTAAAACAGGGGGCATGTTCGTGTTTTGAACGGGTCATGCCCAATTTTTGTAAAATCTTTGTTATGTACAAAGTTGGTATTTTTTGATGTCTATTAAATTACATTAGTAGGTAATTTTATAAAGTCGGAAAAGCGGATCTTACAAGTACCGCCAATTCGCGAGGGAAAGCCAATTTCTTTGCATAATTTTAGTTGATTTCGTCATCTGAAACCTAAATGTTGGTTTTGTAAAAGTCGGTGGCGGCGGAGTCGCGGTGGTGTTTGTGGCAACCAGACGATTTCAAAAAAGAATGCAATCTGAAGAGAGTGACACGCCGTTGGAAAAAAAAGATAAAAAAAAGGCCAATAGCCAGCTGCGTGGCAGCTGGCTGACACTGTTAATGCGATTTGGTAAATGTTATAGATATAATATAATATTTTACAAAATGTAAACATGGTTATAAAACAAGGGAGTACTTCTTGAGTTGTCGTTGTAAGGTAGATTGTCGATACGACTTTTTTCAACTCCGCCTAATTGTAATCAATCAAATGTGGTCAACCTCGACCAGAATCGGATATAGTAAGTTAACTCGAACCGAATTTAACTTTTAAAATAAAATAAATAGCAAATTACTTTTTAAGTCCATGTGTTTTACTGGTTTTAACCACTTAAGTACAAAATCAAAAAGTTTAACGCCCAGATTCCCTAACCGTTCATTTTATAACGTTTTGAGTCACTGTGTTTTAGTGACTTTAACCACTTCAGTTCAAAATCAAAAGTACAAGTGTTGAAAAGTTGGATTAAATATGTTATAAAATGAGTTGTTAGGCACTCAGGGCGTTAAACTTTTTTATTTTGGGCGAAAGTGGTTAAAACCACTAAAACATATGGACTCAAAAAAGTAATTTACTCTAAAATAAAATATAGAGTAAACTGCCATTTTGGTCCCTGTGGTTTGGGCACTTTTGCCATTTTAGTCCAAATCTCAAACTTTTTACATCTGGGTCCCTGTGGTTTGCATTTTGTTGCCATTTTAGTCCAAAATGCAAAAACCCTCTATTTTGACTGTTGAAAACTGATTATTTTGTCCTTTAGTGCAGGGGCATTTTGGTCCATATTAATTTATTATAACATTTCAATAATTAATAACATCATCTTCAAGAACATCATCATCAAAACCCAGAAAATCAAGAACATCATCTTCAAAAAAATCAAGAACCCAGAAAATCAAGAACATCATCTTCAAGAACATCATCAAAACCCAGACATCGTTCATCTTCAAACATCATCATCAAAGAGACCGAACCATTTCCCGACATTATGCATAGACCCCTTGGCCTTTGTTGTGCAAATGAATGTATCTTTGCTGCAACATCCTGCAACGTTTAACCTTACAATTAGCTTTTTCACCAAAAGGGTGCAGAAATGATGACACAGTAAACTGACAATTAAATCCGTTTGTTCAAAGATAAATACGATGGTATCGAATTATGAGAACTAACAATTTAATCTGTTTGTTCAGAAGAGAGACAGTACGCAAAAACAAAACAAATACAAGTACCTCTCCAATTTCAACATGGATGATGTGAGGTGTAAAAGCCGTTCCTGCTGAAGCAGACATCCACTCACCTGATGAGGAAAAAAAATGTAACAGACAAATTAATCATAAATTCAAGAAATCAAAAAGAAATGTGTCTCGGTTTAGAAAGTTGAAAACTTTCCACACCTAAGAATGATATATTTCAAACAAATAGAACATAGATTCTTGAAACGAGGAGATTTACATCGATGTGTAGGAAATAGACATAGATTGAGAATTCGAGATCATAGAACATCATCTTCAAGATCTGAACCACCACCGCTTCCACCGCAACCACCACCGCCTCCATTACCACCAGAACATCATCTTCAAGATCTGAACCACCATCTCTCACGGAGAGAGAAACATGAGAGAGAAACATGGTGGATCTGATTATTTTGTCCACCACAACCACTTCGTCGCCGCCCACCCCAACCCTAACCAAACACCCACAAACACCCAAAAATTTCAACCGGAAATTACCTTTACAGAAATGACGAGCTTAGGTTTCGATTTGGCACCGGAAACTTCTCATCTCGTGTTCCGTGTGGTTCCGTCCAGCAAACGCCTCCGCCACGTCAGTATCAGCACCGTTCACCGGAGGAATCCGGAGGATGAGTGTCTTCGTCGCCACCGCCACGTCAGCTGCAGCGGCGTTAACCGGAGGAGGAGGAGAGTGATGACTTTAGAGAGAGAGAGAGCGTGGGAGACTTTAGAGATAGAGAGAGAGAAGAGAGAGAGAGGTGAGAGACTTTTGGGGAAGATGAAGATATGGGGAAAAGATGAAGATTGTTTTATGATGTTGAAATCTCAATATTTAGTTATAATAATTTTAAAATGACCAAAATACCCCTGAGGGTAAGGACAAAACAAAAGGTTTTAATTTGGGGATTCTGGTCAAATATCAATTTTGGACTAAAATGGCAACAAAATGCAAACCACGGGAACCCAGATGTAAAAAGTTTGAGATTTGGACTAAAATGGCAAAACTGGCCAAACCACAAGGACCAAAATGGAAGTTTACTCTAAAATATAATTCCTATGTTTATCATATTAAAGAATGAATATTACTTTCAAAGGAATGAATATCAATTTTCGAAATACTTTACTATTTGAACATGTATTTTTTTATGTATACGGATATATACGTATTTTGTTATAAATATTAGTAAATTTATGATATTTAACATATATTTATTTCCCGAAAGGCAATGAGAACCAAGTTAAAACTAAGTACAACTTATCATCCACAAACAGATGGACAAAGTGAAAGAATAATCCAGACAATGGAAGATATGCTTAGAGCTTGTGTAATTGATTTTGGAGGTAATTGGGACGATCACTTACCTTTAATAGAATTTTCTTATAATAATAGTTATCACACAAGTATCCATGCTGCACCATTTGAAGCACTTTATGGAAGAAAGTGTCGAACCCCAGTCTGTTGGGCAGAAATTGGGGAACAACAATTATCTGGACCTGAGATAGTGCAAGAAACAACTGACAAAATTATTCAAGTCAAGGAACGATTGAAAGCCGCACGTGATAGACAAAAGAGTTATGCTGATAACCGATGCAAGCCATTGGAATTTCAAGTAGGAGATAAGGTGTTGTTGAAAGTCTCTCCTTGGAAAGGAGTGGTAAGATTCATCAAACGGGGAAAGCTAAGTCCCAGGTATGTTGGACCTTTTAAGATTATTAGAAGAATAGGACCTGTAGCCTATCAGCTACAACTGCCAGAGGAAATGGCAGGAATACATGATGTGTTTCATGTATCTAATCTTAAAAAGTGTTTAGCTGATGAATCACTAATAATGCCTCTTAAGGATATAGAGGTAAATGAACAACTCAAGTTTGTAGAAAGACCTCTACAAATTGAAGACAAGAAAGTTAAGAATCTCAAGCACAAAAGATTAGTTTTAGTCAAAGTAAAGTGGGATTCCAAAAGAGGACCTGAATACACTTGGGAGCTCGAGTCAGAAATGAAAAGGAAATATCCGCATTTATTTCAGTAGATCTCGAGGACGAGCTCTAAAACAAGGTGGGGAGAATGTAACAACCCTCGGTAAAAACCAAAACCCTCATAATATTCCGACTCTTTAAATATACTATAAAAATGTCTCAATATGTTTTATATTATACCCCGTAGGCGAAACCCGAGCCCGTATTATGTTATAGTTTATAAAAATAAAATAAAAATCCGAATTTAGAGCTGAGGCGGGCCGCTTAGGATCCCACCTCAAGCTCAAGCGGGCCGAATAAGAGTGTTGACCGGACTCCGCTGAATTCTTTAGTTCATGCGGGCCGCTTCAACTTAAGCGTACATCAATGCGGGCCGCGCGGACTCATTTTACGCGGATGCATCCGGTGCTGACACGTGTCGTAATCGTGTCGAGCCTAGTATACGACTCAGCAAAGCTATAGGCTAATGCGGCCCGCCTGAGGGTTAGCTTTATCTAAAGCGGGCCGCGTGAGGACCAGATTTCACAACTATAAATAGAACGCATCAGACTTCGTTGTCCGTCGCTCATTCACACTTCTCAATCACGAAATTCTGAAATATTAAGAATTATAGTCGGGTACTATACCCCTAATTAGCGAAGTTCTGCTCCGTTGTAAGTATTATAACCCCGGTTTCATAATAGTTACGCTGCCCGATCGATTTAGGGTTCCGTAACAACTGTCGTGGTTCTGCCCGACGTAGTTGTTGGAATGCCGTCTCGGGGAGGATATTATTAATAATTTCAAATGGGTTATGGTACTAACCAATGTACATTTGTATAAATTATAGATTATATCCAGGAAACCCTCAAGTGAAACCTAAGATAGCAATGTGAGTTTATCCTCTTTTTGTTAATGTTTTTGGTAATGTTTTACCAAACCTTAAATGTTTTACTATGAAAATTAGCGGTGATTGAGTCTTTGTACTTATTCAATTACTGCCGGTATGTTGGGGTTTTGTATACAAAATTTTGTACTACTTGCGAGTAGTAAGTCGGGATGACAATACGTTACCATTGGACAATGAGTTAGCCAATGGGTAATATGAACCACAAGTCAGGATTGATAATACCAAATGGAGTAATTGTGTAGACATAAACAATGTGATCGCTCTTAATACTGTTCACTGTGACTTTAAACTTGATTAAACTGGGATTCACTCACCAGTATTTCCTGCTGACAAATATTTTTAAAACATGTTTCAGGTAACCCAATGTGAAAGCCAATTAGTAAAAAGCCAGCTGGAGAGCACTGAAGGCTTGGGAAAATGTGGCTATAAAAGTTACCTAAATAAACAATGTTTTAAATTCAATAAAATAGGGTTTGTCCCTATAATGTATTGTAATGAGAAACTTGGGTTTTGCCCATGTTATTATTAATATAAAAGAAGGTGGTTTTACTCTGATAAACATTTCCTAACTACGGTCCTGATGTAAATTCCGCTGCCAGATTAAACAAGCCTGATACCACCAAACTCTGTGATCACGTCCGCCCGTTCCCGGGGATCAGGGATCGGGGGTTGTGACAGAAGGTGGTATCAGAGCCTAGCCACTGGTCTAAGCCAAAGAAGTGTTCTGCTGACACTTAAATTTTGAATTAATGTTAGGAAATAAAATAAGGAGATATATGCATAACTGTAATTATGTGTTATGTGTTATTTGACTATCTGTTAGTTTTCAGTATGAGTGATCAAGGACCATCAGATCTGAACCGTCAGTTATCTGATTCACCTAAGAGTGAAGGAACCTCATCACAGCCTGCCCTCTCGGGGTATGTTGCTGATCAGGAAGACGGGATATTTGCTTTTAGAGCTAAATCTGAAGAACCATTTCCTACTAAGAAACGAGGATGGTTCAGTAAAGAGGCTTTTGCTCGTAGAAAAAGAATGAGGAAATTGCAACAGCAAAGGGCTTTAGCAGCTATTAAGAAAGAGACAGATGCCCATACTCAAGAAATACTTAATAGAAGCCTAGCTAATTTCCATATCTTAGCTACGACTGCTGCTGACCCTGGTCTGGAACAACTAGTAGCTCCACAACCACAAAACCCAGAACAACCTATGGAAATAGAAAACCAGGAAAACCAAGAGGAGATGTATGAATTTAACCCAGAAGAAATTCCTCGGGTACCTGCACCAAACCCTCTAGACCCGAATTATGATCCCTGGTGGGATAACAATAGAGACTTTGTGCAACGTTACCCTATCCAGGATTATCCACCCATACAGAACATAGAAGCTTACCCAGGTATGGACCCTTTAGATCCCTATTATCAAGATGACTATATTAGGGAAATATTAGAGGATCCTTACCATTTTCAGGAACTGTCCCCCCCATATCAGGAACATGTACCCCAGATTCCGAACCCAGTCCGAGAATCTGCACCCCCAATGAGTGCAGAAAACGTGCAAGAACTTAGGACTTTCGGGGAGGAGATCTTAGAAAGTAGTGAGAGGATGCGTCAGGTGGGAGAACGTCTCGTATGGAAATACGATGAGCGCAATATGGATTTTTGGATGAATCCATATCCATGAATGTTAGAATGGAGGAAGTGGTAGTAATAATAATGGAAACCAGATGGATAATAGTGCTATCCAACACATAGTAGCACAAGGAATTATTGATGCAATGCCATTTATACTACAAACTGTTAAGGATGCTGATAATAAAAGTAGGCATAGCAGTAAGCGACCACTTGAACCAGAAAACAGCGTGAACAATGGACCTGTACTTCAAATGCCTATTCCCAAAAGAAGAAGAACCATGCCTTATGGTTGTTCTTATAAAGAATTTTGGTCTTGTAAACCAATGGAATTCTCGGGCAATGAAGGGGCCATTGCAACCTTACGCTGGATAGAAAAGACTGAAGCAGTCTTAAGGATAAGTAAGTGTGCTGAAGAAGATAAGATATTGTTTGCTTCTAATCTGTTTAAGAATGCAGCGTTAGAATGGTGGAACACTATCCTTCAGACAAGAGGAAGTGATCAAACCTATAATATGGAATGGGAAGAATTTAAAAACAAGGTAGAAAGGAAATTCTGCCCACCCAATGAAAAAGAACAGATAGCAAACAAATTCCTAAATCTTAGAATGACGGGTGTAGATAGCAAAGGGTACACAAAGCTATTTTTCGAATATGCTAGGATAGTGCCAACTCTTGCTTCACCAGAACCAGTGTTAATCTCCCGTTATATTTGGGGATTAATTGGGGAAATAAGACATGTAGTCAAGGCAGCTAAACCTCAAACTATAGAAGAAGCTGTAGAACTAGCCAATACCTTGACTGATGAGTTAGTCCGTACCAGAGAAGAGGATCAGAGGAGGAACTTAACTCAAAGGCTTACTCAAGAATTTCGTTCTGGAAATTATAATCGTAAGAATATGGGATTTACCTCTGCAACATACTGCAAGGTCTGCAAGAAAAAGCATTCGGGAAAATGCTCCATTCTCTGCAATCATTGTAAGATGCCAGGACACAAAGAAGAAAATTGCAGGAAGAAAACCAGTAATGGATTATGCTACAACTGTGGAGAAAAAAAGGTCATATCAGGCCAAATTGTCCAAAATTAGCTCCAGCCACAGACAACAAGAATACCAAAAATGCTAGAACATTTGTTCTGACTGCAGATGAAGCCAGAATGATTCCAGATGTCATAGCTGGTACGTTTTTAGTTAATGATGTCTTTGCTAAAGTATTATTTGACTCTGGTGCAAACCAAAGTTTTATTAATACATCGTTTTGCAAATTTTTAAATCAGTCATTAACTAAACTACCACTAGAATGCATAGTAGAGACAGCTAATGGAGAAACTATTAGAATTTCTGAAATCTTGCAGGGAGCAAGCATAGAAATTTTAAATCAGAAATTTATTGCAAACCTGTATCCCATGAATCTAGTAGGATTTGATGTTGTTCTTGGAATGGATTGGTTAATAGCCAATAAAGCCAAAATTTTATGTGATCAAAAGTTAATCCAAGTAAATTCTTCAAAAGGTAAAACGATCACAATTAAAGGAGATAAGTCCTTTAGATCCACAAAATTCATATCTGTGATGAAAACTGCAAGTTGTATTAGAAAAGGTTCTATAGTGTATTTGATTTCTATAATCACTAACACTAAAGGAAAAGATTTAAAAGATATTCCAGTAGTATCTCAGTTTTCAGATGTCTTTCCAGAAGAATTACCAGGACTACCTACAGACAGAGAAGTTGAATTTAGAATTCATTTATTACCAGGAACATCACCAATTGCCAAAGCACCTTACCGTTTGGCACCTGCAGAAATGCAAGAATTGAAGAAACAACTAGATGAATTATTGGAAAAAGGATTTATACAACCAAGTTCGTCGCCATGGGGAGCGCCGATACTGTTTGTTAAAAAGAAGGACGGATCAATGCGTATGTGCATTGATTACCGTGAATTAAACAAGGTCACGATTAAGAATTGGTACCCATTACCGAGAATTGATGATTTGTTTGATCAATTGCAAGGAGCTCGATTTTTCTCTAAAATCGATTTAAGGTCAGGATATCATCAATTAAAGGTACAGGAAGAGGACATTCCTAAGACCGCATTTAGAACAAGGTATGGTCATTATGAATTTACTGTCATGCCATTTGGTTTAACCAATGCCCCAGCTGCATTTATGGACATGATGAACCGAATATGTAAGCCATATTTGGATAAATTCATAATTGTATTCATAGATGATATTCTAATTTATTCTAAGAGTAAAGAGGATCATGCAAAACATTTGCACGTACTTTTAAGTCTATTAAGAAAGGAAAAGCTTTATGCTAAGTTTTCAAAATGCGAATTTTGGTTAGAACAGGTACAATTCCTTGGACACTTAGTTAACCATGAAGGAATTCATGTAGATCCAACAAAGATTGAAGCAATTACCAAATGGAAAACCCCTGAATCACCAACTGAGGTTAGAAGTTTCTTAGGATTGGCCGGTTATTATAGAAGATTTATTAAAGATTTTTCTAGAATAGCCATTCCTTTAACTAAGTTAACCTGTAAATCTGTTAAGTTTGAATGGGGAGTAAAACAAGATGAAGCCTTTAGAATTCTTAAGCAAAGATTGACCCATACACCTATATTAGCATTACCAGAAGGAACTGAAGACTTTGTAGCCTATTGTGATGCTTCTAAATTAGGTTATGGATGTGTGTTGATGCAACGTCAGAAAGTTATAGCTTATGCATCTAGACAACTTAAGAATCATGAAGAGAATTATTCAACCCACGATCTAGAATTAGGAGCTATAATTTTTGCTCTTAAAATTTGGAGACATTACCTTTATGGTAGTAAGTTTACCATATTTACTGATCACAAAAGTTTAAAGTATGTTTTCGGACAGAAAGAATTGAATATGAGACAAAGACGCTGGATGGAGTTTCTTAGTGACTATGATTGTGATATCCAGTATCATGAAGGAAAAGCAAATGTAGTGGCAGATGCTTTAAGCCGAAAGTTTCAGGAAAAGCCAAGAAGGGTACGTTCTCTTAAATTAAATCTGCAAGTAGATTTAAATGATCAAATAAGAGAAGCACAAGAATCAGTAATCAAGGATGATTCTGAAAAATTAAAAGGTATGTTAAAAGAATTAAAACAAGGAACAGATGGGATATGGAGATTCCATGAAAAGAGAATGTGGATACCTAAATTAGGAAATCTACGTAATCGTATATTAGAAGAAGCCCATAAATCTAAGTATACAATACATCCAGGAAGTGATAAAATGTACCAGGATTTAAGAAAAAAATTCTGGTGGATAGGAATGAAAAAGGACATAGCAACCTATGTTTCTAAATGTTTAACTTGCTCACAAGTTAAAGCTGAACATCAGAAACCTTCAGGTTTATTACAGCAATTAGAAATGCCAGTTTGGAAATGGGAATTAATAACAATGGATTTTGTTACTAAATTACCCAAAACTAGGAAATGAAATAATACAATCTGGGTGATTGTAGATAGACTAACTAAGTCAGCTCATTTTCTACCAATGAAGGAAACAATTAGTATGGAACAATTAGCTAGATTGTATGTAAATAAAATTGTTTCTTTACATGGCATTCCTTTATCAATTGTTTCTGATAGAGATAGTAGATTTACCTCTCGTTTTTGGTCAAGTTTCCAAAAGGCAATGGGAACCAAGTTAAAACTAAGTACAGCTTATCATCCACAAACAGATGGACAAAGTGAAAGAACAATCCAGACAATGGAAGATATGCTTAGAGCTTGTGTAATTGATTTTGGAGGTAATTGGGACGATCACTTACCTTTAATAGAATTTTCTTATAATAATAGTTATCACACAAGTATCCATGCTGCACCATTTGAAGCACTTTATGGAAGAAAGTGTCGAACCCCAGTCTGTTGGGCAGAAATTGGGGAACAACAATTATCTGGACCTGAGATAGTGCAAGAAACAACTGACAAAATTATTCAAGTCAAGGAACGATTGAAAGCCGCACGTGATAGACAAAAGAGTTATGCTGATAACCGATGCAAGCCATTGGAATTTCAAGTAGGAGATAAGGTGTTGTTGAAAGTCTCTCCTTGGAAAGGAGTGGTAAGATTCATCAAACGGGGAAAGCTAAGTCCCAGGTATGTTGGACCTTTTAAGATTATTAGAAGAATAGGACCTGTAGCCTATCAGCTACAACTGCCAGAGGAAATGGCAGGAATACATGATGTGTTTCATGTATCTAATCTTAAAAAGTGTTTAGCTGATGAATCACTAATAATGCCTCTTAAGGATATAGAGGTAAATGAACAACTCAAGTTTGTAGAAAGACCTCTACAAATTGAAGACAAGAAAGTTAAGAATCTCAAGCACAAAAGATTAGTTTTAGTCAAAGTAAAGTGGGATTCCAAAAGAGGACCTGAATACACTTGGGAGCTCGAGTCAGAAATGAAAAGGAAATATCCGCATTTATTTCAGTAGATCTCGAGGACGAGCTCTAAAACAAGGTGGGGAGAATGTAACAACCCTCGGTAAAAACCAAAACCCTCATAATATTCCGACTCTTTAAATATACTATAAAAATGTCTCAATATGTTTTATATTATACCCCGTAGGCGAAACCCGAGCCCGTATTATGTTATAGTTTATAAAAATAAAATAAAAATCCGAATTTAGAGCTGAGGCGGGCCGCTTAGGATCCCACCTCAAGCTCAAGCGGGCCGAATAAGAGTGTTGACCGGACTCCGCTGAATTCTTTAGTTCATGCGGGCCGCTTCAACTTAAGCGTACATCAATGCGGGCCGCGCGGACTCATTTTACGCGGATGCATCCGGTGCTGACACGTGTCGTAATCGTGTCGAGCCTAGTATACGACTCAGCAAAGCTATAGGCTAATGCGGCCCGCCTGAGGGTTAGCTTTATCTAAAGCGGGCCGCGTGAGGACCAGATTTCACAACTATAAATAGAACGCATCAGACTTCGTTGTCCGTCGCTCATTCACACTTCTCAATCACGAAATTCTGAAATATTAAGAATTATAGTCGGGTACTATACCCCTAATTAGCGAAGTTCTGCTCCGTTGTAAGTATTATAACCCCGGTTTCATAATAGTTACGCTGCCCGATCGATTTAGGGTTCCGTAACAACTGTCGTGGTTCTGCCCGACGTAGTTGTTGGAATGCCGTCTCGGGGAGGATATTATTAATAATTTCAAATGGGTTATGGTACTAACCAATGTACATTTGTATAAATTATAGATTATATCCAGAAAACCCTCAAGTGAAACCTAAGATAGCAATGTGAGTTTATCCTCTTTTTGTTAATGTTTTTGGTAATGTTTTACCAAACCTTAAATGTTTTACTATGAAAATTAGCGGTGATTGAGTCTTTGTAGTTATTCAATTACTGCCGGTATGTTGGGGTTTTGTATACAAAATTTTGTACTACTTGCGAGTAGTAAGTCGGGATGACAATACGTTACCATTGGACAATGAGTTAGCCAATGGGTAATATGACCCACAAGTCAGGATTGATAATACCAAATGGAGTAATTGTGTAGACATAAACAACGTGATCGCTCTTAATACTGTTCACTGTGACTTTAAACTTGATTAAACTGGGATTCACTCACCAGTATTTCCTGCTGACAAATATTTTTAAAACATGTTTCAGGTAACCCAATGTGAAAGCCAATTAGTAAAAAGCCAGCTGGAGAGCACTGAAGGCTTGGGAAAATGTGGCTATAAAAGTTACCTAAATAAACTATGTTTTAAATTCAATAAAATAGGGTTTGTCCCTATAATGTATTGTAATGAGAAACTTGGGTTTTGCCCATGTTATTATTAATATAAAAGAAGGTGGTTTTACTCTGATAAACATTTCCTAACTACGGTCCTGATGTAAATTCCGCTGCCAGATTAAACAAACCTGATACCACCAAACTCTGTGATCACGTCCGCCCGTTCCCGGGGATCAGGGATCGGGGGTTGTGACACCTGAGTACTCTCCGCCTAGGCAGTGGCGGATCTAGAAAATCTGCCAAGCCGTAACGTTTTATAAAAAAGCCGTAACGAAATCGTAAAAACGTCAAATTTTTCCAAAATTTACACTAATTTTACACTACCGTCGGAGCGCCAAGCTGTAGCGGAGGTTGCCCCTTCTTATATGCTAGGTCCGCCTCTGCGCCTAGACCAAGTACTCTCAACTCCCTAGTTGACCTGCCAGGGAGCGCCTAGCGACATTTGCAACCATGCATGTAAATAGTGTTTTATGTTTTGAATATCTTTTCAACTTTGAAAAAAATGTGTTTAACATGGCTATTGGGTACCATACAACACAACACGAGTGTTTGGTTGTGTGTTAGATCGGACTATTATAGGGATCTTTCGGTAAGCAAGTAACTAGGGTTTACAAAACAAATCTGATTTAAGTTTTTATTTTATTTTTGTTTCCACTTCACCTTTAGGTTTACTTTTACAATTTTACTCATTGGTCCATTGACGGTTGTCAGCGACGATTGTTCATAAACAATATAAACGAGGTCAAATCTAAAATATATTAGCGTCGACTAGATCTTGGAAGAGAAGATCCCTTGCGAGTGGAAAAGAGATGGGTGGAAGACATAGAGCAGGGTGTACTTTATAAAGCATCTTGTAGGTGGTGATGAGTAGCGATGTAGCATACGCTGTTGAGAGAGGGAGCAGGTGTCGAGAAAGACCAGAAAACAATGGGGATTTGGCGATAAGTTATATTTGTAATGTTTATCCTACTTAAAATTGGAAGGGGCAACATGATTGGAAAAGTTATCAGAACGACACCTTGCTTGCAAATGTAAATAGGAGATTAAAACAATGAAGATTTGGCTTTAAGTTATATTTGTAGTATTTATCATACTTAAAATTTTAGATAGTTATTTATATATGATTTTCTTTTACTTTTTTGCTACTTTAAAACAGTTGTAATTGTTATTTTACTGTTTATATTTTCAAAAGTTCTAGATTGAATTGGCATCAACCTGTTTTTATGATCCACCCAACCAGTGAATCAGTAAAACAATCGATTCAAAAAACTCAACGACTTGTCAGAGCACACATCCAATATGTTGAAGCATGGTAACACATTTATTCACATTAAGTGACATTAAAAATGATGATTAAGTAGATGTGAGAGAAAGTCAGTCCATATCAACGAAGCATGTTAACTAAAAACGGAGAAGACCAAGCAAGGCTATGTAAGAGGATTCCTGTCACGGGGTTACTTTTCGACCCTCGTGTGGCGTCCCCAAGTTCCCTGGGACAAGCCAATCTATCCCGCTTCTTTGTGTGGGTCACTGGTTTCATCCTGCCTTGGACTCATCAGGAGAGCGGCGCCAGCTCTCGACCAGTGGTGCGTTCGTCGTTTGCACGACTAGGCACGTACACCTCTTCATTGACACTGACTCCGTCCCCCGATAGAGTCCAAGACTAGCCAGTAACCCAAGCGTTCAAGCACAACCCACAGCATTGCGACCTTCAAATATTTGGCCCGTGACATTCCGCCCACTTTTCAATTCTTGTAAGAGTAAATTACAAAAATCGTCCTTGATGTTTACACCAGATTACAACCTATGTCATTTCTCTTAAAAAAGTACAAAAACGTTACACCAGATTACAAACTATGTCATTTCTCTTAAAAAAGTACAAAAACGTACTCGATGTTTGCAAACCTTTGCATGTTTTATCCTTTAGCCCTAATTTAGTTAGATTTTCTGGTTAAAACTGACCTAGTATACCCGTTTGAGAGCAAATTAGACTTTTTACCATTTATTAATATAAACAATTTTATAAAATAAACATATAAAAACATATTCCTATTTCTTTCAAAAATACATTCGGATCTTTCTCTTCTCCCTTTCTCTCACACACCCACCACCCACTACCACCTACACACCACCGCCATTTTCATGGTCATATCTCTATTGCCATCATCAATAAGTTGTTTCCATATCTCCAATAACAAAATTGTTTTGAAATCTCAATACATAGTAAATCCACAAACTATTCTCATATATACAAAACGCTCTAACCCCCAATTGTGTTCTCAAATGTTTTTGTTGATAGATCTAGTTGTTTTTTTATAGATCTGAATTTTGTGAAGAGATGAGGACCACTACCGACACAGTCTTTGTCACTCACCACTGCTCTCCGTTCATCGTCCGCAATTTTGTTATCAAATATTTTTTTTGAAAATAAGTTACAAATTTAATGTAGTTAGCTATTAAAAAGGAAGACTACCAATTAAAGATCTATCTAAGTTTATCAATATATACTTACACTAATTTTAAAATAAAAAAGTTAAATGAAGTAAAATGAAGGATTCTTATTGGTTGAATTCTTTTTATTCTTAATTTTTTTTTTCTCATTTGAACCATCTACTTACAAAGATTTAAACTAACATCATTTTATTGCGGCAAAGACCGTAACACTATACCTTTAAGTCATATCTTATTTTTGTTTCACTTTTACGTATCGTGGCTTTACTCATGTTATTTTTTGTTAAATGTATTTTACATCTGATTGTAATATGTTTTATATAAACCATATCATATTGTATTTTTCACAATAAAAAAACTATCTTTATTTATTTTATTAAAAACAGATATGTGAACCATGTTGAAAACATATTTTATTAAAAATGGATATGTAAACCATGTTGAAAACATTATTTGTTAAGCTCGTTTTCTAGTGAAGGGTCAAATATGTGGGTGGTGATTATTTTATCACACTTGATGTAATGCTTGACCAAGGCATCTATTTGTTGTTTGATCTATCAAGTGTTAGTTTAAGAAAGATAACACGTTATTATTGGGGTGTGTGTGTGTGTGGGGGGGGGGGGGGGGGGGGGGGGGTAATTCATGACAGTTCATGCGTGATAGCTAGACTATTTGTTGTGGTCTGCTATTGGTTGAGAGTCTCGGTTATCAATAATGTGTGTTGCGACATTTATGTGGTTAACATGGTGTGCTTGGTACAAGTGTCAACACATCATGCCCGCAACACTACGTTCTTAATTTACTATTTTGTCGTGGTCGTACATTCAAGGGCTTATGATCTAAAGAAGAGTCTAGTTCTGGATTGGTGTTTTGATTTTACATAAGTCCTCATCTAGAGCTAGAAACTTCTTTCAAAGCCTGCTCTCTTAAGGGAGGTGACGCATCTAAAGCAAAAGTGTGTGTTGAAGTGTCAAGTGTGTAGTTGGTTTGTTACCTTGATATTTTTTTTTAAGTTTTCAATTTTCATCAAGTCAATTGTATACGTATGTTGAAGGCGTCTTGCCTTCTTTCAGTTTGCATATTGATCTCTTTTATCATTTCAATAAATTTAAATTTGCAGACAAAACTTTGCATAGAAATATTAACAAATTGATAAACTAATATGTAATAATTATATAAAGTAATTTTGATAAATATACAATGAGCATAACATAAGTTGAAGAAACCAATCGATAAGCAACTAGTATTAAATCACACAAATTAGCTTAAGAAAAAAAATGTCAGAAGTGGGATTTGAACCCACGCTCTCTCACGAGAACCAGAACTTGAGTCTGGCGCCTTAGACCACTCGGCCATCCTGACTTTGGTGTTGTTACTTTGATTTAGCTCTTTAAGTTTCTTCATTGATTATTTTGTTTATCCTTGTAATATAAATTCTTTAATAGCTCCTAATCTATTCCTACAATTGCAAAGTGCTGCCAACAAACTTCTCTCGTATATACGTAAAAAACCCTTTACTATTCATATAATTTACACCCTAACATAGTATGTTCATATTGTATTGTATTGTATTGATGAATTATGCAATACACTACTTATTAGGGGTATAAACTCACATGATAATTTTATAATTAGTTCTCACCTTTTATTTTGGATTAGAAAAGTGAGTAGCCTAATTTTTTTTCCATAACTGAACTCTTTTATAATGTTCACCCACCCATATTTTACATATGTTTTGTTCGAACTGTTAGCATCTAAAGGATGAATCTTGATGATATTATCAAACGCTATATATAGGGATGATAATAGCTTATGCCGTTAGTAATTCATATTGTGTATTCTTGATCTTTTCAAAATATAAATTTGTACTCTAGAGGTTGTATTTTTCTCGGCCACTGTCATCCCTATTAGATAATTTACTCTCAATATGGTTTTAGGCCCGTTATTAATACATTCATAAAAGATCGGTCGTCGATGATTGTTAGGCACATTTTGGGTTGGTCTACAAATAGTGAGCCCATAGTGGTATAGTCCAAACAATCTCCATATTAAAGGAAACTTAAACCCATTAAGAGAGGACCCCCCCCCCCCCCCCAAACACACACATTCTCGCTCTCTCTCTACGAGACATCAACTTAGTTTTTTCTTCTCAAATGCACTACTATCTCTCATACATTCATATGATCATTTTATGTTGATTTAAATGACATTGACTTTATCGTCAGGTCCTCGAAGCTTTAACCTTGTGCCCTTTTAACGGGTAATATTTATGTTGATAGATGTGAGCAAGGACAAGGAACACAAAGCACAAGTCCATATAGCCACCCAAAACATCATTTGTGGGTTAACACACCCGATTTAGCACTGTTGTTGTGTGATATGTGTATAATTATACATATGATTTGCATCATTCATAACCTGTTTTTAAGTGTTTTCTTGTGGTAAATTAGTTCTAAATTTGTTTACTTGTGATTTTCATAAACAAACGAGCCACTAAAAGACAAAATAAGCGTTCCAACATTGATAACAAGAAAATGTCAATAAACAGGTCCAGACACCAGGTCGAGCATGCGGGCCATGCCCAGTGCCACTCGCTCGGAAAAAGACAAGGCCCCGGTGGTTGAACACGGTTGTGTCACGAAGACACGAACCAAGCCTGCACAGCCTGACGTCATCACAACTCAACAAATTTGGACGAAAGATTTGAGCAGCGACACGGGTCATACCTTTCAGACACGGGCAGTGCCCCATTCCCAGTTCAGCCTATAAATGAAGCTCTCCACCAACTCCTTCACCATCCCTTCTTCCACCTTCTTGTTTATTTTTCTACATGTGGTTTAATATAAGGATTCAAGTTGTAATAACAATATCTAAACATTGCAACCTTCAATCTTGTATGTTTATCATTAATCAATTAACTTTAAGTTTTAAACATCTATATTGAAAGTGAACCTACTAAACTACTTGAAAACAATCCATCAACTTTGTGTTTGTTGATTCAAGGATTCATGTTTTTTATGTATTTGTAGTAATAAACATGTTAACTTGGAAGAAAGGGTGTTAGAAGTTATGGTTTGAGTTTTTGGTTTTAAAAGTTATTGCCACACGTGGGCAGGTTGTATACTCATAACGTGCGGACTTGGTCTAGTTTATTGCAATTACTTTTAAGGATATAACACTAAATTAAGGGGTTCATAGTGGTTAGTGGGATAGGTCCATTATGGAAGTATTTTTCCTGAATATTTTTATTATATGACATTGCGGTGATTGTCATGTAATTGCTCGTGGCAACTTTTCAATATTGTTGAGGATGATGATGCCTGTAAATGGGTCCTTTCACCTGTCGTATTAATACACACATATTCTCTTGCTTCATATAATGACTTTAGGTGGTTGTCATGTAACATTAACGAGGACCATGTTTACTTTTGAACAATTAACTTTTGAAAGTCTATAATCAAAAAATCATTTTTGTCATTAAGGATGAGCCTAGCCTACATGATTATTCTTTGTGATTGTTATCAAACAAACTATATATTTTTTTTGTTTATTTTCATTTATTTATGTTTTTTTTTATATAAAAAACAACAAAAAACAAGCTTACGTTGACTGCATTTCGGTGCTAAAAGCTCTTGTATTCTTAGATGATCTCGATATCTTACTTACACCAACGATAAATATACTTGCTCTCGTGTATAATAGTGAGTGATCAAATCTAACCTTGTATAAATTTAAGGTTTTAAATTGTGTTAAATTGAATAATATTTATATACCACACAATTATCACATCAACATGCATCATCATTCTATTATTAGGGTCATAAATATAACTTTTACAGTCAAATTCTATATCCTAACAATTTCAAAGGTTGTACAGTAGCCTCTTTTTTTTTTTTTACTTTTTCTTTTTTTGTCTTTATTATGTTTCTTTAAATTTTTATCTTTTTAACTTTCAGTATTAACAATTTCAACATCTTAACTTTCTAAAAAATTTCTAATCAAGCTTTTCGTTTTTATTTTTATATACGCGTTTCTATAAATTTAAATTTATTTACGTTTAGACGTAAATTTTTCCCGTTAATAAGTCGGGTTAAATATAATATGTTCCTTATGCTTATTATTATGTACATTTTCTGTTGGTTTATATTTTGATGTAATTTTTTTTATATAAATGAGTCGGTTAAAATATAATATGTTTTCATGCTTATTTTTATGTACATGTTCAAATGGTCTACGTTTTTACGTAAATTTTGTTCGAAAACACGTCGAGTAAAATATAATATGTTTTCATTAAACGCTATAAATTCGAGTCACTTTACGTTTCGACACGCCACAACACGCCGTAACTATTTTCTTACTTGCTTATTTGTATGCACGCGTTGATATAAATTTAAGTTGGTTTATGATTCGACGTAAATTTTCTTCGGAAACATGTGTCAAATATAATTCGTTTTCATGCTTATTTGTATGTATGTTTTCAGTTGGTCTACGATTTAACGCTGATTACAATTAGCAAGTTATGTGGATAGTGTTTTTATCTTATTAACTTTTTTGTTTTTTTCTTGATTTTTTTCTGGACTTTATTATTTTTGTTTTTTTTTAGTTTTCTTTATGTTTAGTATTTTAGTTTTAGGTTTCTTTGCATTAAAGCTATACTTAAGATAACATTTACGTTTTCATTTACAACTAATTTAAAATCAATTCGTCCCACTGTCCAATTTAAATTTATTTTTATAGTTTTCGGTCCATGTAAAATATGTGTCGATATTCTTTTGAGCATATTTCTTTCGATTGGTATACTGAACCAAAATAGATATAGACCAAAACCCCGCAGCGTAGCGCGGGTATTCCTACTAGTTTAAATATATCTAAAAACATGATGTTAGTATATAATATTTTTTAGATAATTTATTATTATAATTGATTTTTGAGCACATTTTGTTGCCTCTTATAGCTTTTAAGATATATATTTTATAAAAAAAAATCTGAATACGCGGTCACGATGTACATACTTTTATCTACGTCTTGTTTTTTTTTCTTTTCGAAATTGAGTTGTGAGTAATAATTTACAAGCAATCGAAGTACAATTGTACACATTTAGTTTTTATTTTTGTTATAGTTAAACATCTTCGGTATACTAATAATCTTTTGTAATGCTTATAAAATTCATAATATAACATTTCCATGTGTTTACTTTTATCTATATTCCGATTAAAGTTTTGTTCAAAATTGAACGAGTCACATACAATTGTTTTTTTTTCTTTACCTTGACGAACCGAACCGATACCGTCCGAACAAGTTCGGTAGCATTCATTTTTATGGTATACTTTATGATTTCATTGTTAATGAGGTTGTCTTTACAATAGAGTATTTTTTTTGTGTTGTAAGTTATAGCGAGTACCGGTATCCGGTATCACGATGTCGGAATCATTACTGATATTCATTTTTTGTGGTGTTCGGTTGATTTAAAACACGTGTTGCTATCATTTTGGGCATCTCACAACTTTATTTTTTTTGGTTTCTTTTTTGGTTGCTATACAATGACGCTACTGTGTCGATACTGTAATGAACCGATCCGATACTGACCGAGTTTCTATCGTAATGCACAAAGAGATTCCACTAATTCTAATAATAACGTTATTTAAACAAAGACGACAAAAACATACATGATACTCTTAGAACGTCATTAAGGTAGTTGTTGAATAGGTATAATGATTCTAAAAGATCGATGCAATAAATGTTAGAAACATGGTTGGATCATAATAAAAAGAAAGCCAACCGGGAATTCATAGTAATTTTTTTTATCCGCTACGTGAACTTAATGGTAGCATATTAACTACCTATTTTATCCGTTAAGCAAATCTAAGACAAACCATTATCATTATCACTATATATTTAAAAGAAAATACATTAAACTTATTTAACTCTTACATTATTTTTGAACGATGAATCACACACTCCAAACTTTTACACCACCTAAGAGTTGTTTCACACACTCCAAACTTTAAATCGTATGATATAAAGTTAAAATTTAAAAGGAAAAAATACAAGTTGTGTCCTTTATCTTTATACCACTTTTCAGGCGGTGTCCTTTTTAACGAATGTTAACAGGCGGTGTCCTTTACTAGGTATTTTGTTACAAGTTTAGTCCTTTACACCCAACCTAGTTAAAAAACCCTGTTAATTGTTGACAGACGGTGTCCGTTACTAGGTATTTTGTTGCAAGTTTAGTCCTTTACCTAGGTATTTTGTTGCAAGTTTAGTCCTTTACACCCAACAATTAATAGAGTTTTTTAACTGGGTTGGGTGTAAAGAACTAAACTTGCAACAAAATACCTAGTAAAGGACACCGTCTGTCAACATTCGTTACAAGAGACACCGCCTGAAAAGTGATATAAAGATAAAGGACGAAACTTGTAATTTTTCCGATTTAAAACTACTATTTTATATTTCTAAATCCCTAACTACAAATATGGGCCGTTACCTCATGCTTAAAGCCCAATAAAAAGCACAATAAGCCCAATAAAAAGGCTAAAGATCTTTCTAGAAGGTCATTTCTGGAACACACATATTAATTTACAACGACCATTTCATTTCTCAATAATATTTATTATTCTGAAAGAAAAATTCTACACAAACCCCTCCCTCTCGCCTCCATCTTTTTGTCAGCCCACCGCTTAACCCTTTCTTTACAAAAGCAATTCCACAAGGTTTTTCATCTTCAAACTCGATCTATACGTCATCTAGAGCTACGGTACGATCTCTCTTCTGCTACTTTTTTAGATCTAAATTCATCAACCTTGTCTTGTTAGATTCAACCTTACTGTTTAGTTAGCTCTGTTTGATTTGATCTGATGAATTGTTGTTTAGTAGTTTACAGTTGTTACAAATCTGTATAGATTTAGTAGGTTTTTAGGTTAAGCATTTGTTGCAGTGGTGTAAATTGAGATTTGAATTTGATTTGTAGTGTTTGATCTGTTTGTTAGGCTTATTGATTGAATCGGATAATCGAATCGCATTTGTTGTTTGGTTGTTTATATGACGTCGTCGTTGTTTTAAAGTTGTTTGATATTAGTTTTGAATTAACCGGAAAATTTGCTTCGATTCTGTTCGGTTTTGCACATTTGAACTGCGTATGTCGTGCGGCGGCGGTAGATGTTAAGTTTATGATGTGGAATCTGTTACTCTGTTAGTTAGGGTTATTGATCGAATTTGTTTGCGTTAGTTTGTAGGAAGTGAATAAGTTTTGTTTTAAACGTGTTTTGTGAATCGTTGTTTTGAAGTAGTGTGATGTTAATTTTGAACCAACTGAAAAAATGCGTGGATTCTGTTCAGTTTTGCACATTTGAACTGCATATGTCGTAGTCGGTGGTAGATGTTAGGTTTATGATGTAGAATTTTTCTCTGGAGTTTGTTCATCCTTTTGAAATAATCGTGGTTGTAAAAGTCGGCGATTAATTGGGATTGATAAGGATTGGAATTTTATATGTAATTTTTTGAACTTATTTATATATATGTATACACACACAAGTTTTATAAAAAATATATATAAATCTGTAAAATTATTTTTCGGATTGAATTAATAAACATAGTCTTTCAATTACTTCAACTCTTCAAGGAATTTGACCGATAACCGATTTTAGGTCCGACTGGGTGAAATTTAATCAGTAAACTACCGATTACCAATTAATCGCCGATTAATATTGATTTTCACAACATTGGAAAGAATGGTCAACTTGGGAAGGTTCTGGTTCAGTAGTTAACAATTTAAATAGGCGAATAATTACACCGTTGACGATATATCTTAATACCTTATATGAGACTTTAGTTTGCGTCGTATTTGTATGTGACCTGTATTTGTTTTATTTGATGTTTAGGCTTATTTCTTTGGAACAGGGTAAACTCATTTGAGTTAACAAGTTACATTACTCAACAAAGATGAGCGTGGTCGGATTTGATCTTGGGAACGAGAGTTGCGTTGTTGCAGTTGCCAGACAAAGAGGAATCGACGTCGTTCTTAATGATGAATCAAAGCGTGAGACTCCTGCTCTCGTGTGTTTCGGTGACAAACAGCGGTTTCTTGGAACAGCTGGTGCTGCAACCAGTATGATGAACCCGAAGAATACCATCTCCCAGATTAAGCGGTTAATAGGTCGTCCGTTCTCTGACCCTGAGTTGCAACAGGATCTCAAATCGTTGCCTTTTTCCGTGACCGAAGGACCCGATGGTTTTCCGTTGATCAATGCACGGTATCTCGGGGAAACAAGATCGTTCACCCCAACTCAGGTTATGGGAATGGTTTTTTCGAATATGAAGACGATAGCAGAGAAGAATTTGAATGCAGCAGTTGTCGATTGCTGCATTGGGATACCTATTTATTTCACTGATCTTCAAAGAAGAGCTGTTATGGATGCAGCTGCTATAGCCGGCTTGCATCCGTTACGGTTGATGCATGAAACAACCGCAACCGCTCTGGCGTACGGAATTTACAAGACGGATTTACCCGAGAATGAACAGATCAACGTAGCCTTTGTCGACATTGGGCATGCTAGCATGCAGGTGTGCATAGCAGGCTTCAAGAAAGGCCAGTTAAAGGTATTGGCTCATTCTTTCGACCGCTGTCTGGGCGGTAGGGATTTCGATGAGGTTCTGTTCCAGCATTTCGCCGAAAAGTTCAAGGCGGAGTACAAAATCGACGTGTTCCAGAACGCAAGGGCTTGCCTCAGGCTTCGTGCTGCATGTGAGAAGCTAAAGAAGGTACTTAGCGCAAATCCCGAGGCACCTATGAACATAGAATGCTTGATGGACGACAAGGATGTTAGAGGTTTTATAAAGAGAGACGACTTTGAACAAATTAGCACCCCGATATTGGAACGTGTAAAGAAACCTCTTGAGAAGGCTCTTTCAGAGGCCCAACTTACAGTTGACAATATTTACGCTGTTGAAGTTGTTGGTTCCGGTTCTAGGGTGCCAGCTGTAATCAAGATCTTGACGGAATTTTTCGGGAAAGAACCGAGGCGAACAATGAATGCAAGTGAGTGTGTATCCAAAGGCTGTGCTTTACAATGTGCTATTCTTAGTCCCACCTTTAAAGTTAGAGAGTTTCAGGTATGATCTACGTTTTTTCACATTTTTGTGACGTGTTAGTGACTTTTGATTTTATACGAACCTAATTTGGAATATTGGATTGTTTTTAAGGTACAAGAGAGCTTTCCGTTTCCGATCTCTTTGACATGGAAAGGTACCGCTCAAGATTCTCAGAACGGAAACGTCGAGAATCAACAGAGCAGTATTGTTTTTCCCAAGGGAAATCCGATTCCCAGTGTGAAAGCGTTGACTTTCTTCAGGGCTGGTACATTTACGGTAGACTTGCAATATGCAGATGTCAGTGAATTGCAGGCACCACCGAAAATCAGTACTTACACAGTAAGAGTTGCTCAAAGATTCAATTGTTTCGCTGCATGTCTTCCAGTCTTTTGAACTATCCTCATATCCTAAATTTTTATTGGATGGTGCTTTTGCACAGATTGGACCGTTTCAAGCAGCGAAAGGTGAGCGAGCTAAGGTGAAGGTTAAAGCGCGTTTGAATTTGCACGGGGTTGTGTCTGTTGAGTCTGCACAGGTGGGTTATTATAGAGTTTCATGGTCAAATCTTTTTATGCTTGAATTGTAACATTATTTTTGTGACTGATTTGTATTATCACAGCTTATTGAAGAAGAAGAAGTTGATGTCCCGGTGACAAAAGAACCTTCTAAAGAAACAACAAAGATGGATGTGGATAAGGCTCCAGCTGATGCGCCTACAACAAATGAAACCGATGTAAACATGCAGGATGCCTCGGGGGCTGAGAACGGTGTTTCGGAGACCGGAGATGTTCCAGCTCAGATGGAGACTGAATCAAAGGTTAGTGAAATATATTCAACTAGCCTTTTGACCCGCTGCGGTGGTGGAGTCGAAACGTAAAGTAACTTGAATTTATACTGCCTAGTGAAAACGTATTATATTTGACCTGACTCGTTTCCCAACAAAACGTAGACCATACAAAAACATACATAAAAAGAAGCACGTAAAACTTCACAGGGGTCAAAATGACATTTTACAAAGTTTTAGAAGCCGAGGGGGTGTAAGTGGCAATACTAAAAGCTGAAGGGTTGATTACAAAAAAACCGTGTTTTGATGGCATTGTTGTAAATTTGACAAAAAAATAGAGGTTTAATATCAAATTTTATTTATGCCATAGTTCTGATGATGACTGATACTTGCCATGCAGGTGGAAGCTCCAAAGAAAAAAGTCAAAAAGTCAAACATACCCGTCTCGGAGTCGGTTTTCGGGGCAATGCAACCTGCAGACCTGCAGAAAGCAGTGGAAAAGGAGTTTGAAATGGCTTTGCAGGACCGAGTAATGGAAGAAACAAAGGACAAAAAGAATGCTGTTGAAGCCTATGTCTATGAGATGAGGAACAAGGTAATTTATAATTTATATTTTATATTTTACTTTTCAGTACTACAAAATTATAAATACACACTTAGAAGTTAAAAGTCCTGACCGAAACATGCCTACGTTTTCCAGCTGCATGATAAACTGCACGAGTTTGTTAAGGATGTAGATCGAGAAGCGTTTATCGCTAAGCTTCAAGAAACTGAAGATTGGTTGTACGAGGACGGTGAAGATGAAACCAAAGGTGTATATGTTGCCAAGCTTGACGAGCTCAAAAAGGTTCATTTTCTAGATTTCTTATTTTCGCTTCATATTTAAAGTTGTCCTCTATCTGACACCTGGCAAAACAATTTGCAGCAAGGTGATCCCATAGAACACCGGTACAAAGAGCACTCAGAACGAGGATCCACTGTTGACCAGCTGGTCAATTTTGTTAATTGGTACAAACAGGCTGCGGCATCTAGTGATCCCAATTATGAACACATTGACTTGAGTGAGAAACAAAAGGTCACTATTGCAAAAATTTCAGTTGTGTAGTGAATTCACATCATTCGTATGTATGTTCGCCTTTAACTTTTTGCTACAACTGTTCAGGTGTTGAATGAGTGTGTAGAAGTGGAAAATTGGTTGAGGGAGAAAAAGCAAATTCAAGACTCGCTTCCAAAGCATGCTGATCCAGTTCTTTTGTCGTCTGATATTAGAAAGAAATCAGAAACACTTGACAGGTAATATCCTAGTTAGGGTTGCTAACGAACCGAACGAACACGGACAAGACGTTCGTGTTTGTTTGCTAAGGAAATGAACTTGTTCGTGTGCGTTTGTGTTTGTTTGTTAATTTTAGGCAACGAACGAAAACGAAAATTGATGAACACAAATGAGCACAAACTAATAATGTTCATGAAACAAACGAAAACAAACAAGGGTTCATAAACAAAATATTTTATTTGTCGGAATTTTGAAGTATTTAAATAAAATACAAAAGCTAAAAACACTAATGAACACAAAAGATTACGAACGTTCACGACCATAAATGAACGAACGTGGCCTCTGTTCATGTTCGTTCATTTAACTAAACAAACGAAATTTCTTGTTCGTGTTTGTTTAATACACGAACGAACACAAACGAACTTCCTGCCGAACGGTTCACGAACTGTTCGCTGAACGTTTGGTTCATTTGCAGCCCTAATCCTAGTTGCACTTCATACAATCTCTTGTTGATGTTTCTTTGAAGGAGAATATTATCTGACAAATAAGTTATGTTTTGCTTTGCTTGTATACAGGGTTTGCAGGCCCATAATGACGAAACCTAAGCCGGCCCCACCAAAGGCAGCCGCTCCCGAGACACCATCCTCACCTGCACCGGCTCAGGCAAGTGAGCAGTCGTCTCAAGGGGAAGAGAATGCCGCAAGCCCTAACCCGGACCCAGATGCCAATGGCGAGAGTTCGGATGCACCATCGGCTATGGAAACAGAGAAGCCCGAGGCTGCTGCATAGACCAGAGCCTTTTAATTTTGGTTTTTCAAATGCGTCTTTGTTGGTCTTGTGTTTTTATGCAGGACAAGGTACTTGTTTTATTACATTTTATTTGTATACTTTTGAATATAGATATTGGTGGGCGGAAAGTGGGGCCACGGGTATGTCTGGTTTATTTTGTTAAGAATTATTCGACGGGTTCCTTTGTCGTTGAGACGTTATTGTACACCGAGGTGTTTTTGGATGCTTTCGGGACATGTACCGGTTTTTTTAATTGGATTTTGGTGGATGCTACATTTCATGCATAGTTGTTTTTGTTGGATATAGATTGTGTTTCTAAAAATGACAATTATTGCTTTATTAGGTGCTGTGGTTGAGGTTAAATAACCCAAGACGAGTGTTAGTTTCACGACTATTCAGATTAAAGTACATAGTTGACTAGTTGTGGGTTACTAAACAAGTCAAAGAAAAACAAAATTTCAGTTTTTATGGGCTACTTATTTGAATGAATATTATGTAGCTGTGTAATTGTGTCGTGGATGTTGAATACTTTTTTTTTGAACAGCGAATGGTTTATTTTTTGTTCAAGAAAAAAAATCAAAACATCCTTTGACACAATTACATAAAATAATAACACATGGTTGATGGTGGTGTCTGTGATATCCAAACATCCAAAGTTTACTTTGGAAGGAAGCATCCATGTGCAAATATGAACATTGTTCGATGGCATGTTTCCACTAAAACTTAAATAGCAAGTTTGCTGATTGACATATCAATGTGGTATGTTTTTTGTCTTTTCAAGACTACAGTTTGCTCGGTGAATGTCATCACAATCACATTATACATAGTCATGTGCTATATTTCAATTCAACATAATATTTGTACTTATGCATTAAAACCATTTTCAACTACTTATCCGACAAATTATGAGAAGTTCTAGAAATTATTAATAATAAGGGGCTGTTTGTTTACCTCTTAATAGGGCTCTTAATGGTTCAGGTCTCTTACTTTTACTGGTTAAGCACTTAATGGTTCAGACTGTTTGTTTCGCCAGCATATATCTGAATGGTTCAGACATTTGCCTCTGAATGGTTAAGCATTATACTAAGTCTGAACGGTCAAGACCTCTAATCTTAATTGGTCAGACATTTGTCTCTGAATGGTTAAGCATTATACTGACTCTTAATGATTCGGACTTCTTACTGATTCAACACTTAATGGTTCAGACCTCTTACTGATTTAGCACTTAACCATTCAGAAGTTGCCAAACAGCTCCTAAGTGTTTTGGTTAGCCTGTAATAAATTTACCCCATTGATTTTTTTTTTTCAAACCCTTACCCATTAGCCGAAACTTCTAATTTCCATCAAATACCATGTTTTAACCCATGATTTGGTAATGTTTAAAATTAAACCGACTCTTAATATAATCCAAGTGTTTCATGGTCTCAAGACCATATAACACATTACTTACTATAATAAACAATCGCATCCATTCATGAGTTTTCAAGTTTTCATCATTTTTACCTGACCCGGTTTAAGATTGGATGAGGCCGCTACTAAACTATTCATCCTCTACACACGTTTGTGGACTTCATATTTTTTCATATGTTTCGGGTGCCATTTTTTTAAAATGAGATGGATCCGATGCTTATCATTTTTAATTCGTGTCATTTCATCTAATTAGGATTAGTTATAGTGGGCCTTCCGGCCTTCCACCCAGTGGCGGATCCAGCCAGTTTTTTCACTGGGTTCCTTTTTCCAAATCATACAAGGTTTACACTACAAAAAAACGTTCTTTTCCAAATCATACAAGGTTTACACTACAAAAAAAAGTTTTTTTCCAAATCATACAAGGTAAACCCCTCTAAATCCGGCCCTGCTTCCACCCGTGGCATTTATACATTTCTAAAACCATTATAATTACGTAATTCATTTGTCACGACCTTTATTTACTTTGACAAGTAAATATCAAAATTTTGCATTAATATTTCATCAATGACATTAAGTATATCCTTGGCTATTCAATCACATTTTCCACAACTTTGAAATAGTTCATCAAGTAATCTTATATAACTTTATGGTTATTTATAATCTAGCTTTGTGGCTATTCATCATAAAACTTTCATAAGTGTTTCACCAACCAAGCCTATATAGCTTTGTGGCTACTCATCATCAAACTTTCATCAATATATATATAGAGTCAACAAAATGTGAGAGGGACGAACAATAAATTGTGGTCCAATCAAGGGCTACCAAGTGTCAGCCATTGATCTCTCTTTTTTTTAATTGTTTTTGTGTATGTATATGCATGTAACTTTTGTGAGGTTAATACTAATGTACAAATCTTCGAAATCAAGTCTTACAAATTTAACACCCAGCTGCAACGCCGAGTTTTGTCTGGCTAGTCGTTTAAGATTTGTTTTTCATGAACCCTAAGTTCAAACTTCAAACGCTGAAACTTAAAGTGTCAATCCTATAAATAACAAATTAAAACCCCATAACTTAAAAAACTCAAAACGAAATAATTTGGGAAAATTTCATCAAAATCGAACCAAATCCCAGAAACTACTCAACTTTAAATTAAAGAAAAAACCCCAAAATCAATATTTTGAGTGAATACCCAAATTACCCTTTTACCCTCAGGGAAAAATAGGGCTGTAAACGAGTCGAGTCGAGCTGAGCTAGACCTAGCTCGAGCTCGGCTCGAACTCGATTCGAGCTGGCACGACTCGAGCTCGAATTTCAAATCGAGTTGAGATTTGAGGCTCGAGCTCGACTAGAATTCGAGCTAGCTCAGCTCGGCTCGATCTAGCTCGAACTAACAAAAAACCGCAAAATTTACTACTTAAAAATGAATTTTCTTCATAGACTAAGGGCCATAATTGCCATTTAATTTAACCATATGGCTAAATATGCAATTATAAATAGTTAATAGTTAATTCACTTTGTATATTGTCTTTACCTTCTTTTATAGGGGAAATAATCCCTTAGTTTTTGTTTTCTAAGTGATGTGGGACCAAAAAAATTGAAGGATGTAAACCTTATCGAGCCAGCTCACGAGCTCACGAGCCGAGCCAAACCGAGCCGAGGCGAGCTGGCTCGTTACCAACTGAGCCAAATTCGAGCCGAGCTTTCTTCGAGTTTTTTTCGAGCGAGTTTCGAGCGAGCTGCGAGTTTTTTGAACACCCCTAGGGAAAAACCTCAACACTCTGTGTTCCATAGTTCACTAATAGGAGGAAAGGAAATATAAAGAAAATAAAAATATTTTATGTTCTAGAGTTTTATTTAAAGAAGGAAAAGAGGGAAAATTAAACATGTCGTGTTCACGAGTTTCATTTAATGAAGAAAAAGAAAGGAAATGGAAGGAAAACTAGGCTAAATTCTTTAGTTTTTCTGTCCTTCCGATTTGAAAGGAAATGGAAGAAAATAGGGGTGAGCATAAATAGGTCCGGACCGATATTAACCGATAACCGACCCGTAGAGATGGCAAAAAAGCATAAGCCCGACGGGTATGCCCGAAACCCGAAAATACTGGCCGGGTATACCCGAAACTCAATGGGTATGGGCTTAAAAAAAGAAAAAATCGGGTACAGGTACGGGTATGAGATTTAGTGATACCTGCCCGATACCCAGCCCATTTACCCGAAAGTATCATATTATAGATTTCCATATATATAAACTTAGTACATGTACTTATTACCTTCTTTATAGTCATATGTGGATATGTATTTGGCAGGTGCTTAGTGAACAAATAACTTATTTTTAAGCATGTATATTGGATATGGAAGCTATCACCCTTTATTATGCGAATGTTTATGCAATTAGATGGTCCTGATACAATTACTTAATTAAGTAATCGTTTGATTAGTTTGGTATATATGGTCTGGATATGATAGGTAAGTTATTAATCGTATTTTCATTTGTTATAGTCATTAAAATAGTAAATTATATAGACATCAAAGTAAAAATTGCACAATTGTCCCAACGGGTATTTTTATGTAATTAGCGGGTATACCCGATACCCGCGGGTATGCCCGATACCCGACGGGTAATTACCCGACAAATAACCGACGGGTAATGGTCCGGGTATGGGACAAAGAATTGCAACCGGGTACGGGCCTGGGATTACTAATACCCGGCCCAAGCCCGGCCTTTGTCTTAATTGTCGAGTGTTGTGTGCCTTATGTCCAAGGCTTGATACAAAACTACCATCGAGCCGGGGGTCTCACTGGAAGCAGCCTCTCTATTCCTACGAGGTAGAGGTAAGGCTGTCTACATCTTACCCTCCCCAGACCCTACCTTAGCTTTGCTATTGGTGGGATTTATTGAGTATGATGATGATGATGATAACGACGACTTTGGCTCTAGGTTATGGGCTGGCATAAGCAGCCCATTGGAGATATGATATTTTTATTACCTACTTAACTAATTCATGGCAAAAACAAACCATCATTTATCATTCGCTTTTTTGACCATTAACTTACATTTGTTCGGTGTTATGTTTGAATTCCTTGATATTTTTAGATGTCTGGATATTTGAATTATAAAGTTTTTGTTTACATCTTTTGATGTTTTTCTACGTTTGCCAATGAATAGGAAATATATTACACACATCAACATTTGGTAACATGTTTTGTCATATATTTCTTTCGGACATTTTAACGAACACTTGGTGTGTAAAGAGTTTAACTATGGATATTAGACATTATCATGAAACATAAAACAATCCATGAAGCTTAATTAACTTGCAAATTTAATAATTGTCATGAAACATAAACATTATCATGATTTTTTTATTACCTACTTTGAACACTTTGGTCGTTGAAATGAGTTCAAAGTAGGCTTCACAATTGACAATGAATAACAATTAAAGGAATTCAAACATAGAAAAAAAAAAGAGTGAATTACAAGTTTTCTCCTTTGTCTATATAACAAATATCAGGCGGTGTCATTTGTCTTTAAAATTGACGAGTTTTGTACTTAATGTTTGAAAATCTTGCACAGTATGTCCTTTGGCCCTAATCCAGTTAATTTTTCCTCCCTTCCACCTAGGGGTGTGCAATAACCGAACCGTTAGCCGAAACCGAACCGAAAACTGACAAAACCGAACCGAAACTAACCGAAACCGAATTAACCGAAAGTCGGTTAACGGATAATTTTTTTTACCATCGGTTAACCGAAATTAACCGAACTGAACCATTTTTTTTATATATTTCTAGCTTTTATACCTCTATTTCATGTATTACATGTTTTATACTTTCATTTCATGTAATAATACCTCTATTTAATTTATTTATGCATTCATTTCATTTATTTATACCTTCATTTCATTTATTTATACCTGCATTTTATGTATTTAAACATCTATTCATGCATTTATATCTCCATTTCATTTATTTATACATCCATTTCATGTATTTATACATCTATTTCATGTATTTATACCTCCATTATATGTATTTTTAAGAAAAAAAAAATTAGCCCTTGTTTGAATCGGTTATTAACCGAAAATTAACCTAACCGAACCGAAAACCGATAAATTAACCGAATTAAATGAACCGATTAACCTATGACTTCGGTTACGGTTACAGATAATGCTAATAACCGAACCGTGCACACCTCTACTTCCACCACAACCACATTAAAAACAAAACTTTCTATATATAACCCTAAAATAAGTTACAAACAATACAAAAATTAATCAAAATTCACAAAACAAAAGATCATCAAAACTTTCTATTTGTCATAGTCTCATAGGGTGTTTGGGATTCCTTATAATAAGTCTTTTTTAACTTCTCTAAAAAGTTAATAAGTCAGAAATTGTGACTTATTAACTTCTTCCCTCACAACACAAGCAATCCCAAAGAGACTATAAGTCATTTTTAACTTCTCAAAAAGTTAATAAGTTATAAGTTGATGAAAATAAGGAATCCCAAACACCCACTCATTCACCCTTTTAGTTCTAAGCTTCAACACATCCACACCCCTCCTTAATGTTGATACACTTTTTGTGGACGCGACTCAGTTCGGTTCGACTCGGTTAGGTTCAGTTCAAGACCGACGCCGCGACATTCCTCTGTCGTGCGCCCCAGAGATCGACACGCGAAGCACGAATAGCCGCGAACCGTTTCCCGACGCCACATCACCATGACATCACCATGATGTTGTCATGATGATGTCATGTGATAAGTTTTCAATGCATAGATTGCATGAAGTGAACGTGAATCTAACATTCTAACCATAAATTGTTGAAATTATTTAGTGTTTTCATGAAGAACTGAAATCACGAATAACCAAGTATTTCGTGATGCATGATTTATATTTGTTTATTCTCATGACATCCACTAAGAATCATCTATGCATGGAAAATGAATGACGAAGAACCTGAATGATCATTTGACAAAGAACCCAACCTTATTGATAAAGGTTGACGAAGAACATCAGTCTGACGAAGAACCAGCCATACATCAACATGACGAAATACCCTTCATATGTATGACGAAGAACCAGCAATTCATGTGTGACGAAGAACTCACGAAACATGTGAGACGAAGAACATTCTTCGTCGTTATTCTTCGTCGTTCTGGTTCTTCGTGGGTCTTGCTGATGTGTAGGCTATGTTGAACGGTTCTGTTTAAACGTAAGGGAAAACATGAAAACATACCTGTCACAGCAGACAGTGCAGTAGAGAATCCAGTGATGGAAGAAGCCATGGAGTTCGACATCTTAGTCAAGATGATTTGGTTCCTCCTTAGGGTGCTGACTGGTGATGGTGATGATTAAACCGAAAGGGTATCGGCTATGGAGAGAGAGGCGAGATTGGTGTTATAATTATTAGGTTATCTCTAAGTGTGTAACTGTGTAACCCTTTAACCTCTACATAAGTCTCTTTATATAAGCACCCATGAGGAAACCTAATTAGTTAATAAGGGTAATATGGTCCATCAACAATTACCAACTAATTATTTAATAGGTTATTATATATTTTGATCTATATTATGTAAATGATTATAATGGCTACTAGATTAAATATTAAACATAATATATTTAATCTTACATTCTCCCACTTAGCCGAGTAATCATTTACCATGAGTATTAGATAAGCCTGATCAGAAGTTAACACTCATTTTAGCCTTAAACAAGTACTATAGCAGAGAAATACAACCGTTGAATCATTATGCGACTCAGGACCCCCATTAGTCATACTATAGCCTTAATTTAAAACCTAATCGTCATGATCAAAATACGCATAAGCCCTTTGTTTGATTTGTAACTTTATTTGTCTATATGCCATTATACCGGTTGAACATATTCTAAGAGACATACAAAATCAAACTGAGGAAATTTCATTAATCATAAAACATAAGCTAGTACAATATGCTTAAATAAGGTCTTTACTAAATCCCATATTCCGAACATGTTCTTCGTAAACCTTAGGAGGGAGACCTTTACTCATCGGATCCGCAAGCATATCTTTAGTACTAATATACTCGATACTAAGATTATTTTCCTCAACTCGTTCACGTACGAACATATATTTTGTATCGAGATATAAACCAGCTCCAGTCGAACTGTTACTGTTGGAGAAACTAACGGCAGCTGAATTATCACAATAAAGCTTCAATGGTCTAGAAATGGAATTAACGATTTTGAGTCCAGTGATCAGATTTCTAAGCAACATTCCATAACAGGTTGCGTTATAAACAACAATGTACTCTGCCATCATTGTGGAAGTTGGGGTCAACTGTTGTTTATGACTCTTCCATGAGATAGGGCCGCCTGCTAACATAAAGATATAGCCCGAAATGGATTTCTTGTCATCTTTGTATTTGGAAAAGTCAGAATCAGAATAGCCCACCACTTCTAAATGATCACTTCTTCTATAAGTCAGTTTATAGTCTTTCGTCCCTTGCAGATATCGAAGTACCTTCTTAGCTGCTTTCCAGTGATCTAGGCCAGGATTAGTCTGATAACGGCCTAGCATTCCAGCAATATAAGCGATATCAGGGCGAGTACAGACTTGAGCATACATCAGGCTCCCGACTACTGACGCCTAAGGTATCTGGCTCATTTGCTCATTCTCAACCTCTGTTGTCGGACACTAGAATTGTCACAACCCCCGATCCCTTATCTGTCCCGGGAACGGGTGGACGCGAGCTCAGAGTTTGGTGGTATCAGTTATTTAATCTTGCAGCGGAATTTACATCAGGACCGTAGTTAGGAAATGTTTATCAGAGTAAAACCACCATATTTGATATTAGTAATCACATGGGCAAAACCCAAGTTTCTTATTACAATACATTTATAGGGGCAAACCCCATTTTAGTGAATTTAAAACATCGTTTATTAGGTAACTTTTATAGCCACATTTTTCCCAAGCCTTCAGTGCTCTCCAGCTAGCTTTTCACTAATTGGCTGTTCACATTGTGTTACCAGTAACGTGTTTTAAAAACATTTGTCAGCGGGAAATACTGGTGAGTGAATCCCAGTTTAATCAAGAAACATTTTATCAATTAAAACATTATTGAGAGCGATTACATTGTTTATTTCTACACAATTACTCATTCAGTATTTGCCACTCGACCGGATCTATGGCTATGGTCAAATTACCCATTGGCTAACTCGTCGTCCAATGGTAATGCACTGTCATTCAGACTTACTACTACTCGTAGTAAATTTTGTATACAAAACCCCATAATACCGGCAGTAATTGAATAACTACAAAGACTCAATCACCGCTTAATCGCATTGTAAAACATTTAAGGTTTTGTAAAATATTCTAAAAACATTACAAAAAGAGGATAAACTCACATTGCTATTTTAGACTTCACGTAAGGGTTTCCTGGATATAATCTATAATTTACACAAATGCACATAGGTTAGTATCATAACCCTTTGAAAATATTAATGATACCCTCCCCGAGACGGTATTCCAATAACTACGTCGGGCAGAACCACGACAGTTATTACGGAACCCTAAATCAATCGGGCAGCGTATCTATTACGAAACTGGGGTTATAATACTTACAACGGAGCAGAACCTCGCTAATTAGGGGGTATAATACCCGCGTATTATAATATGCCTACTACAGAAATTGTGATTTGAGAATTGAGAATGAACGAGTTGAAATGAATTCTGATGCCTGCTATTTATAGTTGCTGATACTTGACTCTCAGGCGGCCCGCGTAAGGTAAGGCAAAGCCTTACGCGGCCCGCGTTAACTCCAGTCAACTCAGTAGCTTAGCTGGGTCATCAACTAGGTTGTCCAGGTGTTGGGCCACGTGGCGGCACCGGGTCGCGCCACAATTCAGGGCACTCGCGGCCCGCGTAGACTAATGGGAACACTTACGCGGCCCGTATCAACTTAATGAAATCAACGAAATCAGATCTATAGCTTCATACCGCCCGCGTGAAGTTGGGGTGAGGTCCTACGCGGCCCGCCTCAACTTATAATTCAGATTTTTAATTTATTTTCATATGTTATAACATATTTCGGGCTCGGTTTTCACATATGGGATGTATTTTAGAAAGTGTAGGGTGTCAGGGGTGTTTTAGGAGGGTTGGTATATTTTGGGTATCACTTCTGGGTTATTTAATAAAATATATAGTGCACTCACATTAAGTATAGTGACCCAATTCCACTTTATCCCTACGTCACGAGACAGAACCCCAACGAATTTAGGCATTGCCTTGACATACGTTACGGGGCCCTACGTCACTTGGACAGAGTATCAGTTATCAGGGGCTACAATACTTAAAACGGGCAGGGCTTTGGAATATTATTATTTATGGGGTGAATTAAAGATATAGCTAAACATATAGCTAGAGATCGAGAGGAGAAAGGATATGTGTCATTTGAATGTTCTAATGTCTCTATATATACTAGTTTGGAAAGCTTAGAGAATAAGCAACAATTGATTCCTTCTTCTTAAAGTTTGGACACGTACACATACAAATTCATTACATAAACTTTTGATTTCTTTTTGTTTTTCATGTAGCCATGCACATGTTAGTTTACTATTATTATTATTATTATTATTATTATTATTATTATTATTATTATTATTATTATTATTATTACTACGTCACTCATTTGGCGCATATAACTTCTAAAATATGACGTTTCATAAAACAATGAACATGTCATTAGAACGCAAATAATCTTATCTACCTTTTGAACCAAGTTTTATTGAAAATGGAGTAGGTTTAAATACCATGTATAATTTAATTATTAAAATGGTTTCTACGTTTTGTCAAACCACCTTATATTTCTATTGGTCAACTTACCCATGATGCATCCTTTTTAATAACATAAGTTTTTATATATATATATATATATTTTTTAAATAAAAATTTTGGGATTGTTACATCCTCCCCACCTTGTTTTAAATCTCGTCATCGAGATTCCCTGAAATATGGATGAATATTTTTAGTTAGTTTAATTTCTAGATATATTCTGGTTTTTATTTTGAATTCTACTTTACTTTGACCAGAACTATTCTCTATGTTTTGAGATTCTTATTTTCTTAAGAATTATGAATGAAGGTAAACTTACTATTATCGTAAATTTTAGATGTTTTGTGTTTTAACACAATTTTTAGTTATAGGTTTCCTAATGCGTCAATAATCGCAAAGGAAATTCTTATACTTCTGATGGCGTCCCAACTTAAAAGGGTTCCTGTCGTTCATTTTGTCGTACGAATTTCGAGACGGATAATCAAACGAAATAGTGTTTGATATCAGAATTTAGAGACATATACGAAATATTTTTAATAAATCTAAAATTATCATTGACACACTTGTTCGTGATTTATTCCTACTTGTCAATCAATATAGTCTTTGGATTTCCTCATAGACATACACCTTTATATAATATTTCATATACTGTAATATGCACACTATCCATAATGTCAATGTTTTTAACAGATTCACAAGTCAGATATCAGGTCATGGTACTATTTAGGGAATTTCATTATCATAACATATATTCCATCTCACCCGGTCTCGCCGGAGAGGTAACCCCATCTCACCCGGTCTTGCCGGAGAGGTAACCCCATCTCACCCGGACAAGCTGGAGAGTCTACCGCACCATGCCCAGTTTTGCCGGAGAGGCAATTATCATAGTATTTCCCATAAATAGACTTTTCTTAAATTAGGATTTTGAAAGTACATCGTTTATTATAGTTTGCATCAAGAAATAAGGAAATCAGTATTCTCATGATGGATCATATTATAGAACCGAGTAGTATCAATAAACAAGAAATAACAGTGGCCAGTTGTTATCGCTTATTTATCATACAGGCACTGTTCTAGTCATCATCCTCACGGAATCCCAATAACCATCACACTTTATCTATGCAAGTAATTGGCTTATCTCAAAGCTTTATACTAAGGCATTATTCTTAAGTTCAAGTCTAAATACTGTCCTGGTTGTTACCAGTGAATATCCCAACTCTTTCATTTAAGCATAGATATTATTATGGTTGTGGTTATTTTTTTTTTTTTAGAGAATGGAGTTTCAAATATATCATTGTCTCTATTGATACTATAGCTAGTTTCGATGTAATGAGTATACTTACAGCTAAATCTATTTATGCATATATAATATTAGATTCCGTTACAAGGAATATTTCTTTGAGACAAGTGGCATTTTAAAACATAGTAGGTTTCATGGTTTATTCTTATAATAACTTCATATTTTCATATGAATTACCAATGATATTTCTTCTTATGTTTATCTCACAGAAGATATTATATTGGGTATACCATCAAGAAATTCTATTGGGTATATGCATATATGTGTACAAAATTTCAAATATCTTATGGAATATATAAAATAATAACTATACATTCGATGGTACCAATTATCAAGCTTATTTCCATGACTTTATTTTATCCTTTTATAAAAGTAATGTATTGAAATAAATTTCTATCAAATATAATATTTTGGGAATTAAAAGTTTAGGGAAATAAATTACTCAAAATATAAATTTTCTGGACTCATAAGAACAGTTTTTTTTTTTTTTTTAACTAATGAGTTAAACAATACCAGACTCACTATTTATGTTACCTTAATAATTTCTCCTCAAGTAACCATCTATATATTTATTCCAATTATCACATTTCTACCTTTTCCTTTATAAGAATCAATTATAATATACATTTAAGATTGAGAGGCATTATTTAGAAGAATATGTGCATATGTGACCCATGACATTGTATTTATGGGTTACCAAGAGATATATATACTATACATAAATTACTTTCTGTAATTCATAACAAGATAGCGGATAAGATTAAATATTAATATATAGTATAACTCAAAACACATAACATAGTAAGTAATACAAAGTTTGACGTTTCAAAAATTGATTCTAAATATATTTGAGTAATATACATGTATTGAAATATGTATGTATATCCCATACAATATTAATAGTAATTTATTTAAAGATATTACAATATTAAGATTGTAATCTGATTTTTAAATAAAGTTTTATAAAGGACAAACGTACTAAACACACATTTGATTCAACTATTCTTATGTGGGGTATCCATTTTAAATTCTAGTTTGAAAATTGAATGTTTAGGAACATTTTAACGTGCAAGGATAAAAAATATACAGTATATTATTTTCGTATAGTATAATATACTTATACTTATGAGAAGATAGTATTTGTATACATATTCTAGTAAAAAGATCTAATAGCCTTGTTACATTTTAATAAACCCGCAACGGACTTAAAACATAAGTGCATATACTATTCTATACTATATTATACTTATTAAAATTTATTACACCATGATATTTTATTAAAATTTTAGATATAAAATATATCTTTTACTTACTGTACTATCTTATAGTAAAATATACTATTCATATATCATTGTAAAATGTTTTATCATTATACTAATAATATAAAAGGTACAGATGAACTCAAATATTATGAGTTATAAGATTATAAGTGTAATATATAAATAAAAAATATATATTTGACTTACTGTACGAGTCGAATATTTGAAAATTTTATATTAGATTTTAAATATCAAATTATTTTTTCCAACCGAAAACCGTATAGGATAGACACCCATATGTACTAGTGGATTTCTATCTTTGGTCAAACTTTAACACATGTTTGAAAAATAAATATTTTCCTCAAGTATTTCGTTAAAGATACTCCAAAGAGGTACTTCAAAATAAATTTAAGTTTAAACTAATAAATTATTTTGAGAAAGAACATCTTAATAAAAATAATTTATTTATGGTTTTAGGCAAACCAACAAACCATGTGCTAATATAAAAAAACCAAAATTAAAACTTCGCAACTACTTAGAGTAAGTTTAACATCCAATTTATCAACTCCACTCATTTACTAATCTTGTATTATTTAACTATTATACATCAGCCAGCTGACTCGAATATTTTTCTTTATAATTTAGGATACACAATCCAGTAACTAATATGACTGGTTAATCTTATAATTAATTATTCCCAAGCATAAGACCTATTCTGGATATACTTTAATATTAAAGATATGTAGAAATGCTTTCAACGTTTAGTTACGCCTTTCTACGTAGTCCAACTAACCCAAATCTCTAAAATTTTTAAATGATTTTATTTAATCATGAATACCTATCACATTCAATTAACCATCTATTTTATCGCTAAGTATTTCAATGGAAACTTTTACAAGTGATCCCAACATAAATTATTTCATAAAATTATGAAAGTATGAAGTCTTATCGTCAACTAGTTATAAACCAGAAATGATAAAATGGAGTGGTAAATTGGTACACCTGGGTTTCAAAACCTGCTTTAACTAGATCCACTAAAGCAATCTTTTAAAGATTTTACTATTTCTTATAAACCTTTTGGTTAATTCAATAGCTTTGGTTTTATTTATTGGAATATAAATTATTTTGAAACAATATTATTAAAACTACAAAGTTTTAAAGCTTTATACCATATATTTCAATATGTATTTTAAACCAAAGTAAATGGTTGGTTCCAAAAGAAAGTCATGAGCTTTGTTAACAATTAACTTAGTTTGATATTAATTGAGTAGGTGGTATTAATCATCACAGACAAATTTCTAGCACAAACATTTGGGTACAATCATAAAATAGATTGATTAAAAACGGCAAACATTGCGACTCATATATATATATATATATGTATGTATTTATTACAAACTACAACTGGAATTCAAAATAAACTAGGGATTATGCATCCGTAACTTATTTTAATCTATATATGTTATAGGAGTATTATGCTCAACATGCCTTTATGTAAAGTTTATTCTATCTCCTGTCTCTACTAAGTTGTTTATCTAATAGGCAAAGTTCCTTTTAAAGTTTCTAGCTCATAGGTGGCATGGGTACTGGTACTGATTTGGCCGTTCAACTATTTAATATAAGTTAGCATTTACTGCTGTAGTGGCTAACATATGGAGATTTACCCATTGTCCATCTAATTCATCTTTCCCTAGTAGGTTATTGCCTGTTTCCTGAGTTTGTGCATTTATTTCCTGATTGATTATCGCTCCCTTTTGTTGTGACTTCTTTATTTTCTCTCGACTTTTGTTAATAATCCAACTTCTTTTCTTAGTGGTAAATGGTTTCTTAGACTGTGCCTTACGAACAAATATTCCTTCCTCAATATCTGCTGAGTATCCTGAGGGATTCGGTTGAAATGAGGTTCCCTTATCTTTTGGTGAACTATCTAGTTGACGATAGATGTCCGAAATTCTTTGCTTACCCATACTGTAGACTAACAAATAGTCAAATAATATAAAACACATAATCACATAAGTTATTTCCTAACACATAATTTAAAATTTAAGTGTCAGCAGAACACTTCTTTGGCTTGAACCAGTGGCTAGGCTCTGATACCACCTTCTGTCACAACCCCTGATCCCTTATCTGTCCCGGGAACGGGCGGACGCGAGCTCAGAGTTTGGTGGTATCAGTTATTTAATCTTGCAGCGGAATTTACATCAGGACCGTAGTTAGGAAATGTTTATCAGAGTAAAACCACCATATTTGATATTAGTAATCACATGGGCAAAACCCAAGTTTCTTATTACAATACATTTATAGGGGCAAACCCCATTTTAGTGAATTTAAAACATCGTTTATTAGGTAACTTTTATAGCCACATTTTTCCCAAGCCTTCAGTGCTCTCCAGGTGGCTTTTCACTAATTTGCTGTTCACATTGTGTTACTTGTAACGCGTTTTAAAAACATTTGTCAGCGGGAAATACTGGTGAGTGAATCCCAGTTTAATCAAGAAACATTTTATCAATTAAAACAGTATTGAGAGCGATTCCATTGTTTATTTCTACACAATTACTCATTCAGTATTTGCCACTCGACCGGATCTATGGCTATGGTCAAATTACCCATTGGCTAACTCGTCGTCCAATGGTAATGCACTGTCATTCAGACTTACTACTACTCGTAGTAAATTTTGTATACAAAACCCCATAATACCGGCAGTAATTGAAGAACTACAAAGACTCAATCACCGCTTAATCGCATTGTAAAACATTTAAGGTTTTGTAAAATATTCTAAAAACATTACAAAAAGAGGATAAACTCACATTGCTATTTTAGACTTCGCGTAAGGGTTTCCTGGATATAATCTATAATTTACACAAATACACATACGTTAGTATCATAACCCTTTGAAAATATTAATGATACCCTCCCCGAGACGGTATTCCAATAACTACGTCGGGCAGAACCACGACAGTTATTACGGAACCCTAAATCAATCGGGCAGCGTATCTATTACGAAACTGGGGTTATAATACTTACAACGGAGCAGAACCTCGCTAATTAGGGGGTATAATACCCGCGTATTATAATATGCCTACTACAGAAATTGTGATTTGAGAATTGAGAATGAACGAGTTGAAATGAATTCCGATGCCTGCTATTTATAGTTGCTGATACTTGACTCTCAGGCGGCCCGCGTAAGGTAAGGCAAAGCCTTACACGGCCCGCGTTGACTCCAGTCAACTCAGTAGCTTAGCTGGGTCATCAACTAGGTTGTCCAGGTGTTGGGCCACGTGGCGGCACCGGGTCGCGCCACAATTCAGGGCACTCGCGGCCCGCGTAGACTAATGGGAACACTTAGGCGGCCCGTATCAACTTAATGAAATCAACGAAATCAGATCTATAGCTTCATACCGCCCGCGTGAAGTTGGGGTGAGGTCCTACGCGGCCCGCCTCAACTTATAATTCAGATTTTTAATTTATTTTCATATGTTATAACATATTTCGGGCTCGGTTTTCACATATGGGATGTATTTTAGAAAGTGTAGGGTGTCAGGGGTGTTTTAGGAGGGTTGGTATATTTTGGGTATCACTTCTGGGTTATTTAATAAAATATATAGTGCACTCACATTAAGTATAGTGACCCAATTCCACTTTATCCCTACGTCACGAGACAGAACCCCAACGAATTTAGGCATTGCCTTGACATACGTTACGGGGCCCTACGTCACTTGGACAGGGTATCAGTTATCAGGGCTACAATACTTAAAACGGGCAGGGCTTTGGAATATTATTATTTATGGGGTGAATTAAAGATATAGCTAAACATATAGCTAGAGATCGAGAGGAGAAAGGATATGTGTCATTTGAATGTTCTAATGTCTCTATATATACTAGTTTGGAAAGCTTAGAGAATAAGCAACAATTGATTCCTTCTTCTTAAAGTTTAGACACGTACACATACAAATTCATTACATAAACTTTTGATTTCTTTTTGTTTTCCACGTAGCCATGCACATGTTAGTTTACTATTATTATTATTATTATTATTATTATTTATTATTATTATTATTATAATTATTATTATTATTATTATTATTACTACGTCATCATTTGGCGCATATAACTTCTAAAATATGACGTTTCATAAAACAATGAACATGTCATTAGAACGCAAATAATCTTATCTACCTTTTGAACCAAGTTTTATTGAAAATGGAGTAGGTTTAAATACCATGTATAATTTAATTATTAAAATGGTTTCTACGTTTTGTCAAACCACCTTATATTTCTATTGGTCAACTTACCCATGATGCATCCTTTTTAATAACATAAGTTTATATATATATATATATTTTTTTAAATAAAAATTTTGGGATTGTTACAGGAATGAACCGAAAACATCTCCCTTAACTACTGGAGCGACGGAGGGTTTGCACTGTTGCATGTTGTAACGCGTAAGGACACGATCTATGTAAGCCTTTTGAGACAATCCTAAGATCCCTTTGTGTCTATCTCGGTGAATTTCGATACCAATGACGTAAGAAGCATCTCCGAGATCCTTCATGTCGAAGTTATGCGAGAGTAACCTCTTCGACTCATGCAATATGTCTAAACTATTACTTGCCAATAGAATATCATCTACTTAAAGGACAAGTATAGTAAAGTTGCTCCCACTCATCTTGAGGTAGGTGCATTGATCCACTTGATTCTTCATAAAACCTTGCTTCTTCATGACTTCATCAAACTTGAGGTACCATTGACGTGATGCTTGTTTTAACCCATAAATGGATTTCTTCAACTTACAGACTAGATGCTCCTGACCTTCAGGTTTAAAGCCTTCAGGTTGTTTCATGTAAACATCTTCGTCCAAGTCTCCGTTAAGGAAAGCGGTTTTAACGTCCATCTGATGCAGCTCTAAATCAAAATGAGCTACTAGGGCCATCACGATCCTTAATGAATCTTTACGAGAGACAGGTGAAAACGTCTCTTGATAATCAATTCCCTCTTTCTGAGTGTAGCCCTTTGCAACCAATCTCGCTTTGTAGCGTTCAACGTTCCCATTCAGATCCAGTTTTGTTTTGAACACCCATTTACATCCTACGGGTTTGACTCTGTTGGGTAATTCTACCAAATCCCAAACGTCATTTTTCTTCATGGATTCAAGCTCATCAATCATTGCTTTATTCCATTCAGAAGACTGATCACTGCTAATGGCTTAATTGTAAGAGATAGGATCATTGAGCTTTCCGGGATCCATTTCAGTCAGGTAGGTAACATAATCATCCTAATTAGTAGGCCTTCTTTGCCTAGATGACCTCCTGAGTGGATTATCGGGTTCAACGTTGTCTTGGTTTTGAATGTTTGATGTGCCTTCGTCATGAGGTATAATGGGTTCTGATTGTAGAGGTAAATTTGGAGTTGGTGCAGTAGCTTCGGGTGCAGTAGTTGCATTGGGTACAAGAGGAGTAATCGGAGTGATGGTAAGCGACGAGTCTCCCCCCCCCCCGCGTCTTGTACTTCTTGCAATTCTTCGTAAGGGTTGGTACTGCTCCCACTGACCTTGAAATCCTCCAGGAACGCAGCACGCTTGGTTTCAACAATACGGGTGACATGGGAAGGACAATAGAAACGATAACCCTTTGAGTTCTCAGGATACCCGATAAAGAAACAGGTAACTGTTTTAGGGTCAAGTTTCCTTAGGAAAGGATTGTAAAGTTTTGCTTCAGCAATGCAGCCCCATACTTTCATATATTTAAGACTCGGTTTCCTTCCTGTTCAAAGTTCATAAGGAGTTTTAGGGACAGACTTAGAAGGAACTATATTGAGTATATGAACAGCTGCTTTTAACGCTTCAGTCCAGAGGAATAATGGTAAATTAGTGTTGGCTAACATACTGCGCACCATGTTCATAAGGGTACGGTTTCTTCTTTCAGCGACACCATTCTGTTGAGGTGTACCAGGCATGGTGTATTGGTTCACAATCCCCTGGCCCTTACAAAACTCATAAAATAGACCAGGAGCTTGACCCACATCAGTATGTCTTCCATAATATTCACTGCCTCTATCTGATCTTACAACTTTAATCTGACGATCTAATTGCTTTTCAACTTCACCCTTATAATCTTTAAAAGTTGTAAGAGATTCAGACTTTTCCTTAATAAGATACAAGTACATGTAACGAGAATAATCATCAATAAAAGTGATAATGAAGTATGTCCTGTTATGCCAGCGATTTGGTAGGGACCACTAATGTCAGTGTGAATGAGTTCTAATAAATTAGAGCTCCTAGTGTCACCTTTTTTATTCTCTAATGTCATTTTACCTTTAAGACATTTGACACATGTTCCAAAATCAGAGAAATCAAGAGGAGGTAAGACTTCATCCTTTACAAGACGATTTAATCGTTCTTTTGAGATGTGGCCTAAGCGTTGATGCCACAACGTGGACGAAGTCTCTAAGTCTCGTTTCTCTTTCATCTTTGTGAGTGATTCATTAATGTTATATGACAACAAAGATTTGGAAAAATTATCATATAGTTCTAATCTATAGAGACCACCATCCAGAATACCAGTGCCATAAAGAACATAATCATAGAGGATAGAGAGTTTGCGATGACCATGGGAAACAATAAAACCGTCCATGTCTAACTTTGGCCCTGATACAAGGTTCCGAGTTACCTCAGGAACATATAAGGTATCATAAAGTTTAATACATAAACCAGTTTTCATAAATAATTGTAATGTTCCAATGGCCTTCACGTCTAATTCTCGATCATCCCCAACCTTAAGCGTTCTTTGGTTTCTTTCCAGCTTCCGGATTGTAAGGAATCCCTGAGTTGAATTGGTAACATGAACCATAGAACCAGAATCAAACCACCAAGAATTAGCAGGAACACTTATGTAACAACCCTCATTAAAAGTCCTATTTATTTTATTATTTTATCCAATAGGAAACCCTAATTGTGACACCCAAGTGATTCTGCACAAACCCTAAAATTTTCAGAACAATCAGAATCAGGATCAGGGCCCCTAAAACTCAGGGGGGGCTATTCCCCATTGATGATTATCATCACAATTCGTTGTCAAATTCAAAAATTAAAAATCCGTCGATTCAGCAGGCCTACACCCACACGTGGCCACCCTATAATGAAAATATGTCCCTTACGGACCGTAAGGGATTAGTCTTACGGTCCGTAAGCATGTCAAAAATCGTGTATAAATAGCAGGCATTGGCACTTGATTTCTGGCGATTGAACGACGATAAAATTCAAATTGTACGCAGAGATATCGTCCAAATACTCTAAAAACACACACGAATCACTAATTAGTATAGCGGGGTGCTGCTGCGATACAGGGTATTAACTCGATCGCTGCTACGATTCAATGTCCGATCGATAGAAACTATCCGATGGATGTTTAAGTGCTATCCTTTGTCATTTTTGTCGTGATTCCGACAGGATGTTTGAGTACCACCCGAATTCGGGGAATACTCTGTCATTCGTTGTGAATCCGATGGATGTTTAAGTGATTGCACTTTGTCATTCGTTGTGAGGGTTTTAATCTCGTGAGTTATCGTAAATGCTGTATTAGTTAAATACCTAGTTCGTGTGCACTAGGTTACAAGGATAAATCAATAGGCTAAGCTCTGCCTGTATAAATCTGCAATATATCAAGGCTTATCTGTAGACTAAACTTTGGCCGTATGAATCTGCATGTTTATAATGTGAGTCATTCTCTTTTTATCAACTATTTTACAATACCTCAAATTATTTTCAAAAGTTATAATTACAGGGACTAAGTCGTGGATATCTTGAATCACTGGCTAGTGGGGTATTGTGCACATTACTAATTTTCTCCCAGTTAGGTTCATTGACCTACTAGGGATAATCATCACTATTTAGGTTCATTGACCTAATAGTGGTATGACCATCGTCACCATTGTGACATGTCACCATTGTGACACGGCGCCAGATAAAAATAAGATAGAAGCCATTGTAATCGCTCTTATGCTGTAATTAATAACTATGCATCATTTTAAGTAAATAGAATGATTCACTCAGTATTTCCCGCTGACAAAACCTTTTTAAAACGCGTTTCAGGTAATTACAGTAGATTGGAGTAAGAGATGGATACGGCACTAAAAGGCATCAAGAAGTGGCTTATTTATTAATTAAATCAAATTAAGAAATATTGTTTTATGTAATTAAATTTATCTTTATTAAAGCTACCATTGTAAAATATGGGTTTATCCCATCTATTTAATAAATAAAATCCGGTGTTTTCTAAACTCTGATATTTTTCCTAACTCATGGTCCTGATGAAATTTCCGCTGCAATATGTTTTCAAAATAATCACCGGTACCACTTGGCTGTTCGCGACTCCCGATTCCGTCCAGGGTGGGTTGGGGGTCGTGACAGAAGGTGGTATCAGAGCCACTGATTTAAGCCTTTAGGTGTTGTAACAATAATACCTAAGTTTGTATAAAAGAGTTAGGAGATTGCTGTTAACTGGTAGCACACATGATAACATTTAGACTTGAACTTAAGAAAAGATGCCTTAGTATCAGATTCGAAATAAACTAAGTACTTGTGTAAATAAAGTATGATGGATTTTGGTATGACGTAAGAATGACAATTAGAACATTGCAGGCAATAGTACTTAATTGTTATTTCTTGCTTATTGATATTACTTGGTCTGGAATAGGATATATTACGGGAATACAAATTTCCCTAATTCTGGATAAAAGCCTAATAAAAGAGGCACTTTTAAAAATACTATTTATGGGAAATTTTCTCCGGCAAGACTGGGTATGGTGTAGCAGACTCTCCAGTTTGTCCGGATATACTGAGGTTACCTCTCCGGCGAGAACCGGATAAGACGGGGTATATCATATGTCAAACAAGTGACAAGATTTCCCTAAATAGTATCATGACCTGATATCTGACTTGTTTTTGGAAATAAGAATCGGTTAAATACATTAACCTGATAGAGGGTATGTATATTACAGGAGCATGTGAAATATATGATTATATAGATATGTATATCTATAAGAAATTCCAAAAAGTCAATTAGAAATAAAGCACAAGCATATGTGTCTAGATTTCTTTATTAGGAATCTATTTTCCAATATCAAACATTATTTCGTTTGATTATCTACCTCGTAACTCGTACAATGAGAACCCTTTAAATTGGGACACTATTAAAAATATAAGAATTTCTAAATAGACTATTAATGCAAGTAAGAAGTATGTAAAGTTATGCTAGTGCACAAGAAAACACATGAAACTTAAATTATACTTCCTCAGACATTGAAGTATATCACACACTACTTCCAAGGCAAGACCTTTGGAAAATATAAATTAGGCACAATGACACCAATGCTAATTCCGTCAAATAGAAGAACTACTAATTAAAAGGAAGCACTTTACCACGCGATCCTACAAACAACCTGAATCTCGTAGAGGTACGTTGTAACAAGATTTCACAACTATTGGTGCACAGTCTAATCAGAGTCATAATTATTAGCACTGCAAAAGGAGTCATATACTTTTGCAAATCCCCTATTTCATTTTATTCGACATTCCCTGGTAATTTCACTTAACACCAGTTATCACACGAAATTCCAGATAAAAGTTCTTATATTTCTTTCGTTGAAATTCTGACTTTTGCATATAATAAATTAACTTTCGTGTTTCTACTTCCCCTTAATGGTCATTATACCAAGAGGATTTCTTTCATAGTAGCGAATATTGATCAATTTCATTTCTTGGTAAATCGACACATTACACATGCACTATTTGTTGTGCATGTGACTCATTTGATTTATAAAGACCACTGGATGGCTTCATTCCGATTTGTTATTTTATCCAAACTCAAATATCATTCCGCTTTTTGTACTGTGAACCGCATTATTGCAAAACAATAACTCCTTGATATCGAGTCAATGAATTTCTTAATTTAATTTTCTTTAGCATATATAGTTTCTATTGTGACCATGTCCGAACTTTCTTATTAAAACTTGTTTTGTTTAAATCAAGTTCAAATTATTTGACTTGCTCACATTACATATTCATTTCAAGATTCCATATAATGGATGGAAGCTATCATATTCAAAATAGTCCCAACAACCACTTCATTTGTTTTGAACCATAATGGGCTTGTTTAATCTTCGACTTCATTGAATCATTTCTTTGATCATGATCACCTTGTACTAACATTTTCACAAAATTTAAAGCTTGCACTAATCTCGTTTATATATATATCATATACAGATTTAATTATTTATAAAAAGCCATCTTAACACAAATCGTGTGCTAAGATAATGAAACACAAATTCTTGTCATATTTCAGTGTATCTCTTAATGATTCTTACAACAGCAATCAAGTCTTTCATGATAATTATTGCTTTAACAATCTTCAATCGAAAAACATTATATAAAATTAATTATATATGGAAATTTACATAAGTAATTACCTAATTTACAAAATAGTATTACTATATTCTTATTAAACCATTGAGGTGAAGAAATTATATTTTTATATATATGTATAAAAAATTTATGTTTAAATTATACTCTCATTTAAGTGTATGTTTAGATAATTATTACTAATATCAGTTTTATTATTAGTAATAAAATATTAATAGTAATAGTGTTAGTATTATTTTAAAATACTAGGGTTATTGTCAAGGGCAGATATTGAATAGCCTAGCCATAGTTAGGCATGGACTGGCCACCTATGCTTAAACAAGGCAGCACTAACCAATATCCACCATGATAATGACTAGTTAATATATATAAATTAAGTCATCATACTTATTTAATAAATTTTAATTATATATGAAAATATATATACTTTGTACTGTAAGGAGAAGACATATTTTCATAAAACAATACAAGAATTAGAGGTACAAATAAAACTATATAAATAATAGTCTATCACATGTTTTGTGGTAACTATGTACAGTAACGCTCTGGCAAGAAAATGACCATATAAGAATAATATGATAGTCATCAATTACGTTGGGTTAGGGGAACATTGTAATATATAAGAATAGTCTCCGTTTTCACTTATTTACAACATTTGTAAATACATTCACAACGTTATATGATTTTAAAATGATCACATAGAATCGACCCATTAAGTGTTATATATTTACAAAATATTTTACAAATACTTTTGTACAATAAATATTTTTACACCTTTAATTTTTATTTAACGTTATAAATAAAAGTGATTTCTTTTACAAAATAATAATACTAAAATATTTTGTAATGTAATAACTTCATTGCGGTGTTTTGTAATATATATTACATAGTAAATATAAGTTATTTTACATAGTATAGTAAAATACTAAAATAACATTTATTTAAAAGTGGTGACCATTTACATATAGTAAAAAATGCATAACAAATAAATATATATTTATATTTGATATATAAGATATGGTTCAGACAAGTACACAAATAATATATATTACATTTGCTTTACAAATATAATATAAATTGGTCATGCCAAAACAACTTGTTCTTATTATATTTCGATCTCCAGGACATAGTATGAAAAATATGGTCACTAATAGTGTACTATCACATTGTTTCGCAATTAAAACAACTTGGAACTTTAAATAATGATACACTAACTTTATTGTCTTTTGGTGTATCTTTGCAATTCACTCATCTCAGCACATTGATTTTCTCATATCATAATTTAATATTTGACAAATCATTCTTCATGCTTTTATTTCATTTTGAATCTATCAATTCTAAAGTCTTCCTCAGTTACCAATCAAAGTAAGCTTTCTTTTGACAAAATTTTTTTATTGATTCTAAAAGTCTTTCACATTCATTTTAAATATCTATTGATCATATATCTTTTGGCTTGAACTTAATCACTCTGAAAATTATATCATTCTATCTCATCCATTTGTCATTGATTTCTTGAACTAATTCAGTTGAACCATTAAATTCTACTTATTATACAACTCGTATTCACAAAAAAATTAATATTTAATTCTGTGTCATTTTGTTGACTAAAATATGACATAAATCTAAAAGAAATATCGTAACCCAAATCTCGAGGACGAGATTTTATTAAGGTGGGGAGAATGTAACAACCCTCATTAAAAGTCCTATTTATTTTATTATTTTATCCAATAGGAAACCCTAATTGTGACACCCAAGTGATTCTGCACAAACCCTAAAATTTTCAGAACAATCAGAATCAGGATCAGGGCCCCTAAAACCCAGGGGGGGCTATTCCCCATTGATGATTATCATCACAATTCGTTGTCAAATTCGAAAATTAAAAATCCGTCGATTCAGCAGGCCTACACCCACACGTGGCCACCCTATAATGAAAATATGTCCCTTACGGACCGTAAGGGATTAGTCTTACGGTCCGTAAGCATGTCAAAAATCGTGTATAAATAGCAGGCATTGGCACTTAATTTCTGGCGATTGAACGACGATAAAATTCAAATTGTACGCAGAGATATCGTCCAAATACTCTAAAAACACACACGAATCACTAATTAGTATAGCGGGGTGCTGCTGCGATACAGGGTATTAACTCGATCGCTGCTACGATTCAATGTCCGATCGATAGAAACTATCCGATGGATGTTTAAGTGCTATCCTTTGTCATTTTTGTCGTGATTCCGACAGGATGTTTGAGTACCACCCGAATTCGGGGAATACTCTGTCATTCGTTGTGAATCCGATGGATGTTTAAGTGATTGCACTTTGTCATTCGTTGTGAGGGTTTTAATCTCGTGAGTTATCGTAAATGCTGTATTAGTTAAATACCTAGTTCGTGTGCACTAGGTTACAAGGATAAATCAATAGGCTAAGCTCTGCCTGTATAAATCTGCAATATATCAAGGCTTATCTGTAGACTAAACTTTGGCCGTATGAATCTGCATGTTTATAATGTGAGTCATTCTCTTTTTATCAACTATTTTACAATACCTCAAATTATTTTCAAAAGTTATAATTACAGGGACTAAGTCGTGGATATCTTGAATCACTGGCTAGTGGGGTATTGTGCACATTACTAATTTTCTCCCAGTTAGGTTCATTGACCTACTAGGGATAATCATCACTATTTAGGTTCATTGACCTAATAGTGGTATGACCATCGTCACCATTGTGACATGTCACCATTGTGACACGGCGCCAGATAAAAATAAGATAGAAGCCATTGTAATCGCTCTTATGCTGTAATTAATAACTATGCATCATTTTAAGTAAATAGAATGATTCACTCAGTATTTCCCGCTGACAAAACCTTTTTAAAACGCGTTTCAGGTAATTACAGTAGATTGGAGTAAGAGATGGATACGGCACTAAAAGGCATCAAGAAGTGGCTTATTTATTAATTAAATCAAATTAAGAAATATTGTTTTATGTAATTAAATTTATCTTTATTAAAGCTACCATTGTAAAATATGGGTTTATCCCATCTATTTAATAAATAAAATCCGATGTTTTCTAAACTCTGATATTTTTCCTAACTCACGGTCCTGATGAAATTTCCGCTGCAATACGTTTTCAAAATAATCACCGGTACCACTTGGCTGTTCGCGACTCCCGATTCCGTCCAGGGTGGGTCGGGGGTCGTGACAACTTAAATTATAGGACTCAAGTATCATAAAATAATCGTTACCTTTCTTAGCCAGCCACTCCTTAAAATCAGGGCATTCCTTCTGCATATGTCCTGTCTTTTTACAGAACTTGCAGTGGATTTTGCCTAAGGAGTTCTTAGAGCTGGAAGGTACACTTGTATTAGGATCAGGCCTTTGGACTTTTGAAGCATCCTTCCTCTGATGATTGTTCTTCCTCTTCATAGAGTTTGAGGTAGTGAAGTTAGCAACATCAGTAGTGCGATGCATCCTCATAAGCTCTTCATCCTGTACGCACATAGCGACCAGCTCACTCATCGTCCATTTGTCATTCTGAGTGTTGTAATTGATCTTGAATGCTTCAAAGGACGAAGGAAGCGAAGTAATGATGAAATGAACAAGAAAACCATCACTGATTTCCATTTCCAGCCCCTTCAGGTTATTGACCATGTCATTCATCATCATGATGTGCTCGCGAATGCCGCTCCTCCCATCATACTTAGTTGTCACCAGCTTGAGGATAAGGGTACTAGCGTGTGCTTTAGACGTCCCCTTGAACTGCGCCTCCACAAAAGCCAAGTAGGTTTTAGCATCTTCAGAATCAAGAATAGCTCCTCTAATTGCATTGCTGATGGACTGGTTCATGAACATGGGAGACATGCAGTTACACCTAGTCCACTTTTCATGAGTCAACTGCTCAGCAGCAGTACTTTGAGTAGTAAGGTCCGCTGGCTTATCCTCTCTTAAGGCATAATCAAAATCCAGCAGCCCAAGAGTAAGCATGAGAGCATCCTTCCATGCAGCAAAGTTATCACCAGTCAAAGGTGGAATCCCACAATTGGGTGCTGATAGTGGAAATAAGATGAGCAAGTTATGATACTAAGGAAGAAGTTCTAATGTGATCTAACGGCACGTAATACTAAGGCAGGCATAAATAATGACCATACTACATTATGAAGCTGTGATATTGTTTATTACTAACATAAAAAATAATAGACTTAGTTAAAATTCTACTTAAACAAAGACAAATAAGCTTTGGCCAGAAGTGTAATCATTTAAGCATGTGTGCAAAGTGTTTGTGACAAATCAGCTTTGGCCAGAAATTGAGACAATCACTTTAGTTATGCACTTGTTAAGTATGCCATCTATGAATGAATTAAATCAGCTTTGGCCAGATATTAAGACATTCATGTTTATGATGCACACTTAACATAGCTTTCGTAATACTTGAACGATAAGTAGATGTATCAAATCAGCTTTGGCCAGAAATGATACATCAGAAACTCATTCAAGTTAAGCCATTTTGGTTTTGTAAAGCATTATCTGATTCTGATTAACTAACTAAGTATTTACAAAACCAATTATTTAATAGCAAACCACCTGTTAGCGTGGATCGAACTCCGCGGTGAGTTCGCTGGGGGTTGCAGGGGGATAGCGTGCCCCCGCACGGGGTTCGGGGCGGAGCCCCGAGCCAAATTTTAGTTCATATTAACCACTTAATAAAGTAACTGGATTTCGGACAAGTCCTGACATTTTATGAACACTCATGATTTCGGATGGTTTATGTCTTGGATTCATCCAAAATGAATGATTTCGATTGATCTCGGATGTGTTCAAGACGCGTAAGTCAGATCATTTCGGATGATTTCGGATGTGTCCGAGACGAATGATTCCGGATGAAATATATCTTGGAATCATCCGAAATGGTGATGTTTAGTCCGAAATGATTAGTCCGAAATGATCCGTGATGGTCCGTAATGATCAGGCAGATGTTGATCCGTAATGGACGCTTAGTCTGAAATGATCTGTGATGGTCCGTAATGATCATCCAAAATGTGTTCCTCAAGCTGTCAAATCCTTAATTTAGGCAGTTAATAATTGATAAGGTTTAAATCCGAAATTTCAGGGATTATGGGATTAAGTTTCCTGTTTAATTGCTAATTATATTTATCTGTTGATTTCAAAATTATATCCATTAATAAAATAACAGATTTCGAAAATTCTAATTAGATAAAAATAAATCAAACAGGAACAAACACCCAAAATTCCTAAATTCGTTCCAAAACTAAGGGAAGTTTTCGAATTTAATCAAGAACTTAGGATGAACCCTAAAATAAAATATTCAAACATTCATCCGAAATCTGGAAATTTATTTACACATGTAAACATATTTTGAATATTCCGATTTCGGAACAGTAACAACGAATGAGCACATGATTCGAGACGGATCCGGAATGGCATCTCGGATGGTAAATACGAATTTTCATTAGGGTTGTAGAATCTGTTTTCCAGTTTTATTCCAGATTTATGGATACAAAACAGAACCGACTAATCAACATATGCTCTGATACCACATGTTGAACGGTTCTGTTTAAACGTAAGGGAAAACATGAAAACATACCTGTCACAGCAGACAGTACAGTAGAGAATCCAGTGATGGAAGAAGCCATGGAGTTCGACATCTTAGTCAAGGTGATTTGGTTCCTCCTTAGGGTGCTGACTGATGATGGTGATGATTAAACCGAAAGGGTATCAGCTATGGAGAGAGAGGCGAGATTGATGTTATGATTATTAGGTTATCTCTAAATGTGTAACTGTGTAATCCTTTAACCTCTACATAAGTCTCCTTATATAAGCACCCAGGAGGAAACCTAATTAGTTAATAAGGGTAATATGGTCCATCAACAATTACCAACTAATTATTTAATAGGTTATTATATATTTTGATCTATATTATGTAAATGATTATAATAGCTACTATATTAAATATTAAACATAATATATTTAATCTTACAGGCTATATAAACAGAACAGAACACAGAAACAAGGAGAGAGCTTGAATGAGCTTAGAGAGAGAGTAGTGAGAGAAAGTTCCGATGTGCTTTGTATTTTATCAAATCTTGTAAACTTTGTCTAAATCAATATACATCTTGTTAAACGTTGAATCCTTTTATTGTGTTTACTCTCTCGCTCGGTTTGTGTCGTAACGGGGATTCCGCACTCGTTTCGGCACCCGAAACAAGAAATCATCGTAGTTCGACGATCCGTATCGGGACCTACACTTAACCAGCTCACTACCACCGTCCTGTACGACGATGAAGAATCCCTATTTGTTCCAGAGAATCCCTAACTATTCTAAAGATAATCGAAACATTCAATATCACCGATTCAAAAACTGGTACGGAGATCGTCCACGTCGGTAACAGCTGTATACTTCTCGGAAACTGGTACGGAGATCGCCAGGTTTGTATTTTGCTCTTGTAGGGATGGCAATGGGTCGGGTTCGGGCCGGGTATTGGTAATCCCATACCCATACCCGGTTGTAAAATCGTGTCCCATACCCGACCCAATACCCGTCGGGTATTTTTCGGGTAATTACCCGTCGGGTACCGGGTATACCCGTGGGTATCGGGTATACCCATTAGTTTGTTAAAAGATATACCTTGGGATTTACAAATACATTTTTACTATTATAATTATTATATAATTTTATTTATGCAACAACTATTATAAACTAAAAATATACATTACATACATATAAGTTTTATCATAAACTAATAATAACTTTATAATATTTATACACTTATATGTATACACTTCACAACATACAAAATATAAATACTATTATCAAATACATATGCTAAAAGAAAATTTATTTTTTCACGTTATGAACATACTAAAATAAATCACTAATAGATAAGGGTTAAAAAAATTAAAATATAAATTAAAAACTTCGGGTATATGATCGGGTATATAGTTCGGGTAAACGGGTATGTGGTTTCGGGTAATCGGGTCGGGTATCACCTAATCCCATACCCGATCCATACCCATGAAATTTTTTAAAACTAATCCCATACCCGGCCCAATACCCGTCGGGTATCGGGTATACCCGTCCCATTTGTGTCGGGTTTCGGATCTACCCATCGGGCTCGGGTATTTTTGCCATCCCTTGCTCAAATGTATATATAACCGTTATCATCTTAATGTTGAACGGTTCTGTTTACACGTAAGGGGAAACATGAAAACATACCTGTCACAGCAGACAGTGCAGTAGAGAATCCAGTGATGGAAGAAGCCATGGAGTTCGACATGTTTGTCAAGGTGACCTGGTTCCTTCTTAGGGTGCTGACTGATGATGGTGATGATTAAAACCGAATAGGGGATTCGGTATGGAGATGGAGGTCGATTATGATGTTATGATTATTGGGTTTTTGTGTCTAACTTTGTAACCCCTTAACCTCTACATAAGTCTCCTTATATAAGCACCCAGGAGGAAACCTAATTAGTTAATAAGGGTAATATGGTCCATCAACAATTACCAACTAATTATTTAATAGGTTATTATATATTTTTGATCTATATAATGTAAATGATTATAATGGCTACTAGATTAAATATTACAACATAATATATTTAATCTTACATTCTCCCACTTAGCCGAGTAATCATTTACTATGAGTATTAGATAAGCCTGATCAGGAGTTAACACTCATTTTAGCCTTAAACAAGTACTATAGCAGAGAAATACAGCCGTTGAATCATTATGCGACTCAGGACCCCCATTAGTCATACTATAGCCTTAATTTAAAACCTAATCGTTATGATCAAAATACGCATAAGCCCTTTGCTTGATTTGTAACTTTATTTGTCTATATGCCATTATACCGGTTGAACATATTCTAAGAGACATACAAAATCAAACTGATGAGGAAAATTAACTAATACTTAGTCATTCATAGTACGATATGCAGTTGAGCACGGCCATCAATTATTACCCGTCTATGAGCTCTCTTAATAAGACTTATGGGTAATAGCCCTTCAGTTATAGGATCCTTAAGCATATCATGAATGTATTCGATACAAAGACTTAGTTTCCTCAATTCATTTATAAACGAATAATTAATTGTGTATCGAAACTTAATACAGCACCTCTCGAACTGTTACTGTTCAAGGAGTCATGGTAGCTGACTTTATCACACTAAGTCTTCAAAACATTTATTATATGGAGTTAATAAACTTATGAGTCAACTGAAGAATTTCCAACAACATTTAGTGACTATATTATGTCGTTATAACTTAGGTTGTTGATATCAGTCCATTATGACTCCTCCATGAGATAGGTTTTTTCAGTTGACATAAAGATATACCTGAAATTACATTTTGTCATCTTTGAATATCACAAAGTTAAAGTAATAAACCGGTTTTAATTCTCACTTCTTCTTTAAATTGTAGCCTCTCGTTTCTTTTAAAGATATTGTAATACTCCATTAGATGCTTCACATTAATCTAGACATATCTAGTGTATTGCAATATGAGTAATATCTAAACGAGTATAGACTTGAACTTACATAAGACTTCTAATTTATGAAGCGTAAATAAATAATCTCATTTATCCTATTATCCTCTAAAGGAGAGATGTATTATTTGTTACATATATAAGGACCCATTTAATGTTAAACTTATGGATCGGCACTAATGTCCCATTGGATCTATCTCAGTATGTTATGATATCTATCACGTAAGAGATATCACTGAGATCTATTATATCAAAGTTTGTGTTAACAATGCTTTGACTTATGTAACATATACTTGTCAAAAGAATGTCATCTATATAGACAAGTTTATTTTAGTTGCTCCCACTCATTTTAAGGTAGGTACATTAATCCACTTGATTCTTGATGAAAAATAATTACGTTAAGATTTCATCACATTATGATGTTTGCATTAACCCATATATGGATTTTATTGGCTTACAAATAAAGTGTTCTTTAACCTTCAGTTTGGAACTTTCAGGTTGTTTTATGAACATGTAAATATGTCAGCCATTTGTTAGGGAAAATTGTTTTAATGTTTATCTAATGTAGCTTTAAATTATTATAAGCTACTAGAACAGTGATAATCCTCAAAAAAATCTTTGATAATTTAGCTCTTCCTGAGTATAACCTTTGACAATCAATCATGCCTCTTTGTGTCTTAACGCTTATTTCAGGATTTGGTTTAGTTATGAACACTCTTAGGCAATTCAATCAAATCCCAAACGTTATACGAACACATAGAAAACAGTTTTACTATAAAACAGTTTTATTCCATTCAGATGATTGATTGACACTAATGGCTTAATTTGAAGAGATAGGATCATTAAACATTTCCAATATCCATTTCAACTTCAGTTATGTAATCATCAAAGTTAATAGGCTTTTAAACGTAGATGACCTCCTGAGTTAATTATTGGGTTTATTAGAAGTTTCAATTTTATGGATTAGCTCTTGGTTAGGTTGCTATCATTTTCAGGATTCTAAGTTTGTAAGAGTTGGTGCAGTATGGTGTACAAGAGGTGTAATCGGAGTTAAATTCAGAGTGAAATTTAATGACACTCTTCCCCCCGCCTCTTGTATTCCTTGCAAGTCATGATAAGGACTTTGACTGCTCCCACTGACCTTAGAAATCTTTAGGAACTCGGCATGCTTAGGGTCAATTTTTAACGACCGAAAAAATTCTAATAGAGAAAAACAAATTAATGACGTTATTCGTTGTAGTTTCTCTTGTTTAGGATTATGTTAGTTCAGCCAATAAATCTAAGTGTGCCCACAATTAAGCAACAATGAAACTTTTGTAAGTGTAGCATTAGATTTTAATGAGACAAGTTATGATAGAACAGTGTCAAGATGGAGTTGTATCTTGTACAAGAGGTGTAAATTGAAGTAATATAAAGTTTTCACTCCCCACCTCTTGCAATTATTGCAAGTTATTATTAAGACACTTAATGCTCCCACTGATCTTTAATATCTCTAAAAAGCTACAAGAGAAGTTTCAATGAACTACGTGACGTGGGAACCTATCACATATACGTTAGACGTAGTTGATTTCTTTAATGTCCAGATGTCATAAGAAACTTAGAGACATATTTAATAGAAATCTTATTAAGTATATATATGAAATAGATTTCTTTTAAGATTGTGGGCCATATGCGACAAAATGTGGATACAAATAGATAGTCTTTAATTGATAAATGAATTATGTCTGAATATTCCATTTGGAATAAGTTCCACGAGTGTCAATGAATGACTTATGATAGACCCATACTTATTCCTTAAGCCAAGTAATATTTAGGGCTTTAACGTCATGATTTAAAATCACTCAGAATGAGAGTAGATAAAAAATCATCCTCATTAACCATGTCATGATTTCTCATGAATTTCAGTTACAATGGATGAAATTTATAAGTCTCATTTTCCTTTTGTCAAATTCTCATTTGCATGATGACAAAAGGTTATTAAAGTGTAAGGTATCATCTAGTTCCATCTTAGTAATGTTTCAATCCAGATATTTTAGAACAAATAAGATTAGAGTTTAAGGTAAGTGTGACTTTATGTTGACCATGCAAACCTCACAACCTTCATAACATTGCTTAATTATGATACTATATTCTGATTACTCTTTGGAATATATAAGGTATCGAAAGGCGTTGTTAGAAGACTGCTTATTATGGTTCTTATAGCCTTAACATTTAATTTTGTCACTAACTCTCATGTTAGTTATTTGTTGACTTCTGGTAAGGAAACGTTTAGAACTAGAGTCAACTAATCATGTGTTAATAGGAATATTAAAATTACCAGACTTAAATATCATTAGTAAGTGACTATCTAATTAATTTATCCAACTGTTCTGTAGAATAATGGATAGTCTCGTTGCTTATGCCTAGTTTAATGGCATAATTATGCTGTGAGATTCTCCCTTGAAGAATCTTAGAGTTGGAATTGTGTACTCGTATTTTGACTATGGACCTTAGAACAATCCTCTTTTAAGGTTTTAGTGGTTGTAAAGTGAATAACAACTTATTTTCCAGCTTCAAACATTTATTTCTTTGTACATATGTTGCTTATCAACACCTCATTATACTTTGGTACTTTTGAGTGTTGTAGTTGATTTATAAGGCATCAAATTTATACAAGTGAAAATCTTAGTATGTAATGTACTGGAAAAATGTACTTATTTCCATGCGTAAACCCTTAACTTTATGGGTCATGGTATTGTATATTATAATGTATTCACATATACCACTTAACTTTATAGTTTTGAATTTTAAATGAGGGCATGCATCTTAGGAGTTCTTGTGATTATTCCACAATAATAGATTAGTCTTTGGAAATACTTAATCTGGAATGACTTTAGTAATAGCATTTACGTTTAGAGAGATCTTGATTATCATAAGAGACATCATGTTCGATTTGTCCTATTCATCATGCTCTACTTTTCTTCTGTGGTGCTTTATCAGACGAGAGCAATAGGATTATCGTGTCTTAAGAGATAATCAAGGATTTAATTTTAAGAGCTAATCTTATAGAAACTTTAAATAAGGCAAACATTTTAGGTTTAGGAATTAGAGTGGATGAGATATAGATTTATAGAAGAAAATTATAGTGAGTAAAATTTATGGGTACTAAAAATAAGGCAGACAAAATGATCATAAGATTAATGAAGGATCATTAATGTGAGGATCATTATATGAAGAAGTTGTGATATGTCTATTATTAACATCAAAATAATAGACTTAGTTAAATTCTACTTAGACGAAGACAAATCAGCTTTGGCCAGAAGTGTAATCATTTAAGCATGTGTGCAAAGTGTTTGTGACAAATCAGCTTTGGCCAGAAATGGAACAATCACTTTAGTTATGCACTTGTTAAGTATGCCATCTATGAAGGAATTAAATCAGCTTTGGCTAGATATTAAGACATTCATGTTTATGATGCACACTTAACATAGCTTTCGTAATACTTGAACGATAAGTAGATGTATCAAATCAGCTTTGGCCAGAAATAATACATCAGAAGCTCATTCAAGTTAAGCCATATTTGTTTTGTAAAGCATTATCTGATTCTGATTAATTCACTAAGTATTTACAAAACCAATTATTTAATAGCAAACCACCTGTTAGCGCATTTAGTTCACATTAATTGCTCAATAAAGTAACAAGATTTCGAATAAGTCTTGAAATTTTATGAACACTCATGATTTCGGATGAATCGTGTCTTGGATTCATCCGAGATGATGATTTCGAATCATTTCGGACTATCCGAAATGGATGATTTCGAATGATCTCGGATGTGTCCAAGACGCGTAAGTCGAGTCATTTCAGATGATTTCGGATACATTTCGGATGATGATGCTTAGTCCGAGATTCATCCGAAATGGTGATGCTTAGTCCGAAATGATCCGTGATGCTAAGTCCGAAATGATCCGTGATGCTTAGTCGAAATGTTCAAGCAGTTATTGATCCGTGATGGACGAGCATAATTTCATCCGGAATGATCAGTCCTTGATGATTTCGGATTCATCCGAGATTCGTTATGCAAGCTGTTACAGCTGTTAATGTGAAATCATAACTGAAAATTCGAATTCTTAGGAATTGTGATAGAGTTTCCTGTTTTAACATTGATCTAATTTTATCAGAAAATTTCGAAAATCATAATCTGTTTATCCTTTTAACAGATTTCGAAAATCCTTATTAGAAAAAATAGATCAAAGTTAGGAAAAACATTCAACAATTCAAATCATATTCCAAAACATAAAGGAATTTCGAATTTTAACTAAGAACACATGATGAACCCTAAAACAAAATATTCAAACATTCATCCGAAATCTGGAAATTATTACACATTTAAACATGTTTCTCAAACTGTTGATTTCGGAACAGTTATAATGAATGAATATATGATCTGAGATGATCCGGAATGGCATCTCGAATGTAATTATTTGTAAATACTCATCCGTGATGCATCCGAGATGGTATTTCGGATGACAGGAAAACGGATTTTATTATGGTTTTCAATTCTGTTTTCCAGTTTTATTCCAGATTTACGGATACAAAACAGAACCGACTAATCAACATATGCTCTGATACCACATGTTGAACGGTTCTGTTTAAACGTAAGGGGAAACATGAAAACATACCTGTCACAGCAGACAGTGCAGTAGAGAATCCAGTGATGGAAGAAGCCATGGAGTTCGACATGTTTGTCAAGGTGATCTGGTTCCTCCTTAGGGTGCTGACTGATGATGGTGATGATTAAAACCGAATAGGGGATTCGGTATGGAGATGGAGGTCGATTATGATGTTATGATTATTGGTTTTTTGTGTCTAACTTTTTAACCCCTTAACTTGTACATAAGTCTCCTTATATAAGCACCCAGGAGGAAACCTAATTAGTAAATAAGGGTAATATGGTCCATCAACAATTACCAACTAATTATTTAATAGGTTATTATATATTTTTGATCTATATAATGTAAATGATTATAATGGCTACTAGATTAAATACTACAACATAATATATTTAATCTTACACTTAAACCTATTCCCTGTAATGACTTCATACATTTGTTATTTCAGGCAAATGCTTGATCAAGATTCAAAATAGAACATGTGGAAGAATTAAATTACACAGGCTCTGTGTTTAGGGTTTTTGATTTTTAGGGTTTTGGTTTTTGGGATTTAATAAAAAAACTAATCGGGTTAGTGCTAAAGGACATAACGTGTAACATTTTAAAACATTAAGTACAAAACTCATCAATTTTAAAGGTAAAAGATTCCGCTTGAAATTTGGTATAAAGATAAAGGACAAAACTTGTAATTCACTCAAAAAACAACGTAATGGAATTCATACCTCCAATTTGATTGAATGGATTGAAATTACAGACCCAATTGCTTAATTCTTAAATGCCATACACGATACACCCTAGTTTAGGGGCTGTTTGGTAGCCTCTTAATGACCATTCAGATGCTACCTCTTAATGGTTTAAAACCTCTGAATGAATAAGAGGTAACCTCAAGTCTGAATGGTTAAGAGGTAACCTCTGAATGGTAAATCATCACATGTCACATTCTTCTACCTTCTCATTGGTAAAATTCTTAATGGTTCCATTAAGAGGTAGCCTCTTAATGACCATTCAGAGGCTACCAAACAACCCCTTAGTAATTTTATAATTGGTCGTCCATGTGGTTTCTTTGTACAATGGCTTCAACTCATGGGTTTTGAATATGAGACACATATAGGGTTGGGCATTATACTTGGGACCGGGATACCCGATATGATAAATAACCGAAACCAAGGTTTAAAAGAACGAAATCTAGTGTCGAATCGTTTTCCCTTTGCCTTACGAGGCGTAAGCCTCGAGGCAAATCAAGGCGTAAGCCCGGGATGTAATTAATAAATTAATATAACAACTATATATCTTATAAAATAAATAAATTATATAATCCTCTAATTTGCAACATTTTGTTGCATTAGAGGTTGTACCATATGCATAATTGGTGTTTCTTTATAAGGATACATTGTTTGCCACTTTGCCACGTTAGAGCATTCACATCCAAGGAATCATATTATGTGTGTGGTGTTTTTAAAATATGAAGAGTATAAAAAATGGTTGTGAGTGGGGGAGAGAGAAAATGTTACTGTTCATCTGTATATTTGGGGGGACACTGTTCCCCCCTATAATTTTTTAATATATTTTGAAAGTGGTTGTGAGCGGAGGAGAGAGAAAAGGTAATGATAAAGGTATAAAAAAATATTATTTAATTGAAAATGAGAGAGAAAAATGTAGTGTTTTTTAGTGTAATTTAGGGTGAAAATATAGTGGTATGGATGTGAATGCTCTTAGTTCTCTGGTTTTTCTATCACTTCCTCCTTTTTACTCATTTTACCCTAAACTCATTAACACATTGAGAGAGACAAAGAGAGACGGAGAGAGAACGACACGACAGAGAGCCGATCACCCCAACCCGATGAAGGTGATGATGGTGACGACTCCGACAACCAGATTGGCAGCGATGGCGGCTAGGGTTCCAGTTTGGGGGTTTCGAAACCAGATCGTCAAGGTGTTTAGGATGTCTACAATCCGGTTGTCCAGTTTGGGGGTTTTGAAACACGCAGCCGGAATTAACAGTTCATGACTCATTTCGCCGTTGCCAAAGTCGCTCAAGAATCAAATCTTCAATTGAAGTATTATTGGCCCTAAATGCAACTCAAACTTTTTCATTCCCTTCATGTTATTCTATGGTTTTCGGTCTAATAAACGTTTAATTTTGTGAACAGATATGCTGTGTTTTCAAGGACTATTCTTTTGTCCCGAAGCAGCTTCATTGCTCCTTCATAATTTATGCAATTATCACATCAGTCCACCTGGACACGAGGTCTGTGAACGTGCTATTTTGTATTTACGGTTTAATTATGACCACATAATATTCAATAATCAAGTTCTGATATTCATATGTTTTGAATGTTTGAGAGATCATGTTTATTAGGCCAGGCGGGGCGGATGATATATAACGCGTGATGGCCATATATAACGCGTGGAACATCAAAAATCCCACCCCCACCTCCAAGTATAACACGTTTTATATTAACGAAAACATGATTTCGTTATTTTTACAACGCCGTGATGGTTTTATTTGTGAGTGTAATTGTTGGTTGGGGGGAAATTGTTGGGTGTGGTGGTTAGTGATGACCACCCCCACTAAAAAAGGTTGTGAGTGATGGAAAAATGGTTGCTGACATGGCGGAACATGATTGGATATTGTGAGTGATGGAAAAATGGTCACTAGTGACCACCCCCTCCCCTTATGGAGGATATTAACTTTTATGTGCCCCTGTAAAATTAATAATCAGATAATCACATGTTTTGAGTGTTTGACAAATTAAAATAAAAATTTTAAAAATTATATTATTAACGTAAAAATTCTCTTCTGGGATTTGTACAAGAGTCGTTGCGGTTAGGAGCAGCAGCCATATGTCCCGATGATCCGGTTCTGTCTGTGGAGGATCTTTTGATCAGATTCTCGAGGTCCTTAACTATTTTAGGTAAGACGTTTACAGTTGATCTTGGTATTAATGTTTTTTTTTAATTTAGAGTAAAATGCCATTTTCGTCCATGATTTAGCCAGTTTTACGACTTTTGTCCAAAGCTTTGTATTTCCGCATCTCGATCCAAAGGGCAATTCGGTCTTTTTCAAGGGTATTCGGTCTATTTACATAAAGTAAAAAAGCCCAAAGCCCTTTAAATTAGTAAAAAAGATGGAAATACCCTTGGCTTAACGGAGAAAAATGGATAGAGTTAACAAGCCAGATGAAAATAGCAAGATTTCAAACCTTTTGGACCCAGATGCGGAAATACAGACCTTTGAACGAAAGTCGCAAGACTGGTCAAACCTCAGGGACAAAAATGGCATTTCACTCCTTTAATTATCTTAAAATTACTGAAATTGTATTAATCTTATTTCGTTTAATTTAGGCTTGGTGCAGTGATATGCATGGGGGCAATGGCGGGTGCCTACATACTTACGCTCTTTGCGGTAAGACTATTCGTTGACCCGTTTTTTAAAATAATCTAGGCTTAAAATTGAGTTTTTTTTCATTATTTAACAAATTATGGTTTTATATTACAGACAAAGCATAGAACGATATGATGCATATATGAATTCAGTGTGAAGATGGGGAATAAGAGAATTATTGTTCATAGCATCAATCACTCACATAAATGAGACATGCCCACTGGTGATATATTGGTTTAGCTAAATTATATAATATCTTGCTAATTGTTAATGTGTTAAAATCTTTTGTACAAGAAGGATGTTCTTTTATCTTAACTTTAGTTTTGTATGTTTTGTTCAGTACATTCATGGACTGGCAACATGAGGAATTCTTATTCATCATCCAGAACTAATTCTTTAGGATACCATGTTCATTCTGCTTACTATACGCATAACTTAAGGTTAAAACTTGTGATTACGTCAGTTATGTGTGTTAAGAGTTATGAGTGTAAGGGGTTGATGGCAAGTTATTGGGTCTTACAGCTCACATGCTCAAGGCCGGATTGGGGCCAAATGTCTTAGTGTTGTAGGGAATAAAGTTTTTGATTATTATATTTGTAATCCTTTGGGTTTTAGGAACATGGGCAGGAGAGAGCATACGTTAGTGAGAGCGTATTCATGTTTGTCTTTCTGTCTACCTTCCTGGTAATTATGTGTTCTATTTAATGTGTTGTGAATTTTGATTAGTTATGGTAACTTATTTTGGTGTTGCTTTACTCGCTACGTTATTCTGGATTTATGGTTGTTATGTAAAAATATTAGACTCATCTGGTGTTTTGTACCATGACTTTTTTCTGGTACATTGGACATTCCATCCTTTCATATTTAAGAGTAAAAAGATTTACACAGTTCTAATATGGTGAAGGGTCCTCGCGTTTTTAGTTGTAAGTGTATGAAAATTGTGAGAGAAAATGTGTAGCTTTTACTAATTTGTTATAACCAGGTTTGATTTTCAGTTTGGGTAGCTAGAAAAGCCGCAGGACGAGGACGAGGACGAGGACGACCAGCTCAACGATGCTAACGACTCAACGATGCTAGCGGCGTGAATCCTCTACGACTTTCGAAGATTTCTATCAATAAGTTAGTGTGTAGGCACACTGTTTATGATTTCGATCAACATTAAATGTGTATCTGTTTGTATTCATTCGTTATTGTTTTTTCAAATAAATTAATCGATGATGGCAGGTAAAAGCCATCAATGATGGCATGTATAGAAATGAAAGTTTACATTGGTTAAAAATATCAATGACTAATTGATGTTTAATCTTGAGGATTTGCTGACCTCCAAAAAACCACAAGTTGAGCTGTGTTTTTTTCTTATTTTATTTACAACATGATTAATTTCCTTAATTTTTATTTTATGTTGAAATGAGATGTTTCCTGTTTTGTTTGCAGTTGGAAAAAGAGAAACCTAAGGCGACTTCAAGTTCTAAAAAACGCCAAAACCACCACGATTCCAGGCGCACAAAACTTTTTAACTGGATGTTGCAGACCCGTAGCTAATTAGGGAGCTTGCCATGATTAAGAGGGCGAGAATGGAGCGTATGAAAGGCTACCTCATCCTCATCCTCGCATATTCAAAGAAGGGATGTCAAGATTGATAGGAAGGGAAACACCTTTTGAACAGTTGCCTACTAGGAAACAACCGCAACTGGAAGCCGTAGTTCAAGAAGCCACCTCGCCTAGGACAATGTCTAGCCCCCGCCGCATCGCGGCGGGTTACATTTCTAGTTTAATACTAATAATGAATAGAAGATTAGTACAATAGAACTTTTTTTTTTGTAAAAGTTAATTTAATAAGTGGAATAAGAGAAAAAAAAACATTATAGACTTTAAACGAGTGATTTATGAGAAGATGGAAAAGTTACATTAAGACTAAACTGAAATGATTCATGAGATTTGGTCATTTTTGTCACTTTAGTTTATCTCTTTCCGGAATAAAACTTCTGGACGAATCGAGTTTCCTTTTTTAAAGTATAAAATTCCACATACACCCCTCTCTCTCGCCCCCATTCGTTTACCAGTCCACTGCACGACTCTTTCAAAATCATTATTAAATATCTTTTTCTCTCTCCGCCGCGTCCGTACACCGGAGGTACGATTTCCGTTCACAATTTTCTTCGATCCGATCAACTTTTATAAATACTTTTTGTTACATTATGTTCGTAGATTCAATCTGTATGTTTATGTTTAGCTAGTGATGCTGTTTGATTTGAATTTTGATGTAATAAATGCTTTTGTAGAATTTATTACTCGTGTAGATTTAGTAGGTTTTGTGGTTGAGTGCTATTGCGGATAGAGATCTACTTTTGTTTTGAATTTTGAATGTTGTTAGCCAGGGCTAGTAATTGGAATAATCTGTTTGCTGGATTGTTGTTTGATTGTGTATAAACGGCGTCGTGTTAGTTTTATTGAGCTTGAAGAGTTGATTTGTTGTTTAATGTATGTTACTTTACTGTTGTTTCATCTTTGTTCTGAGATCAACAACAAGAATTGTAGTATTTTGTACACTTTGTGTCATGTGTATATATGTGTGTAATCAAGCTATGCAGTTAATATCGGTGGGATATCGATTATCGGTGCTCAACAAAATGTCGGTGTCAAATATCGGTCCTGTTTTTTGCTTTTGGAACCCTAATTTCATCATCTAAACTGCGATTTTGAGCGAACCGCCTCAGTGATTAGAGGCGTACGGACAAAAAGAACCCTTGAGGCGCCGCCTCATAATCGGTTTTTCACTGTTTCGCCTCGAGACGCGCCTCAGGGCGTACGCCTTAACGTTTTTTTAGACCACGATAAAGATAAACATAAAAGACAAAACTTGTAATTCACTCAAAAAACAATGTAATGGAATTCATACCTTCAATTTGATTGAAATTAGGGACCCCATTGCTTAATTCTTAAATGCCATACACGATACACCCTAGTTTAATGATTTATTATTGGTCGTCCATGTGCTTTCTTTGTACAGTGGCTTCAACTCATGAGTTTTGAACATGAGACACATATAGGGTCGGGTATTATACTTGGGACCAAGATACCTGATATGATAAATAACCGGAACCAGCCCTATATTTAGGGTATGTAAATCAGGTATGATATTACGGTCAAGTCGGTTCTCGGATCAGGTCAGGTAATAACAAATGCTCACCCCGAAGAAAATACATTTTTTTTTTCATTTCCTTTCATTCCTTTTACTTTCTTTTCTTTTTGCTTCAGGGAAGCCGGGAACAGATAAAGTCACACACCCACTTTCATCAAAAAAACACAACAAACCATACAGAATTTAGAATTACAGATCCAACGAAGAACAAATCATGAACGAACAACAACAATCACTCCTTGTTCAATCCGCTTCTCGTTTCCCACCCCCACAAGGTCTTGTCTCTCTTTAACCATTTTCAATTTCAAATCTTCAATCCCTAACATTTTCACTTTCAGGAATCAAGCTCTCTTATGGCACTGCCGGATTCAGAGCCGACGCATCCATCCTACAATCGACCGTTTTTCGAATCGGGATACTGGCGGCGCTCCGGTCTTTGAAGACCGGAGGAGCTGTGATCGGACTGATGATCACTGCTTCACACAACAAAGTGTCTGATAACGGCGTCAAGGTGGCTGATCCCGCTGGTGAAATGCTCACTCAAGATTGGGAGCCGTTTGCTGATTCTGTTGCTAATGCTCCGGATCCTGAATCTCTCATCCAGGTTCTTTCTTTTTGTTGATTTATAACCACCGGTTAATTGGCTGTGTTTGGTAATCCCGGTCTTGTACTTGAATGTAGTTGATTACGGTACCGAAAATCGGCATAGTAACCGGAAGAGGATACCTAAATACGGTACCGTTAGCAACCGAAAGAGAACTAGAAATAGAAAGTGGTAGTACAACCAAAACGATATCAAAATTTACGTCAAATTTAAACCAACTAAAAACCTACATAAAAATAAGAACGAAAACATATTATATTTGACCTGACTCATTTCCGAAAGAATTTACGTTAAAACGTAAACCAACTTGATATAAAACTAAGCACTTAAAACTCTAGGGGGGTCAAAATGGTATTTCATAAAGTTTTAAGAAAGTTAAGGGAGTATAAGTGTAAAATCTAAAAGTTAAGGTGCTAAATTACAAAATAAGTATAATAAAAAAAGTTACTGTAGCGCCGATTTTACGGACGCAATAGTAACTTTGACTTGTGTTTTAATATTATTGTTGATGTCCCATTCTTTTAGGCTTTAGCCTGGTATATGTCTTACAATTACCTGTTGGGTATTGGGTATGACCATTCGTTTATTAAAAGTTACCTGTTGGGATTCCCGAATACGTATGTGACTATATTATATTATTATACAAAGAAATTAGAAATATCATGGTTGGAAAAATCGGTCGGCGCTTGTCGAGCGGTGGGGGTACTAACTGGCGATTAATAGGGATTAATCGGATTGGAATTGCGTATGTAATTTTTCAAACTTATGTATATATACACACACACAATTTTTTTTTTCAAAATTTCGTATATATTTTTTTGAACTTGTTAATCGGATTGGATTACTAAGTATACTTTCTTAAATACTTCAAATTTATTGACCGAATACCGATTTTAGGGGTCGAATAGTTGAAATCACATTGACAGCCTAGCGATTAGCGATTAATCACCGCCTAGAGTCGAATTTTGCAACATTGAGAAATTTAAATACTAAAAATTAGTGAGTTGGTAGATTATTCTATTACCAAGAAGAAAAGAAAATAAGAATAAAAGGAAAATGTTTATGGCCTTATGGGTAATATTCGGGTAAGCTGTATGTATGTTTCGGGTAATCGGGCTGGGTTGTCGGACTAATCTTGATGTCCAAGGTTCAGATTGCATGGGAGAGTTTGAGTCGGTTTACATTGGTTAAGTGTTTGAGTCATGGTGTGTTTTGTTTGAATTTCAACTAAGTTAGGATGTATGTTGTTTGTATATTTAGTTTATAGGTGTTGGGGTCCAAATCGGTTTAGGATTGGGTTATTATGGATAGTTTGATAGGGTTATTTGTTTTGTGTGTTAATCTGCGGTCTGGTTATTTTAATAAAAAAGAGTCGATCAATCGTTGGTCAATACCGTGTTTGTTTATTCAGTTTTATTGCTTCTGGGCGGGCATCATGGGTATCACCTAATACCATACCCGCGGATTTCTAAAACAAACCCCATATCTGGTCTAGCATCCGAATGCCCGCCCCATTACCCGCCCGAATGTTTCGTGTTTGCCCGTCGGGTTCGGGTACTTTTGCCATCCCTAATTAAGTAAAAAGACCTTGATATTTTTTTTAATTGATTTTGTTGAAGCAGTTGATAGCTGATTTTGCAAAGAAGGAAGACATACCACTAAATGGATCAAAGGGGGCAACAGTATTATTAGGAAGAGACACCAGGCCCAGTGGTGAATATCTAGTTGAGGCTGCAAAACAAGTAAGACTTCTCAATTTAAAGCTTACTTTTTCAGAAAGAGCTACATTATATTATTGGAAAAATGCCAAAATGACTGTCTTGACCAATGAGTTTGACAAAAAAGTCTTTGACTTTAAAAAATTTCCTATCAACCTGTGCTTTCAAATAGTTAATTCAGTTGGTTGTTCTTGTGAATTACTATTCTGTTGCTAATTTTATTTTCTGAAAACCTTATTTGTTGAAGCAACCGTAAGGAAGACGGTTAACATCATTAAAGATGCAATATAGGTATTTAACAAAGAACTAACAGTTTTAATTGGAAAATAAATCTGGCATTGGTAGCATACCTAGTGCGCCTCAAAGAATATACAGGTTTACAACAACCATCTTTTTATATATTTCTATCATCAATTAAATAACAACTATATTTTTTTATACACTTTAAATTGGTCAAACTTCCTTTTGAGTGATGAAATAGCATGATCTATACTGTACAAAACTAATTAATTATAATTTATAAATATCTTTAATGCTTTTTAATTTCTCTGTCAATATTATTATCAAGTTGTCTATTTCGATGAATATATGTTCCTTTCTAAATTTAGATTTCACATTTTGGACGATTAATTTCAGGGAATCTGTTCAGTAATAGGAGCTGTTGGAATTGATATCGGTGTCGTAACAACCCCACAATTGCATTGGATCGTACGTGCCAGAAACAAAGACTCGAAACCCTCCGCCTCTGAGCTTGATTATTTCGATCAGGTTTCCACCTCTTTCAGGTTGGTTAGTTTTAATCACTATTTTATTAAGTATTCATTATTTAATTATATTACCTCAGATGCTTGATAGATCTGATACCAAACAAGAGTCAACATGGAATCGGGAAGCTGATTGTCGATTGCGCGAATGGAGTCGGTGGGGAAAAACTTCAAGTTTTGAAAGAAAAGTTAAATTGGTCGGATGTAGAAATTCGTAATTCCGGTGAACAAGGTGTGCTAAACGAACAAGTTGGTGCTGATTACGTCCAGAAGGATAAGGTTGCTCCACAGGGGTTTGGTCCTCCTGATGTGGGCGTAAGGTATATATATGTTTCTAATTTAACCGTATTATGAGCTTGGTTTAAAAAAGCACGAAGCGCACTGAGGCGTGTAGGTTCTAAAAGCCAAGGCACATTCATCACATACCTGAGGTGTTCTATCATCTATGTGCAACCAAATAAGCTTTATTTACAACCGCACTACCTCAGTTTTACACATCAACCTTTTTATCAAGTAAAGCTTTCGTAATTTCTTCATCACTTTGGTTGTTTTTACATATTAAAATTTAAACAAACTAACATAAAGAAAGTAAATAAACGGACGTTCACGAACATAAATGAACGAACAAAACGTGTGTTCATGTTTGTTCGTTTATTTAAATGAACAAAAAATTTGGTTCATGTTCGTTCGTTTATAAAATAAACGAACATAAACGAACTTCCCACCGAACAAGTTCGCGAACAGTTCATGAACGTTCGGTTCATTTACAAGCCTATGTGGCGTTTTTCAGCTCAATGCACGCCTCAGGTGCACCTTTGAAAACCATGTTCATAAGTAAATGGTTCCAAATTAAAACTATTAATGGGCAATGGTAATTAAGAGTAATAACTTGAACGGTCCTAGTGTTTCAGGTGTGCAAGTCTAGACGGAGACGCTGATCGTCTTGTATACTTTACAATTATACCAAACGGAAACAACCAAATAAACTTGGTTGACGGGGACAAGATTCTATCGTTATTCGCTTTATTCATCAAAGATCAACTAAGCATTCTCACAGACGATACAAACGAATATCAACCTCGTGTTGGTGTTGTGCAGACCGCTTATGCTAACGGTGCATCAACCAAATACCTAAACCAGTTAGGATTACATGTCATATTTACGCCCACAGGAGTCAAGTATTTGCATGAAAAGGCACATGAGTTTGATATTGGTATCTATTTTGAAGCAAATGGTCATGGAACCATATTATTCTCTGACCGGTTCTTACGTTGGTTAGAGGATAAAAAATCAACAGAAAAAAGTAATTCCTTTAAGAGTAAAATGCCATTTTCGTCCCTGAGGTTTGGCCATTTTTGCAACTTTCGTCCAAATGTTTGTTTTTCCGCATTTGGATCCAAAAGGTTTGAAATCTTGCCTTTATCATCCGGCTCGTTAACTCCATCCATTTTTCTCCGTTAAGTCAGGGGTATTTTCGTCTTTTTTGTTTAATTTAAAAGGCAATTTGGTCTGTTTTAGGGGTATTCAGGTTTTTTACATAAAGTGAAAAAGACCGAATTGCCCTTTAAGTTAGCAAAAAAGACGGAAATACCCCTGACTTAACAGAGAAAAATGGATGGAGTTAACGAGCCGGATGAAAATGGCAAAGATTTCAAACCTTTTAGATCCAGATGCGGAAAAACAAACCTTTGGACGAAAGTTGCAAAACTGGCAAAACCTCAGGGGACGAAAATGACATTTTAGTCATCCTTTAATTACCTTTTGTGATTTAGTCAGAAATGGTTGATACTGAAAATAAAAGTTGTTTGGTGTTTTGAAGGTTTGGAAAAGCAGAATGCTGCTATGAGGCTATGGGCCGTCAGTAAGCTGATTAATCAAGCTGTCGGTGATGCGCTCAGTGGATTGCTTTTGGTTGAAGCCATCTTACAACATATGGGATGGTCAGTCGAAAAATGGAATGAGCTTTATCATGATCTACCAAGCAGACAACTTAAGGTAAAAGTTGCAGATAGAACTGCTGTTGTCACAACAAATGCAGAAACTATTGTCGAGAAGCCTCCTGGCATTCAAGAAGCAATCACTGCATTAACAGGTAAGTAGAGTGTACGTGGCAGTTTCGACCCATTTACTTATAAATTCGTCAATTTGTCCGGTCAAATAGGTAAAATTAAAATAATCGGTTTAAAAAGACCCAATGTATTTTTAATGAGTAAAATTCCATTTTCGTCCCTGTGGTTTGGCCGGTTTCACAACTTTCATCCAAAGGTTTGTTTTTCGGCATGTGGATCCAACAGGTTTGAAATCTTGCCATTTTCATCCGACCCGTTAACCCATCCATTTTTCTCTGTTAAGTAAGGGGTATTTTTGTCTTTTTATACATTTGTTTTATAATATGGTGGTTTGCAGGTGATGGTCTATAATAATATATGTATATATGTAAATAATAAATAAATAAACAAACAAATAGGTAAAAGGACGATAATACCCCTGACTTAACATGAAAAAATGGATGGAGTTAACGGGTCGGATGAAAATGGCAAGATTACAAACCTTTTGGATCCAGATGTGGAAAAACAAACCTTTGGACGAAAGTCGCAAAAACGGCCAAACGTCAGGGACGAAAATGGCATTTTACTCATTAAAATTACATGAAACCTCATAATTTTTCTGAATTTTATCGTCACTGAAACAATACAAGTTCTGTGATCAAATTTGATAACACTAATTATTTATTGAAAATATACAGTAAAATACCCACAAGGTAGATGCTTTGTTAGACCATCGGGAACAGAGGATGTTGTGAGAGTTTATGCAGAGGCACACACACAGGAGGCAGCAGACGAGCTCGCCACTAGTGTAGCAAAACTGGTTGATCAGTTTCTTGGGTTCCATGTTTGAATGTGGTGAATTTAAGTTTCTTTTAATTGACTGTAGAATAGACTTCTCTGCTGGCTGCTAACACTAATCTTGCAATTTGAACTACAACATTAACTGCTTCTGTTACGGCTAGTTTGCTAGCAAATATTTGATTTTTCATAGCAGATCATATTTTGCTATCTATATATGCTACATATCCTACTAACACATTCGCCCAAGAGGAGTATAATAGAGGCCAACATTTGCTTACCTTCCGGTCGACCACTCCTAGTCTGCAAACTAACGCAACACACTCACAGGCGTTTTTTTAGCCTTGGCTCATCATGGTTATTGCTTCTGGAGCCACAACACAACACATGACTGAGAATCAATGTATACTTTATAGCCTACATGATGTTTCCACTCTTCGGTTTGTCCTTTTGTCGTGCCCTACAACAAACATATGTGGTTCGAGTATTAGGCATGCTCTACCACTTGGGCCATTCCTCTACTGTTGTGGTTCTAAAGTAGATGAGATCGGGCTTCAATGTTCCTAATAATTCATTGTCAGTTGTGTTAGCTCAGTAAATACACCCGGTGTTCCTATCCCCTAAAAGTGCCAATGTTAAAGATACCCAATGTTCCTATCTCCTAAAAGTGCCGAGTTATTTGAACTTTTACTTTATGATGTATGGAATCATTTGCCCTACCAAATCTACCTTGAAGTTTATTTCGGTTTTAAAAAGTTTCATTTTCATTTGGTTCGTTGTTTGAACCTCCATTCCGCTGAGAAAATTTCCTATGGAATTTCAGGCAATGGCTCATTCGTTTTGCCTCTTAGGTTAGTCACAACACGAATGCTTGTGGGCTTAAAATAACCCAAGTTATTTTTGGTAGCTGCTGTCACTGCGCATTTATAAAGTAACCAAGTCAAAACTTCTACACGAGTAGGGTTAGTGACGCGTTGTCAAAGCTCGTTGATCTTTGCGTTGGGGAAAACGCAACACTTTGTAACACAATCATGTGATAGCTCTAGTGCTAAACCAGAAAACTTTATGTTTTTGTTTTCAAAAGAAAGAAATTGTGGCTCATTGGGAACTTGAACATCATATGTCTCTTTTATAGAGCAAACTTATGTCATTTTAGTCCAATTGATTAAGAAATGGTTCAAGCTATAGGCATCTGCTATCTTGTGGGATAATGACGCTGCAACTGCTACTCCCCCGCATTCAAAATGGTTGACTTTAACTGCCAGTGGGATTACAGTATCACTTTCAACACCATGACGACTACGGTTTGAGTTGTTCCATGTTCGTTCATGTGGAAATAACCTGTCATGTTGTGAGTGTTGGAGGAAGTCCCAGAGCGTACTATGGATGGATGCTTCAATGAACTCGGCTCCATCGTCGTTGCAATCAACATGGGTCGGGGCAATTTTAGCATGTCTACCGGCAAAAGGATAATATTTTGTTAATGTATGGGATAACGAGTTCTTGAGGTTAAGCATTTGATCATGGCAAGTATAATAAATGCCTGAGTTTGGGTAGAATGTAACTAACAAAGTAAATGTGCTTGGAATGAATTGAATTGATCATACACTGAAAGATTGTAAGTTTTGAGGTGAGAGAACTGTGGAGTGGAATTGTCTTTTACAAAATCTTATCATCATTCTCATCTTCACAACAAAAAGGAAAGGGTTTTGGTGATATTATCAGCCTTGTAGTTTTTGTTATCTTATATAGTCCGTCTTAAGCGAGTTTAACAAAGTTCAAATATTATTATTTTACATTTTAGGCATGAAAATTATTTTTAATAGAAGAATATTATTATTTAATATATAAAACAGTGGATCAATTTAAAACTTGTTCCACAAAATAATATGTAAAGATAGAGATATATGAGGACATCAAAATATGAGTTTTTAAATCTTTACTTTAGTAGCGAAAAGTTGTATTATGAACGGGTTCATGTCTAACACAATTTATGGATTGGTGTGGTGTGGTGTGGTGTGGTGTTTGGGTCTATGTAAATCTTCAAATTTTCGCATTCATATTAGGTTCAACCCATAAGCACGACCTATTTAACATGTGTAGGTGTAATAACCCAAAGTCATAGTTGAGTGTTTGAAACCTTTGTGCTATTGTGGCTTGTCAATAGTATTTGAAGATTGTGTAGAGGAGCCTTGGTGCTCTACACTCTGGTACAAATATCCCGGGTAAGAGTCTTGCCAGTTCTTGGACCCGCTCCTGACTATCCTAGCATGTCCTTTGAGTCTTCTCATTCTAAATGACACAGCCATTTGACTAAGAATGTCAGCCTCTTCTAGATCATTTGGATGGGTCAAATCTTGATCTTCAAAGGTGGTTATATCAAGTTCTGAAGCAACACTAGATGCTACTACAAACACCTTTTTAACAGGCATACTTGTCTGAGCTTGTTCAGATATGAATAGTGCAATTGAGCCGCAAAAACGGGTGTGTATGGTTCACTTAGCTTTGACCCATGACCTATATGTATAGCATGTTGAACCTCCAATTCAAAGGTTCTCAATTCTCCATGGAGATAGGGTGTGTTATTAGAGATATTCGGTAACTCTTAAGTCAAGGTCAGATCGAAAGTTCGGAAATAAACTTCAAGGTTAGATAAAAAATGGAAATAAAATAAACCTCTCAAATTTAATAATCAAAGTTCATTAAAAATTTACCAAATCAAACATATTATAAAATTTTACACTACAAGAAAACGGGGCAATAGCCGCGACAAATGTCGCCGCTAAAAGGCATGATCTGCGCCGCTATTGTTAATACACATGTACAATCTTACATTCTTACATACACAAACATTGTACATTTTCATATACCAAATACACATACATTGTACATTTTCACGTACATTTACTAGCATATACACATTTACATACACCCATTTGCATACTTTACACAAACATATATACTAACATACACCTACATTACACAATTTCTCATCTTTAACAAAAATAAATAGAAAACTAACCTTCAAAATGATGTTTCTTCTCGTGGTGGAGGTGGAGATGTTGTAGATGACCGGAATTCTTTAGCATACACATATACATACACCAAGAATCAAGAAATTAACAACACATATAACAAAATAAACAAGAAATTCAACATAAAACAAACAATACTAACTGATTTGAAGTAGAAATTGGTAAAAATGAAGAGAAATCGTCGATTTGGAGGAGAACTCGTGAGAAAGATGAAAGGTTTTGGGGAAAGTGGAAGAAGAGGGAAGATGTTGCGCTTTTACAACTGTTCTATGCGAAGGACCTATACCGGCAACACCTTGTCGCCGCTATTAACCTAATCTGTCGCCACTATTACTTACGTTAAACCCCATCCGTTGGATGAGGATAACAAACGTGTGGCTAGGGTTTCACTTGATATACTGGGTGCGGATAAGGGCAATAGCGGCGACATATTGGATGTCGCCACTAGCAGTATCGCTATTACTCGTTATTCTTGTAGTATTAAAGCATTCCGTTCAAATTCCATTTCTAATTCTTAAATAAAGATTGCGCAAACCAAATGCGTGTTAAGGAATAATGTCCAATACATTTAAAGCGGATAACTTATGTATTAATCTGCCAAAAACTATTCTCTACAAGTGTAAAAAATTATGTAAACTTGAAGACGTGTACTCAATCTCAATAACATGTAATAATGACTATACAATGAATTAGCTACTTTGTTATAACTTATAATTGTCAGATTTCAAAGTTTAAAGTCATGATCGTACTACCATAATTTGTATATATTTATAGCTCTAGTTTAGATATATATAGTTTAGAGTGAATTACAAGTTTTGACTTTTATCTTTATACCAAATTTCAGACGGTGTCCTTTGTTTTTAAAATTGACGAGTTTGTACTTAATATTCCAAAAGCTTACATGGTTTGTCCTTTACCTAGTTAATTTTAATAGTTAAATGAAGGGCAAATTGGTCTTTTTACTTATTTATTTAAAAAACCAAAATGAATCTCTTTACAAATAAATAAAAATAAGAGTACACTTGGCTCATTTTTAGAGTATTCACCTAGGATTTTGCCACTTGTCACCTGCATATCGTTTCTCACTCTATTTGATTATTTATGGTAAAAAGCTAGAGATCTTTTTTATACATTTTCCAATGGTAAACTAATACATCAATGTTTCTTTAAATTTTTGTTACAATTATTGGTAACAGGTTTTACATTATATAAAAATAATCTTTAAATTAAGTATAGTCTTGCTATACATAAAAAAACATTTTTTTAAAAGTAGGTGTTGTGTTGTGCGTATAACATGCTTAATTATGTATGTGCGTAATTATCATATAAGTTGCATAATAATTTTTATAAGTTACTTAATTGTGTATGCACATAATTATAGCATGAGTTGCATAATTATTGATATGTGTTAATTAATTATCATTATAAGTTGTGTAATTCTGAAGTATGAATATTTTTTTTCACGTTGTGTAATTCTGAGTTGTAATACACGGGATGGTAACCTAGTTAATTTATAAACATACATACATATACTCTCTTCTTTCTCTCTCTCTACTCTCTCTCTCTCTCTCTCTCTCTCTCTCTCTCTCTCTCTCTCTTCTCTCTCTCTCCGTCTAGGGCAAACTTCCACAGAATCAACTTTCCTTTTATCTGTCTTCAAAAAAGAATCCCTAGAAATTTCATACAATTAGCAAAGCCAAAATTTCAAACATACCAGTTGGAATCCAAGCGGAAATCACTTGAAAAGGCTTAGAACCAGATCAAGATGCGTCTAAATTGTTGAATCAAAGATCTGTGAATCGACAACAGCAGATACGACTTTTCATGGGGGATTAGAACACCGAACGGGTGAGTACCAGAAAGTCTTTCATCGATGTAAAGGTTAGTAACATTAACAAACCGACTAGCGATGAGGTTAACAAGTGAATGAGGACTATGGAAGCCAACAATTGGGATGGTATCATGACTGAGGAGTTTGAGGGTAAACCAACAACGGCAGAGAACAGGAGTCGCGGCTGGATTTGCACAGGTTCAGTGAATCGAGGTGAAGAATGAAGAATTGAAGATCACTCGGTAACCTGATTTGGCCCATTGATTTGAAAATTAAATGTGTGCGATGCTTTCTGGATGTGTAATTTGGAGATTTGTTGATGAAATTAGTTGAAATTCGTGGTTGTTAATGGTGGATAGAGAGAAAGAGAGTGTGATTGGAACCCTGTAACTAACTATGGAATCGATGAAGGGTGGTGGCAGGTAGTCCTGGTGGGGCGGCATTGTTGGAATTAACTGGATCAAAAACGCAGCAACACAACGATTTTGTGAGAACTCCTCACGACTCTTTTATATATTATTAAAGAACAAAGCAAAACATTCAAGTAATTAGATAACCTAACCCATCTATTTATACTAAACTAATTACTTGCTAAACAAGCTATCCTAAACCAATACCAACTCTAATACTTATTAACCAATTAATAAAGTAACTAGATAAACATAATACTTTAAACTAATAGTTATCTCTAACTATTTAATTACTCCTTCCTATATTAAGATTAATTCTTCATTCACCCCCTTAATCTTGATGTGGACACGTTATTCTTCAAAATAGTGACGGATCATACTCTTCAGCCAAGTTTGCTACTTCTTCCTTTGACTACTTCTTATGACATTCACTTGCATAATGACCTTTTTCTTGACAATTATAACATACGATAAACCTTTTATCCATTTGGTATCGTCCTCCTCGACCACGACCTCTTCCACGATCACTTTGGCCGGACCATCCTCGTCCACAACACTTACAACCATACTCTTCATTCTTCTCTTGACCATCATCGGTTTTAGAGTCTTGTCCATTGGTATTAGAACTTTGACCATCAATTTTAGATAATAATACCTTACTTTGAATTTAAATTTGTGACCGACTTACGAATCTGAATTGGCTGTCGTTCTATCGTCTTCAACAGCATACTTAAAAAATATACGTGCCTCTTCTTTGATTGCTTCACTAAGATTGCAACCGATCTTCACAACTCTGTCGATTCACTCAGATTTCGACCTCTCTGCTCGATTCACTCAGATTTCGAGTCTTTGTCTCTGCTCGATTCACTAAGATTTCGAGTCTTCTTCTCTGCTCGATTCTCGAGTCTTTTCTTCTTCTTGTCGATCCACAAAGGTTTTCGACTTCCCTGCTCGATCCACTTAGGTTTCGAGTCTTCTTCTCTCTGTCGATCCACGAAGGTTTTCGACTTCTCCGGGTTGATTTGCTTTAGTTCTTCTTACTCCCCCTTGATCGTTACACGCTCTGATACCAATTGTTGGAATTAACTGGATCAAAAACGCAGCAACACAACGATTTTGTGAGAACTCCTCACGACTCTTTTATATATTATTAAAGAACAAAGCAAAACATCCAAGTAATTAGATAACCTAACCCATCTATTTATACTAAACTAATTACTTGCTAAACAAGCTATCCTAAACCAATACCAACTCTAATACTTATTAACCAATTAATAAAGTAACTAGATAAACATAATACTTTAAACTAATAGTTATCTCTAACTATTTAATTACTCCTTCCTATATTAAGATTAATTCTTCAGGCATATGGCGGTGGTGGCGGCATATGATGACCAGGAGGGTGAAGGCTGTGTGTAAGAGATATATATCCATATAAATTTGGTATATATTATATAATAATATATAATCTATTTTGTTTTAATTATTAAAGTGGTTTTGTTAAATAAATGGGTAAAAATACCAATTTGCCTTTTACTTAATGGTTAAAATTAACTGGGTGATGGCGGCATATGATGGTGGTGGGTGAACATTTGGTAACATGTTTGTTTGTGTTCAATAGTTCATTAGGGTTAGAGTTAAATGCTTGGTTGGTCCCTGTGGTTTTCAAAAGTCGCAGACTTGGTCCCAGTGGTTTACTAATTACACGTGTGATCCCAAAACTTGTCAAAAATGCACTCGGTTGGTCCCCAGCCCTAACATCAGTTAAATTTCTCAATTAAGTTCATTTTAAATGATCAAAATACCCTTGCTTATTAACTCTCTTTATAATTTTTGTTTAGTTTTACTTCCATCATCATCTTCATCAGTAGGACCAAGTCATCTTCATCACAAACCCACACCCCATCTCTGTGGTTTCTTGCCGATTCAAAACAGCCATCAAACAACCCCATCATATTTCACAATTTCATTATTGTTCAAATTCACATTCCTAATCTAGCATTCATAAAACCTCAATTCACCAAATCAACAAACACCAGTGTAAATCTAAACTAGTAGTTTTTATTATTTATAACAGGATCAATACTGATTATTCAATCACTACTTCATCAACAATTATCATGTAATCAGATTCGTCAACCAGCTTGTCATTATTCATTCGACATTCATATTATCAGTTCAGTTGTACAACAGTATTGCAGTCATGACTTTTATCAAAAACCCTAGAACCAAACAAATCAGCAAGTATCAGATCTAGTTTAACTGTTTGTAATAAAAAGGAATTTCATTAAGAACCCTATATTCATTCTCATTATCAACACATGTAAAAGCATTCACTTCCATTTCAAAAATCAAAACCCGCAAAGAGTGTTTAGACAAATGCTGTTAGGTGTAACTGACCGAGAGACCGTGATACGAAGAGGGGCGTCTGCTGCCACTGCTACGGGGCTGTGTCGGAGCTTCGACGGCCGCTGCCGCCATCGCCTCTGCTAATCGTCGTTTCCTGCCGCCACCTCGCCGCCACCGTCTACGGTGATGGTTGGCTGTAAGGTGAGAGGAGAGTGTGCGTGTCGGTACAGAAGAGAGAGGGGATGGGTGGGTGTAGCCGGAGAATCGATCGGAGAAGGTAACAGTTTCTACCGAACATATAAAGGGGAAATGAAGGGGTTTGTGATGAAGATGATGATGGTGATGAAGATGATGATGGAAGTAAAACTAAACAAAAATCATAAAGAGAGTTAATAAGCAAGGGTATTTTGGTCATTTAACATGGACTTAACTGAGAAATTTAACTGATGTTAGGGCTGGGGACCAATCGAGTGCATTTTTGACAAGTTTTGGGACCACGCGTGTAATTAGTAAACCACTGGGACCAAGTTTGCAATTTTTGAAAACCACTGGGACCAACCAAGCATTTAAATCTTAGGGTTATTTCGTTTTTATATTATACTAGGTTTTTACCCGGGATTGCTTCCCGGGCTCGGGAAAGTTATTTAGATTAATTACTATTTGTTATTAATACGACCACATTACATCAACCATCTCATTCGATTCAACAACATTGTCTTCAAACCACCGAATTAGATCATGAACCCATATTAAAGGTTGTTAGGATCTGAATTTCTTTTTGATTGGGTTTTTGTTTAAGAATTAAGAAGATGAATAAGTAATGGAGCAGAATTAAAATGGAAATAAACTTTGCACACAATCAAACAGGATAAATGCTTTCAACACACATTTTAACATCTAGGAAAACATTGAAATAGGTACAAGTGGCAGTGATTGTGTGGTTGTTTGTGGTGGTGAAGTGTCATCATCTAGGACAACATTGGTTACCCTTCTCCTTTTGGGTTTAGGAGAGGTTGGTGTTGTTTTGATGGATTGAGTGGTAGTGATTTGAGTGGAAAGTTGCTGACTAACAGTTGTTGGAACAACTGGTGTTTCAACCACTGAGGCGGTAAGACCCGGGTACAAACACAACTCGATTCTTAGAAAATCATGCATAACATATATTGACATAATATATAGATATGTGTATAGATATTGTACCAAAACGTGTTATTTATTATAGCTCAAAGACAACTATAAGTAAATATAAAAGATAGAGAAAAATGCCCGGATAGTCCCTGTGGTTTCGCCTTTTTTCACCTATAGTCCCCAACTTTCTAAAATTACCTGAATAGTCCCCAACTTTTCATTTTTTGTTCCCGGATAGTCCCTGGGTCTAACTTCAGTTTGTTTTCTCTGTTAAGAGGGTGTGAAATGACAAAAATACCCTTCATTAAAAAGTAAACTATTAAATAAATATATATTTATTTATTATAATAATCCTTAAACGACGGAGAAGAAGACCGATGGTCGTCGGAGATGATGTAAGTGGTGACGGAGATGATAAACTCCGGCGGAGGTGAACGATGGTGGGTTAAAGACAGACGGAGGTGAACGACGGTGTAGACGGTGATCAGAGTGTGAAGAGGCGATTGGAGATGGCATCCGGCGACGATGAACGTTATGGAGATGATGATAGGAGACGATTGGCGGTGAGAAATGATGAACGGAGATTCGACGATGACCGGAGACGAAACAATAGCCGGTTGCAGGTGATGGAACGGTGAAAAATGTTGCAGGTTCCGGTGATCAAATGAACGGAGGTGATGATGTCGATGACGGCATTGAATCGCCTCTTCACACTACGATCACCGTCTACACCGTCGTTCACCTCTGTCTGTCTTTAACCCACCATCGTTCACCTCCGCCGGAGTTTATCGTCTCCGTCACCACTTACATCATCTCCGACGACCATCGGTCTTCTTCTCCGTCCACCCCTTCACCATTACATCATCTTCACTGTCACTGTCGGACCTTTACTGATCATCTTCTTGGCGTTCTTCCCGATCAACAGTTTATCATCTCCGGTGACAGGGTCTTTGTTCGGATTTTAGTGAACGAAGAAGACGAGTGTTATCGGCGGTAGTGTTTTCATTATTAGGGTTTTGATCGTACAAGAAGACAAACGACATATTAATTGTTGTTTAAGGATTATTATAATAAATAAATATATATTTTAATAGTTTACTTTTTTAATGAAGGGTAGTTTTGTCATTTCACACCCACTTAACTATGAAAACTAACTGAAGTTAGACCCAGGGACTATCCGGGAACAAAAAATGAAAAGTTGGGGACTATTCAGGTAATTTTAGAAAGTTGGGGACTATAGGTGAAAAAAGGCGAAACCACAGGGACTATCCGGGCATTTTTCTCTAAAAGATATTTAACATGCATAACATATTTTGACAGAATATATAGATATGTGTATAGCTTTGATCATTTAAACATACCTTTGCCAATATTACAATGCTAAAATGAAAATAATAGCTGACTATAACTATCAGTGGATAGCCTATCAGTGGATTAAAACACTGAGCTTTAACAATATTCATTATATAAATAGTGATTCAAGAATCTTCCTTCTCCAAAAAAATAATAATAATATTTTAACCCATCAGTCATTTCAATCCCCTTCAACCTCCACAAAACACTATTTTAACCCAACAGTGGTTTTAAACCACCATTTTAACCAAACAGCGGTTTCAACCACAGTTTTCTCAACAGTAGTTCCAAACATCTGTTTTCATCAATCTGTTGACCAAAGTCTACAGATGTATCAACCACTGTTTTATTTTCAAACATCTGTTCCCAATAACAGAGCTTTGACCATTTAAACATACCTTTGCCAATATTACAAGCTTTTACACTCTCAAACCTAAATATTTATTTACTTAATTTAAATAACAAACATGGTTAATAATTTTAACACAACTAATTATATAAAAACTACAAGTGTAAAACAGAGGTAACTATATAATAAACAAAGCTCAAAAAAGCAAACAACAATCAATAGAATACAGCATACTAATTCCAAATCAATGCGCGAAACAGCATACAAAGATCTGACAGCTAAGTACTGTCGACGTCACAACCTCTGATGAATAATGGATGACAGTTGTTAGGAAACCACTGATGAATCAATATCAGTAGTTTACAGCGATGAAAATCAAAACAATAGCTGACTATAACTATCAATGGATAACCTATCAGTGGATTAAAACACTGAGCTTTAACAACAATCATTATATAAACAATAGTTCAAGCATGTTCCTTCTCCAAAAAAACTATACTTTAACCCAACAGTCGTTTCAATCCCCTTCAACCTCCACAAAACACTATTTTAAGCCAACAGTGGTTTTAAACCACCATTTTAAGCATGTTCCTTCTCCAAAAAAACTATATTTTAACCAAACAGTCGTTTCAATCCCCTTCAACCTCCACAAAACACAATTCTTGCAAAAACAGTGGTTTTAAACCACCATTTTAACCAAACAGTAGTTTCAACCACAGTTTAGTTAACAGTAGTTCCAAACATCTCTTTTATTTTCAAACTGCTGTTCCTTATAACAGAGTTTTTATCATTTAAACATACCTTTGCCAATACTACAAGCTTTTACACTCAAAAACCTAAATATTTATTTACTTAATTTAAATAACAAACATGGTTAATAATTTTAACACAACTAATTATATAAAAACTACAAGTGTAAAACAGAGGTAACTATATAATAAACAAAGTTAAAAAAAGCAAACAACAATCAATAGAATACAGCATACTAATTCCAAATCAATGCCAAAAAAGCATACAAAGATCTGACGGCTAAGTACTGTCCATGTCAAAACATCTGATGAATAATGGAAGACAGTTGTTAGGAAACCACTGATGAATCAATATCCGTAGTTTAAAGTGATGAAAATGAAAACAGTAGCTGACTATAACTATGAGTGGATAACCTATCAGTGGATTAAAACACTGAGCTTTAACAACAGTCTTTATATAAACAGTAGTTCAAGCATGTTCCTTCTCCAAGAAAACTAAACCCAACAGTCGTTTCAATCCCCTTCAACCTCCCCAAAACACGATTTTAACCCAACAGTGGTTTTAAACCACCATTTTAACCAAACAATAGTTTCAACCACACTTTTGTTAACAGTAGTTCCAAACATCCGTTTTATTTTCAAACTTCTGTTCCTAATAACAGAGTTTTGATCATTTAAACATACCTTTGCCAATACTACAAGCTTTTACACTCTCAAACCTTAATATTTATTTACTTAATTTAAATAACAAACATGGTTAATAATTTTAACACAACTAATTATATAAAAACTACAAGTGTCAAACAGCATACAAAGTTCATCCATCTGTTGACCCAAGTCAACAGATGTATCAACCACTGTTTAATTTTGAAACATCTATTCCCAATAACAGAGCTTTGACCATTTAAACAGACCTTTGCCAATATTACAAGCTTTTACACTCTCAAACATCAATATTCATTTACTTAATTTAAATAACAAACATGATTAATAATTTTAACACAACTAATTATATAAAAAATACAATTGTCAAAACAGTAAATAGTATTCAATAAAATACAGGATCCTAATTCCTAATCTATTGGTGAAACAGTAGTTTCGATAAGTAAAGCTCCTTTCGGACCATTGTAGTTGTCAACATGTTGGAGGTATTTCAGAAGTTCGTTGGTCAGATCAACTTCAATCATATCCCCCCAGATGCTTGTTATCAGCCACTTGTTGTCTTCAATTATATTAGTACTTCGGCGCGTATCTACATAATCAACTACACGAGGATTATTAAAAACAAACACCTTCATCCAGCCTTCTTCTTCATATCTGAGCAAATCAGCAGTTAGCTCAGTAGACTTTCCAATAACAATCAAATGCAACCTCTTTGCGATGGTCAAAAAATGCCCTTGGCAAGGACTGACTACAATACTCTTAGGAAAATGAAGAATTCTGAAAGTCTCACTAAGAACATCAAAAGCAACGATGTTCCTCTCACCTAGTGGATACCAATAATTTGAAACCATAAAATATATGGTTTTATCAGCATAAACTCCTGTAGACCATGAATAACGACTTGAACCATAATTGTTTACGATACCGAAATTTATTGTTCTCCATGACTCACGACGTCGTGAGTAAACACGAGCAGCAGTTACATTACATTACGGTAACATCTGATGTTCAGCACTTTCAGATCATTGAACTGATCAAAATAAATTCCACCAGTATCAGAGTTTCGATGATGATTGTAATTGAAGTAGTCATCACACAAAACCTTATACCGCCTGATAGTTGGATTCCAAAGAATCAACTGACAACAAATCCCTTCATTGCAAACTAACAACAAACCATTAAATGAAGATAGAATACGTAAGAAGCTAGGGTGGACATTGTTAGGAAAACTTAAGGTTTTGCTTCTAACAACATCCAAATTACCCCCAACTACGTCGTCAATGACAATTGACGTGTCTTTAAAGGATAGTAGTTTCTTTTGTACTGAATCTCCACTTCGGAAAGCATGCATCATCTGAAATGCATGACTTGACAATTCTCTATAAAAATTCTTGGAAAGACATTTGAAACGGCCAATATCTTCTGCAGAGAGCCTTGTGAAAATCTCGTCAACAATCACTTGAAACCCAAATTTTTCCATTATGCAGAGAGCATTGTGAAAATCTCGTCAACAAAATTTTTGAAGATAATTGAGTAGATGGTTGAAAACGGTAATGATCAAAACCTCTGCCCAATGTATTTTATATACCCAATGAAGAAGGTTATGACTAAATACATCGTCAGACGAAAGAATATGATGCGACACTCGTTAAGCTTTTAATGCATTTACATGGGAAAAATATAAAATTAAACACGTTATTATAATTACAATTAACCTATTCATTTACCTATGAGACGCCTTTACCATAAGACATAAGTGATTGCTTGACGTGCATTAATTGCAAAGTACATATCTCAAGGCATTTTGAATTTGAAATTACCGGCAATTTCAAAACCACTGCTATGGTATATGTTTGCCAAAGGAAACATCTGTTAAGTTATACTTTCTTGGCTATAGGCAGTAGTTTGCTGATCTGATTTGAAAGCAATTGCCATGATGACTTTTCTAAGAGCATTAATTACTGATTTAATTTGCAACAAATAGTCATCAAGAAATTTTTTTTATTTTTTAATTTAACTTTAAATTTTATAATGAAAACAATGTTGGAGTAACTCTTATCTCATTGGAATGTAACGATTAGGTAAAATAGTAATTTCATTGTAATTTTAGTTTTCATTTGATAATTTCAATCTATCAATAATTAACAGCGTCAATAATAAAAATGTGAGCAGTGGTTGTTTTTAAGGAAAACCAATGATGGTCAATATCAGTGGATGTCAACAATAAAAATGTGAGCAATGAGTATTATTTAACCATCAGTGAATAGCCAACAGTTATTGAAACACTGATGTTTAGTCAGACAGTGGTCAACATGAAGATTAAAGAAACAGAAGTTGTCTTTCAACAGTGGATAACATTTAACAATCAGATGTTTGAACCAAATCAGTGGTTGTAACAGACTTTTAAGGATTAGTGAAAACTATCATTTTTAACTATTTTGAGATTGTTTGACCTTAAACAGATATTTGACCTTCTATATTAGTTGTTTGCAGTTAAACAAATACTTGACCTTAAACATCTGTTTGAAATTAAATAGATGTTTGAAATTAAACAAATGTGATAAACACTGTTACATATAAATACTGTTAACATAAACAAAGATAGAATATCTACTGTTGATGCTGAACCACTTTTGTTGTTGGGCAGTGGTTCGTCTTTGAGTTTGTATAGGTTTGTCTCGAGAGATAAAGTATAGAGAACCACTACTACACTAAACACTGTTACATAAGAAACACTGATACATAAATACTAAAGTTGAATCCGCTGTAGATGTTGAAACACTGTTGCTACTAAGCAGTGGTTTTCCTTTCGTTGATCAGGCTTTAGGTACATAAGTGCTTGTCTTTAACAGGGCTTTGTCTTCAACAGTGCATACGCCTCACGAGTCAATAAGCCCATCAGTCTTTATAAGGAGCAGTGGTTATTTATAACAGTCCTTAGCATGATCAGCTGTTATAACCACACCATAACCCATTGAGAGGTTGACCATCAAACAAATCCTTGACACTATTAAACCTCTGTTGACTTACCAAACAGATCTTCAGACGTAATTCAACATCAACATAATCTAAATATTACTGAAACACTAAATAATAAGTAAAAATAAAACACAACATAGATTCATAAAATTAAATTTATTCATTTATTCATGACCTTAAAACTAAAAGTCCAATAATTACATGACATATTGAACAATATTAAAGTTCAAATCTAAGAATAACAGCAAGAATTAAGAAACTTTAGTTTCAACTCCATCGATTGCTGAACCTCTCGATGTATGTCCTTCAGCATCGCCATGAACTGCACGTCTCTATCACCACACTCTATATTACTGACAACACAAATAAGAAACAAACCTAAAATGCAAAGGTCTCTTCTCAACTGTTGTAGCACATCTGAGTTTTCACGATATTGGACGAATCTATACTTTCTATAAAAGAAGAAAATCTTCCTGGCGCAAGAAAACCTGACTTTCGATTTAACGAAAATCAAACAATGCAACTCTCCCATCAAAGAAGATATCACATGTAACTTTTCAAGATAGAAGATACATATCGTCTGTTGAAGCTGCAACTCTGCCATCAAAGAAGGTAGCACATCCAACTTTTCACGATGTTGCAACAATGATACTGCAGCATCGATATTGAAAGGTTGATGTGGGATGCGAATTTTCATTGAAACGACGATGTTGGAACAATGATACTGGAACGATAACATGTAAACATTATCAAAAAACATTCGAACAAAGAAGTGTAATCGGAAATTAGCGGCTGAATCACGAGAAAGATGCATTTGAGAGAGAAAGATACGCTTACATATATGAGAGAGAGAGATTTGAATGTGAAACCAGATAATTATATCTTATTTATAGGATAAGAATATATGGTTTGAATTTTGAATTTCAAAATTACTGATATTATCAGTAATTACTGATCTGACTTGAAAGCAATTGTCATGATGTTTATTGGGAACTGATGTTTATTGGGAACTGAAAGGTAAGTAGTGTATATCTTTATATCCTGCTTTATTAAACTAATTAAATATTAGAAATGATATGCAAAGTAGGAAAAAAAAGAGAACGCCAATTTTAAATTACCATCTTACATATTTTGAATTTCAAAATTACTGATATTATCAGTGATCTGATTTGAAAGCAATTGTCATGATGACTTTCCTAATTTTTATTTTAACTTTAATTAAGAGATAATAACCGTCAGTTTGAAATTCACATTTTGCATATTTTAAAAGTCCAAAGCTCAAGAAATTAGCATTAATTATTGATTTGATTTGATTTGATTTGCAACAAATAGTCATCAAGTATTTTTTTATTTTTTAATTTAACATTAAATTTCATCACGAAAACAATGTTGGAGGAACTCTTATCTCATTGGAATGTAACGATTAGGTAAAATGGTAATTTCATTTTAATTCTAGTTTTTATTTAATAATTTCAATATATCACTAATTAACACCATCAATTATAAAAATGTGAGCAGTGGCTGTTTTTTAGGAAAACCGTTGATGTTCAATATCAATGGATGTCAACAATAAAAAAGTGAGCAGTGGCTCATTTTTCCTATCAGTGGATACCGAACAGTTTTTTAAACACTGATGTTTGGTAAGTCAGTGGTCAACACGAAGATTGAAGAAACAGAGGTTGTGTTTCAGCAGTGGATAAGTTTTAACAATCAAATGTTTCAACCAACAAAGTGCTTGTAACAGGCTTTTAAACAGATGTTGGGGCTTAAACAAATGTTTCGCCTTATATATCAGTTGTCTGGACTTAAACAAAAGTTTGAACTTAAACAGATGATTGCCAATAAACATAAATTTGGCCATAAACAGATTTTTGGCCTTAAACAAATCTTCGAGCTTAAACAAATGTTTGCCCATAAACATCTGTTTGCAAAAAAAGACCAATTTCAAGAATACTATACCCAAACAATCAAAATGAGGAGCTTAATAATCATCCAAGTATACTTTATTTTTATTTATTAGTATAAAAATGAAACAACTGTTCAATTTATAGTACATATCAAATCAATGAAGTGATGTGATAAATACTGTTACATATAAACACTGTTGGGATATACACTGTTACATATAAACACTGATGCATAAAAATTGTTACATATAAAACACTAACGTGATAACATCTAACAACCTAACAGACTATAAAACACTAATGTGAAAAACACTGTTACATATAAACACTGAACATAAACAAAGGTCTGAGCTTAAACAGATGTTTGCCCATAAACAGAAGTTTGGCCATAAACAGATATTTACCCATAAACATCTGTTTGCAAAAAAAGACCAATTTCAAGAATACTATACCCAAACAATCAAAATGAGGAGCTTAATAATCATCCAAGTGTACTTGATTTTTATTTATTAGTATAAACATGAAACAACAATGTCTTCAAATCACCGGATTAGATCATGAACCCATATTAGAGGTCAAACAAAACCACAACAGGACCACATGAATAATATCATTTCCACTTTTACTTCAATGCACTTAAATGATAGGGTGATTTGGGATTTTGTACTTGTTTAAAAAATAAGATGTTGACCAAAATTCAAACAGATGTTGACCAAAAGTCAATCAAATGTTGGCCAATAGTGAAATAGATGTTGACCTTAAACAGATGTTTGGTTTAAGGCCAAACATCTGTTTATGGCCAAACATCTGTTTAAGGTCAAACATCTGTTTAAATCTAAATATCTGATACAGAAGGCGAAACATCTGTTTAAGATAAAACATATGTTTAAGGTCAAACATCTGTTTATGGCCAAATATTTGTTTAAGGTCAAACAACTGTTTAAGTCCAAACCTCTGATATAAAAGGCCAAACATCTGTTAAAGGCCAAACATCTGTTTAACACTGAACAGATGTTTAACTTAATATGATCTACTGTCTTCTCACACTGCTTTCCTCTTAAAAACACTGTTCAACCTAACATGGGTTTCCATTATCTATTGACCAAAATGCAAACAGATGTTCAAACCACTGTTTGTTATTGTACTTTACAAAATTACATAGAATTCAAGAAAATGAAACTAAGAATTTTACGAATCTAAAAGCAACAATTTAAAATCTAAGAACAACACCAAGACATTTACGAACCTAACAGCAAAAATTTAGTGCTTTTAGCTTAAAATTTAGTTCTTTTAGCTTTAAACTCCATCAAAGTATATCTTCGACAATCGCCATGAACTCCACGGAAGTACTCAATGCATCAACAGCAGGATTTATAGAAACCTGATCTCTCGTGAACAGACCAAGATGCAGTACATGAAAACTCTTCTTCAGCTGTGGAAGAGTAGCCCTGTCCTCATATACTTAATACTTAACTTTGTTCAAAAAGAGCTGCTTTAAAACAAACTTTATGCTTCTTTAAATACAAAAAGGCAGGAAAGACCAATACTCTAGTAAGATAAAATCTTATCTTACAGCAATAGCAGATGCTTTCTTGCATTTAGTAGGAACTACTGCGGCTTCTACATCATCATCATCTGCTCAGAGTCACATATAATCATCATTTAGTCACCAGCAAAAATTATTATAAATGTAGATTTAAAAATATTTCTTTGTGTTTAATTTAACTTTATGCTTCTTTAATACAAACCTATAATAACCCACAGCAGAGTGTATCAATTTCAAACAACTGTGATTAGAATGAAATATAAAACGAGAATTAGAGTATATCACTTCAAAATAAAAAAAAACTAAAAAAATCAAAATTGGAGTAGCAAAACACACATACTTTAAACGATGTTGGAAAAATGATACTGGAAACAACCGTAGAACAATCATCATCATCATCATCATCATCATCTGCAGCAGATCATTCACAATCATCATTTAGTCACAACTCAGATAACAAAACTTCAGTAAAAATCAAAAACAAAAACACATACCATTAGCAAGTGAAACCACATATCAACAAATTTTTTTTTTTTTCTGAAAATGGGTTAGAGAGAGCTTCAGTTTGCTCTTATCCTTTACTAACAAATGCCGAGTATTGAGAAGAAGAGATACATATCGTCCGTTCAACTTAGAACTCTCCCATCAAATAAGGTAGCACATGCAACTTTTCACGATGTTGCAACAATTATACTGCAACATCGATATTGAAAGGTTGATGTGTAATGGGAAGCTTCATTGAAACAACGATGTTGGAACAATGATACTGGAACGATGATTATATAAGGAGCAGTGGTTAGTTATAACAGTCCTTAGCACATGGAACTTTAACATGGATTTGTCTTCAACAGTGGATAGGCCTCATTAGTATTTAAGTCCATCAACCTTTATAAGGAGCAGTGGTTAGTTATAACAGTCCTTAGCATGATCAGCTGTTATAACCATTCCATAACACTTTGAGAGGAACCAAGGGTCGGTCTATTTGATTGAGAGGAATAATTGCATTACATCCATGTTGAAAAATAGAATTGATAAATTTAGGGAAAGTGATGTTGAAAGATGATAACCCAACAGTGGAGGATCTCATTCTACAGGTTCGATAAATTAAGGGTATTCTCATATAATGGTTCCTGGCTGCTTCCAAAGAATCCGCACTTTGGACATCTCTTGTTCTTCAAACATCTATTATCTATTCTATCTATTATATATAATAAATGAAAGTGATTTGGTCCACGTGGCCCAAATAACTTTCATTTATTATATATAATAGATAGAATAGATAATAGATGTTTGAAGACAACAGATGTCCAAAGTGCCGCTTCATTGGAAGCATCGAGGAAGAATTATATGAGAATACCCTTAATTTATCGAACCTGTAGAATGAGATCTCCACTATTGGGTTAACATCTTTCAACCTCACTTTCCCTAAATTTATCAATTCTATTTTTCAACAGGGATGTAATGCAATTATTACCTTATTTAAGATACCTTCAACTGCATCTTCTGATAAATCAACATTCATTTCACTCAAATGATCCCTTCAACTGCATCCAAAAATACCCAAAATAAAACTAATAAAACCATCGAATATTCTTGAGTACTCACCATTAATGTGATGATCAATATAAAATCAAACCCTAAAAGCATACAAATCATAATGAAATATGAAAGAAAAAAACCAAAAAACTTGTTGGGCGATTAAAATTAAAAGGATATCATATGCAATATTCAGGTAATTAGAATGGCCATTTTTACCTTACTTGACAACAATAGCAAAACAACATCAAACAATAATAGCAAACAACATCAAACAATAATAGCAAACAACATCAAAAAACAATAGCAAACAACATCAAACAATAATAGCAAACACCTGATGTTGAATCCACTGTAGATGTTGAATCCACTGTAGATGCTGAACCACTGCTGTTACAAACAGATAATACCTCGGGAACTGGAAATGAAACCCTAATTTCAAAAAGAATAATCGATGAACATACTCAAAGATCAATAATCAATAGATGTTGTACCCATATCATCACCGTTAAGAAAAAAACCCTTAGTTTCTGAACATATTCAAACATACCAGTTCATGGCGGAAATCTATCCGCAGGTAAGCGGATTTCAACTTTGATGACCATCGATGACAACAACCCTGGAACCATATGAGGAGATTACGAGTAGAAATTAGGGTTTAATTAAAACTTTGTATGAAAATAAGAAGAAATCAACACAGATCTATAAACATAGAAATCAAACCTCAAATGGAAGAACCTTGCAGACGAAGAAGATGAAAGAATCTTCCCAACTATAGCTCGGGATGATAATTACAAAAGCCAGATATTACCTCTTCATGGTATAATCAGACATGAAAATTACAAAGGCTGAATGATTCATGATGAGATGATTTGGTTTAATCTTTGATTAAGAAAGGAGATGAGTACAGGAGAAGGAGAAGGAGAGGAAAAGAAGATTCAGATTCAGGGTTTTGAAAAGTAAAAAAAGGAGACGGAGGGAGTATAAAAGGGATGGAAGTGTGGTACTGTTGGGCGGGAAAACAGAACTGAGGATGCCCTAATTGAGTGACACGTGGCCCAAATCACCTTTCATTTATTATATATAATAGATTTAAGTACTTCAAAATTTCGACAAATAAAATATTTGGTAAGTGTCAAAGAATTATATATTATGTTCATGAACGCTTGTATATGTTTGTTTCCATTTGTGTTCATAAACATTAGTTTTTGCTCATTTCTGTTCATCAATGTTCGTTTTTGTTTATTGTCTAAAACTAGAAAAACACGAAAAAGTTCACTTCCTTAACAAACAATCATGAACACAAAATTTCATTTGGTAAGTGTTAATGAACAATTCGTAAACACATATATTTCTTAACAAATGAACACAAACAAGGCGTTCGGTTCGTTTGCAACCCTAGATAGCACCACAATCCTAAACTACCATAACCACCGACCGCAGTGCCATAAACCTTCTTTTCGTTTTTATTTTTATGTAAAATAAATTAAGTATTTTAATTTAAAATATATAAAACATTTAACTATAAAATGTAAAATGAAAAACATTTAACTAAGTATTTTAAGCGTCATCCCTAAAAAAAGAACTGATTTGCTAAATTGATTTGTGAATTCTGCCCTTCCATTCCACCGGAAAAAAAAAACATAAAAGAATTTTTTTTCTCTTCTTCATCAACACATGTTTTGCTCAAATTCATCACTTAATAAAAAGAGGTTTTCTAATGGCACACCCCCTGTCTATCTACACACTTTTTCAATTCAATACGCATCGTATAGGCCTATACGATGCGTATTGAAAAAAATAAACATGGCAGACTGACAGGTGCAGGTTATGTCTGGCGGCGGGCCTGATACGCATCGTATAGGCCTATACGATGCGTATCAGGCCACTATTTTTTTGAATTTATTTTTTGTTGTGTTGTGTCGAATGCGAACCCGAGAAACGAAAGGGATTTTCGAGCAGTTGGTCGATGATATGATTGATAAAGATCTTGACACGATTATTTCCATTTTCAAGTATTATTAAAACCATTCAAGCCAACCAGTCTACAATGTGGTTCCCAATTTGCGGAACATAATCCCAGATTGTCTAAAGAAACGCTTTTATCATGTGTCATGTGGTAAACAAATACCAAGGGTGTATACAGATCTCTATTCGGTCATCTTTCCAAGCTTTTACACACGAATATGTGGTTCCCAATTTGCGGAACATAATCCCAGATTGTCTAAAGAAGCGCTTTTATCATGTGTCATATTAGATGTGTTATGGTGAGATTTTTCAAGTTTGCACAGTGGGAGAAAAGACCAGCACCTATGTCAGTATTGTCCTTTAAATTCGCATAAACATATATTCGTTTCATAACCTCCTCCTATAAATCAACCACAACCGTGCTTATCTGGCAATTTGCTTATTTTTCGAAGCTTGAAGTTGTAATGTTGGAACAACCAAAGATGAGAAAAATGGATTGAGCTTTGTTAATTTGTCCCACATAGGAGGGATGATAAAACTTGAAGTGGTATATACGGAGGAGCACTCTTTGAATATTGTTTCCCTTAAAGATAAACATTAGTGGGGACCTTAAAAGGTGTAGCACCTTAACTCGCACACGCATGACGTGGGCGATAGGCGCAATGTGGCACTTTGATGGCGTACATTGTACTTCGCAAAGCCACTTAAGAGCCGCCTTTGTATTTTTGGTCATGAGCGCGTGGTCAGATAGATGGTGAGTCCGCTTATGACGCACTCTTGGGTGGTGTAGGCGGGTGCCATGGCATGACGCACGGGTCTGGAAGGCACATGACCAGGTAGCGACTTCCGAATGGCGTTAGTAGTCATCGGCGGGCGCACAAACTCAATATGACGCGACGCGTCCGTACTAGTCTTGACGTCGTGAGGCCCGAAGACGCATGTCTGAGCGTAGCCTTGGCGCGGGTTCACCTGCGCGCTGCGAGCGACTAGTCAAACTAGTCTACGTACTAGTGAGTTAATGTCCGACAGTTTCATGTCATGAATGACAGTTTTGAAGACCACTTAAATCTATAACAATATTAATTTGTTAGTTATGACAAGATTAATGTTTTTTTTATTACTAGTTTAATTTAGATTAATTCCTATGTGTGCGTGTGTGTGTATATATATATATATAGAAATGAGATCAAGAGAAAACGATTTAAAGTGTGAAAACGGTGAGAACGTTTTTCAGCCATAAGAACTTTGTGATTTGTAGTTAAGATGATGCGGTGACATTTTTGTAATTAATGGGAACCTTAAAACTACCAGGAGGGGTAAAATTGGAAGACTTATACAAGGGTGCACATGCTAATCACATGCCATTTTCCCCCATCATATTTAAACGGCAATAACTTTTTTATATACGATTATTTTTCAAAAAAAATTACACCATAAAACTTAGCGTTTTTTATCTTTCCAACATGTATATTATTGATATATTTTTCGAAAAAATTGAATTGAGTTTTTTATGGTGTTTGAAGTTTGTTTTTTATGGCGTTTTCAACTGGGTTTTTATGGCGTTTTTCTAAAGTGGATGTTTTTATGAAGTTGGTGTTTTTATGGCGTTTTCAACTGGTTTTTTTTTTTTTTTTTTTTTCTAAACTAGGTGTTTTATGGCTTTTTTCTGAAGTGGGTGTTTTTATGGCGTTTTTCTAAAGTGGGTTTTTATGGCCTTTTTTTTTTCTTTTCTGAAGTGAGTGTTTTTATGGCGTTTTCAACTGAGTATTCATGGGTTTTTTTTTCTGAACCGGATGTTTTATGGCGTTTTCAACTTGGTATTTTCATGGCGTTTTTCTGAACTGTGTGTTTTTATGACGTCTTTATTTGAACACCTTGTTCATGTCATTTTTTTATTTCAAAAGTATAACAATAGTATACTCGTTGGAAAGATAATAAAACACTCGATTTTATGGTGTAATTTTTTAAAGAAATAATCACGTATAAAAAAGTTATGAGTGTTTAAAAATGATGGTGGAATATGTATGTGACTTGCATGTGGATGGTTTTTTACATGTGAGTAGCATGTGCATCGACGTTTTGACAATATTACCCTTAGTGTAAGTTAGCACCAACACCACATGTCAACACCAAAATCTTTTTCACCGTTTACACACTTTTAGGCGTTTTCCCCAGATCCCACCAATATATATAGGGCGAGCTAAAATGAAAACCACCCCTAGTTAAGAGAACCACGAGAACCACTTTCCAATAATTGATCTTTGGAGATGGATGAATGAGATTAAAAGTTATAAAAAATATTAAATTCTTTTTGTCTTATTATGTTTTTAATATTTTAATGTAAAATGGCAGTTTAGTAATTTGCTTATTTTGTCTTATTGCATATATTATTTTTTATTAATTTTTTTGTCTGATTAAATTAATTGTTTTTTTATTAATATAAGATTTTTTAATTAAAAAACATTTTAAAATCTGATTTTTTTATAAAAAAATTTGTCAGATTTTTTTACAAAAAACGTTTCTACGAGCCGATTTTTTACGAGCCGTTTTTTACGCGCTGTTTTACACGCCGGTTTTTTACACCCGTTTTTACGCGCCGTTTTTACGCACCGTTTTACGCCCCGTATTTACGCGTCGTTTTATCACCCGGTTTTCTTACAAGCCGTTTTTTACACCCCGTTTTTTACGTGCTGTTTTTTACGCGCCGTTTTTTACGTCCCGTTTTTTCGCCATGTATTTATGCGTTCTTTTTTTACACACACGTTTTTAAACTTTTTTTACGGTTTTAAATTTTTTTTACGCTTTTAAACTTTTTTTTTTTACAAAAAACTTTTTTACAAAAATACTTTTTTACAAACACTTTTTAACAAAGAACAAAAATTTATACGAAATTTTTTTTATGGCTTTAACCTTTTTTTACAAAAACTTTTTTTTACACTGTTGGAACTTATGTGATCGTTCCTACTTGTACTGGATTAGTTTTATTATAGTTTGTAGCTTGTTTTAAAGTCTAGGGGCATATTTTGTAATTAGATGAAAGTAGCAAACCTGACTTGGTGTAGTTAAGATTCCAGCATAATTATAATTATGCTGGCAAGTCAGGATCTATATAAACCCATGTATTGTTGTCCTAGCCAAGCTTTTGGCTCTTTTGGTGAATATTAGTGTTGTTTACATTCAATCTCTTCTATTGTGCTCAAATCAGATTTCCAAGGTGCTTTATTGATATATCTTCTTGTTTGGATTCAATACAACACTTGTTGTATTCATCATTCCATTAGCTTCATCTTCATTCTTGATTATTCTTAACTTTCTCATAGTACAAACACTTAATCAATAGGTGTTTTGGGATAAAACAATCAACCACTGTGATCCGGATTGATATTGGGATCTACAATTTGGTATCAGAGCCTTAGTGCTCTTGGTTGTTGTGTTTTTGTTAAGATTTTTCAAAGTTTTGAAGGTTTTTCAAAGTTTCAAGGTTTTTCAAATTTTTGGACTTAAAATGGATTGATTTGGTGTGTTTAATCGATAGGTTGTTGTTAATCTGTGATTAGGGAGTCATTTTGGACATTTTGGTGCATCAAAACATGGGGTTTGAGTCGTTTTTGGGTGATTAGAGGGTTTTAGTTCGTGTTAAACCCTCTGGTTGGCGAAGATAAAGTTGAATATAGCGAAATTACTTTGAATACAGCGAACTTATTGTTGAATACAGCGAACGTATTTTTGAATACAGCGAAATCATATTTAAACATCGCACAGTCGTCAATTTCGCCGACCAAACTCGAGCGAAGTTGCTGATTTCCGGAGAAATAGTGCCAAGTGTCCCTGTAGCGAAATTATCGAAGGCGACTTCGAGAACTGTGATAAAGTACCACAGCGTCTTTATCACGGTGTGTGGCGAAATAAGCCAAACTAACGTGTGTGTTTGTTGTATCAGCGGAATTAGCTCTCTTCGCTCGTGCAGGACTTCTCCGCGTACCGGCGAAGACAAGTGATCGGCGAAGATTTTCGGCGAAATTCGTTCCATTCCACTAATTTCAGTCAGATCTCCGGCGAAGTTATTTATTTCACCGGCGAAATTACTCACCACCGTTCAGTCAGTGAATTTACCTTCTGATCAGCTTTCCTAAGTAAAAAACAAGTCAAAATGTCGGTGAATCAACTAAGTCCAATCGCTCAAGCTGAACTCGAGACCGGAACCACCACAAGACCACCAAAGTTGAAAGGAGCAGAAGATTTCGGTACTTGGAAGAATCGAATCAAGTCATTCTTCGAATTCACTGAAAACAATCTATGGCTTTCTGTCATCGCTGGACCCCACGTTCCAACGGTGGTTCAAGGAGATGTGATAGTCAATAACAACGACCCCACAACCTTCACCGATGAAGACAAAGCTCTAATCCAACGCGACCATCGTGCACATGCTGCCTTAACCATGGTTTTGTCAACTGACGACTGTAACATGTTTGAAGAATACAGAACTGCTAATGAACTATGGCACGCTTTGATCGAACACTACGAGGGAAATGAAGAGCTAATTGAGAGCAAAAGAGACATGGTGCAGAAGCAATACGAAATGTTTGGTGGAATTCGTGGTGAAAGCCTTTTCGATCATATCAGTCGCTTTCTGAATATGATGACCAAGATGAAGAAGGCAGGAAATCCTATCACAAATAGTGCTGCCATAAAGAAGCTTCTAGATTCGCTTCTAAAGGAATGGAGCCTTCAATGCATGATGATAAAAAGGGATTTCCTCAACAACCCAAATCTTGTCACTTTATCCGATTTAATCAACACTCTGAAGGCTTTTGAAATGGACGTCAACAAACGCGAAATGAATACAACTAGTTACTCCCCAAAGGCAGCTCAGACTTCTACTGGACTGAAGAACGTGGCATTTCTAGCTTCAGGAGGCACCAGTAAACATGCCTCCGAGATGTCCTACTTTAACGTTTCCGCAAGCGCGACAAAGGCTCCACAATCTAGTGATAAGGCTGTTGTGGTTGGTGATACTCAAGCTTTGAAAGTGTCAACTGAACATGTGGCACTTTTTAACATGTTTTTGAGTAGCTATGAAGCTTTAATGTCGGGAGAACTCAAGAAGGAGATGCTCACTGCTGAAGACATGTATCAGGTTGATCCAGATGACATGGAGGAGATGGATTTGAAGTGGCAGATGGCTATGATCACTTTAAGGTTGAAGAAGTTTCAGGATAAGACCGGGAAGCGTGTGGGTCTTGGAAAAGCTGGTTTTGACAAATCTAAACTGAGATGTTACAACTGCAAGAATCTTGGTCACTTCAAGCGTGATTGCCCCTTGTTGAAGGAAGGAAACATTGAAGCCACTCCTGCTGTGAAACAAATCACTATCGAAGAAAACAAAACCAACGCGTCTCCCAACACACCAAAAGCTCTCGTTGTTGAAGATTATGATTGGGGTGAAGAAATTGCTGAAGCCAAGGAACAAGTCAACAAAGCTCTCATGGCAAAGATCTCAAGCGGGTCGTCATCAAAACAGTTTGAAAAACAGACTGCTGGAATCCCAAAGGGGGATAACATTGCTGACAAGGGTCTGAAAAGCATTCTCATCTCCCCGGAGCCTGAGAAAGGAAAGAATTCTGAAGAAGCTGAAAAACCCAAGGAGCATGTTCCTAAGGAGTCATCTGATGAGAAGAAAGAAAAATTCTCAGCAGCAGCAATGAAAACAGAATCCTCCAAAGAAAAAGCTGACAAAGACTTGGTAAATAGTATTCCACATAACTTTAAAGTGAAGTTATGCACACCAGCATGCGTTGATGTCGTGGCACATTACAAATCTCTTAATCTAGAATTTGAGAGGCAAAAAGACAAAGCTTTAAAATTTAACAAAGAACTTAAACAGAATGAGGCCGCATATCAGAGAAAGTTGAATTCAACTTTAGCTGAAATGCAAACTCTAAAAGAATTTTTTTTAGAAAAGATTTTATCATTAACGATCTTACAGATAGACTAGAAAAAGCTTTGAACGAAAAGAGTAAATTGCAAATTATTATAGACAAATGGAATGTCAGTCAGAAGGCCTTTACTGACATCAAGAACTGCCAACGACCAACGTATGTAAAAGATGGGATCGGGTATAAGGATAGGCAGGGAAATGAAAGAAAACTTTTCTTTCCACCACATAGCAAAAACTATGTACCTATGCCAACTCCTCATCCCGACAATGATTTCATAGATGAAAAGGCCTCTGTAGAACAAAATGATTCTTTCAAAAATGAAACAACCGCTAACATTCCTAAAAGTGATGCAGATCCAATTGTGTGTAAAGAAGATGTGTGCGATGAGGATGGGGACTGCGGCGGTTCAAAAATAGGAATAGGTTATTCAGGCGACAGTTATTCCACTGTTAACTGGTTCGCCTGGAACTGTTCTAAGAAAAACAATATTCGGGATGAATGTAATAATTTAATTAGGATGGATGACTGTAATGGCCATGTGCCTAAATTTAACTCTTTGGATGACTGTAAGGGCCATGTGCCTACATTTGAGACCCATGATCGTGAACATGCTATGCTTGAATGTCATGATTTAAATTCTGCATTTTGTGATGATAAAAATATTTGTAAATCTCCTGTATTTTTGCCATAATAGAAAAAGAATAGCTTTGGAAAATTCCTCACCGAGGAAATTCCAGAATTTATTCCATCTCGAACAGGTATGACAGATTCAGAGAAGAAAGTCGCTAATGATAGCTGCAAAGAGGTTTCAAACTCTTCTGCCTCAGAAAAGGAAGAAGAGACTTCAAGTTCTGATGAAGAACAAGAATCAGAAAATTCAAGTGAAGATCAAACAACAGAAGGTGAAAGCTCCGAAGATTCAAGTGATGAAACAATTGAAGATCAAAATTTAGAAAGTTCAAGTGAAAATAAAAGCTCCGATGATTCAAGTGACGAAGCAAGTGAAGATCAAAATTCAAGTGAATATCAAACAACAGAAAGTTCATCAGTTTCCGACAATGATGAAGACTGTTCAGAAGATGAAAGCCGAGTTGACAAGAAAATGAAGAAAGCCGAGAGCTCAAGATACACTGCATCAAAAGATTCTTCAAAAAGCTCAAGACACTCATCACATACATCATCTTCTAACACCAAAAATCCCAGACGTAAACGATGTTTTCGCTGTGGTTATTTAGGACATACAGCGAAACATTGTAAAAATAAGAATTTTTCTAAACCAGAATATGATTTTGTTAAAAATTTCACAGATCAGCTTGATTATCTTAAGAAATCTGTTAAAAATCTGGTTAATTCAACAACTTATTTTTGGAAGCCAAAAGAGGACATCATGGGTCAAAACCACGATAGATCCAAAGTAAAGCAAATCTGGGTTCCCAAATCAAACTAATCTGTGTATATTCTTGTATTTCAAAATAAACTCCAGAAATGGCTTCGAATGCTCATGGAATATATCTGGCATGTCGACAGCGGATGTTCAAGACACATGACATGATTAAAGGAACTTCTGACGAATTTTCGTTTTATTGATGGCGATTTCGTGTCATTCGCTGGAGACGAGAAGGGAGGGAAGATCGTTGGAATGGGAGATGTCGTGTCTGAAGCGCTCACTTTGGAAAATGTCAACTATGTTCCAGAATTGTGCTACAATCTTATGAGCGTATCATAAGTCAGTGATAAAGGAATATCGGTGCTTTTCAACGACATGGAATGTTTGTTTCTCAAGCCTGAATATGTGGTTCCTGCAGAGATGATCATGCTCACAGCTCCAAGACAGAACAACACATACGTGCTCAACATGAAAAACGCCAAGACAAATGATAACTTGACTTGTTTAATCTCAAAGGCTTCAGAATCGGAGTCACTGCTTTGGCACAGGCGATTGGGGCATGTAAATTTCAAAAATATGAACAAACTCTCTAAGTTAAACTTAGTAAGAGGTCTTCCGATAAAAGAATTTCCTTTTTCTGAAAAATGTATAGCATGCGCCCAAGGAAAGCAACACAAGAAATCGCACAAGTCCAAAGCAGTGAACACAATTACTGCGCCGCTTCAGTTGATGCATATGGATCTTTTTGGTCCAATAAGTGTTAAAAGTCTTGCTAAAAGTTCTTAATGTTTGGTGATTACAGATGATTTCTCTCGTTTTTCATGGGTTTACTTTCTTGAAGCCAAGAGTGAGACAACTGATATCCTTAAGTCATTCATTCCCTTGATTGAAAACGTGACCAGATTAAAGGTGAAGTCGATCAGAAGCGACAATGGTTCTGAATTCAAGAATCAAAGCTTCATATCCTTTTGTGCTGAAAAGGGAATTCATCTTCAGTACAGCTTGGCTAGAACTCCTCAACAAAATGGCGTAGTTGAACGAAAGAACAGAACCTTGATTGAAGCTGCAAGAACCATGCTGGTGGACTCAAAGCTTCCAATCATCTTTTGGGCAGAAGCGGTAAATACAGCATGCTAAGTTTTGAACAGAGTTCTCATTGTAAAACCTCATGGAAAAACTGCATACGAACTTCTCTTCAAAAGGAAGCCACTCATCGATTTCTTCAGACCGTTTGGATGTTCTTGCACTCTTCTGAATACTCAAGAGAATCTCATCAAATTCGAAGCAGTGGGTGACATTTGCTACTTTATGGGATATTCGTCCACACAGAAAGCCTATAGAGTCTACAACAAACGGACAAAGATGGTGATTGAATCATATTACGTGGACTTTCAAGAAGGAAATTACACTAACACTGGAAGTACTCCCGATTGGTTTTATGATGTGAGTGTGATTTTCAACACCTTCGAAATTCCAGAAGATGTTCCAGAAGCAGAACCTGCAGAAGCTGCTCAAGTTGAACCTCTATTTGATTCTTCAGACATTGGTTTAACTCCTTTCACTACCCGTTTCTCTCCATTTTCTGCTGATCCACTTCTCTCTGTAGATGAAGTAAATGGTGACACTTCGCCTGAGAACACCCCTGAAAACAGTGCTTCTTCTTCACAGGCGAATGTGGATGAACCAACTCAAGAAGACGACCCTCCAATAATATACGTTGACGAACACTTCACCAACCTTCCGCAGCAAATTGAGTCTCACACAAATGTAGGATACAAGACAAATCGCAATCACCCTCTTGAGAATGTTATAGGTGCAGTAGAAGAAGGAGTACGTACACGTGGTCAGTCATCAAGCATCAACAAAGGGCTCTATGCAGCTTTTCTCTCATAGTCGGTGCCACGGGACATCGAAGAAGCCATTCAAGACTCCAGTTGGGTTCAGGAAATGCAGGAAGAATTATCTCAATTTCGCAAACTCAAAGTCTGGGAGTTACTAGATTTACCTAAGGGAAAGTTTCCGATTGGTACAAAATGGGTCTTTCGTAACAAGATGGATGATCGTGGAGTAGTGATCAAGAACAAGGCCAGATTGGTGGTGCAAGGTTTTCCTCAGGAGGAAGGAATTGATTACGAAGAGGTTTTTGCTCCAGTTGCAAGATTGGAGGCAATCAGAATATTCCTGGCATACGCATCATATAGAAATTTCAAAGTCTTTCAGATGGATGTAAAGAGTGCTTTTCTGTATGGGAAGGTAAAGGAAGAAGTCTACGTGTGTCAGCCTCTAGGTTTCGAAGACCCTCATTTTCCAGGTCGCTACTACAAGTTGGACAAAGCCCTCTATGGTCTTCACCAAGCTCCACGTGCTTGGTACGAGACTTTGTCAACTTATCTTCTGAAGTGCGGGTACACCAGAGGAACGATCGACATGACTCTCTTCACCAAACGAATCAGAGAAGACGTAATGCTGGTTCAGATTTATGTGGACGATGTCGCAACCCCCGATCCCTGTTTCACGGGAACGGGCGGACGCGATCCTAGAGTTCCGGTGGTATCAGGTTATTTAATCTTGCAGCGGAATTTACATCAGGACCGTAGTTAGGAAATGTTTATCAGAGTAAAACCACCTCATTTAATATTAATAATCACATGGGTAAAACCCAAGTTTCTTAGTACAATACATTTATAGGGATAAACCCTATTTTATTGAATTTTAAAACATCGTTTATTTGGTAACTTTTATAGCCACATTTTCCCAAGCCTTCAGTGCTCTCCAGCTGGCTTTTTATTAATTGGCTGTCACATTGGGTTACCTAAAACGTGTTTAAAAACATTTGTCAGTCGGAAATACTGGTGAGTGAATCCCAGTTTAATCAAGTTTAAATAAAAGTCACAGTGAACAGTATTGAGAGCGATCACATTGTTTATGTCTACACAATTACTCCATTAGTACTGTCAACCCTGACTTGTGGGTCATATTACCCATTGGCTAACTCACTGTCCAATGGTAACGTATTGTCATCCTCGACTTACTACTCACAGTGTAGTACATTTTGTATACAAAACCCCAACATACCGGCAGTAATTGAAGAACTACAAAGACTCAATCACTGCTAAATTTCATAGTAAAACATTTAAGGTTTGGTAAAACATTACCAAAAAGATTAACAAAAAGAGGATAAACTCACATTGCTATCTTAGACTTCGCGTAAGGGTTTCCTGGGAATAATCTATAGTTTACACAAATGTACATAGGTTAGTATCATAACCCTTTGAAAATATTAATGATACCCTCCCCGAGACGGTATTCCAATAACTACGCCGGGCAGAACCACGACAGTTATTACGGAATCCTAAATCAATCCGGCAGCGTCTCTATTATAAAACTGGGGTTATAATACTTACAACGGAGCAGAACCTCGCTAATTAGGGGGTATAATACCCGCGTATTATAAGTCTACTACAGAAATTGTGATTTAGAATGAAAGGAATGAGCGACGGAAAACGAAAACTGCTGGCTTTCTTATATAGGTGCTGAAACTGGTCCTCACGCGGCCCGCGTAAAGAACAGACAAGGGTTACGCGGCCCGCGTCAACCCTGGTCAACATACTAGCTTAGCTGGGTCAGCTTGTAGGTCCGCCACGATGTTGACATGTGTCAGCTCAGGATGTATCCGCGTTTAATGATCTCTAGCGGCCCGCGTAAGAGTAAGCTAAAGCTTACGCGGCCCGTATCAACTTAAGAAATAAGTGAAGTCCGGTCTCAACCTTGATACCGCCCGCGTGAAATGTTGGGGTGGGTCTACGCGGCCCGCCTCAACTCAATATTTCATGTTTTTCATTTAATTTAAATGTTATAACATACTTGGGGCTTGGTTTTTACATACGGGGTGTAACATAAGACATATTGAGACATTCTACAATATACTAGAGTGTCAGTAATATTATAAGGGTGTTGGTTTTACCGAGGGTTGTTACATTCTCCCCACCTTGTTTTAGAACTCGTCCTCGAGATCTACTGAAACAAGTGCGGATATTTTCTTTTCATTTCAGATTCAAGCTCCCATGTGTACTCAGGTCCTCTTTTGGAATCCCACTTTACTTTGACTAGAACTAGTCTCTTATGTTTGAGATTCTTGACTTTCCTGTCTTCAATTTGTAGAGGTCTTTCTACAAACTTGAGTTGTTCATTTACCTCTATATCCTTAAGAGGTACTATCAGTGATTTATCAGCTAAACACTTTTTGAGATTAGATACATGAAACACATCATGTATTCCTGCCATTTCTTCTGGCAGTTGTAGTTGATAGGCTACAGGTCCTATTCTTCTAATAATCTTAAAAGGTCCAACATACCTGGGACTTAGCTTTCCCCGTTTGATGAATCTTACTATTCCTTTCCAAGGAGAGACTTTTAACAATACTTTATCTCCTACTTGAAATTCTAATGGCTTGCGTCGGTTATCAGCATAGCTTTTCTGTCGATCACGTGCTGCTTTCAGTCGTTCCTTGACTTGAATAATCTTGTCAGGTGTTTCTTGTACTATCTCTGGTCCAGATAGTTGCTTTTCCCCAATTTCTGCCCAACAGACTGGGGTTCGGCACTTTCGTCCATAAAGTGCTTCGAATGGTGCAACATTGATACTTGTGTGATAACTATTATTATAAGAAAATTCTATTAAAGGTAAGTGATCGTCCCAATTACCGCCGAAATCAATTACACAAGCTCTAAGCATATCTTCCATTGTTTGAATTGTCCTTTCGCTTTGTCCGTCTGTTTGTGGATGATAAGCCGTACTTAACTTTAACTTGGTTCCCATTGCCTTTTGGAAACTTGACCAAAAATGAGAGGTAAATCGACTATCCCTATCAGAAACAATTGATAAAGGAATACCATGTAAAGAAACAATTTCATTTACATATAGTTTAGCTAATTGTTCCATACTGAAAGTTTCCTTCATTGGTAGGAAATGAGCTGACTTGGTTAGTCTATCTACAATCACCCAGATTGTATCATTACCTTTTCTTGTTTTGGGTAATTTAGTAAGAAAATCCATTGTTATCAATTCCCATTTCCACACCGGCATTTCTAATTGCTGTAACAAACCTGAGGGTTTCTGGTGTTCAGCCTTAACTTGTGAACAGGTTAAACATTTAGAAACATATGCTGCTATGTCCTTTTTCATTCCTATCCACCAGAAATTTTTCCTTAAATCTTGGTACATTTTATCATTTCTTGGATGCATCGTATACTTAGACTTATGGGCTTCTTCTAATATACGATGACGCAGGTTTCCTAATTTAGGTATCCACATTCTCTTTTCATGGAATTTCCAAATTCCATCCGTTCCTTGTTTTAATTCTTTTAGCATACCTTTTAATTTTTCAGAATCATCCTTGATTACTGATTCTTGTGCTTCTCTTATTTGCTCATTTAAATCTACTTGCAGATTTAATTTAAGAGAACGTACCCTTTTTGGCTTTTCATGATACTTTCGACTTAAAGCATCTGCCACTACATTTGCTTTTCCTTCATGATACTGGATATCACAATCATAATCACTAAGCATTTCCATCCAACGTCTTTGTCTCATATTCAACTCCTTTTGCTTGAAAATATACCTTAAACTCTTATGATCAGTGAATATGGTAAACTTACTACCATAAAGGTAATGTCTCCAAATCTTAAGAGCAAAAATTATAGCTCCTAACTCTAAATCATGGGTTGAATAATTCTCTTCATGATTCTTAAGTTGTCTAGATGCATAGGCTATAACTTTATGGCATTGCATCAACACACATCCATAACCTAATTTAGAAGCATCACCATAAACTACAAAGTCTTCAGCTCCTTCTGGTAATGCTAGTATGGGTGTATGGGTTAATCTATGTTTAAGAATTTTAAAAGCTTCTTCTTGTTTTACTCCCCATTCAAACTTAACAGATTTACAGGTTAGCTTAGTTAAGGGAATGGCTATTCTAGAAAAATCTTGAATAAATCTTCTATAATACCCGGCCAATCCTAAGAAACTTCTAACCTCGGTTGGTGACTCAGGGGTTTTCCATTTAGTAATTGCCTCAATCTTTGTTGGATCTACATGAATTCCTTCATGATTAACTAAATGTCCAAGAAATTGTACATGTTCTAACCAAAATCCGCACTTTGAAAACTTAGCATAAAGCTTTTCCTTTCTTAACAAACTTAAAAGTGCGTGCAAATGTTTTGCATGATCCTCTTTATTCTTAGAGTAAATTAGAATATCATCTATGAAAACAATTATGAATTTATTCAAATATGGCTTACATATTCGGTTCATCATGTCCATAAATGCAGCTGGGGCATTGGTTAAACCAAATGGCATGACAGTAAATTCATAATGGCCATACCTTGTTCTGAATGCGGTCTTAGGAATGTCCTCTTCCTGTACCTTTAATTGATGATATCCTGATCTTAAATTGATTTTAGAGAAAAATCGAGCTCCTTGTAGTTGATCAAATAGATCATCGATTCTCGGTAATGGGTACCGATTCTTAATCGTGACTTTGTTTAATTCACGGTAGTCAATGCACATACGCATTGATCCGTCCTTCTTTTTAACAAACAATATCGGCGCTCCCCATGGCGACGAACTTGGTTGTATGAATCCCTTCTCTAACAATTCATCTAATTGTTTCTTCAATTCTTGCATTTCTGCAGGTGCCAACCGATAAGGTGCTTTGGCAATCGGTGATGTTCCTGGTATTAAATGAATCCCAAATTCAACTTCTCTGTCTGGAGGTAGTCCTGGTAATTCTTCTGGAAAGACATCTGAAAACTGAGATACTACTGGAATATCTTTTAGTTCTTTTCCTTTAGTGTTAGTGATTATAGAAATCAAATACACTATAGAACCTTTTCTTATAGAACTTGCAGTTTTCATCACAGAGATGAATTTTGTGGACCTAGAGGGTTTATCTCCTTTAATTGTGATCATTTTACCTTTTGGTGAATTTATTTGAATTGACTTTTGATCACATAAAATACTGGCTTTATTGGCTATTAACCAATCCATTCCTAAAACAACATCAAATCCTGCCAGATTCATGGGATATAGGTTTGCTATAAATTTCTGATTAAAAATTTCTATTCTTGCTCCCTGCAAGATTTCAGAAATCCTAATAGTTTCTCCATTAGCGGTCTCTACTAGACATTCTTGTGGTAGTTTAGTTAATGACTGATTTAGAATTTTGCAAAACGAAGTATTGATAAAACTTTGGTTCCCACCAGAGTCAAATAACACTTTAGCAAATATATCATTAACTAAAAACGTACCAGCTATAACGTCTGGGATTATCTTGGCTTCCTCTGCAGTCAGAACAAATGCTCTAGCATTTTTGGTATTCTTGTTGTTTGTAGCTGGAGCTAATTTCGGACTGTTTGGCCTGATATGACCTTTTTCCCCGCAGTTGTAGCATAATCCATTACTGGATTTCTTCCTGCAATTTTCTTCCTTGTGTCCTGGCATCTTGCAATAATTGTAGAGAATGGAGCATTTTCCCGAATGCTTTTTCTTGCAGACCTTGCAGTAGGGTGCAGAGGTAGAACCCATATTCCTACGATTGTAATTTCCAGAACGGAATTCTTGTGTAAGCCTTTGGGTTAAGTTCCTCCTCTGATCTTCTTCTCTAGTACGAACTAATTCATCTGTCAAGGTATTTGCTAGTTCTACAGCTTCTTCTATAGTTTGAGGTCTAGCTGCCTTGACTACGTGTCTTATCTCCCCAATTACTCCCCAAATATAACGGGAGATTAACACTGGTTCTGGTGAAGCAAGAGTTGGTACTATTCTAGCATATTCAAAGAATATTTTAGTATATCCCTTACTATCCACACCAGTCATCCTAAGATTTAGGAATTTGTTTGCTATCTGTTCCTTTTCATTAGGAGGGCATAATTTCTTTTCTACCTTGTCCTTAAATTCTTCCCATTCCATATTATAAGTTCTATCACTTCCTTTTGTTTGGAGGATAGTGTTCCACCATTCTAACGCTGAATTCTTAAATAAATTAGAAGCAAACAGTATTTTATCTTCTTCAGCACAGTTGTTTATCCTTAGGACTGCCTCAGTTTTCTCTATCCAGCGTAAGGTTGCAATGGCCCCTTCGTTGCCAGAGAATTCCATTGGTTTACAAGACCAGAATTCTTTATAAGAACAACCGTAAGGCACAATTCTTCTTCTTTTGGGAATAGGCAATTGAAGTATTGGTCCATTGTTCACGCTATGCTCTGGTTCACTTGGTCGCTTACTGCTATGCTTACTTTTATTATCAGCTTCCTTAACAGTTTGAAGAATAAATGGCATTGCATCTATAATTCCTTGTGCTACTATGTGTTGGATAGCACTATTATCCACTTGATTGTTATTGTTATTGATGCTTGGATTCTCATTAACCACGTTAATGTTACTCTGGTTATCATTATTCAGATTTCCTTGGTTTCCTTCGTCGGCCATCTGAATTTTAAACAATTACCCCATATTAATATCATAAATAATATCTTAATATAGTTAATCACCTGACACGCATTTTTGCCAAAAGCGTCGATCATTGCGACTATACTCTTTTCATATACTATTATGCGTCTATTACACACTTAGTACTGAAATAAAATTACAATACCAACAGAATTAGAATCACACTAATAGTAATATGCATCCGTACACACATATTTTATTTTTATTTTATTTTATTATATTTTTATTATTATTATTACTACTGTTTCCTCCATTCTCACATTCATGGATATGGATTTATACAAAAATCCATATTGCGCTCATCGCATTTCCATACGAGACGCTCTCCCACCTGACGCATTCTCTCACTGCTTTCTAAAATTTCCTCCCCAAAAGTCCTAAGTTCTTGAACGTTTTCTGCACTCATTGGGGGTGCAGGTTCTCGGACTGAGTTTGGAATCTGGGGTGCGGGTTCCTGATATGGGGGTGACAGTGCCTGAAATCGGTAAGGATCTTCTAAGATTTCCCTAATATAATCATCTTGGTAATAGGGATCTAAAGGGTCCATACCTGGGTAGGCTTCTATGTTCTGTATGGGTGGGTATTCCTGGATAGGGCAACGTTGCACAAAGTCCCTATTATCGTCCCACCAGGGGTCATAATTTGGGTCTAGGGGGTTTGGTGCAGGTATCCTAGGGATTTCTTCTGGGTTGAAGTCATGCATTTCCACTTGGTTTTCCGGGTTTTCTATCTCCATAGGTTGATCTGGGTTTTGTGGTTGTGGGGCTACTAATTGTTCCAGACTCGGCTCAGCAGCAGTTGTAGCTAGGATATGGAAATTAGCTAGGCTTCTATTAAGCATATCTTGTGTATGGGCATCGGTTTTTCGCTTAGCGACTGCTAAAACTCTTTGCTGTTGCAACTTTCGCATTCTCTTCCTACGAGCAAAAGCTTCCTTACTGAACCATCCTCGTTTCTTATGAGGGAATGGCTCTTCTGACTGAGCTCTAAAAGCAAACACTCCTTCTTCCTGATCAGCAGAATACCCAGAAAGGGCAGGCTGTGATGAGGTACCTTCACTCTTAGGTGAATCAGACAACTGACGACTCATGTCTGAGGGTCCTTGATCACTCATACTGTAAACTAACAAATAGTCAAATAACACATAACAAATAATACAGTTATGTATATATTTCCATTATTTCCTAACACAAAATTTAGAATTTTAAGTGTCAGCAGAACACTTCTTTGGCTCAGACCAGTGGCTAGGCTCTGATACCACCTTCTGTCGCAACCCCCGATCCCTGTTTCCCGGGAACGGGCGGACGCGATCCCAGAGTTCCGGTGGTATCAGGTTATTTAATCTTGCAGCGGAATTTACATCAGGACCGTAGTTAGGAAATGTTTATCAGAGTAAAACCACCTCATTTAATATTAATAATCACATGGGTAAAACCCAAGTTTCTTAGTACAATACATTTATAGGGATAAACCCTATTTTATTGAATTTTAAAACATCGTTTATTTGGTAACTTTTATAGCCACATTTTTCCCAAGCCTTCAGTGCTCTCCAGCTGGCTTTTTATTAATTGGCTGTCATATTGGGTTACCTAAAACGTGTTTTAAAAACATTTGTCAGTCGGAAATACTGGTGAGTGCATCCCAGTTTAATCAAGTTTAAATAAAAGTCACAGTGAACAGTATTGAGAGCGATCACATTGTTTATTTCTACACAATTACTCCATTAGTACTGTCAACCCTGACTTGTGGGTCATATTACCCATTGGCTAACTCATTGTCCAATGGTAACGTATTGTCATCCTTGACTTACTACTCACAGTGTAGTACATTTTGTATACAAAACCCCAACATACCGGCAGTAATTGAAGAACTACAAAGACTCAATCACTGCTAAATTTCATAGTAAAACATTTAAGGTTTGGTAAAACATTACCAAAAAGATTAACAAAAAGAGGATAAACTCACATTGCTATCTTAGACTTCGCGTAAGGGTTTCCTGGGAATAATCTATAGTTTACACAAATGTACATAGGTTAGTATCATAACCCTTTGAAAATATTAATGATACCCTCCCCGAGACGGTATTCCAATAACTGCGTCGGGCAGAACCACGACAGTTATTACGGAATCCTAAATCAATCGGGCAGCGTCTCTATTATAAAACTGGGGTTATAATAGTTACAACGGAGCAGAACCTCGCTAATTAGGGGGTATAATACCCGCGTATTATAAGTCTACTACAGAAATTGTGATTTAGAATGAAAGGAATGAGCGACGGAAAACGAAAACTGCTGGCTTTCTTATATAGGTGCTGAAACTGGTCCTCACGCGGCCCGCGTAAAGAACAGACCAGGGTTACGCGGCCCGCGTCAACCCTGGTCAACATACTACCTTAGCTGGGTCAGCTTGTAGGTCCGCCACGATGTCGACACGTGTCAGCTCAGGATGTATCCGCGTTTAATGATCTCTAGCGGCCCGCGTAAGAGTAAGCTAAAGCTTACGCGGCCCGTATCAACTTAAGAAATAAGTGAAGTCCGGTCTCAACCTTGATACCGCCCGCGTGAAATGTTGGGCTGGGTCTACGCGGCCCGCCTCAACTCAATATTTCATGTTTTTCATTTAATTTAAATGTTATAACATACTTGGGGCTTGGTTTTTACTTACGGGGTGTAACATAAGACATATTGAGACATTCTACAATATACTAGAGTGTCAGTAATATTATAAGGGTATTGGTTTTACCGAGGGTTGTTACAGACGATATCATCTTCGGATCAACAAATGAGGAGCTATGTAAAGAATTCGAGACCGTGATGAAAGCAAAGTTTGAAATGAGCATGATGAGAGAGCTCACGTTCTTCTTAGGGCTAGAAGTGAAGCAAAAGGAGGACGACATTCTTATTCATCAGGCTAAGTACATTCGGGATATTCTCGCGAAGTACAACATGAACGACTGCAAAGTTGCAAGCACTCCATTTGCCTCTCAGACGGAGCTTACTCTAGATCCTCAAGGAAAACCAGTGAACAAGTCCTTTTTCCGCTCAATGATAGGCTCTCTGATGTACTTAACTGCAAGCAGGCCTGACATTATGTGGGCAGTCTGTCTCTGTGCTCGTTTTCAGACTAATCCCAAAGAATCACATGAAACCGCTGTGAAGCGCATCTTCCTCTATCTTAAAGGAACTCCGAAACTAGGTCTTTGGTATCCTAAAGATAGAAATTTTGATCTTATTGCTTATTCTAACAGTGATCATGCAGGCTATAAAGTAGATAGCAGGTCTGTATCAGGAGGATGTCAATTCTTGGGAAATCGTCTGATCTCTTGGCAAAGCAAGAAGCAGACAACGGTGTCCACCTCCACCGCTCAAGCCGAGTACACTGCGGCCTACAGTTGCTGTTCACAAGTTCTCTAGATACAAAATCAGTTGTTGGATTATGGAATCAACATCATGAAGACTCCTATATTCATCGACAATGAGGCATGTCTGGGAATTGTGAAGAATCCCATCCACCACTCCAGAACAAAGCATATCGAAATTCGTATTCACGCAATTCGAGATGCCTACGAGAAAGGATACATTCAAGTGGTGCCAGTGGATACAACACAGCAACGGGCCGACATTTTCACGAAAGCCTTTGATAAAACTCGATTCAACCAGCTGGTAACCTGGTTGGAAATGGTCAATTTCCTTGAATGGAAATGAATCTTGTTGTCCAAGATCGTTCGTAAATACTCTATCTTTTGTCCATATTTAAAAAAAAAACGTTTGTTAAAAGTAAAGCAAGTATCGTAAAACGTTGCTCACCAAAAAGATTTTCTAAATTTTAAAATTTCATTTTCGGGCAATGGACTTTCGAAAATAAAGATTTTAGGGGGGATATTCTAGAAAATCAAAATAGATGCTTGTGTCTGACTCTTGTTAGAAGAAATGATAGAAAATTGCTAACACTTTGTTATTTCTTGAAAAACAGAAAAAAAAAAAAAAAGAAATCGGGGTACCAAGCAACGACGTGTCGGTAGACAATGTTGCAGAAATCGGCCTAGGCGGCCGATTAATCGGCGCCTAGGCGCTAGTCGGTGGGTTACTGCCTAAATTTAAGCTAGTCGGTCAAAAAATCGGTTATGGTCAAAATCGGTCAAAGTCGGTAAAAGTCGGACAAAATCGGTCAAAATCGGACTAATCGGGCCCATGTTTTTTGACCCCAAAAACATGTTTTTTGACCCAAAAAACCCAATTTTTGAAACCTGACCCATTGTTTAAAGCCCAAATTTTACTTATAAACCTATTTTAACATTTAATTTTAGGTATTTTAACATTTAATACCCTCTATCTTTCACTAGTTTACATAGGTTCCTAAACTTTTAAATTTATTAATAAAAAGTATAAAGTTATCTCCTAAACTTGTAAATTTATTAATAAAAAGTATAAAGTTATCTTTATATATATATAAATTTGTAAAATTATACTTAAAAAGTCCAATCCGATTAATCCCGATTAATCCCTAGGCGGTACCTCACCGCCCGACTAGCGTCTAGCGCCTTCTACAACATTGTCGGTAGATTCAGTAACACCAACGAGTAAACTGCTGTTAGGGAGCAAAACATAACGTCTACACAAGGATTCTGGCTTTTCTCAGGCATTACGCATCATAGTGGGTAACACGTTGCGGCATATGGCTTAATGGTCTTAAATCTTGCGTTGATAGATTGCCAAAGTCTGAGATCTCGGGTCTTTATATTGGTTTTTCATTCGGGGATATCATAGTTGTTCTTCTGCTGCATCCAGATACATGCTGACCTAGACGCTATGATATCTTTTCATAATAAGTGCCAAAAATGGCCAAAACCTTTCATAATAAGTGCCATATATGGCCAAAACCTTAAGATGGATTAGTTTGGTCTCTCTGTTGTACGAAAGTACTGACCTGTTCACCAAACTATCTATCATCAAATCGTACCAAATCTGGTATCTGTCTCCGCCCTCGGTAGTTTTCGGGATCTCTGCTGTACGAAAGTACTGACCTGATCTCCACTCTATCGTTGAAAAAGAATGAATCCAATATACTCACCTGTTATGAGGAACCTTTGTGCATACCTTGATCGCGGGGGTATGTCCTGATGTGGGACTCACGGGCGTAATGATTCTATTCTCAATAGCTTGTGTGGGGCCATAGAAGTCTTGTCAATATTACCGAAAACATGATAAACGCGCTCTCCGAAGGCATGTTGAAAGAAGGATGCATGGATTTAAGCGGACAAACATACTGGCAGTTTTTATTGTGCCTTGATTCGCTAATAATAATAATAAATAAGAAATTGACACGTGTTGACAATATGATCTTCTGCAGGTAAGTCGATGAGCGTCAAAAGAATCAAGAATATCAGTAAAAATGGAACCTCCCAAAGTTGCAAAATGAAGTTCGGAGTCAAAATGGGCCAAATTTTCTCTAGTTTGTAAATATTTCATAATTTATGGTATTTTAAACAAAAATGGGCATGTTTTTTGAGAAAGTTTGAAATTCACGAGCGAATTTAAAAGTTTGATTTTGAAATAGAATGGTTACAGTCATTCTCGGCGAAATAAAGATACCAGCGAAATAATTAATTTCGCTGGTCAGTTTTTTTTTAATATAAAAGGAATTAACCGTTCTCACTTTCAAAATTTTCAAACCTTCTCTCACCTTCTTCTCTAAAAAAAAATCAGAAATCATCATCATCATCTCCACCCTCTAATCTCGCATTCTGTCCACCATTCACTCTCATTGTTGGTTTGAAGTTTAACAGGTAATATCGTGTATCATCAATACTCAAATCTTGTGTTTATGGGTTCGAAATTTGTGTTAGGGTTTGCTATAATCTCTAGGCCAAAATTATGTATGAAATGTGGTGATCTAGGATTCGGTTAAAGGTGTTTAAGATCGGTTTTCATCATAATCATTGTTTGATTAGTCTATTTGATCGATATCGTGGTGTTAATCAGAATATCAGTTAGGGGTTTAGAAAGGGTTTATCAAGAAATTCATGGTGCCAGTGAAATAATGTTGAACATGGCGAAGAAAATGGCGAAATTACCATAAATCAGGGAACCTCAAAAGTCTCGAACGCGAGTTCGAGCAACTGGCGAAATAATTTTATTTCGCCGGTGAAACAAACTCTACCTTCGCCGGCAATTGTCAGCGAAATTAAGATTGGGATTCATCAATATTGCCGGCAAAATCACCCTTTAACTGATGTCATATCCGGCGAAATAGCTTGATCTCGGCAATAATCATCAGCGAAGATACTTTTGGGTTTTCCAGCGATTTTGTCAACTTCTTGTTTTGAAAAGTTAAAGGATCAACGGAAGAAAAACAAAGAAATGAATGTTTATGTAGCCAAACAATCAAAGTTCATAAGATTCCAACAGCACGGGATTGAGAAATTATACAGAATGATGAAAAGTATATGTGCGAAGATAGAGATAGAGCCTATGTTCTCCTTCGCAGAGGTCTTCGACTTCGAGGCTTTCATGGAAGAAGAAACAAACAGAAAAGCAAAAGAAGCCGAAGCAAAGAAAAGGCGTCTAGAGTCGACAGAGAAAGTAACTGAAGGAGATGAGAGCGATGAAGAAGAGATGGATAGGGATGAAATGCCTGCTAAATTTATTGAGTGGGGATTAGAAGAGGAAGTTGTGTATGAACGAGAAGATGGAAAGACTTTCTCCCCTCAGCATCCCGAATGGTTTAAGAAGGAAAGAGAAAAACTTCCTGATTTTTATCAGGTAGTAACTGTTGAGAAGACAGAAGCCACTGATAAAATTATCATTTGGATGTATAGCAATCTCAGGGGAATCTTTGTGGTTAAAAGAAGAGGTGGTGTAATTCAGTACTTCCGAACAGGGTTTGATCTCTTTTCCCTTCCAAGGTGGGATCTACGCGAACTTGGCCGACTGGATCTGCTAAATCCAGAAGATAGAAGCGTTGGTGGGGACTTTGAGCGCATAATTGCCAAAGAATGCAACAAAGGTTTCCCAAATCACAAGCCGCAGCATCCCAGAAGGAGAGTGTCCAAAACAACAAAAGATCCTATTACTGGAAAAGGCAAGGTGACGTGGGTTATTAACCCTGCAAAAGTTGTCACAAGAATCAAGCTTCCAGAAGAAGTTCCTGTATGTCTAAACAACTTCAAGAAGTGGTTTTATGATAGCCAGACTGGTGAAGCTGTGATTCGCTCGAACGAAAATGAAGATATTCGTATATTGGATCCAATGGACGTCTTTATGTTCGGACTCTCCGATCTTACGGTGTTAAATGCAAGTCGTATAAATGTTGGAGCTGGAAACGCTAATCTTGAAGAGGCCATGTTATTTCAAAGGGCAGTGGATAGAGCCTGGAAGATAAAAAGAGAGATGCTCGACATTGTTGATAAAATCGAGAAAAGAAAGGAAGCTGATGAAACGAAAAAGGAAGAGAGAAAGAAGAAAAAGCACGAAAGAAAGAAAGAGAAGTCTTCCTCATCAACGAAAGAGCCCACCACAACCTCTCAAGCAACATCATCACCTCCGGCCTCATCCACATATGAGGCCATTATGGAGGATCCACCAACAACAAGTGAAGCTGTTATAATACAAGAAACTCCCGCCACAACAATCGAAGTTCAAGCAACACTAGAAGCAGCAGGGCATGAAGAAGTCCCTCCAGAGCCTGAAAAGAAAGCTGCAGACAATCCAGTTGAAACTACAGAGGAATGAAAAACAAGTATGCAACGATCTAGGGGGGATATTGTTGGAACTTATGAGATCGTTCATACTTGTACTGGATTAGTTTTATTATAGTTTGTAGCTTGTTTTAAAGTCTAGGGGCATATTTTGTAATTAGATGAAAGTATCAAACCTGACTTGGTGTAGTTAAGATTCCAGCATAATTATAATTATGCTGGCAAGTCAGGATCTATATAAACCCATGTATTGTTGCCCTAGCAAAGCTTTTGGCTCTTTTAGTGAATATTAGTGTTGTTTACATTCAATCTCTTCTATTGTGCTCAAATCAGATTTCCAAGGTGTTTTATTGATATATCTTCTTGTTTGGATTCAATACAACACTTGTTGTATTCATCATTCCATTAGCTTCATCTTCATTCTTGATTATTCTTAACTTTCTCATAGTACAAACACTTAATCAATAGGTGTTTTGGGCTAAAACAATCAACCACTGTGATCCGGATTGATATTGGGATCTACATACACACACGTTTTTTAATTTTGGGATCTAAAACAATCAGCCTTTCTGGTCTAATTTTCAATTACATGCTCGAGAATGTAAGAGGGCCGACTTGGGCAATGTATCCCAGATTCATCCAGATGCTGATCAACGATCAATATGAAAATCCGCCGCATGATGGAAATCTCTACACCTTTCATGTTCCCACAAGTCGACAATTCACAGAGATTAAAACGAACGAATGGGTAATGTTACATGACTGGATGTATACTGCCGAGAGACTGCCGTTGGTCAAAGAAGCTTATAGAAAGTACAGAGAAGCAGTTCAAGCAAAACAACAAAGAATCGCGCAAGAGGCTGCAGAAAAAGAAAAAGAACAAACAAAAGGAAAAAGAAAAGGAAAGCAAGCAGCTGACGATGAACCACCAAAGAAGAAGAAATCCTCTGAAAATCCAGAAAGACTTATGGGTGCAAGCTTCAGAGCTGCGGAATCAGAGGAACGTCGTCAACGTATTCAAGACATGCAAAAAATTCATGAAATGCAAGAAAAATAAAAGAGAGAAAAGAGGCTTAAAAGACGAGAAATGTCAGAATCTGAACGACCAGAGGTAGTAACAGAAGAAGTGCAAACACTGGATGATTTTGTTGACACATTAATAGTCGATCCAGAAGAAACCTCTGCAAGCAAGTCAACTCCCCCAAAGAAGAAGTCAACATATGAAGGATCTTCTAGATTTCCTCAAGTAAAACCAACAAGGATCTCAAAGCCTCCAGTGGCTCCTCAAAGGGTTCGTCCATTTCAAGAGTTATATGATAAACTTGTCAAGGAGATCGGTCCAACTTCAGCTAAAGAAATCTATCTTCTCAAGAATCAAGTGAATGATACTAACATCTTGAGAGAAAAGTTAAAGGATCAACGGAAGAAAAACAAAGAAATGAATGCTTATGTAGCCAAACAATCAAAGTTCATAAGATTCCAACAGTACGGGATTGAGAAATTATACAGAATGATGAAAAGTATATGTGCGAAGATAGAGATAGAGCCTATGTTCTCCTTCGCAGAGGTCTTCGACTTCGAGGCTTTCATGGAAGAAGAAACAAACAGAAAAGCAAAAGAAGCCGAAGCAAAGAAAAGGCGTCTAGAGTCGACAGAGAAAGTAACTGAAGGAGATGAGAGCGATGAAGAAGAGATGGATAGGGATGAAATGCCTGCTAAATTTATTGAGTGGAGATTAGAAGAGGAAGTTGTGTATGAACGAGAAGATGGAAAGACTTTCTCCCCTCAGCATCCCGAATGGTTTAAGAAGGAAAGAGAAAAACTTTCTGATTTTTATCAGGTAGTAACTATTGAGAAGACAGAAGCCACTGATAAAATTATCAGTTGGATGTATAACAATCTCAGGGGACTGTTTGTGGTTAAAAGAAGAGGTGGTGTAATTCAGTACTTCCGAACAGGGTTTGATCTCTTTTCCCTTCCAAGGTGGGATCTACGCGAACTTGGCCGACTGGATCTGCTAAATCCAGAAGATAGAAGCGTTGGTGGGGACTTTGAGCGCATAATTGCCAAAGAATGCAACAAAGGTTTCACAAATCACAAGCCGCAGCGTCCCAGAAGGAGAGTGTCCAAAACAACAAAAGATCCTATTACTGGAAAAGGCAAGGTGACGTGGGTTATTAACCCTGCAAAAGTTGTCACAAGAATCAAGCTTCCAGAAGAAGTTCCTGTATGTCTAAACAACTTCAAGAAGTGGTTTTATGACAGCCAGACTGGTGAAGCTGTGATTCGCTCGAACGAAAATGAAGATATTCGTATATTGGATCCAATGGACGTCTTTATGTTCGGACTCTCCGATCTTACGGTGTTAAATGCAAGTCGTATAAATGTTGGAGCTGGAAACGCTAATCTTGAAGAGGCCATGTTATTTCAAAGGGCAGTGGATAGAGCCTGGAAGATAAAAAGAGAGATGCTCAACATTGTTGATAAAATCGAGAAAAGAAAGGAAGCTGATGAAAAGAAAAAGGAAGAGAGAAAGAAGAAAAAGCACGAAAGAAAGAAAGAGAAGTCTTCCTCATCAACGAAAGAGCCCACCACAACCTCTCAAGCAACATCATCACCTCCGGCCTCATCCACATATGAGGCCATTATGGAGGATCCACCAACAACAAGTGAAGCTGTTATAATACAAGAAACTCCCGCCACAACAATCGAAGTTCAAGCAACACCAGAAGCAGCAGGGCATGAAGAAGTCCCCCCAGAGCCTGAAAAGAAAGCTGCAGACAATCCAGTGGAAACTACAGAGGAATGAAAAACAAGTATGCAACGATCTAGGGGGGATATTGTTGGAACTTATGAGATCGTTCATACTTGTACTGGATTAGTTTTATTATAGTTTGTAGCTTGTTTTAAAGTCTAGGGGCATATTTTGTAATTTGATGAAAGTAGCAAACCTGACTTGGTGTAGTTAAGATTCCAGCATAATTATAATTATGCTGGCAAGTCAGGATCTATATAAACCCATGTATTGTTGCCCTAGCCAAGCTTTTGGCTCTTTTGGTGAATATTAGTGTTGTTTACATTCAATCTCTTTTATTGTGCTCAAATCAGATTTCCAAGGTGCTTTATTGATATATCTTCTTGTTTGGATTCAATACAACACTTGTTGTATTCATCATTCCATTAGCTTCATCTTCATTCTTGATTATTCTTAACTTTCTCATAGTACAAACACTTAATCAATAGGTGTTTTGGGCTAAAACAATAAACCACTGTTGGGATTGAACCCTACCAGAGGAACAGATAATTAAAGCCAAAACTGGATCAGAGCAGTGGATCCAGAATAAGCAGATGTTACATACAAGTCTCTCCCCTTGAAAGTGGTTTCAACATCTGCTGACCTCCTATCTACTGATCGTACAAACTACTGATCGTCAAAATGCTGCTCAAGTAAAGGCCTGATGGAAGACTAAAGCTCTGCTGCTCAATCTACTGCCTTGAGTCAAGTACTGCTGATCCGGACAAGCACTGCCGGGTTCACAGCAGTGGAAGGATGCAGCAGTTATTTAAGTGTCTTTTATGTAATGAAATGTAATAGCAGTAGTTAGTATAGCAGTGTTTGTATTGATCAGAGGTTAGAGTTTGTTAGGAGGTTAGATGTCACTTTCATGGTGACGTCAGCTTAGATGCTCAGTGGTTTGCTAGTGCCTATAAATAGAACAGTGCTCTGTACTGTTCTATTAGCTCTTTGCAACAATCGTCTTCTCTGCACGAACAAACACTGAGCTCTGGCTGAGGGGGAGTTTGTATTCAATCATTGCAATTGTAATCGTAATTGAAATAAATTCAATCTTTCGGTTCATTGTGAAAAATGTTTGATCAAAGCATTACTCTCGTTTGATTGTATGCAAAGTTTGTTTCCATCTTAATTCCGCTGCACAACTCATTCAATTTCATCTTAATTTCAAACGTAAAATACAATCAAAACCAAACTCAGATCCAACAATTGGTATCAGAGCTAGGACAGTCAAATTTGATTTAACAATCATTTTGACATAAATAGTTCAGCTCAAAATCGTTGATATCGATAGTTTGTTCGTTTGTGTTGAAAAACAGAGCAAGGTTTAATCACCATTAAAGTTGATTAATCAGTGTCTGTAAAACAACCAGGATGACGTCACAATCTCAAGATGATAAGAATAACATTGGCTCACTTTTTAAACCACCTATGCTTAAAAGAAATGAATACAACATCTGGGAGCGAAGGATGGGTCACATCCTTGCTCAACAGAACACTGGATGTTGGAGGTCTGTTGTTTTTGGTCCCCATGTTCCTATGGTGCCAAGTGCTGAGGATCCAAAGAAGTTCGTACCAAAACCTTATGAAAACTATACTGAAACTGATTTTCAAAAGTTCGAACTCGATGCCAAAGCATTTAGCATCGTAGCATCTGCATTACCAAATGAGATCTATGCTGGACTGTTACATTGTAACAGTGCCAAAGAGCTATGGGATGCATTGAAGGAACAGTTTGGGGGAACCGAAGAAGTTATTGAAAACAATAGGGAAATTCTGAATCAGCAGTATGAAGCCTTCTGTCACATTAAGGGTGAAACATTGACCCAACAGTTTGAACGTTTTAGTTATCTCATCAGTGAGCTAAGGCTTGTTAAGGTTGAATTTCCAAAATCAACCCAAAATAGCAGGTTTCTTAGATCGCTACCTGATAAATGGGACACAATTGCATTTGTGACTAGAAACTCTGTTGAGTTCAAAGATCTGACCCTGACCCAACTTCATGGCAGACTCCTGACTTATGAAAGGGAGTTGAACCAGAAAAAGAAGTTGCAAGAGTCTGGAAAAGCTACTGATGATTACTCATTCGGTAGCACAGCTCTTCTTGGTCAGGAAGAATCTGGTAGCAGTAGTAAGGAACAGGGTTATGATCATTTCATTGATATAACAGCTGGTGGAAAACTTTACCAACCCTGATCCTCACTCTGCAAATTATGCTTTTACTGCAAACACAGAAAACCAGATGTCAGATAATTTGTGCTTTGAACTCAATGATTTGCAACATTTTGATCCCACTGACTTAGAGGAGATGGACATTTTGCATCAGTTGGCTTTGCTTAGTGTGAGAACAAGCAAATTCTACAAAAGAACAGGGAGAAAGTTCCCAGGGTTACATGGGAATCTAAGGGTTGGGTTGGATAAATCGAAAATCAAGTGTTATAAGTGCAATAGGCTAGGTCATTTCGCAAGGGAATGCAGGAGTCAAACTACTGGTCCTATAATCACTCATCCTAGCTCAAATCCTAGACCTCAAAATCAAAGCACTGTGCACTATACCCAATATACCCCTGCAGCTCATGTTAACACTGCTCATTATGCTGCTGCCTCTGTGCCTGTGCATTATGTCCAAACTACTGTTCCACAGATTCAGTATGTTCAAACCCCTGTCCCTCAGGCACAAGTGCAACCTGTTGCACCTCAAACAGCTGCTCCAGCAGTGGTACAACCAGATCAGCAAAGCTTTTTCACTCAAGGCTTTGTTGACTGGAACAGCATGCCTGATGAGCTTGGTGATGAAAATTTTGCACTCTATGCTTCTATTGAACCTTCTAATGATGAATTTTGTTTGATGGAATTAGAGTCAATACCAGAGGGGATTGAAACTGAAGGTGAACAGCTAAGTGATGAAACAGTGGATGAGGTGACTGAAGCAGTTGTTAATGCAGTTGCTGGTGAATTGCTGCTGGGAGAAAATTCAGAAACCCTGATTGAACCACTGACAGACCCATGGTCCAAAGAGGACAAAGAAGAAGAGGAAGAAAAGAGAGCAGGTGAGAAGGAAGTAAGAGCTGATGATGAAGAAAATCATCAATGTGATTGTGCAATGATGGCTGCTGCCAAGGTATCTCCTCAAGTTCTTGAAAAACTGTGTTCTGACAATTGCATTATTGCTTTTGCTAACATCAAAGAGGTAAATGAAAACCTTCGAAATAAAATCTTAACTGATGAAGTCAAATTTGAAAGTTCTTTAAAAGAACTTAAAAACAAATTGACTGAAAAAGAGAAAGTGATCAGCAGTCTTAAAGAAGAGCAAAGCATAACCAAAACTCAACTCCAAACTATGGTAGAAAAATACCAAGTTTGCAAAAAGGAGTTGGAGTCCACCCAGATCACCTGTGAAAAATGGGTGGAATCATGCAAAGGGTATGAGGTTATGCTTGAAAAACAGATTAAAAGCAATGTAAAATTTGGTGTTGGTTATAGAAAACATGATGATGAAAACACTTCTTTTGAAAAATCTGTTCAAACCACTGATGTAACAACTGAGTTCATCCCCACAAACAAGAATGGCCAAGAAGTGAAAATCACTGATAAACTTGGTAACAAAATCACACTTGACAGACCAATGGGATCCTCTACTTTTGAGGAGCTTGAAAATTATCAGTTTAAACCAAAATGGTCTGATGAGTGTGATATTCTTGAAAATTTCAAGCCCATGGACTTTACATCAACTGATGGTGTTAAAGCTCCAAAAGCTAAAGTCATTCCTCTCAAGGACATCCCAGCAGAGGTTAAAACCTCTGCTGCAAAGGAGTCCGAAAAGAGAAAGAAGAAAGAAAAGATCAATAACCTGTTTTGTGAATTCTGTGAGAAAAGGAATCATCTAACAAAAGACTGTTTCCATTTAAAAGCTTATGATTTGAACAAAACAAGTGTCATTGTTCCAGCTGAAAGCTGCATTGTTTGTGGTAAAACAAACCACAAAACTCAAGCATGTGTGTATCTCAAAAACTTTGATGTGAAAAAGAATGAGTACATTGCTAAAACATCCTTGAGTCCATCAACATCATCTGTCAAATTCACCAAGAACCAACCACTGTTTGTGCCAGTTCAAACAGCTGTCACAAAACAGCTGAACCAAACATCTGTCAAAAGAGATGTTCAGGTTACTGATGCACCCCCTGCCAATCAGTTCAGAAAAGGCAAGGAAAAACAGTCTTACCAAAGGATTCCACACGTTTATGAGGCCTACAAAAGGCCCTCTAAACCTAAAGTGAACAGGCATCCTTTTGGATACCAACAGGTGATTGGTCAAGACCCCCAACTGTGGTTAGCAAGAAATAGTACTAAAACTGTCCAAACCCCTGACTTAACCACTGTCCATCAATGTGCATCAATCCCAGACACTGTTGAGACCCCATCCAAAGCCTTAATGGCTTTGGAAACCCTAATGAACTAATCCTTTTACTTCATGTGCAGGGAGCTTCTGCCTGTTTAGATAGCCTTTGGTATGTTGATAGTGGAGGCTCCAGGCACATGACTGGATGTAAAGCCCTACTCAAAGATTTCAAAATTCATGGAGGGGGTGATATATCCTTTGGGAATAACAGTAAAGGGAAAGTTCTGGGGTCTGGTACAGTACAATCTGGAAATGTAAAATTTGAAAATGTCAATCTGATAGACAGTCTGAAATTCAACCTTCTGAGTGTTTCACAAATGAGTGACAAGGGGTATGGGTCATTCTTCACAAAGGAGTGTTGTAGGATTGTTGGACCAGAAATGGTCAAAAAGATTGAAGCAATAATAAAAACTGGTCAAACAAAACTTGTTGCTCAAAGAAGTGGCAATGTTTATGTTGTTGATATGTCAAAAGAGTGTCCCAGAGCTGATGCCTGTCTGTTCTCAGCTGCCTCTAACAAAGAGACAGAACTTTGGCACAGAAGGCTGGGGCACACAAATCTTAAGACAATCACTGAAATTTCAAAAAATGGTTTGGTAAGAGGCCTACCACAAAAATTGTTTTCATGTCCTGAACATTGCATTTCCTGTTTAAAAGGAAAACAGCATAAAAGTTCTTATAAGTCCATTGAAGAGTCCAAAACAACCCAGTGTTTGCAAATGCTGCACATGGATTTGTTTGGCCCAGTTCAAGTCATGAGTCTCAAAAAGAAGAGATATTGTTTGGTTATTGTTGATGACTTTTCTAGGTTTACATGGACTTTCTTTTTACACTCAAAAGATGAGACTGCAGGCATTTTGCAAGACTTTGTGACACAGGTTGAAAAGCAATTTGATCTTCCAGTAAAAGTCTTCAGGAGTGACAATGGCACAGAATTTAAAAATAAGGAGTTGGATGCTTTCTGTGTGAAGAAGGGGATTGTAAGGCAGTACAGCATCCCTAGAACACCAGAGCAAAATGGGGTAGTTGAAAGAAAGAACAGAACTTTGATTGAGGCTGCCAGAACCATGCTTGCTGATTCAGGTTTGCCATTAACTTTTTGGGCAGAGGCAGTAAATACTACTTGCTATGTCCAGAACAGAGTTTTAATAAACCCCAGGCACAAAAAGACTGCTTATGAAATTCTGTATAAAATCAAACCACTGATCTCATATTTCAAGGTGTTTGGCTGCCCATGCTTTATTTTGAACTTAAAAGATTCCATTTCAAAATTTGCAGCCAAAATTGATTGTGGTTATCATCTGGGATACTCAACCACTGCCAAGGCCTACAAAGTGTTTAATACACGGACCAAGGCAGTGGAGGAGACCTTGAATGTAAAGTTCAATGAACTTTCATCAATGAAAATCCCAGCAAATCCTGCAGATCTGTTTGATCTTGATAAATTTACTTTTGAAAATACTGCTATCAAGACTAACAATGCATGTCCATCAGAGGATTCAACACCAGACTATGGGTATGAAATCATCATCCCTCAAAGGTCTGCCAAAATGGGAAGAGCATCAGATGTTCAAAACAGCTGTCAAAGCTCAACCACTGCTACCTCAACAGTTGTTGACCAAAGTAGCCCATCAACCACTGCTTCCACATCCTCAAACACTGCTGACAAAAGTCCCCAAACAGTGGATAAAAGTCAGCATGTGTCCACTTCATTACCCCCCATTCCACCACCTTTTGAAGCCACTGCTGGATCATCAAAGTCCCCAGCAGTGGTTAGCTCAGATGATACACATTTGCAGCCTTCTCCAACAAATTCCATCATACCATACCAAGGAGATTTAATCTTCTTAAGATCTCATCCACCTGATCAAATCATTGGCAACATAAATGAAGGGGTGCTCACAAGAAGCCAAACCCAAAACATTTGTCTTTTTGCTGGTTTTCTATCACTTCATCAGCCAGTCAAGTACCAAGAGGCACTGAAAGACAACAGCTGGGTAGAAGCCATGCAAGAGGAGCTCCAACAGTTTAAAAGACAACAAGTATGGGAGCTTGTACCACTGCCAAAAGAGGTTAGTCCCATTGGCACAAAGTGGGTCTTCAAGAACAAAACTGATGAAAGGGGTATTGTTGTCAAGAATAAAGCCAGGCTTGTGGTTCAAGGTTACAGACAGGAAGAGGGGATTGACTATGATGAAACTTTTGCCCCTGTAGCAAGATTGGAAGCTATAAGACTGTTCCTGGCCTTTGCTGTCAACCATAACATGAAGGTGTTCCAAATGGATATCAAAAGTGCTTTCCTCTATGGTACAATTCAAGAAGAGGTGTATGTATGTCAACCTCCAGGTTTTGAGGATCCATTTTATCCAGATCATGTCTACAGGCTGAACAAAGCTCTGTATGGCCTAAAACAAGCACCAAGGGCCTGGTATGAAACTCTTTCCACCTTTCTACTCTCAAATGGTTTCAAAAGAGGTACCATTGATAAAACACTGTTTCTAAAATGGAGAGGAAAGGATTTAATGATTGTCCAAATTTATGTGGATGACATTATTTTTGGAAGCACATGCAACAAAATGTGTGAAGAGTTTAGGGAACTCATGACAGCTGAGTTTGAAATGAGTGCAATGGGTGAGCTGCAATGCTTTCTTGGTCTCCAAGTTCAGCAAATGCAAAATGGAACTTTCATTCATCAAAGCAAATATGCAAAAGAACTTTTAAACAAATTTGATATGAATGATTGTAAACCATGCAGCACACCCATGGCAACAAATAAGCTGGTCATGTCTGATGAAAAGGATGAGCTGATTGACCAAACTCTTTATAGAAGCATGATTGGGTCTCTTTTGTACCTAACTGCATCTAGGCTAGACATCATGTTTGCAACATGTGTTTGTGCAAGAAGTCAATCAGCCCCTAGAAAATCCAATCTTATTGCTGTAAAAAGAATATTCAGATACATAAAAAGTGCTCCCACACTTGGTATCTGGTATCCAGCTAATGGGAATATCAAGCTTTCAGGATTTTCAGACAGTGACTTTGCTGGATGTAACACCACAAGGAAGTCCACATCAGGAGGGTGCCAGTTTCTAGGTGATTGCTTAGTTTCATGGCAAAGCAAAAAGCAAGCAGCTGTTTCAACATCCACTGCTGAAGCTGAATACATTGCTGCTGCAAGCTGTACAACCCAACTCCTGTGGCTTCAAAATCAGTTACTGGATTTTGGTATCACTGCCTTAAAGACACCACTCATGTTGGATAGCCAGGCAGCAGAAAATATCATCAAAAATCCAGTTTCTCATTCAACCACCAAACACATCGACATCAGACATCACTTTGTGAGGGATTGCTATGAAAAAGGTTTGATTTCTCTGCATCATGTTCCAACTAAAGACCAGCTGGTAGATGTGCTCACAAAAGCATTAGATACTGCCACCTTTGAAAGCATGGTCTCTAGAATTGGCATGCTAAACATAGAATAACAAGCAAAATCTTGTTTTTCTGTGAATAAAAGCATTAAAATGTTTTCAGAAAATCAAAAATTCATCCTTAAAAATAGCTAAAAATGAAATTTTCATTAAAATCCTTAAAAGTCTGCCATAACCACTGATTGTTCAAAAGTCTGCTCTACTTCAAAGTCTGTCCACTGCTGAAAGCCATCCTCTGTCCACTTATTTCCTTGATAAACTCTGTTGTTCAAAAGCAGTGTCTTATCCACTGATATGCTATCCACTGATAGTGAAAATCATCCACTGCTTTCATTATACCGTTGTAACCACTGCCTTCATCAGTAACTTTCATAAAAGTACTGTCATTCATTTCTTCAGAGTTTGGCATGTGGGCAGTACATAGTGGTCAGTACTTTTGTAACCGCTGCCACGTCAGCCTTCACTTTTTCCTCTATAAAACCCCACTTCACACCAAAACAGGGTTTTACTGTCGAATTGAATTCTCAAAAATTCTCTTCTCAAAGCAGTTTTTCCATCTTATTTCTTCACAAATTTCTTCGATCATCATCTCAAAATGACAAAATCGAAGCCATCTGCAAAACCCACCTCCAAATCATCGTCGAAAGCGGCCTTTCAAAAGATCATTATCATTGAAATTCCATACAAACCATCTCACAATCTTCTGGGTCTTCTCACAAAACCCGGAACCACAGATGCTTTCGACTCCATCATCGCCAAAATGGCTAAATCAAAGTACAAAACTTTGTTAATAGCCGATGCACCAATTTACTTAGCAACCCAACGAGAGTTTTGGAAAAACGCAACCCTTGACAAACAAGGTGAAACTGTGGTAGCCATTAACTCCTCTTTAAAGGGTAAAGCTGTTCAAATCACGCCACAATCTATATCAGAAGTCTTTAAACTCGAGGATCAGCAAGGTAAAACTTCTTTCCCTAAAAACGAGTTAAAAATTGACTTCATTGAGAGAGGGTATGCAGACACAATGATGAAGAAAGCTACCTTACAAAAAGGTTTCTTTCCTTCTGCAACAAGGTTTTTATTCCATACCCTCCTAATGTGTGTTTCAAACAAAACCACTTCTTTTAATGAAATACCATTAAAGATTCAAAATCTGGGATATGCTATTCTTCAAGAAGAAAATTTTAATTTTTCTCGGGAAATCTTTAATGATTTGGTTAACAATGTTGAAACAAAATCATTCTTATTGTTTCCAAGGTTTTTAAGCTATTATTTTGAAAAGAAATTCAGTAAGGATGATATTGCTGCAATAAACCAAGGTGAATGTTTTCAAATGAACAGCTTAACTGCTGAAACTTTTACTAGAATGTTAGCACCCTGCAAAACACAAGCAGAGGTGTCTGAGCAGATTTTAGCAGCTACCACTGCTCCTCAGGTATCTGCTGCTGAGCCCACTGCTCAAGGTGATCAAAGTAGCAGCACAACTGCTTTGAAACCCACACCTAAAATCACCAAAAATCCACAGAAAAGGAAAAATCAAAAACCCCCCAAACCCATAAAAAAGGCATCTCTGGAGGATGAGATACCAGAGCTACTGCCAGTGACAACACAAAAGTCACAAGAAACCACTGCTGCTACTTCCTCACAGCAGTTGGTACAAATATCTCAACCCATAGCCGAAACCCCTCCTGCTTCTTCACAAAAAGAACAGGTTGTACAAATTGGGACACCACATCTTGATGCTCTGGAAGCATTTGTTTCCATCATCCACAGCCCAATTCCCGGGGTAAATCCGCTTTCTACACCAAACATCACATCCACAATTCCCACACCCACTAAACTTCTGTTGGATGCAATTGATTTGAACCAGGCACTAACCAGTCCTTCTCAATCACCTATTAATGAGAATACACCTCAACAAATGACTGGGTCTGTTGTATCAATTCTTGCTAACCCACCAACACAACCTGAGGAGGTTACACCCCTTGAGTTACAAGTAACTCTTGGCGGTAATCCAAGTGAAGCAGCCACTACAACTGTTGAACCCACTGGTTTATAGTTGGACAGTGGTTATATTAATAAGACTTCCTTGGAGGCAATTCCTTACATAGCACCTCTGCCAACCACCAGTGGATTTATTCCCACTGGCAACATCAAAAGGTTGTCAAGTGTTGAAGGAAGAAGACCCCAGTACCAAGAAAAAGGGGCATCAGTGGTTAGTGTTTGGAGTACACTCCCTACCACAACCACTGATAAAACCACTGTTAGTGGGAAATCAGATGATCCCATTAAATTGGGTGATGATTTAAAATATCAGGATTTGACGGAACGAGTTGACAAATTGGATACATCTGTTGCAGATATTAAAAACATGCTACAACAGGTGTTGAAAATACTAAAGATGCAATCCACTGTTGTTCCAGCTCAAGCATCTGCTCCACCACAAGCATCTGCTACAAATGAGCTCTGGAACCTTTTCCAACCTTTTCTCCAACAACAAAAAGAAATGGCTGATCAGCAACATGAACTACATGTCCAAAAGCTGAGAAACATAATGGAGTCTAGGTACAAGAACACTCAAGCAGATATTAAGGCAATCAAGGCCCATTTATTAGAAACCATTGGCACTGCTCCTCCAACAGTACTCTTCATTGATCAACTTCCCCCAGATAATGCCAAAAAGGGGGAGAAAATCCAGGAGTGGAAGAAGAAGGGAATAGATGATGGTCTTTACATTGAACCAGAAAGGGATGCCATGACCAGAAAAATTCCTGTGCCAGATGGTAGTAAAAAGGTTGATGCTACCCAAGAAGCACTTGATGAAGGAGTAGCAAGTGTAAAAAGGGATAAAATGGCAAAGGACATTTCAAGGTGGAATAAGGAGAAAAGAGCTTTCATGGAGCTGTATGCGCAAGGTTGTTCTGGGTCAAAGGATACTAAAAATCCTAAGACAAAAAGGAAACCTAAGTCCATCCCATCCAGAATTCCAAAGCATATTCCAAAACCACCATCCAAAAGCCATCAGCATAAAACCTCCACTCAAACAGCTGTTGTAACTCCTGCTGTATCAACTACTGCTGGTACTTCAGAGGTTTCAACATCTGTTATCACTTCAACACACACCACTTCAACACACACCACAACCACTGCTTTACCACCACCATCATCACCACCAAAAACAAACTCACCACCATCACCTCCTGTCAAAAAGCAGAAGACAACAGATGTTACAACAACTGTTAGTCAATCACAAACCACTGCCTCTCAATCTACCACCACTGTTCCACCCAAAACATCATCAGTCCCTCCTCAACCAAAAAGGAGAAGGCTAATTCTAAAAGATGATGATACATCTTCAACACCAACATCCTCAAAATCTCTGTCACTTGTCACCATTCCAAAACCCATGCCTCTCTCTTCAGCTCAAATTCTAAAGCCATTACCTCCTGCTGGTGTCTCATTTCCTCTAGAACTCATTGCAGTTAGGGAAGAAATCAAATCCTTTTACCATGAGGATGACCCAGCTAAAAGGAGTTTGCCATCAGTTGAAGGATATCCCAGGCCTAACAATATCGAAGAATATTTGAAACTCAAGGCCAAGCAAGCAGAGGATATCGCAATCAGAAATAGACAAGGGAAATCTAATAGAGAATTTCAGCAAAACTATCAGTTTCTACTCACACAGGTCAGAGCTATGGAGCAATTTGCCAAAAATGTATGTCAGCAAATCTCAGAAAGGGCAGATGAGTCCTTGAGAAAAGACTACATTGAGAACATCATGACCTACAAGAAATACAAGGGGGAGAAACACATGTACAAAAACTAGACCATTCCTGAGCTTGAAAAAGAGGCAGCCAGGATTCAAGAAATGATCAAAAATAAGGTCAAGCAGACTCCTCCTGAAAAGTTCAAACAGTTTGAAGCTGATAAGGCATTAGAGTTGAAGAGAATGAAAGAGGAGCTGATAGCAGCTGATTATGGGTCAAAGAATTCTGTGTCAAAGTGGGGAGAAGATAGGGTCAGGGCTACCTACAAAAGGTTAGAGGAACTTAGAAAGAAAGATCCAACAGTTCCACAAAAGCCTGACTACTCCAAAGCAGAGGTCTCAAAAAGACTACCAAAGCTGCAAGTCATAAGAACCACTGCTCCAGCTGGTGCTGCCATCTACAAAAGAAGGAGTCAAAACCAGTCAGGTGCTGAAACAATTCAAGATCTAAAAGCTGGGAATGCTGTTGTAAAAGAGGGCATTAAATTAATGATAAAAGAAGATCTTGAATTGGAACAATCTGCAAGTACTGCTCAGCCAGTCATGAATAGGCCAGCCTCACCAAACACCTCCGCAAATAAAATTCTCCCAAGAAACCCACCAGGCTCAAAAATACAAAAGTGGGAAACTGACAAACAGACCTACGTATTGACTTTGCTCAGGTCTGGAGGAGAAGTGAAGAAAATATCAAGGCAACAAGCTCTTGGCCTGAGTCTTGAAGATTTGCAGGATCTCCTTGATCTTCCACTTAGCAGGGATGATGATGACACAGATGCCCTAGACTTTGAACTACAATTTAAAGGTCAGATAAGGGAACTGTTGATGAGGCAATAAAGGTCCACAATAATGAAGAGTTTTGGCATTATCTGTTCCAGGGGGAGATTGTTGGGATTGAACCCTACCAGAGGAACAGATAATTAAAGCCAAAACTGGATCAGAGCAGTGGATCCAGAATAAGCAGATGTTACATACAAGTCTCTCCCCTTGAAAGTGGTTTCAACATCTGCTGACCTCCTATCTACTGATCGTACAAACTACTGATCGTCAAAATGCTGCTCAAGTAAAGGCCTGATGGAAGACTAAAGCTCTGCCGCTCAATCTACTGCCTTGAGTCAAGTACTGCTGATCCGGACAAGCACTGCCGGGTTCACAGCAGTGGAAGGATGCAGCAGTTATTTAAGTGTCTTTTATGTAATGAAATGTAATAGCAGTAGTTAGTATAGCAGTGTTTGTATTGATCAGAGGTTAGAGTTTGTTAGGAGGTTAGATGTCACTTTCATGGTGACGTCAGCTTAGATGCTCAGTGGTTTGCTAGTGCCTATAAATAGAACAGTGCTCTGTACTGTTCTATTAGCTCTTTGCAACAATCGTCTTCTCTGCACGAACAAACACTGAGCTCTGGCTGAGGGGGAGTTTGTATTCAATCATTGCAATTGTAATCGTAATTGAAATAAATTCAATCTTTCGGTTCATTGTGAAAAATGTTTGATCAAAGCATTACTCTCGTTTGATTGTATGCAAAGTTTGTTTCCATCTTAATTCCGCTGCACAACTCATTCAATTTCATCTTAATTTCAAACGTAAAATACAATCAAAACCAAACTCAGATCCAACAACCACTGTGATCCGGATTGATATTGGGATCTACACACACACACGTTTTTTAATCTTTTTTACTTTTTTTTACAATTTTTTTTTACGTTTTAAACTTTTTTTTACCACAACTTTTTTACCAATTTTTTTTTTTACAAATTTTATTTTTATAAAAACATTTTTTACAAAAAACAAAAATTTATACGAAAACTTTTTTATGGTTTTTACCTTTTTTTTTACAGAAACCTGTTTTTACACACGTTTTTAAACTTTTTTACATTTTTTAAGAAGATTTTTTTACGGTTTTAATTTTTTTTTACAAAACTTTTTTACAAAATAATAAAAAGAGGAGAGAAAAATGTGAAAAGAGAGAAATTGAAAAGACTTTGAAATGAGAATTTAAAAAGGAGAGAGAGATGATTTGATAGTTTTGATTAAGGGTGTTCGGTGTGGAGTTGGCAAAGGGTGCGGCAAAGGGTGTTGCCGCGCGGCAAACACCGCCGTCAACCTTTTGCCGACGCGGTTTGATGAATGGATCGGGGAGACAATGCCGACACGGGGTGTTGTGTCAAACAGTTATTATGCCGTTGGGGATTTAAAAAAAAATCCTTTATACCTTTATAAATTAAACAATTTCAATTCCATTTTCACCAAACATTTCACTCTGCAAAAAAAAAAAAAAAAAACTGAACACAATGAACGGTCTATATCATCAAGCGGTATACTTTATTTTTTATATGGTTTATTTTTTAACGAAATATTTGGATTACGTTGTTGATAATTTATTATTTTAGGATCGTTTACGTCTTAGCGGGAGTGACGATGCTTTTGTGATGAAGCAAGCGCTAAAGGATTACAAAAACAAAGAAAAAATTGATTTTGGTCATATTGCGGCTTGGGAGATTGTTAGAACAAATCAAAAGTGGTCGCTGGTACCTTTGTTGGGTGAAGAAGGCTCCGGCTCGAGTCAAAAAAGAAAGTCTTCGGATTCGGGAAATTATAGAGCGGATACACCGAATGTCGAAGTCTCGAGCTGATTCGGTATTCCCGACATAAACGAGGATCCCTCGCCAAGACGACAAACGATAAAGGAGAAAAACGAAAAAGGGCCGTCTTCGAGAAACGAAGATCCAAGAGATATAACACACAAATTCGAAGAGTACAAGGCCATGAAAAAAGAGATAATGGAAATTAAACGTACACGGGAAGAAAAATACTTGACCTTGGCGGATGAGCAACGAGAGGCGTTGCGACAAACAATGTTCGACAAGGACTTGGAGACGTTTAATAGGCCTACCGACAATGTTCACCCTGCGATGTTGGAAATCACACTCGCTAGAAAACGTGAGATCGCAAAAAAATATGGATGGCCTTGTGATTTTTAGTTTTTTCAAACTTAGATTTTATTTAAAATGTAATGCTTTATTTTTATTTATAAAACTTTGATGTTTTTTCCATTTTATCTTAAATTAAAAAAAAAAAAAGAAAAAAAAAGTTTACCACTTCAGCAAGTGTTTAAACCATTGCCAACACTTTTCAACAAAGTTTAAACACTTTTGACTGATTGACATGGCGCACTCTGATTGGTTGGTTTTTTGGTTTGCCACTCTAAGGTGTTTAACCACTCCTTGCACCCTAAATGACTATATTATCATTTTGATTGTCATTATCTGATTGGTGGAGAGTAAATCTCGTGGTTCTCTTAACTGGGTGTGGTTTTTATTTTAGCGGTCCCCTATATATATATAGAGGGAGAGAGAGAGAGAGAAAGTGTATTGTACAAAACGGTTTAACGTACGCTACGTACGCGATGTGAAATCACATGTTATAAAATAGCATGCATGAAATCGCATGTGATAATTTTGATGAAATCGCATGTTGGTTTTTTGTAAAATTTCGCATGTAATAATTTTGACGAAATCGCATGTTGGTTTTTTGTAACAATTTCGCATGTGGTAATTTTTGATGAAATCACATGTTAAAAAACCAATATGCGAAATTGTTATAAAAAACCAACATGCGATTTCAATGTGGGGATGAAGATCATCTGACAGCTGAGATGATCGCGTACGTAATGTAGGATAAGGGCTCTTATACGTTAACCGAACCCTATATATATATATATATATATATATATAGAGTTAGGATCCTGTAAAAAAGGCCCAAAGTGTGAGAAAGGTAAGAAAGAATCTCAGCCATTAGATCTTTTGATCTAATGGTTGAGATCAATAGGGACCAAAATGTAAAATATTTTTATTAATTTGGATTGAATTGAAATATCTAGGGGTAATTGTGTCTTTTTATCTTCATTTTGTAAATCAAAATCCCTACAATTTCGTTCTCTCTCTATCATACGTTCCTAATTTCTCTCTTTCTCTCTCTTTCTTCTTCCATATTCAGAACTGATTCCCTGCAAACAGAAAACGTAAACATCAATCAGAGAACGGACGGTGGATATTAGTTCTGTTCTGTCATCCGGCAACAATTAACACGTTCGTGCTCGATTCAGATTTGAAAAACAAGATGAAGGGCGATTTAGAATCGTGTTTGAAATAGAAACAATCTCGCCGTAATTTATAGTTACCTGGTAAAATCGAGCGGAGGAGCGAGCAGCGGAGCCGATCACCGTCGAATCATTGGCGAAAATTTCCGGCGAAAACAACAAATCTCACCGGCATGTTCATCTCCATCTGTTATTTTCCTTTGTTAATGGTGTTTTTTCTTTTCTGAATGGTGTTATTTTTCTTTTCTTAATGGTGTTTTTTTCTTTTCTGAATGGTGTTTTTTTCTTTTTCTGAATGGTGTTATATTTCTTTTACTGAATGGTGTTATATTCTTGTACTGAATGGTGTTTATTTTATTTACTGCTGAATGGTGTTTTTTTTGTGCTGAATGGTGTTATTTTTGTGCTGAATGGTGTTATTTTTTGTGTTAATGGTGTTTTTTTTGTGCTGAATGGTGTTATATTTTGTGCTGAATGATGTTATTTTTGTGTGAATGGTGTTTTTTTTTGTGCTGAATGGTGTTATGTTTGTGCTGAATGATGTTATTTTTGTGTGAATGGTGTTTTTTTTTGTGTTGAATGGTGTTATATTTGTGCTGAATGGTGTTATATTTTCTGAATGGTGTTATATTTAAAACACCATGTATGAACATGCTCTGAATGGTGTTATATTTATGGACGGTTATAAGTCCTTAAATCAAGGATTTTCTCTCTCCAAATTCTTAAATCAAGGATTACCATATTTGAATTTGTTAATGCATTTACAATTATACCCTTTTCAATTAATTTAGATCTAATGGTTGAGATTCTTTCTTACCTTTCTCACACTTTTGGTTTTTTTTACAATAACTCCACCCTATATATATATAGGGTCGGGATTTAGAGAAAACGGTAGAAAGTGTGAGAACGGTGAGAACGCTTAACGATCGTCCGATCAAAACAATCTATGGACTAGATTGGCGCGGTGGCATTTTCGTAAATAACATTAATTTTATTACGTGGGCGCGCTACATTAAGGGTAAAAGCGTCTTTTGACTACTCCAAACAAAACGCCATCTCATGAAAATAAAACACCAAAACAAAAATCACACAGTATCTGCTAAAAACGCCATTAGATATAAAACGCCAAACTTAATTATAGTAAAATCCCGCCTAAAAAAACGGCAAAAAAAATCCTATATATACAACAACTCAGACCTTCAATTAAAAAACACAAAACAAAAACCCCAAACGCCATATTTAATATATACCATTCGACTGATAAACGCCAGAAAACCCAAGCATCAAATATATTGCTCTCAATAAAGTGTAGCTGTATGGTGTGGACAACATTGTCAGTTATCTTTCTTAACTGAGGATTAACAATGTTATCCAACACCATACAACAACACTTTATTGATTTTAGCATGATCAAATTTATAGTTTTAAGATGGTTTATTTTGTGGCGTTCTTTTTCTCGAAAAAACGCCAAAAAAGACAACATTTTCGCTGAAAGGGTGTAAACTCAATAACATTTTGCTGCATGAGATGGACAAAAATTATAGAAAAAGAGGACGATTTCAAACGAAAGTCGAAACAGCCAGTGAAGATGCTTCATAAGAAGAAGAGACTGGTGACAGTGAAGATTTGAAGATCAATATTTATTTTGTTTAATTTTCTTTTTCAGTTGATTGTTATCTAATAAAAACGCCATATCTAATAAAAACGCCAAAAAGGCAAATATCTTACACCTTTGGCGTTTATCAAACCATCATAAAATTACTTTGAACAAGTATTATAAAAAAACTTTTTTTATGTATTCTTTTTTTTTTCCTTTTCAGTTGATTGTTAAATAATAAAAACGTCATATATAATAAAAATACCAAAACAACCAAAATGGTTGTTTAAACGATATCATCTCGTTAAACGCCACCAAAAACTCCCAACTATAATAAAATTAGTTTAAAAAAGTATTATAAAAAACCCCCCCAAAAAAAAAAAAAAACAAACTTGAAAATGTAACTAGAAAACAGTAACTTCAAACCAGAAAAAGTGAAGATAGGGGAAATTTATTATATTAGAATCTAAAACGTCAAACTTGAAAGATGGGACGTGTTACAGACTTCAGAGATAAAGCTTGTCAAAAACAATAATTACAAACAGTAACTTAAAAGACAAATACTTTATTATAATAACGCACCGCCTAACTTAGGCGCCAAAAAGAGATCCTATAAAATGATACATCTCAGCAACTTCCATTTGATCAAACAAAAAAAAAAAAAAAAAACAAACGCCAATACTACTAAAATACCACTCACTGTAAAACGCCAAAAAAATTTTTGTTAGGGGAGGCGAGTAACTCAGTAAGATTTTGCTGCATGAGATGGACAAAAATTCAAGAAAAAAAAATACTAATGCCAGTCATATGGCATTTTGTATTTTTTGTTCTTGAAGAAGGCTTGAGGAGAAGAGATCAATGACACTGAAGAGTGGGATGATGATAAAGATGAAGATCAACATGAAGAAAAAGCGAAAAACCCACTCACACGTCATAGATCTATGTCCCCAAACATCCACAAAAAAAGCAACTTCAACAGACGAGCAGGCAAAATAATAAAACCGACGGGTTTGTTAAGTTTTACATAAAACGCCATATTTTGGCGTCTGTTCTTGTAGTATTAAAGAACAGAGAGACCGATGACAGTGAATATTATGAAGAGAGATCCGATTAGGATTTTTAATTTATTTGCTTCGCTTGTATTTTTTTTACTGTGCCTGAAATATAATCCAACAATTGTAAAACGCCAAGATAACCCAAACGCCAAAATGTTTATAAAAAATAATAGAACAATGGGCCATCTTGTTTAAAACCCCTTGAAAAATGCCATTTATATAGATTTCCTGCCCCTGGGTTCCAATGGCATACGATGTGAATAAACGCCATAAACGCCAAAATGTTGATACAATGAAACTATTAAAACGCCATTAATTATTGAATTTGGTTAACGCCAAAAATATTAAAAACCAAAAATTAAAACAACATTAGGAAAAAGCGAAACTGGAAAAGCAGAAGATGAAGGGACAAAAAAGCCCCTCCGCCCTTTTCTAAGCGGCGGGACACGTGTTGGGCCAGGAAGCGTTCTCATCGTTCTCACACTTTTGAGCGTTTTCTCCAGATCCCGTTTCTATATATATATATGAACCTGGTGGTTTATACAAAGGTACCAGAGTATTACACACTTTTTGACTCTCCAAATTTTAGGAACCTGAAAGGAGTAATCTCAAGAAATCCTTTGCAACTCAACATTTTTTCACAAAACTATTACACCAGAACACCATCATAATCATACCTGGTGTAATCTCTGGGTCGAGAGCCATCTCCGCCAGTACAACTATTGCTTCGTTTGTTTTATCCTATAAACAGACGCGTTGGTCTTGTGAAGAGGCGTGAAATCTGTTTTAAGGGCTCCGTGTTTAACGATCCTCAATCAAAACCGTCAACTTTTTAGTGTGTTTTTCGTTGCTATCATGAAGCGAGGTTGAAAACTCAACATGGTGAAGACTCGAGTCTAGGATGTTTCTAAATGTATGGTGGAGCACCTACATGTGAAGTGGCTTGAATCAAGTTTGGTATGTAACCTTGTATTTTACATATTCTGTTTATTTAGTTTTGTAACCGGTATTGTATTATAGTATTTGCTATAAATAACGAGATTATCGTAATTATATATTTTTGTAATATATTTTAATAAAAAATAACCACTTGGTGAAACCAAACTTTTCCCCCTTTCATTGATACTATCCTTTCATAATTGGTTATGCATATCAAGATGAGATAACGCTTTGGATGGACAAAACAATCCCATTTGGTTCTTGAAATTTAAAGGGAAAAGGAGCCGCCTTATATAAGAGGAACAATATGCATATAAATGGGTAAAATAATGATTAATGAAGATTGAAAATTATTCACCATTCAATGATGAATATTAGAAACTTTGAGATCTTATGGGTTCTTTTTTCGTATTAATATTTTTGAAGAATTATGCAAGTTGTTCACACCTCTAACTCTCTAAGGTTGGACTTTTTACTAGTTTCTTCCACATTTTTAAATGTAGAAATTCAATTTAAGACAAAATTAATCTATGCATTATCACAAATTTATATACTCTTGAATAACTCTTCTAATTGATGACATATCCTTAAGTCCTATGAAACTGATTGATTTCTCGTGAAACTTGAATGGTATGGAACCAAACTATAAAAACTAACACTTTCCCTTGAGGAGGGAAGATACATGTTGCTATTGGCTAAGAGTAAGGACATATGCATGTGGGGTCTTTACACGAAGTGACAAAAAAACACCTCATTTATGTGGCTAATATGTAAGAAATAGACAAATGCAAACATACAACCATGACCTCACATTCTTTTAAGTGTCAACTTGCTCCTACTTCAAATCTTTTCTATTTTGGAGGTTTCAGATTTTGATTGCTTTCAAATTGTAATTACCGATGATGTTAATTTCAAACATCTTTCCTCATGTATGAGACTCGATGACAAACAAACGCATCCATTAAAATCCCACTCATGGCAGGGTTTCAGAAGGGTGAGATAAGGGAAAACCTTTTTCGGCTTTCCTCTATCACATGAGGGAGAGAGACTGCAACCAAGGAAATTGAAATCTTGGACTCTATCTTTGGTGATAGAGAGATCACACTCTGTGAGACCCGGATTATATCTCTCTATCTCTGGAGATAGAGAAACTACACCCAGTAAGACCCCGGACTCAATGTATTACAATATTATAAATTACTAACATTGTTATTTTATATAGTGTTGTAATCCATGCATAGGGAGGTTTTGAAAAAAAAAAGTTAATTTTTCACTTCAGACTTAAAGGTTTTCATCTTTGGTATTTTAACCCCTTTGATTATTTTACATTTGACCCAAAGCTTTTTGTTTTTTTTCAATTTAACCCCAACATTTTTTTATTTTCACCTTGGGTCACCATACTTTTCATATTTCGCAAGTTTTTCGTTTCCTTTTAAATTTTGCGAGTTAACACGCCACTACGTACATGTGGGGTTCAACGTTTTTTTCGTGTATTTTTCCGGTTTGACAAGCCCGTCGCAACGCGTCTATTTTTCCCCGTTTGATACATTCGTAGGAACGTGCGAGTCATAGATCGACTTAGTTATTTTTTCTACGTTTTTACGTTTCGTTTAATTTCTTCGCGTTAACACGCCACAACGAGCGTGTGTGGTTCAACGTTTTTTACGTTTGCTTTTCGTTCGGTGTTATTTTTCTTTTTATTTATTTTATTTTTACGAGCTTTTTTCTTATGTTGGTGGTCGTTGGCAGTGGTGTGGCATTGGTGCTACTTGGCACGGTTTTACGAACGTTTTTAACATATTATTTTTTTTACTAATAATTTGTTCCGAGTTTACCCTATACTTCCTTTACTTAAAAAACAAATTATTTACGTGCATATTTTTATGTATGTGTCCGTATAAATTTGATTTCCTCTACGTTTTGACGTAAACATTTTCCGGAAACGAGTTAGCTCAAATATAATACATCTTTTTTATGTGCATATTTTTATGTACGTTTTAGTATAAATTAGGGGCTGTTTGGTAGCCTCTGAATGGTCATTAAGAGGCTACCTCTTAATGGAACCATTAAGAATTTTACCAATGAGAAGGTAGAAAAATGTGACATGTGATGGTTTACCATTCAGAGGTTACCTCTTAACCGTTCAGACTTGAGGCTACCTCTTATTCATTCAGAGGTTTTAAACCATTAAGAGGTAGCATCTGAATGGTCATTAAGAGGCTACCAAACAGCACCTTAGAGTTAGTCAACGATTCGACGTAAACTTCTTTGGGAAACGAGTTAGGTATAAATTCGTGCTTATTTTATGGATGATTCGAAATTTTGTTTCAAACCGAGTGGAGTCAAATTGTGGTTTCCTTTTTTTTTTATTTTTTTCAAAAGTTCTAATTAATCGTTTTTGATTACACGTGTCAGTTTTTTCTTTTATACCCATTACATTTTCTATGTATGAGTCGGGTCACATACACGTGTTAGTTTTTTCTTTTATACCCGTTATGTTTTCTATGTAAACGTTTTCTATGTACGAGTCAGGTCACATATAATACGTTATGATTGTACTTTATAAACTCGATTTACTTTACGTTTTGATACAATCACAATGCTTATATAGGTTACATTCAGTTCAATTGAATACGTCGAAATGCGTGTTCTCATATGGTTAACGTATCGCATAACGATTGAACTAATCAATTCGATGTTTATGATGTACCCGCGTCGCAACGCGCGCGAGTATTATTGCTAGTTAGATTTAATGATTTAACCAGATTTATCTTTCTTTGGAGGAGGTTCTTCCTTCTTATTCGGGGCACAAATTAATGTGTCGGCTATGTGTCGTTTACCTTGATACCAAATATGGACCCTTTGAGTATTTATTTTATATCATGACAAAATTCCAAAAACAGTTGTTTGTTTCTTTATGCTCTCTATTTTCATACAAACGTTATCCTCAAATGTTGACAAAAACATGTTCTATACGCATATTCAACCAACTTGTACACCGTTGTGATCGGTTGCATCCACAACTCCATTTAGAGGTGCACATAAACGGACGGTTGACAACGCATTGTTGAAGTGTTTGGCCTTAGCGCCAAGGTACTCGCTCCATGTAACTGGTCGGTAAAGGGGAGGGTGAACTTTGTCTGTTAGTTTCGATAGAGGTGAGATCTGAATATTAGATGGTGGCCCATAAAGATAGGCCACTGAGAACCGGTGTTGGGTTCTGTTTACCACGGCTCGGTGCAGTACACTTGTGTACAGCCCGTTGGACAATATGTGAAGGAGGTCCCCTACATTGACAACAAGTGCACGGTGCATAGGTGGGATTGTGACCCAACCTGTTCCTTCTTTATGAGCCTGGAGTCCACTTGTGTTGCTTTGGTGAAGGATGGTCAAAAGGGTCGAATCAGTGTGAGCCGCTAGACCCATGGCTCGGTCTGGATCTGGACAAGCTGGGTACGAATTAAGTTGCAAAGCTGGTGTTGATCCTTGTATGCTAGCCCATTTTACATCATCCATTGTGACACCCAATGATCCCAACATCAACAACATGAGTCTTTGAGCTAATTTGTTCATCTCTTTTTTATACTCTTCAACCACATCACTGCAAAAGATCAATGACAAAAAATTAATTTCTTTTGACTAAAGTATCTGGCCACTATGCCAAGGGGGCCAAGAGGGTTTGCTACCCGGGTCACCATAATTTATTAGATTTTTATATATATAAAATCTTAGTTTCATTTTAAGAAAAAAATGAGTTGGACCCTTAGTTGTAACCAGTAGAGAATAAGAACCCGACTTAAAGTTTTGGTTACGTCACGGATCCATGTAGTTGTGCTCATGCATGCAAATTTTAATGTATGCATAAAAAACACACGGGTTAATCCTTACCAAAATTGACTATAATAGTTGGGCCAGAGTTTATGAGCATGTTCATACGGCGATCCGACGATGGTGAACCCCTCAGACCACATGAGTTTTGGGAAGAACGATGATATTCTCGCTATTCCATAGCCAGAAACGCCATTTGGAGCTCGAGCAGCTTGTAGCTTTTGCTGAATAGGAAGTGCAAACAGTTCTCTACCAGCATCCTCCATTTCTTCAAGTAGATTTGTAGGGACGCCATGGTTGGTGACTTGGAACACACCCCAAGTTTTGCATGCATGGCCAACAAGTTTCATGGCGTTTGGATCATTGAGGTTGATCACAGGCACTTGATCAGGACTCGATGATCCATAAGAAGGTGAGTTATCTAGTGATAACCATGCATGTGATTCTGGCAATTCTTGCAAGGAGTTCAAGTCTAAAAGATTCTGATTTGTCATGGGTAGGGTGATAGTTTTGTGTGGATATTGTAGTGATGTTAATTAATGAACACTTGTAATGGGAGAATGAAGAAGATGTGGTGAATAAAATGTGCTGCGTGTACTATATATAAAGGGATATGGGCTAAAAGCAACAAAACTGGTGGGGTATAATGATAACAATCCTCTTGTATTTTATAAATAATAATCCAAACAATTCCTCTCGTGATATATATTATTAAATTAACAATTTATCCAACAATTGTTTAATACAACAGTGTATTTTGGGTTTGTCTAAAATCAATGTTTTCAGGACCGGACCGGACGTCGAACCGGTCCTCTTACTGGTTCAACGGTCGGACCGGATTTAAGAAACCGGATGGTAATATTTTGATATATAAAATATAAAATATGAAAAATGATTAGTTTTATAACTAAAATTATCTATTTATAATAATACCCCATTATATATTTTTATTAAATTCCCACCTAAATTACTTGATTAACGTTTATTTACATTTGTTAATATGACGTAGCTTGTTTTTTATTTATTATTAGATGAATTATTCAGTATAATTATATTTTAAGCCCATATGCAATATTATATGTGAGCCCATTAGGGTTTGGTTCCTTTTCCTTTTTATAGGTTTATGTGACCAGCCGTTTCTCTTTCAATTTCTATTTTTTGTCTCTTTCATTTCATTTCATCTATCTCTCATTTTACACTGCGAAATCCTTTATCCACCTGCAAATACTAACTTGTAAAGATTGATGGCCACTTATATTGAAGGTTGTTTAATAGTAGTTATCTCCGGACGCTAGAACGAAGGTAGCCGGCGACGCTGGAACGGAAATGGTCATCACCGTTGAAGAAAAAAAAGCTTAAATATTGGCATATTGCACTACCGGCCCGAACCGTCAATGAACTTCCGGTTAAACCGCCGGTCACCGGCCGAACATCCGGTCGGATGCAGAAACGGTCGGAAGTAGTGAACCGGCCCGGAAAAGCTAGCGAACCCCGGTCCGACCGGTCCGGTCCGGGTTTGAAAACATTGTCTAAAATATAATGAAGCAACGTGTATTATCAACACTTTACGTGTTGTGGTATGCGGACTGAATTTACCAGAGTTTTCAATATTTCAAATAACTAGAAATAGCCACCATCACTTTGGTGGGGTGGTAGAGGCTTTGTGCCTCTTGGGGAGAGACCAGGGTTCAATTCCTGGCATAGGGTAAATTCGGTGTAATTTAGAATTAGGGATTATGTAACCTTTGCCGTTCAAAAAAAAAATAACTAGAAATCATATTTGGTATCGATACAATTACTACATGGAACAAGACGAACATAGGTTTTTTTTTTCTTTTTCCTTTTTGGTTTATAAGATCAATTATATTCACTATTGTTGGTGTCATCAAGCTAATTTAGGTAAATGTATTAACTTGTAGACCAAATGAAAAATTAAAACATACATTGGTGCAAGTAAAGATGTGTAGAGTACACACTTGTTTAAGGCTATTGTAATTCTAGGAACTAAAGAACCCAAGGTTCAAGGGGGAAGAAAAATATCATTGACATAAAGGTTGGTAGCAACTTGTACTTTATTAGCAACATGTCACTTTAATTTGGTACCTATCTAGTACCTTCGTAGGACTTTGAATTTTGGTATCAACAAAGTTGTTATTGCTCGGTAGCTACTTTGTAGTGCAATAGCATATGCATTTAGGTAGCGGTTACCACTCTAACTACCCGCGATTATGCTCCTGACCGAATAACCATCAATTGAACATTTGCGGTGGTTCAACGCGATATATACAGTAATCATCTAGTTTCAGGATCAAATTTCACTTTCTTCTCATAGAGAAAACATCTAGTTCTTAAATAGAACTTTTGTTGCGTTATATATGATCTGCTGATGATGAAAGCCAAAATCGAAGGGAACCATCTTCCCTGCCTCATGGAATAAGTTGAAGTATAGTCTTTGGTTCAGAAGTTTCCCATCGAAGGCTTCTCAAAACAACTACCCAAACTACTGGAATAGAACTGCTGCCTCTAAGAATAGAGAACAAAAGTACAAGTGTTGGATTGTTAGTATGCTGGTCAACAAGTCAAAAGTTAAGTCAACAAAAGTCAAGACTGAAAACTAGAAGATCAAGTCAACAAGTCAAAGACTAGAAGTATTAGATTCCTAGAAGTGGTTTAGGAATCCAGTTGTTTTCACTACTATCAATAGAAGCACTAGTTCAATGTAAGGGTGTAGGGTATGATTCAAACACTTTAGGGTGTTTGAATTTTCTTTACCCAATAATTTCATGCCATGTCAACTCCCTCCTTCACTCCCCATTTTCTACTCAAACACTAGGAATGATTCAAACACATGGAGAGTGGTAAAGAATTTAAAAAAAATTGTGATTGGTTGAAAGGGGTTGGGAACCACCATTAAACCACCATCTCTCCACATTCCCTCCTCTTCCCACATCGCTGAATAGTCACCGAAATCACCCCTCCCCACTCACCGATGGACCGGCAATCATTCACCGTGCGGTGAAATCACTCCCCGCTAGAACTCCCCGACATCATACCGTCCGGCCTAACAATGTAACCATCCAACAGTTTTACTAACTACTGGAAGTTACATCATTTAATGAGTTGTTAGGGGTCGTTTTTATGGTGACGTCACCAATAGTTCTCTCCTCATATATATATATAGTTCTTTGTACTCAATGCAATAGTAACACTAAGAGCCAAAAAGTCATAAGAACTTAGTGAGAGAGAGAGAGAGATCACCTTGTGAGGGGAATACATTGTGTACCTTTGATTGTATTGTAAAGATTTTGAATGAAATTATTCCCAAATCCAACTATATTGATGATGATGTGTTTGTATAGACCGTTTTTGCTAAAATTTTCATATCTATTCAAACTGTTTAAGCAAAAACACACACACATCACACTCTATCAGATCCAACAATTGGTATCAGAGAATGTTTCACTGAATTGACTTCACCATTGATTCAAAAGATAAACTCGCTCAAATTGATAACTGATTGAGTGATCAAAGGACATTGAGAATAATTAGACCAATCAAATCATTAATTTGCTTCTAATACTTTGTATTTTGAGTTAAAACTCAATAGAATTTAGAGAGATGTCAATCACTCATGATCCTTACAATACCGGATCAGCAAACAAGCTTCAATGCTCGTTCTTCATGAATTCAAGATATCGCAACGAAGGATGGGTCACCATTGTCCCAGTAGAACCCATGTTACTTGAGATCAGTGGTATACGACCCTTATGTTCCCTCTGTTCCGAGTACCAAAATACCAGATTTAATATTTCTAAGAAACCTGCTGATTACTCAGAGCTAGATTTCCAAAAGTTGGAGCTCGATTCTAAGGCATTCGGGATACTGGCCATTGCCTTACCCAACAAAATCTATGCTGGATTTCTCCACTTTGAGAATGACAAGGAGTTGTGGGTGCTTTGAATGAACAATTTGGTTGTACAAATGAGGTTCAAGAGAACATCGGGGAAATATTGAATCAACAGTATGAAATATTCACTCATATAAAGGGAGAATCCATGACTCAAAAGTTTGAGCTGTTTAATTGCTTGATTAGTGGCTAAGACTTGCAGATCTAACTTATACAAATTCTGCTCTGAGTCACAGATTTATGAGATCTCGTCCCGATAAGTAGGATACAACTGCTTATGTGTTGAGAACTCTGTTGGGTCTAAGGAGATGACTCTAACACAACTTCATGGCAAACTCCTCACTTATGAAAGAGAGCTTGACCAAAAACAAAAGCTGATGTCATCAGGAAAAACTACTGATGGTTACACATATGGAAACACAACTCTAATGAGTAAATATGAGTCATCATAATCCAACAGAGTAAATGAACATAGTTATGATCACTTTATTGATATAATTACTGGTTTCAATCCTTAGTATGACACATCACATTTTGGAAATCATAATTATGCTTTGATGATGTATGATTAGAAACCCATGGACCCAATTGAACAGGAAGAACTTGATATCCTAGACCAACTTGCAAATTTGAGTACTAAATCAAACAAGCTCTATAATAAAACTGGTAGGAGATTTCCTAGATTGGATGGTAAGGGTAAATTTGAGAAAGATAAATCAAGAGTTGAATGTTATAAGTTTCATAGATTAGGTCATTTTGCTAGGGAGTGTAAAAAATCTTGCACAAACCTCTTTCTCAAGTGTGACTTATCCTAATCAAATGAATTAATCAACTGCTAGTTAGTACTTAAACTTTCAAAATGCACATCAAATTTTTTCCCAGAATACCCTTGATCCTAACATAGTCTACATCTCATTTTGCACATGGACTTACTCAAAATTCATATTCATATGTGAGAAGCACATGTCCAATCTCCTTCAAGTATAGAAACTCAATCCCAAGCTCATATACCAGTAGTTTCTCAAACTATCGGTTCCTCTGCTCCAGAAACTAATCAGCAAAGCTTTTCCACTCAAAGCTTTGTAGATTGGAGTAGTCTACATAAGGATTTGAGTGATGAACATTTTAGCATGATTGCACTTGACTAAGGTAACATGAATCTTACACTAGTTGCTTTAGAAGCCTTAAGTGACACTTCAGATCCAAGCACTAGTGAAACTACTGGTTTTTGCATTATTTCACATGCTGGAACAACAACTGCTGAAACTGTAACACCTCGTAAAAACATGTCCAATTATGTGCAGACACGTGTCCTAATCCCTAAACATGTAAAAGTTTGGATTAGAAGGACTAAAGTTGTCAAACAATGAAAAGATGTATGCGAAGGGACTAAAAGTGTCAACATGCCAAACTTGTGCCTCTGATTGATCACACACGATGAATATATTCTTAAATGAGTAAATTGTCGGACGTATGAAGCCATTTGTGAAAGTAAACAAAAGTTTACAAGATACAGGGGTTAAACGTGTCAACATGTTAGTTCTTACCTCTGAGTGACCTTTTAACGAACCCGGGGCTTCGTAATGTTCAATTATACTTCCAAGAATAAGTTATAGCAAATTCACGAGGTTTCGAGATCATTATGTGTTAATTACGCAAATTCCTAAGAATAAGGGTTAAAAGCGTCAACGAGCAGAAATTAGAGTTTTCGGTGATCGTTTAACGAAACCGGACCTAACGATGTTTGGTTATACTCTCTAGATTATCTACAAACTAACTACAAGGGCTAGAAGTGCTAAAATGGAAGTTATTTTGAGTAAATAAAGGCCAAGGACTGAAACTACCAAGTTTCAAACATTTGTAACCGAAACACAGGAGTGTCACGGGGCGCGTAAGCTCCCCTTAACTCTTACGCGGCCCGCGAGAGAATGCCCAGATCAGAAAAATAAGGACAGCTGCATGTTGCAGCCTGTTACACCACCTTCGCATGGCTGAAACTCGAAAACCAGGGCTTGTTGATGGTTTTTACTGACACCTAAACACTTGTAATCATCTGGGAACATCCATAACACCTGTTATGATCTTAGATCATGCTCCTCAACTATAAATAGGCCTCATTGTTGCACCACATTCCTTGCACATTCAAAATTCTCACTTCTCTCACTTGCTTGAGCTTTCTTGAGCACTTCTCTGGGATTCTTGATCATTTCGTGCAAGGACCTGTTGTAAGTGTCCTTAGCCACTCTAGTTTAGCTTTTATGACCAAAAGTCAAAGTTGTCGTAATAAGGCTTTAACTTTCGGTTTAGACATAAACGGTCCAGCCATTGTTCGAGGTGAATATGGCTACGTGGTCGTAATTAGGTAGGTGTTAATCCCTCAAAAGGGCACCTCCTAATTACCACGTTTACTTAGTTAATTGTCGGGTCAAAGTAACTAGTCAAAAAGTCAAACTAGTCAGATTTTTATAAAATAATTAAAACTGATAATGTAGAAGTTATGAACCATGTTTTATCACTTAAATAACTTGGTAAACATTATTAGAACATGTCTAAGCATGTTCAACCCGACAATTCTGAGTTTAGGGTCGGTTCGCAACCGAAAGTCGCAAAAGCTTGACTTTTGCTTTGACTTTCAGTTCTGACCCGATTGAGCTTAATTCTTCTATGTTTTAAGCTTCTATTAGGACCATATTATGTTGTAGTATAACCCTCTGAGGTTATATTACTTGGTCATTAATATTCTGAATTATATGCTAGTTTCCGTTATTATGCTTATTATTGACCATTATGCCCTTTTGATCTAAAAATGAGATTTTTGAATATGTGAGCATACAAATAGGTTAAGTACTGATATATAAACATGTCTAAATTAATTTGATATTGTTTTCTGGTCTCAAACTGATGTAATGCTAAATATCGCAAATTGAGCTTTTATAAATATTAAACTATGCTTTTATGCATAATGCATGTTTAAACATAGATTCTGACCCAAAACTCATTACCTACTGTTATGATATCATTTTTAGGGATTTTTGGAATGTTGGGTCAGATTATATACTGACCATAACTTAGAGTTCTTGTATAAATTCTTTAATTGACGATAATGCCCTTTTGGTTAATAAAATGTGATTTATATATGATTAACATGCCAAACCTTTTTCTACTGATTTGATTTGAAAAATAAAATATTTTAAACATTCAAGGCTGATCAAAATCTCAGAATCACATAAACATTTCAAATATCATCAATTATCGATTTTTACGCTAATTAGGTGCATAATATGGTTTAAAACTATATTTAGCACCTAAGACTTGTTACCTACTGAAATTATAAATAAATTTTAATATTTTTATAGTAGGTATAAGTCATGAACTCAGACTTCCAATTATGTCCTTAAAAGCATATGTGAAATGACCAAAATACCCTTTCGAGGCATAGTTTGGCCATAAATGGTAAATCACACATATGAATGATATCCTACTATTTTAACACCATAAAATAAATATTTTTACTGAATGTTTTAGACCAGAATATTAGTTTACTTTAAAACCTCTTTTATAAATATTAAAATGACCAAAATGCCCTTACGGTACTCAATTTGGTTTTAAATACTTTTTGGGCATATATGTTAACATCCTACTAATGTATTAACATATTATAAGCATAATAACATATGAGACTTGTATATGGTTCATTTGGTTACCCGTTTTGCAATTATGCGTTCGGTTTGTTTTATGTAACTAGTTTACATAAATTAGCCGAAATGGGTTTAACCTTATCATTAAATCTTCAAAATCCAGAATGTATTTAGTTTACCCATATTATACAAGTATCCAAACTTGTCGGGTCTAAATCACATTCTATTCCGGTCTCCGCTTAATCTAGCGTTTCGAACCGTAAAGTATCTTTCAAACTAACCGGTCTAAGTCTTCGACTTAAATAAAGACCCGTTAGTATCCTAATAGGTTAATAAACCTTCTATACAGATTGAGTAGCTTCGGTAGAAGGTGTTTACATAAGGCTTTAGGAAACATACGGCTTAGTAACATCTTTACACATCTAGCTCAGGTAAATACTTTGAACTTATTTTCCCTTATACGGGCTTTGGATACGGTATAATATAATACCGCTTGGTCGGGTATGAAATCATTTAATCGGATTGTGATTAATAAATTGCATAACCCGTTTTAATCTGTTTTGTTTGATAACATAAACATTGGGGGTTAATACGATCGTGTCCTGGATATCCTCGTCTCATTTCATTTGTAAATGGCCACGACCTATGCACGGAGTGTAGGCATACACCTGACAGATGCAAATGCTAAATAACCCACATGTTGGGGATAACTCCTTTGTGGGTTTTATAATGGTGAGTCGGTTAATCATGACCGGCTTCCAAACCGGCCCCATATGTATGACAAACATGTAAATCTGTATACAAGATTTTATATAATAAAAATTGTCCCAAGTTATAAATGGTTTCGTACCTTGTGCGCCTAAATCAATTTTCATAAACTCTTTTCAAATGAGTTGGTTAATTGTATTTACCAGTGAAAATTGACGTATTTTCCAAAGACTAAGTGACAGGTACCTCTCGAAATTAGGCTGGAGCTACTTGGTGTCAAATAAGAGGATTTTGCAAATCCTTAGATGCCTGAAGTCTGTTATTTCAGTTTCTTGTATTTGTTTTTATGATCCGCCTGTGGATCTCTATTACAACCAGTCTGTATATTCTTTTATTTTGGACACTCGGACATTATGGTTTGTAATAGTAATTATCTACCAAGCCTTCCGCTGTGCTATAATATTGTGTTAATTGTCTATGATGATATCAACTACGTCACGATACTCCCCACTGGGCCCACCGGTAATATGTGGAAATATTGAGGTGTGACAGAAACCTCTCAGAATGTTGATATATCCTCATAAATACTATTAGAACTTTGTTCTGAAAAGTGCATTCGCTAATTTGGGGATATCAATGCAGTGAATATCATGCTTCTTGAAAAATCTGAGAATTTCGAGAAACTTCTGGAATAAACCATTAGATCTCACAAACAAGTGTTGAAAGAAAAGGATCAAATCATTTCTGATTTAAAACATGAGACCTCAAATCACTCTTCACAATTCAAATCACTTCTTTCAAAAAACCAATCTTGTCTAAATGAACTTGAATCTACCCAAAGTGAATTGTCAAAAATGGGTAGAATCATGCAAAGGATTTGAGATTTGTAGAACCAACAAACTAAAAGCAATGTGAAATTTGGCTTAGGATACAATTACACACAAGGACCAGGTAGTTACACTCTAAAAACTCAAGCTAGAGAAACTAAATTCAATCTCTCAATTAGAAAAGGAAGTGTAAACACTGATCATGGTTCCTCTCACAAATTCTTTGATCAACACATCAACAAGTGGTCTGATGAAACATGTGTTGATTAGGATTTCAGGCCAATGACCTTTGTAACCTCTGAAGGAAAAAAAAAACACTTACTAACCCTCCATCATTTTCATCTAAAACTACTGCCCCAGCTAAAACTTCAAAGCCTAATCAAAGTCTGGCTTAAAAAAGGGGGTAAGTACAAAAAAGGAACCTTGTTTTGCACAGTTTGTGAGAAAACAAACCACAACATCGAGAATTGTTACATGGTCTTAGCTTATGAGAAACGCAAAATACAGAATCTTGAAAACTTTCATGAAAAGCCAGTATTCTATCCATGTAGTGATTCCAGTTATTGTGAATCCACAGGCTCTTTTGAAGTCTTTAAGACTATAGAAACTCATATTACATTGGTCTTGCAACTGATGCACCCCTTGTAAATGTCTAATCAAAACAGATAATTCCCATTCCATCCCTAAACAGTACAAGTAAATGAGGTCTGATCAAAGTGCTGAAATAACAACACTGGTAGAGAAATAACTGATTAGGATGGTATGAAAGCTGTTAATGGGTCAAAGTGACCAATCAAGTTGTGATGGAACCAAGCCAACAAGCTATAAGGCATAGGTTCCAAAATCCTACCATTGAAGAAGATTTTTCTTTAAAAAAACTACTATTGCTTTTTCTTCATTATTGCACAAATTACACAAAGCTGCTAGTTTATTCCAGCAGTTTGCCAAAAATCCAGCAGTTCTTAGTGACTGTTATCAAATCCCTATAAATATGCTTTCAGATCAATTTGAAATTCTTTTGACCGTTTCAGAACTATCTTGTGATGAATTGCAAACCCTACACTTTAATTTCACTCTCTGAACTTCCATCTTTCACCATCACTGATCATGGCAAACCTTGCTTTCCGACCCACTCACAACCTTCTTCCTTATCTAACTAAGGAGAATGATCATCCTCAATTTCACCACATGATCGACCTCATAGAAAAATCTTCATCTTATCATGCACTTACAGTTAACTCCACCATCTACAAAACCATTCTGCATGATTTCTGGTCCACAACTAAGCTAACCCACAATGATAAAGAAAAAGTACTAGCTATCAATGCAAAGGTGGGAGACATTATTATTGCAACCACCCCAGAAATCTTATTAACCTGCCTTCAACTTAGAGATGCACAAGGGGTTGAATAATTTTCTAAATTAGAGATGGATTTGGAGTTATTGAACAAGGGTACTATGGTGAAACTAAGTATGCCACTTATGAGACGAACAAGTGTGCTCCTGGTCTTAAATATTTATCATACCCTCATGCAATGCTTCTCAGGTAAATCTGGTTCTTGGAATAAAGTTCCACAATCAACACAATTTATTGTTACTCAGTTTTGACTCAAAATTTAAACTTTCAAATAAATTAAAAAAAAAAACTGGTTTCAAATGTCAATTCCACAACAAAATTTTAATGTTCTTCAAACTTATTATGGAAATCCTAAAAAGAGAATTGCTTGATGAAATCTACAAAATTGGTAACATCCTTTCCATCAAATCTATTTTGGCTCAAACATTCATAAGGATAGGAAAGGTCAAATTTTTTTTTTAACGGCCAACAAACTCAATCCCGAGCACTCTCGGGGCACCCACTGGACAAACGGAGTACTCCGAGAGTAACCCGAGTCCACCACCAATTTCGGGGAAAACCCGATAACCCACCCACCCGTAGGCACGACGGTGAAATTACCGGTAAAACCCGTTTGGCTCAAGGATCCAACCCAGGTTTCCCTGGGTCTCCTATCATTGCCCACCAATGCCTCACTTTGCACCAAGTGGGAGTTGAACATGCATCTCTCAAGATAAATGCAAGCCCTCCACCACTTGAGTTTTCCTCGGAATTGGTGGTGGACTCGGGTTACTCTCGGAGTACTCCGTTTGACCAGTGGGTGTCCCGAGAGTGCTCGAGATTGAGTTTGTTGGTCGTTAAAAAAAGGAAAGGTCAAAAATGAGCCAAATGTAATTGAACTTTGAGGTGTGTAATTGATAAAAAACAACTTTTAAATTAAAATTTTTTCTAGATAAAAATTGTAACAATTAAATAATTTAGTTGTATAAAATAATGGAGTTGATTAAAATGTAAAAAACAGTTTAATGATATAATAAGCATCCATAATACAAATTTATTTTTCGAAAATGATAAGTAACGTAAAAAATTATAACCATCCTTAACTAATTTCATATTTTCATATTAAATTCATTTAGTTAATGTTGTAATAATTATTCACAAATTAATTTGTTAATTCATTTAGTTAACGATATAGTAATTATCCAAAAATTAATTTGTATTAAATATCTAAACATATATTCTTCTAATTTTAATATTATTATTTAATAAGAGGAGAGAAAAAAATATTATTTAATAATAGATTTGCGGAGGAATATATTGTTTTTAAATTTTTTTAAGAGTTTATTGTGGGGGGAAGATATTGTTTTTAAAATTATTTTTAAGAGTTTAAGGAGAACAAAATTGTCTTTTATGAATTTGACTACATTAATTAGCATTTAAACACACACTAGGTTATAACCCCGTGTATTACACGGGTTGAATAAATAAATTTTATATAATAAATAATAAAAAAATATATCTTTAAAAACCTCCTTTATTGCATGGGTTGAATAAATATAATTTTATATATTAAATAATAAAAAGTTATATATATAAGAACCATATTGTACGGGTTGAATAAATGTAATTTTATATACCAAACAAAAAAGTTATATCTTTAAAACCACGTGTATTACATGGTTTGAATAAATGTAATATTTTTTACTAAATAATAAAATAATACATCTTAAAAAAAACCCATTTATTAAACGGGTTGAATAAATGTGATTTTATATACCAAATAATAAAATATTAGATCTTAAAAAAATATGTGTATTACACGATTTGAATAAATGTAATTTTCTGTACTAAATAATAAAAAATATATATCCTTAAAAACCCCGTGTATTGTACGAATTGAATAAATCTAACTTTGTATATCAAATAATAAAAAGTTATATCTTAAAACACCTCATGTATTACATGGGTCGAGTAAATGTAATTTTTTATAGTAAAAATAAAAATATTCAATATATTAATACAAAGTTTGGTTTTCATGATAAAAATAGATTATTCTGTTGTTGCAAAATTTGTTAACGAAGTCTCAATAAATGTAACTCTTTATTTAAAACTCCGTAAATATATAAATGATAAATAATATTAGTTAATTTTATTTCAAGTTTCGTAAAATCTATTTTATACCAAACTAAACAAAACATTCAAATATATAGTTAAGATCAAATTAGATAACTAAGTTTGAATTTGAAGTAAATAGATAAATATAAAAGTAATAATTAATTGAGTTAATTACTGTTTTTGTCCCTGTGGTTTGTCAAAAATCAATATTTCAGTCCATTAGTTTAAAAATTATGATTTCAGTCCCTGTGGTTTCACTTTCGTAACCATTTCTCTCCCTATGGTTTCAATTTCGTAACAATTTCAATCCATTATTCTGTTGATTACAGGGACTGAAATGGTTACGACGTGGACTGAAATAGTTATGAAAGTGAAACCATAGGGACTGAAATCGTAATTTTTAAACTAATTGACTGAATAGTGATTTTTGACAATTCACAGGGACGAAAACAATAATTAACTCTAATTAATTCAAATAAATAATATTATAAATGAGAAGAAGATTAAACTAAATAATAATTATCTATAAGTTATTAAACTAAATAATAGTTAATAAGAGGATTATCTATAATTAATTAGAATAGATTAAACTAAAATAATAATTATCTATAAGAGATGACCTAATATGATGAAAAGTGTCCCCAAAGTGGTTTATTTTATTATATAGTATAGATGTCAAATTATGTGATGAAATACAAAAAAATTTAGCTGATTAATATTTATATAAATACCATAAATTAGTTAGACTAGAACTTAAATTTTGCAATTATTACAACTAATAATAATGAAATTAATTTAGAAATGTAATTATGTAAACGATGAATTTCTTATTTATAACTAAATATAGTACAAGGATTCGGGGTTTTAGCCGCGACTAATGTCGCCGCTAATCACCCACACAATCGCCGCTAAAAGGAATAGCGGTGATAAACCGTCACTAATACCCAACTGCCACATCATCAAGAATGGTTTAGCGGCGACAAGTGTCGCCATTAAAATCGTAATTGTCGCCGCTAAAGCCATTTGACCTGTAATTCGGTTTTTCGTGTGTTTCTTGTATTCCCAGTTTTTACTAATTAACCTTTAGACTTTCCAGTTTTGATATAAACATAGAAAACCAATTTATAAAAAGAAAAAAAAATATCTTGTGTAATTAAGTTACAAACATAAAAATACTTAAAACATAAAACTAGCTATCCCATATCATTGTTCTCTTCCGCCACGTTCATATCATCTTTGTCTCCTACATTTGGTACTGTCGAACACCCAAATCCCGGCTGACGTTCAATGGATCTTCGCTGACGTCAAGACGTTCCGTTCCTTGTAGCTGCAAAAGAATAAACCGTTAGCCTCGTCACGGAGGGCCCCGGAAGGGGGATCCGTGACCAAGCTCCGGCGTGAGAGTAAGTAAACTTGCCGGAGAGATGAATGAGCTTATTCCGATGAGTATAATCACCGGAATGTTCCTTCGGAGGTGTGAATCCAATAAATGTGGTGTATGTGATTAATGTATGGGAATATTGGTCGGAAGTAAATGTGAGAATAGTAAATGAGAGTGAAGTAAATGAGATAGTCCTGAAGATGATACCTCTCCTTCGTTACCGTTTTGCCCCTTCTTATATAAGTCTTAGACCTTATCTTGTATGTGAGATATTTGTTGAGGTGATCCGACGGTTTTGGGAAGTCTTCGAGGGGCTCAGACACGTGTCTGACCCTTAACGGCTGGATTGGCAGCATCATTTAGTGTTCCGGCAGGAGAAGTACGATGCCAGCCATGATACTCTTCTTATCAGTCATTAATGGAGGCCTGCCAGCTCTGATTCATCGTTTCCCGCTCGTTTTATAACGGAGAAACCTTAATGTACAAGTTAGACTCCGGTTGGGCTTGTATCCGGTTGGGCCCTTCATGAAGTCAGCCCAAAGTGGGTAAAATGGGATCTCCCATTGGCCCGTCGTCAAGTCATCTTTAGTCCCTGGTTCTGAGACGCGAGGCTCATGATCCGGGGCTGAATCATAACTGTACAAGAGGGAGTTCAATTTTCTTAAACTATGAGTGTGGGCCCATTCCTGGCTGTCCATTAATTATCACCTTTTCTCGCTAGACCCATCATTCCTCCGTAGACTAGTGGCGGGGGTTTAACCCCTTAAATGCACGTGTCCCCTTTTTTGAATTTCGAAAGGACGAATGATTTGATGGTTACTCGCCCTGTCAGTTTTCTTTTTTAAATACCCCCTTATCCTTCTCGAACCCTCATTTTACTTCCATCATTATTCTCTGTTTCTTACCCTCTTTATCCTCTTCCGATCACAATTTTCCTTTCAGACATGAGTCGTTCCGGTCGTCTTGCCATTAGGCCAGTCTTAACGGCGAAGGATCTAAAGTCTTTTGTTGAGACGTACAACATTCCTGAGCAGTTTTCCCCTACCTTGCCGGGTCCCCACGAACCGGCAGAATGTACACCGGACAGAATTCCCCTTTATACATTGGCGTTTTCCTCTTGCGGAGTTCGATACCCTCTTTCCCCTTTTAAGGTTGCCTTGCTTCGTCATTTCGGAGTTCACTTTTCTCAGTTGCATCCCCTAGGGTTCATGAGAGTGGTGCACTTTGAGTTGTCCTGTGCAGCCGTTTCTGGTGAACCTTCCATCCCCTTGTTTTGCATGTTCTACAAGCTGATCTCTGATGGAGATTGGTTTACTTTTGCCAAGAGACAGAACAGCGTGTCGAAGCCCTGTTATACTTTCATGCCAACCTCCACTTACCCGAAGGATTGGAAAAGTAGGTTCATTTTTGTCTTCGCTGCCATGATACCAGAATCCCTATTGCCCAAGGATGTTAACGCCACTATTGAAGATGCTGTTCCTACTCTATCGGCTAATGAGACTGTTCAGTGGAAACGCATGTATGAAAACCCTACAAGGGCCTTCACCTTTTCTGAGGGAGTTTTAGCCATGGGAGGGTTGAGTCCTTCTTACCCTGTTCGTCCCAAGGCTTTCTTTGGTAAAAAAGGTATCTTTTTGTCTTGGACCTCCCTTTGTTTGTTTTTGTTTTTTGGTATTCGTGTAGTCATCTTTAGTGTCTTTTTCTCACAGAGTTGACTTTATGGAGGCTGCTTCAGGGAGATTCTAAGGATGTGAAGTTTGTAGTTGGCGATGAAGTTGATCCGGGCTTGAACCGGAGTGGGATGGTGCAGGTTACCGGGGGGTCTACCCAGGCAGGGGGCTCCGTCGCTATAGAAGGGGATGAGGAAACCTCCTCTGATGGGGAGGAGAGTTCCCCTGATCCTGCCCCTGTCAAGCATTCTGATCAAAGCGATGATGAAGCTCTGGAGGTTCGTTTAGTTCGTAAGAGGAAGGCTACAAGTCCTAAGCCAACCCCTGCTCCCCGTGACATCCGGCAAAGGCTTTGGAGTGCCAGTGGGCAGAAGCCCCCTCCTTCATCGAAGGCTGCTTCCGAGCTTCCCCCTGTTGGGGTCAAGGGTTCTCTGTCCAAACACCTGAGATCTTCGAGTCTTGTGAGTGCACCTTTGCTGGTGAGTTCCTTTTTCTTCTTATTTGTCTGCCCCACCTCTGTTTTATTTCTGATGTTCTGTTTCTTTTTGTGCAGGGGAGTTCTCATGATCCCATAGAGATTCCTACCGGTCCCTCTTCTTCCCGTGTTCGGGATAAAACCCCGGAAGTAGGCATGGCTCATTTTTCCTCGGCCTTTGAACTCTCACCTCTTCATGCTACGGGGACCAGTAAACCTACTGAACCTGAGGGTCTTACCCATCGGTCCCCTTTGGCTCCTCTGTTTGCTGATGTTATCCCCTTCACCTATGTCCCTAAATGGAAAGTAACTCACTCCTCGGTGATAGGGACTCCTGAGGCTGCTAGGGACTTCCTGAGTCATGCTGTTCCTCCCTCCCATAAATTTGTAAATTATGCTTTGAGGGATGATCTTTTCGAGGATCAATATAGCATGTCTCTTTGTGAAAGTTTTTTCAGGGGTGCTGGCATGCTGCAGCGGATTGATGATTTGAGGAGGGCAAATGAGGGTCTCAAGGGTGAGCTTAAAACCTCCCAGTCTGTTGCTGCCGATCTTAGGTGCCGAGTGGTTGAAGCTGAGAGGAAGTTGCAGGAGGAGAAGGTATATAGCCTTCTCTCCCCCCTTTTTTTATGTACATATATACCTTCCAACAACTTTGTGGATCTTTTTATGATGTTCTTTGCCCAGGGGGCTGGGGCCATGTTGGAGCAAAAGGAACGAGCCTGGGAAAGAGAGATGGCGATGCTGGTGGAGGAGAAGGATGAACTGGCTGCTGAGTTAAAGCATCTGAAGGAAGTTGGCTCCGTTTCCCAGGAACAGCTGAATACCATGTACGCGGATTATGGGATAACCTCTGATGATAACCAGCGGTTGTCAAAGGAGAAACGTTGGTTAAACACTGAAGGTTTTGGAGCCTTCCTTACCGCCGTTGCTCAGTCAGAGGATTTTAAAAGTGGCTTGGAGGAGGTGTACAGGGCGTACCGGGAAGTTGGCTACCAGGCCGGATTGAAGGATGGTTATGCCTACTCTGCTCAGGGCCTAGGCAGAAAGGAAACTCCGCTTTACAACTCCAAAGCAAAGAAGAGACTATCCAAGCTGGATGAGGAGTTTGGGAGTAAAACCCCTGCCATTCTTCAGAAGATCCTGGAGCATCCCATGATATCAATTGATGAGTTGAAAGCCCTGTTTTCCTCCGTTGGTCCTTCGTCTCCACCGTCTTTGTCTGGGGGTGATCCCCAGTGATTTCTAGACATTAACATCTTTCGATATGGTTGTAATCTAGATAACTTACCTGCCCTAGGATACTTTAGACTTTTGTGGTTGTTTGGAAGGAGGTCCTTCGTGTTGGGGGCCTCCTAGGTGTCTAATCGTATGGCTTATGACTGTGTATCGCTTTCTTGTTTTTACTTGTTTTTTGTTGTGGTTTCTCATGTTGCAGGGGATTTTTGCCAGGAATCAAGTTGGCGTCTCCCTGAAGACCCTTGGGTGTTTTGCCAGAAGATGTGCTTTGGTCTAAGTTTGTTGTGTTTGTTGTTTTGTATGCTTTTTGCTTTTGCCAAAGTTATTAGGGCTTTTCTTTGTACATTTATTTTGCAAATAAATAAAGAAAGACTTCTTTTTGTAGTTTGCTTACAGAAGTGTATTGTATTTATGGTTTGTTTGGAAAACCAAGATTGTCTGTTCGAGGCCAATCACTGGACAGGTTTATAATGTGAGATTATGTTTTTGGTTTGTTTTGTCCGCTCTCTTTGGGTTAGCTAGACCCTATTTTGCCCCACAGCCGGGCTTTCGGTATGTTTGATATACCTTATACACGTGTGTTCGTTTATTGGTTAGGTTTATAGTATTCCTGGGCACGTCTGCCTGGTTATAACACCTGTTATTTTACCAAAAGAGGACAGGTTAGTTGTCCGTTTGTCATTTACTTCTTGGGGGTTAAACTTCTGTCACACCCCGGATTCCACGTGTCACCGGTGGGCCCGGTGGGGAGTATCGTGACGTGGTTGGCAACATAATAGTCAAACAACACAACATTTAAATGCACAGCGGAAGCAATTGAAAGATATATTTCAACCGAATAAAATATTGTAATATCGTGTATCACAAATAGTTGAAAGTTTATCCACAGACGGATCGAAATAAATAAGAAACAATAGTTCAACAGACGGTAGGCATCTTAAGCTTGCGAGACTCTTTATTGATGCTAAGGAGAGAATCCAGCCTATTACGCTTAGTACCTGCATTTAATCTTTTTAGGAAAATACGTCAGTTTACACTGGTAAATACAATCAACTGACTCAGTTTAAAAATGATTAAAAATTTATTTGGATGCACATGGCATAAACATTTTATAACTTGGGATAATTATTTAAATATATAATCTTGTAAATGAATTACATGTTCCTTATGCGTTCAGTAGCCCGGATCGTGCCGGGTTAAAGATCAATAGACACACCACATTATTCTTTTATGCACTGACGGGTGTACTCCTACACCCCGCGCTTAAGTCGTGGCCATTTCGTAAAATGATGCCAAGGATATCCGGGACATGGTCATTAACCCCCCAAAGGCTTTAAGTAAACAAAACGATTTAAACGGGCCGATCAAATTATTCAATTAACCACCAAACGATGGAAGATTTAATGCCCGACCAAGCGGTATTTTATATACCGTAACCCAAGCCCGTATAGGGAAAATAAGTTAAAAGTATTTACCTGAGCAAAGTAATAATCACAATAAGCAAATGCAAGTAGCTTTTACTGGTCCTCCTAATCTGGAACGAAGGTTTATAATAACCTATTAGAATCCTAACGGGTCTTTAGTTAAGCTTAAGCTTAGACCAGTTAGTTTCAAAGATACGGTTCGTACGCACGATTAAGCGAAGACCGGATAGAATGTGATTTAGACCCGACAAGTTTGAAGACTTGCTTAACATGGGTACATTATATACATTCTGGATTTTGAGATAAAACCGATAAGGTTTGACCCGTTTCGGCTAATTTATGTAAACTAGTTACATAAACCGAACCGAACGCGTAATAAGCGTAACGGGTATCCGTAAGAGCCATATACAGGTTTCCTAATTTAATATGCTTCAAATATGTTGTGACATCAGTAAGATGTCTTCTATTATGCCCGAAACAAATTTAAACACAAACTATGCCCCGTAGGGGTAGTTTGGTCATTTACAAGGTTATAAAAGAGTTTAAGTATTAACCTGAGTTACAGGTCTGCTATAATCAGCAAAAATACTTATTTTACTAAGTTATAACAGTAGGGTAAAGTATATATGTGAAATTTATCAATTATAACCAAACTATGCACCGTAGGGGCATTTTGGTAATTTCACATAAGCCGTAAAGCTCAAAACTGAAGTCTGAGTTAAACAACTTTTGCTTACTGTTAAAATATTATAATTTACCTAAAATATCAGTAGGTATCAACCCTTGTATGTTTAAAATAGTTCTAGTACATACTATGCGTTAAAAACGCTTAAAAAGGCGATTAGAAGCCATTTCCGGGTTCTATACATAAAGCTGATATTTTTATTATTCCAGAAGGCTTAAAATAATTTATTTATCATATCTAATCAGTAGCAAAAGGTTTGGAGTCGATTAGATATGTAAAACTCATTTTATAGCCCGTAAGGGCAAAACCGACAATTACCGGATTAAGCCTATGACTATAAGTTATGCTCAGCCTAAAATTAATTAAAAATCTTCAAAAATCCCAAAATAATATATTACATCAGTGGGTAATAATTTTGATATAAAAAAGTGGGTTTAAATAGGCTATATGCTAATTATGTCGTTTAATTAACATAAAGCTTTCAATTTACGCTAATGAGCATAACTCCTAATCTAGACCTCAAACTGATGTCAAATTTTGGTTACAAGTTTATATATCAGTAATTAAGGTTTCTACTCTTTTACATTTTCAAAAATCACGTTTTAAGGTGAAAAGGGCATAATGGTCAACCTATGAGCAATTAACGGAATCATGCATATTAATTGGATAACTAATGATCCGTGTTGTATAATCACAGAGGGTTATACTAGCATGTAACCTGGTCCAATTAAAGCTCTAAGGCATTTCTAAAACATGCCTAAACGGGTCAGAACTGAAAGTCAAAGCAAAAGTCAAACTATGCGACTTTCGGTTCCGAACCGGGTCTCTACAGAGAATTGTCGGGTTGAATATGTTTAGACATGTTCTTACACTAATTACCAAGTTATAATAATGATCAAACAGGTTGTATGTGTTCTACATTGCTAATTATGCATAAATTAGAAATTAAGTATCCTGTTGACTTTTTAATAACAAGTTTGACCCGACATTTGACCTAGTTAGAGTGGGAATCAGGGGGAACCCTTTTAAGGGTTTATTACCCACATAATTACCAACTTATAACTACTTTCAATTCGACTAATCACTGGACCATTAGTGATTAATCGTTAAGTCAACCGTTAATTACGACGGTTTGACTTTTAAGCTAAAACTAAGCAAAAACTTAACTAAGGAAGGTTAAGCAAACTTACTGAAGTCCTATGCACGATTTGTGAAGCTTAGAGAGAAGTCTTTAGCTCCAGAAATGCTCCAAAGTGCAGATGGAAGGTGTGAAGAACTTGTTGCAACATCATGGCCTTTTATAGTGCTTTAATCACCATGGATTGTTGACACACAACACTACCAATGGTCCCTGATCATTAACACATGTCCCTAAGTGTCTAGGGGTTGCCTAGGGGTCGCCCAAGATGAGGAAAATCGGATAAAAGTCGATTAGAATGCAAATGGCACACACCTAGCAACATTTTCGGAGTCAGAAGACCCCTCGCGTCACGCGTAGGTCTCCATAGGGAGCCTCGCGTGGCGCGACGCCCTACCTGCATCAAATCAAATTTTTGATTTTTATGTTTTGATCCTTGGCTCTTCAAAACTTTGCTAATACTTCATTTTCTTGCATTTTGAACCCTCCAAATTGACGTATAAGGGCTTCAAGACATATACCCACTTTGTTTAGTTCTCGGTTAACTTTATTGTCACCCGAGAAGTCCTAAACTTTAACGTTGACGATTTAACCCCTCGCATACGAATTTGATCACAACTTGCTCATACGATAACGAAACTTTATGAAATTTATATCGTGCATTCTAGTGAGCATAATTAACTGTTACAAAGCTTCGGGTTTGTCAAAAGGTCACTCAGAGGTATAACTTAAACATGTTGACACATTTAACCCCTGTAGTTTGTAATCTCTCACTTTCTTTCATATTTAGCTTCGTATGATCCGTGATTTATTCGTTTGAAGGTTTGAGCATCATGTAGGGTTAATGTACAATATAATTATTCACTGTTGACATTTAGAACTCGTATATTCACATACTTTCCATGATTGTCAACTTTAATCCTTTTATAACATTCTTTCACACGTTCAAACCTATGACACGTGTCAACACATTATAGGACGTGAATTTTCGAGGTGTTACATCCTCACCCCCTTAAAAGAAATCTCGACCTCGAGATTTACTGAAATAAATAAGGGTACTTTTCTTTCATCGTGGACTCAACCTCCCACGTATACTCGGGACCTCTACGGGCATCCCATTTGACCTTTACAATAGGCACATGCTTCCTTCGAAGCTTCTTAACCTGTCGATCTTCAATTGACAATGGTTTTTCCACAAATTTCAAGCTCTCATCTATATGCACATCTGTATGTGGTATGACCAGTGATTCATCAGCGAAACACTTCTTTAGATTGCAGACGTGGAATACGTTATGAATACCACTGAGCTCTTCAGGTAAGTTTAACTTATAGGCAACTGACCCGACACGTTCGATGACCTCGAAAGGTCCTATGTATCTCGAGATTAGCTTTCCTTTCTTACCAAATCGCATCACCCCCTTCCAGGGCGATACTTTAAGCAACACTTTGTCACCTACCTCGAAATTCAGAGGTTTACGCTTTGGATCTGCGTAACTTTTCTGCCTATCACTGGCAGCTTTGAGACGGTCACGAATCTGGACAATCTTGTCCGTCGTTTCAAAGACTATCTCTGGTCCTGATAATTGGACATCTCCAACTTCCGCCCAACAAACGGGCGTTCTACACTTTCTACCGTATAAGGCCTCAAAAGGCGCAGCTTTAATGCTGGTATGGTAGCTATTGTTGTAGGAGAATTCGATTAACGGCAGGTGGTTATCCCAACTACCACCTAAATCAATCACGCATGCTCGAAGCATGTCTTCTAAAGTTTGAATTGTATGCTCACTCTGACCGTCTGTCTGAGGATGGTAAGCCGTACTAAAATTCAAACGCGTGCCCAAAGATTGCTGGAAACTTTTCCAAAAATGTGACGTGTATCTAGTATCTCTGTCAGAGATAATAGACACAGGTATGCCATGTAAGGCTACAATCTTATCCACGTACAATTGGGCTAACATGTCAGAGCTATAAGTCTCCTTGATGGGCAAGAAATGTGCTGACTTAGTCAGTCTATCAACTATCACCCATATTGTATCATTGCCTTTCCTTGTCTTTGGCAACTTGGTGATGAAATCCATCGTCACCATCTCCCACTTCCAAGTAGGAAGTTCAGGTTGTTGTAGCAAACCTGACGGCTTTTGATGTTCTGCTTTTACTTGTGCACACGTCAAGCATTTAGCTACATAGGTAGCTACAGACTTCTTTAAGCCTATCCACCAATAGTTTGCCCTTAGATCTTGGTACATCTTATCAGCTCCAGGATGAACGGAATATTTAGAACTATGGGCTTCCTGGAGGATAATATCTCGAAGTCCTCCATAAATTGGAACCCATATTCGTCCATTTAATCTTAGAATTCCATCCTTGCCAAGAGATAACTGCTCCTCAGTTACCCCTAGCTTTTCATTAGGATAGTTAGCTTCCAACACAGCTTCCTTCTGTGCAGCTAACAACCTTTCATTCAAACTGTTCTTTATTTCAATGCTCTTGGCATTGATTCGGATGGGTTTCACCCTTTCCTTTCGACTCAAGGCATCAGCGACTACATTTGCCTTGCCGGGATGGTATCTGATTTCACAATCATAATCATTTAAAGTCTCCATCCAACGGCGCTGCCTCATGTTTAATTCCTTCTGATTAAACAGGTGCTGGAGGCTCTTGTGATCAGAATAGATCACACACTTGATTCCATACAAATAATGCCTCCACAGTTTTAGTGCGAATACAACGGCACCCAACTCCAAGTCATGGGTGGTGTAATTCTTTTCATGCACCTTTAATTGTCTTGAAGCATAGGCAATAACCTTGCCTTTCTGCATAAGCACACACCCCATGCCGGTGTGTGATGCATCGCAGTAAACTACGAATTCTTCAGTACCTTCAGGCAATGTCAGTACAGGAGCGTTGCTCAACTTTTGTTTCAGAATATCAAAAGATTCTTGCTGCTTAGGGCCCCAATCAAACTTTATTTTCTTACGAGTCAATGAAGTTAGGGGTGCAGCAATCCTTGAAAAATTTTCAATGAAGCGTCTATAATATCCTGCTAAGCCTAGAAAGCTACGAATCTCTGTAGGCGTCTTCGGCTCTTGCCAGTTCATAACAGCTTCGACCTTAGCGGGATCCACTTGGATACCACGCTCACTAACCACATGTCCAAGGAATTGGACTTCTCGAAGCCAAAATTCACATTTTGAAAATTTGGCGTAGAGTTTCTCATGGTGTAGGAGTTTAAGAATACAGCGAAGGTGTTTCTCATGGTCAGCTTGGTTCTTCGAGTAAATGAGAATGTCTTCAATGAAAACGATGACGAATTTATCTAAGTACGGCTTGCAAACGCGATTCATGAGATCCATGAACGCGGCCGGTGCATTAGTGAGCCCAAAAGGCATCACTAGGAACTCGTAATGACCATAACGAGTCCTAAATGCAGTTTTGTGTACGTCTTCATCTCTAACCTTCAGTTGGTGGTAGCCTGACCTTAAGTCAATCTTCGAGAAATAACTTGCCCCTTGCAGTTGATCGAACAAATCGTCGATCCTGGGCAACGGATACCTATTCTTTATTGTGACCTTGTTAAGCTCACGGTAATCGATGCACAGACGCATCGATCCATCCTTCTTCTTGACAAACAAGACTGGCGCTCCCCAAGGAGACGAACTAGGTTTAATGAAACCTTTAGCTAGTAATTCATCTAGTTGTGCTCTTAATTCTTTCATCTCTGTTGGTGCCAACCTATAGGGTGCTCTAGCAACAGGTGCTGCTCCAGGGATGATGTCAATTCTGAATTTCACTTGCCTATCTGGTGGTAAGCCAGGTAGTTCTTCTGGAAAAACCTCAGGGTACTCAGAAATGACAGGGAGATCTTCTATTTTTGGTTTCGGCTCATCAATAATCACTTGTGCCATGTAGATGACACAACCCTTCTTCAAGCACTTAGAGGCCTTGAGCATAGTCACTTGCTCAGGCAGTCCATTCCGGGTATATCCCCGAATGGTAAGTGATTCACCAGACGGAGTCTTTATCACCACTTGCTTCTTGTTGCAGACAATTTGGGCCTGGTTATGAGATAACCAGTCCATACCCAAGACTATGTCAAAACTGGCTAACTTAAAGGGAAGTAGAGACAGAGGAAAAGAGTGGTTCTTAATGGATATAACACATCCATCTAACACAGTTGAGACGGTTTCTATGGTGCCATCTGCTAACTCCACCTCATAATTCACACTTAAGGTTTTGACAGGTAAATTCATCAATTTGCAAAACTTATCATCTACAAAAGACTTATCAGCGCCTGAATCAAAAAGTACTCTTGCATAGACATCATTTACAAGGAAAGTACATGTGATCACGTTATCGTCTTGCACAGCTTCTTTCGCATCCATCCTGAAGACTCTAGCGTTGGTCTTCTTGGCCTCCTCAGGCTTCTTGGCGTATTTAGGGCAGTTGGTTTTAATGTGCCCTTTCTCATTGCAACTGTAGCAGGTTGCATCCTTCAGCTTTTTGCAATCCAAGGTCTTGTGTTCCTTGGACTTGCATATCCCGCAAGCAAAAGTTCTCGACTGAGTCTGCGAGTTCGATTCGAGTCTGCACTTTCCAAAGTGCTGTTTCTTGCAAATCTTGCACTTGGGCTTCTCACCAGACTGATGCCCATTTTTCTTTGACTCTGACCCCTTCTTGTTGTCACCGTTTCCTCGGTGCTTCTTGTTTGACCTCCGTGAATTATCATCTTCACGTTTTCTTTTCTCAGCATCTCTGTTCCTCAGCGATCTTTGTCTGACCGCGTCCAGAGTGAGGGACAGAGATATGTCAGCTACAGATCTGAAAGTAGCTGGCCGAGAGGCCTTCACGCTTGCCTTTATCTCAGAGGCTAAACCACCGATAAAACGAGCTATTCTTTTTGGTTCCGGGGTCACCAGATACGGAACCAACCGGGACATTGTGTTGAAGCTCGTGAGGTAAGCTTGTCAGTCAAGGTTTGTCATTACCAATGATAGAAAATCAGACTCTATCTTCTCCACCTCATGCTGAGGGCAGTAATTTTCCCTGATGAGGGCAACAAATTGTTCCCAAGACATGTTGTACAATGGGATCTTCCCAGTGGCTTGAATCAGTGATCTCCACCAGGCTAAAGCTTCGCCTTTAAAAGATTGTGACACAAACTTGACTATATCCCTCTCAGCGCACCCGCTGATATCCACTACCGTATCCATCTCATCTAACCACGTCATGCAGTCAATGGCTCCTTTTTCCCCAGTGAAATCCCTGGGCTTGCATGAAACAAAGTATTTATAGGAGCAACCCTTAGTATGGGGTTCTTGATTTAGTACAATCTGTTGAGATGGAGCACTGTGGTGGTTTGAGGAGAGTCGATCATCATCTTTCTTCAGTTCTTCCTTCTTGGAAGGTGGCTTCGAATGCGGTGTAGATAGGGTCCTACTCCGAGTCCCACTATATTCTTCATACTGCCGCTCCAAGGCCTTTGTAACAGCGTCGTCTACTAACGCTTTCAATTCAGCACCCGTTAGATTAATTCGGGCGTTATCATTATTCTCCACTGGGTGACTATTAATTTCATCAGAGTCAGCCATTTTAATTGAACTGTTACAGAAAACAAGGACAATAGTTTATTTGGGAGTTTATTATAGAATTGTCTTTTATGGCAATTCATTAACCATGGTATACATAAACCATATTGGGTTAATTTATTAATCATATTTATTTAGGATTTCTATTATAATTTATCCTAATTACAAAAACAATAACAGTTTTATTAGTGGCACAAAAGGCCTAGTCACATGGACATTTTAAATCATAAGCCATGATTTCAGAGAATCACGGCTTTAAGGTTTGAATCATAGTTCATTACCTTCTCTGACAGAGAGTCATAGCTACCACTGTCTTTAGTCTCAGAGGTCATTAACTATAGCCCGTAGGCACTTCCCTTCTAAGGGATGTTTATAATATGATCATCTTATAGGATGATATAAGCCATGATTTCAGAGAATCGAGGCATTAAGGTTTGAATCAAAGTTCATTACCTTTTTCGGACAGGGAGTCATAGCTACCACTGTCTTTTGGCTCATGTAGAAATGAGCAAGGCCCGTAGGCATTATATTACCAATGTATGGTCAAAATATGATCATCTTAATTGATGATCTAAACCCATGATTCAGAGATCATTAGGTTGGGTTAAGAATCTTTTAAAGAATCCTTATATAAGAATGACGTGTGTGATTTTAACGAATCACATCTGCCAGGAGCGTTAACATGTTTACAGATGTTAACAGGGATTTGAATCTTTTAAACAGGTCTTACCATCATGGCCAGGTCTTTATAATGACACTTAGGCTAGGTTTCACTCTTAAGATTCTTATTCAATATTTATGTAGGCAGATTATTTTTTTTTTTTAAAAAGGAATGATTTTGATTTGTTTATTCCATATAATATATTTATGCATGTAATAGCAAAAATGAAATTTATAAACACAACATTCCATTAATTATTAATAGGTTACACGTCGCCCTAAACGGGACTTTTTAATAAAGCAACATACCCACGCAGGGGTCAAATTGTAATACTAGTCCACGCAGGGACTTAAACAACAACATACCCTCGTAGGGGTTAACAGAAAGATAGACCCACGCAGGGGTTCAAAGTAAACAAACATACATACATACCCACGCAGGGGCTAATACAGCAAGACAGGCCCACGTAGGGGCTCAACTGATACAAGGAATTACAACAACAGTGGAAGGATTCAACGGTCCTTCTTGCTCTTCCCTTTTATTAGGCTTGTCAGTCCTTGGAAGAACGTTTGTCGCTCCCTGCGATCTCGGTGAAAGTCTCGCTCGACCTGGTCCAGTCTCTGAAGAATTTCCTCCCGTTCTGGGGGAGAAAACCGTGGCGGCTGCGATTGTGTCCGAATTATAGGCCTGGCAGGTATCTGGTACCCATGAGTTGGGTACCCTGCTCCCCAAGGAGCTCCATACGGTCCTTCAGGGTTAATGGCGTTGTAATTGGACGCTACCAAGTATGGGTCGGCTTCAGCGTAATTGTAGTTGGTGTGAACCGGCGGCCCAAACGGGTTGTACATCATCGAACCCGTGTACGCTGGAATCGGGTTATCAAAACCCATCGGCGGTGGTTGCGGTGCAACTGGGTTTGAAGGTCCACCCATTTGTGGATCTTCTTGAAGTGGCGGATAATGACTGCCACTTGATTGTCGAGGAGAGCTAAAATGAAAGTCCCCTCCTCGTGCGGATATACGTGCTCCGGTTCTCCTACTCCTTGGCGGTTGCGGAGGTGCCGGCTGAACTGGTGGCGGTGGTGGCGGTGGCGTGATTGCCACGAATCGTGAATCCTCAGAGGGATCCTGCTGCTGCTGGTGAGGCGACGAATGATGCGAGGGTGTAAAATACCACTCGTGCTGGGTAAATCGCGCCTGATAACTGTCCGGACCATGGTAGGGTGATCCGTGAAAAGATGAACCATCTGAGACCTCGATAGGATGGTTCGGAGTTCCGGTTGCGGGCTCGACTGGATCGGTGTCTTCGTCCATATCTTCCTCATGATCGCCGGAGAAATGGTCCTCCGGGCCCAATGGGTTAAAACCCACTGGTTCTTGTATGTAATTGGCCGGGTTAAACCGGCCCCTGAAAACAGGTGTGGGGTCACCAAAAGAATGGTGCGATAGAGATCGTTGAAGAGGTATGTAAGACGGTTGAGGGTTGTCGGGCTCATTTTCCGAATGTGGCCCATATGAGTTGTGGATGGGAGGTTTCGAACTGTGCGATACTGATCGTCTTGCAGGTTCGAAAAGGTTCCTCCGGTTTCCTCGCGGGTCGGCACTCGCGGTGGTGGTAGGAGCTCGCATGTGCGAAGGTCCTGCCTCGTCGTCATTGGGGGCGGTGATTGGCCCCTTGCCTCGTCCTCTACGTCTAAAGAATCTTGGCGGCATTTTTAATCCTGTCAATATAGCATGAGATAACAACAAAAATATATAAAATAAAGGACAAAACAAAACCAAACAAAGTAGAATTTGTCCTATGTTATTTGTCTAGACTCGAAAGTTTAGGAATGTGCAATTGTGTAATTGAGATTAAACACAAAAGGCTAGTGTTTAATTCACTCAATGTTGTCTCTGATACCAACCTGTCACACCCCGGATTCCACGTGTCACCGGTGGGCCCGGTGGGGAGTATCGTGACGTGGTTGGCAATATAATAGTCAAACAACACAACATTTAGATCCACAGCGGAAGCAATTGAAAGATATATTTCAACCGAATAAAATATTGTAATATCGTGTATCACAAATAGTTGAAAGTTTATCCATAGACGGATCGAAATAAATAAGAAACAATAGTTCAACAGACGGTAGGCATCTTAAGCTTGCGAGACTCTTTATTGATGCTAAGGAGAGAATCCAGCCTATTACGCTTAGTACCTGCATTTAATCTTTTTGGGAAAATACGTCAGTTTACACTGGTAAATACAATCAACTGACTCATTTTAAAAATGATTAAAAATTTATTTGGATGCACATGGCATAAACATTTTATAACTTGGGATAATTATTTAAATATATAATCTTGTAAATGAATTACATGTTCCTTATGCGTTCAGTAGCCCGGATCGTGCCGGGTTAAAGATCAATAGACACACCACATTATTCTTTTATGCACTGACGGGTGTACGCCTACACCCCGCGCTTAAGTCGTGGCCATTTCGTAAAATGATGCCAGGGATATCCGGGACATGGTCATTAACCCCCCAAAGGCTTTAAGTAAACAAAACGATTTAAACGGGCCGATCAAATTATTCAATTAACCACCAAACGATGGAAGATTTAATGCCCGACCAAGCGGTATTTTATATACCGTAACCCAAGCCCGTATAGGGAAAATAAGTTAAAAGTATTTACCTGAGCAAAGTAATAAGCACAATAAGCAAATGCAAGTAGCTTTTACTGGTCCTCCTAATCTGGAACGAAGGTTTATAATAACCTATTAGAATCCTAACGGGTCTTTAGTTAAGCTTAAGCTTAGACCGGTTAGTTTCAAAGATACGGTTCGTACGCACGATTAAGCGAAGACCGGATAGAATGTGATTTAGACCCGACAAGTTTGAAGACTTGCTTAACATGGGTACATTATATACATTCTGGATTTTGAGATAAAACCGATAAGGTTTGACCCGTTTCGGCTAATTTATGTAAACTAGTTACATAAACCGAACCGAACGCGTAATAAGCGTAACGGGTATCCGTAAGAGCAATATACAGGTTTCCTAAGTTAATATGCTTCAAATATGTTGTGACATCAGTAAGATGTCTTCTATTATGCCCGAAACGAATTTAAACACAAACTATGCCCCGTAGGGGTAGTTTGGTCATTTACAAGGTTATAAAAGAGTTTAAGTATTAACCTGAGTTACAGGTCTGCTATAATCAGCAAAAATACTTATTTTACTAAGTTATAACAGTAGGGTAAAGTATATATGTGAAATTTATCAATTATAACCAAACTATGCACCGTAGGGGCATTTTGGTAATTTCACATAAGCCGTAAAGCTCAAAACTGAAGTCTGAGTTAAACAACTTTTGCTTACTGTTAAAATATTATAATTTACCTAAAATATCAGTAGGTATCAACCCTTGTATGTTTAAAATAGTTCTAGTACATACTATGCGTTAAAAACGCTTAAAAAGGCGATTAGAAGCCATTTCCGGGTTCTATACATAAAGCTGATATTTTTATTATTCCAGAAGGCTTAAAATAATTTATTTATCATATCTAATCAGTAGCAAAAGGTTTGGAGTCGATTAGATATGTAAAACTCATTTTATAGCCCGTAAGGGCAAAACCGACAATTACCGGATTAAGCCTATGACTATAAGTTATGCTCAGCCTAAAATTAATTAAAAATCTTCAAAAATCCCAAAATAATATATTACATCAGTGGGTAATAATTTTGATATAAAAAAGTGGGTTTAAATAGGCTATATGCTAATTATGTCGTTTAATTAACATAAAGCTTTCAATTTACGCTAATGAGCATAACTCCTAATCTAGACCTCAAACTGATGTCAAATTTTGGTTACAAGTTTATATATCAGTAATTAAGGTTTCTACTCTTTTACATTTCCAAAAATCACGTTTTAAGGTGAAAAGGGCATAATGGTCAACCTATGAGCAATTAACGGAATCATGCATATTAATTGGATAACTAATGATCCGTGTTGTATAATCACAGAGGGTTATACTAGCATGTAACCTGGTCCAATTAAAGCTCTAAGGCATTTCTAAAACATGCCTAAACGGGTCAGAACTGAAAGTCAAAGCAAAAGTCAAACTATGCGACTTTCGGTTCCGAACCGGGTCTCTACAGAGAATTGTCGGGTTGAACATGTTTAGACATGTTCTTACACTAATTACCAAGTTATAATAATGATCAAACAGGTTGTATGTGTTCTACATTGCTAATTATGCATAAATTAGAAATTAAGTATCCTGTTGACTTTTTAATAACAAGTTTGACCCGACATTTGACCTAGTTAGAGTGGGAATCAGGGGGAACCCTTTTAAGGGTTTATTACCCACATAATTACCAACTTATAACTACTTTCAATTCGACTAATCACTGGACCATTAGTGATTAATCGTTAAGTCAACCGTTAATTACGACGGTTTGACTTTTAAGCTAAAACTAAGCAAAAACTTAACTAAGGAAGGTTAAGCAAACTTACTGAAGTCCTATGCACGATTTGTGAAGCTTAGAGAGAAGTCTTTAGCTCCAGAAATGCTCCAAAGTGCAGATGGAAGGTGTGACGAACTTGTTGCAACATCATGGCCTTTTATAGTGCTTTAATCACCATGGATTGTTGACACACAACACTACCAATGGTCCCTGATCATTAACACATGTCCCTAAGTGTCTAGGGGTTGCCTAGGGGTCGCCCAAGATGAGGAAAATCGGATAAAAGTCGATTAGAATGCAAATGGCACACACCTAGCAACATTTTCGGAGTCAGAAGACCCCTCGCGTCACGCGTAGGTCTCCATAGGGAGCCTCGCGTGGCGCGACGCCCTACCTGCATCAAATCAAATTTTTGATTTTTATGTTTTGATCCTTGGCTCTTCAAAACTTTGCTAATACTTCATTTTCTTGCATTTTGAACCCTCCAAATTGACGTATAAGGGCTTCAAGACATATACCCACTTTGTTTAGTTCTCGGTTAACTTTATTGTCACCCGAGAAGTCCTAAACTTTAACGTTGACGATTTAACCCCTCGCATACGAATTTGATCACAACTTGCTCATACGATAACGAAACTTTATGAAATTTATATCGTGCATTCTAGTGAGCATAATTAACCGTTACAAAGCTTCGGGTTTGTCAAAAGGTCACTCAGAGGTATAACTTAAACATGTTGACACATTTAACCCCTGTAGTTTGTAATCTCTCACTTTCTTTCATATTTAGCTTCGTATGATCCGTGATTTATTCGTTTGAAGGTTTGAGCATCATGTAGGGTTAATGTACAATATAATTATTCACTGTTGACATTTAGAACTCGTATATTCACATACTTTCCATGATTGTCAACTTTAATCCTTTTATAACATTCTTTCACACGTTCAAACCTATGACACGTGTCAACACATTATAGGACGTGAATTTTCGAGGTGTTACAACTTCCCAGCATAAGTTGTTACAAAAGATCTGCTCTTGGGGGAGCCCCAGACTAATAGTTAAGTATTACAAAAGTGGCTCTTGGCCGTTTTTCCTCGGGATAAACCCCTCATATGTAGTACTTCCTAAGTTACATGAGGTTCCACGTCCTGGGGACCTCCTTGCCTTGGAGAGTTTCCAATTTGCAGCTTCCTTTGCCGTTTGCCCATACGACCCGATAGGGCCCTTCCTAATTGGGTCCTAACTTTCCAGTGCTCTCCTGTAGGCTAGCTTCATTTGATCTCAGGACCAAATCTCCCGGGACGAGGTTAAGCTTCTTCATTTTGGCATTGTAATAGCTTTCCAGCTGTCTCTTAAACTTAGCCTCCCTGACCACTGCCACTTCTCTCCTTTCTTCCAGTAAGTTCAGGTTCATCCTGAGGTCTTGTTCGTTCTCCGCCTCCCTGAGCTTCATCCTTGCAGTCGGGGATCCTATCTCAGCTGGGATGACTGCCTCAGTCCCGTAAGTCAGGCTAAAAGGAGTTTCCCCGTTGCAGTTCTTGGGGGTGGTCCTGTATGCCCACAGTACAAACGGTAGCTCGTCCAGCCATCCTTTTTGTTTCCTCCCTAGTCTTCCCTTCATCCCTTTGATAACGCTTTGGTTGGCTCTTTCTACCAGTCAATTGCTTTGGGCATGAGTGATGGAGGTAAACACCTGCTGTATGTGCATCTGCTCGCACCATGGCTTGAAGGGTCTCCCAGCAAATTGGACACCGTTATCACTTACCAGCTCTTTTGGGACCCCGTACCTGCAGATGATGTTATCTAGTACGAATCGCCTCATCTGTTCCCCGGTTATTTTTGCCAAGGGCTTTGCTTCGATCCACTTGGTGAAATAATCAATAGCGACAACCACATACTTGACTCCTCCTGGACCCTCCGGAAATGGCCCGATTATGTCGATGGCCCACTTCTGGAAGGGCCAGGACGTTGAGACTGGTATCATCGGGTGTTTGTGTCGATTAGTCATAGGTGCATGTACCTGGCAATTATCACATTTTTTAACCTCTTTGGATGCTGTTTCGTACATTCGAGGCCAATAGAATCCCGCATTCATCGCCTTTGCTACTATCGTCCTTGGCCCCGAATGCATTCCACAAATTCCCTCATGCATCTCCCTAATCACATACTCAGCTTCTTCCATGTCAACACACTTCAAGGATGGGCCCAGGTATGACCTCCGGTATAGTTCTCCGTCAACCATCTCATATTGCAAGGCCTTTACCCTTATCTTCCTAGCTGCCCAGTCTCCCTCGGGTAGTGTCCCGTCTTGGAGGAACTTTACGATTGGTGTCATCCAAGTTTCTTGTACATTCTCAACCGTAGCTACCTCCTTTGTGCTGAGGGAGGGAGAGGTCAGGACTTCCACTTTGACTTCTCTGGCTAGGTGGTCAAATGCTACTGAGGCTAGCTTAGTGAGGGCGTCAGATTTTCTGTTTCTCCCGCGGGGGATGTATTCCAGCTTAAAAGTTTTGAATGCCTTGGCCGTCTCTTTGAACTTTGCCACGTACTGAGCCATGGTGTTGTCTTTGGCCTCATATTCTCCTTGGTATTGTTTGACTACCAGCTGCGAGTCAGTACTGGCTTCCACATGCTTTGCTTTCATCTTTTCTGCCGATCTCATCCCTGCTAGAAGGGCTTCATATTCTGCAGTATTGTTGGTGTTTTCAAAATCAAGTCTTATGGCATAGGTTAGCTCAACTCCTTCAGGGCTTGTCAAAGTAATGCCCGCTCCGCTCCCTTCTTCGCTGGAGGCTCCATCTGTGAATAGTTTCCACACAGCCTCGTCTTCCATTTCTTTCTCTTCTTTCTCCAAGGCCTCCCATTTTAGGAGTTCTTTTTCTTCATCCTCAGGGACTTCTGCCAAGAAATCAGCCAGTATTTGTCCTTTCATGGCTATCCTAGGTTTGAACTCTAAAGAGTGTTCTCCCAGTTCCACGGCCCATTTAGCCAACCGCCCCGACAGCTCCGGCCTCCTGAGTACCTTTTGGAGGGGTTGATCAGTCATTAGGGTGATCTTGTGCCCTTGGAAATATCTCCTGAGTCTCCGGGATGCGAAAACAAGGGCCAATGTTAACTTCTCCAGAGGCATGTAGCGTTCTTCGGGGCCTTTAAGTGTTCTACTGATGAAATATATCGGTATCTGCTTTCTCTCCCATTCCACCATCATGACCGCACTTATGGTTGTTTTTGAGGCAGACAGATATAAGAGGAGCTGCTCTCCGGGTACTGGGGTGGCCAATGTTGGGAGTTTGCAGATATAAGTTTTCATTTCTTGAAAGGCAGCCTCTGCCTCGGAGGTCCATTTAAACCTGTCTGTTTGGAGACAGTCCTTCAGCACCTTCATGAAGGGGAGAGTCCTGTCAGCTACTTTTGACAAAAAATGGTTTAATGCGATTAGCCTCCCGTTCAGCTGTTGGATGGCCTTCAGGGACCTGGGAGACCGCATTTCAGCCACAGCTCGAGTTTTCTCCGGGTTAGCTTTGATTCCGCCCTTAGTGACTACTACTCCCAAGAACTTTCCCTCTTCTACCCCAAAACAACACTTCCCGGGGTTTAGCTTCATATTCACATCTTGCATAGTGCGGAGGGTCTCGGCTATGTCATCTATCCTGGCCATCTCGGTCAGGCTCTTGATAACGATGTCATCAACGTATACCTCCAAGTTCTTCCCCCGTTGTTCCCTGAAGAGGGCGTTCATAAATCTTTGATACGTGGCCCCGTCGTTTTTAAGACCGAAGGGCATCTTGGTATAACAAAATGTCCCTTCGTCCGTGATGAAGGCGGTTTTTTCCTCGTCCTCTATTGACATTTGAATCTGGTGGTATCCTTTATAGGCATCTAGGAAACATTTCAGGGGGTATTGGGATAGGGAATCCACCTGGACGTCTATTTCTGGGAGGGGGTAGCAGTCCTTAGGACATGCTTTGTTCAGATCTTGGAAGTCAATGCACATCCTCCATCCCCCGTCTTTCTTCTGAACCATGACTGGGTTGGCTACCCAGGATGGGTACTTTACCTCCCTGACTATTCCTGCTCTGAGTAGCTTCCTGGTTTCTTCACAGGCGGCCCTCCTCTTACTGGGACCCATGCTTCGCTTTTTCTGCTTTATTGGCTTTGCCCAGGTGTACGTATTGAGCCGATGTTCAGTTAGGCTTCTTGGGATTCCTGTCATGTCCCCATGTTGAAATGCAAACATATCTATGTGGAGAAGGAGCAATTCCTTGAGAGCACTCTTGCATTTGTCACTCAGGTGACTTCCTACTTTGATCGTCAGCTCCGGGAACCTGTCGCAGAGTACCCACTCTTCAACCCCCTCCTTCTGGGGCTTCTCGGATGCTCCCCCCTCAGACATGGAAGAAACTACCTCATATGTAGACTTTACCCAAGCCAAGCCCTTTGGCGTCTGGAATACTAAGGCTCCGTGTGGGGTGGATGCTTGTGCTTGCAAATCCCCAATCCCAGGTCTTCCCAGGATTGCGTTGTACTTTGAGGGAGCTCGGCCAACTGTGAAAGTTAGGTTTATAGTTCGAACGCGATCTCCCACCCCAACTGTGAATGGGAGTATGATCTTTCCCAGGGGGTGTGACACACTGTTGTTGAATCCTACTAGAGGGATGGAATCCTCCTCAAGCCTGTCTCTTACATCCCTGTCGAACCTGAGGAAACAGTGCTCGTATATAACTTCTACCCTAGATCCCCCGTCCACGTGTATTCTGGCCACCTTGTGGCCAGCTATTATGGCTGAGATGTTTAGTGGGAGTCGCTGTACCTCATTTTCGTCCAAGTGTGGCATTAGGATGGGAGCTTTCATGCAGTCCGGGGAGCCCAGGATTCTGGCCTTTACACTCCTGGTGGTATCAAACTCATTTCTCCTTCTAATCATATCTACATCTGCCCTCCCAGGCTCCCTTGCATCTTTCCCTTTTCGATCCCCCCCTCCTTCCTTAATTTCCTTAACCAAATGGGCCAGCCTTCCCGTTTTTACCGCGGCTTCTATATCTCTTTTTAGGTACATGCAATCATCAGTTCTATGGCCGAACCCTTTGTGAAAGTCACAATATTCGCTTGGTTGTGCCTTTGGTCCAGGTTTTATGGGAGGTGGCCTCGGGAAGGAACTCTTCACCCTCTCAGTGGCCAATATTTCACTTGGGGTTTTGGTGAGAGGGGTGATGCTGTCAGAGTAGGGGGATGGGCCTCTCCCCCGAGGTCTATATGGGGAGTACGAGGGTCTTGTTCTATCATGCAACATTCTATCAAAAGCAGGCTTACGGGAATAGGGTGTACCTTTATCAAGAGGTTTTGTAACCGGGGTGACCCTTCGGGGTGGAGCGTCTGTCTCCTTAGCCTTGCTGACTGTGTCTTTGCCTTTGACAAAGGCTTTGACCCTGTCCATGAGATTGTCAAATGAGTGTGGGAACTCTTCCCCCAGTTTCTCGCATAGCTGTGCATGCTTTAATCTGTTTATGAAACCGCTGATCTTCATGACTTCCGGGACGTCCTTGATATTCATGCTCTCCTTGACAAACCTTTCCATGTATTGGTCTATCCGCTCGTTGTCCCTTTGCCTTATGTGTAAGATTTCGTTTGGGTTCTTGACCACCTTTCTTTGCTGACCAAAGTTTCTCAGGAACTTTTCACTTAGTTCTTCGTAGCTGTCAATCCCCCCAGGAGGGAGGCTGTCGAACCAGAGCCGGGCCCCCTCCGTCAAGGTCTGTACAAACATGTGGCACCAAACTGGCATGGGCTACCGCCCCAGTTGTCCCGCACCCTTGAAAGCATGGAGATGATCTTTAGGATCTCTTGTCCCATCATACCTGTCAAAGTTTGGGGGTAGCTTCGTCTTAGGGGGCATTGGTGCTTCTGCTATCCTCCGGGTGAACTTTGAGACTTCAGCTAAGTCCCGTGGGAGGTAGGGTTGATCCAGGCCATCATTGCTTGGATTCTCCTTTTCCTTTTCTTTTCCTTTTGGTTTCTTTCCCGTGATGAGATCCTCCCTTTCTTCCGAGGACATCTGTCTAAGGGCTGTCATGAACGTTTCCAGTGGGTCGCTTCCACTGCCCTTGTTTTGAGGGTATGCCTTTTCTTGATTAGAGGGTGTATCGAACGATAGTTTGGCCCTGATACTGTCGAGTTTTTCTTGTCTTTCTAGGTCTTTGAGACACTTCTTCAGTTTCTCTTTGTGCATGGCCACGAAATCCGGAGTGATGGTCTCTTCTTTTTCCAGGATTTCTACCTGATTCTCATTCTCTTCCTCGTGAGTTATATCTTCCACCGTAACTTTGTCATGGTCATTCTGCACTGTCTGGACGACCTGTGAACCGGGTGTGGTGTCCATGTTGCTTTTTCTGAAACGGGTTATCTATAACGTCGGAGTTCAGTGTGGAGACACCGGTCAAGCTGATGTCCCACGGATGGCGCCAATGTCGAACACCCAAATCCCGACTGACGTTCCATGGATCTTCGCTGACGTCAAGACGTTCCGTTCCTTGTAGCTGCAAAAGAATAAACCGTTAGCCTCGTCACGGAGGGCCCCGGAAGGGGGATCCGTGACCAAGCTCCGGCGTGAGAGTAAGTAAACTTGCCGGAGAGATGAAGGAGCTTATTCCGATGAGTATAATCACCGGAATGTTCCTTCGGAGGTGTGAATCCAATAAATGTGGTGTATGTGATTAATGTATGGGAATATTGGTCGGAAGTAAATGTGAGAATAGTAAATGAGAGTGAAGTAAATGAGATAGTCCTGAAGATGATACCTCTCCTTCGTTACCGTTGTGCCCCTTCTTATATAAGTCTTAGATCTTATCTTGTATGTGAGATATTTGTTGAGGTGATCCGACGGTTTTGGGAAGTCTTCGAGGGGCTCAGACACGTGTCTGACCCCTAACGGCTGGATTGGCAGCATCATTTATTGTTCCGGCAGGAGAAGTACGATGCCAGCCATGATACTCTTCTTATCAGTCATTAATGGAGGCCTGCCAGCTCTGATTCCTCGTTTCCCGCTCGTTTTATAACGGAGAAACCTTAATGTACAAGTTAGACTCCGGTTGGGCTTGTATCCGGTTGGGCCCTTCATGAAGTCAGCCCAAAGTGGGTAAAATGGGATCTCCCATTGGCCCGTCGTCAGGTACCTTATTCGAACTCATTAATATTTGGAGTTCATCTCTAAAAGCCGGATCTTGAAACAATCTCGCATTTTGAGCCTACAAAATAAAGTATACATTATAAGTTAAATCAAAACTACATATTACCAATACAAACACTTTTAAAGGAGGAAAACTTGTCCTCAACCGTTAAGTCATTTTCCAATTACCGATCTACTAACACTTATTAATCTAACATTTACCAATCTACTAACATTTACCAATTCAACCAAGATTTACCAAACTACTAACATTTAACAAATCTATTAAATTAACATTTACGATGAAACCAACATTGATCAAAATATCAAACTACCAAAGTATCAAGGTTAACCCAATAGTAAACTATCACATAAACACATTTACCAAACTAACATACATTCATGGATCCTTATATAAAACTTAATAAAAAATAAGCTAGTTTTACATGTGTAAATGGTGGAGTTGTCTGCTCCTCCTCTCAAAAGAAACTCGACAATGTAGATGAAAGAGGTTTAAGCCCAACCCCTCTAATATGCACGCGTCGAGCACCCAACCCATTTTCAGATATTACGACATCATTCCGGTGTGATGAACTACTTTCTTCGCTTGAGGGTTGAATTTGGGACTCGAACTCTCGCGCTAATAAGGGGATAATGTAAATCAATCACCTAGGTGGACGAATGATGAAGTTGATGAGTTGTTCCCTAGATGAATTTGTGGGTCACTGGTGGTGTGATGGAGTGGGAGTGCATTGGTGGTCATTAGAGAGGCTGTGATGGTGCGGCGGAGATGGTCGAAAGTTGCAAAACGTGATGGTTGGAGATGGCGGAAGTGGTCAAAGGTTAAAAACGTGATGGTCGGAGGTGGTCAGAGAGGTAGAGAGGTGGCATAGCTGGTGCGTGGTCTGGGGGAGAAAGAGGCGGATGGAGGGAAGTCAAGGTTTAATTTTGGGGGGAAAATGAGGCCTATCGAGGGAATTATTGGAGGGAAGCCTGATTTTAGGGGTATTAGCGACGACATGTCGTCGCTAATAATGTCGCCACTAATAGCGTCACGGCTGATAATGTCGCCGCTATGCCCTAAGTACGATAAAACACCATCTCTCGGATCCGTATCCTTATAAATCACCCACATTGCATTAGTCCCCGCCTCTCATCCCCAGATTTTATATAATAACAAAACATGAAATGTCTTAAGAACAGTGTATAAATTGACCAAATTTAAAGTGTTATTTAAACTAATGCCACTAGCGTATATTATTATTATAATATATAAAAAAAACAAGTTGCTACCTAAAGTCAAGTTTGTCTTTTTGTTTTTTCCACTATTTTTTAAGGCTTTTGTTTTTTCTTTCTCAATATCAACACTCATCAACAATCAACAGATACAAGTATCCAACCCAACTCCCTCATTTGGATTGAAACCTCTCTTTTTAAAAGAACTAACAGCCTACATATCATTAAACTTGACATGCCTATTAAAAAATAGGGTTTCTCACAAAAATAAAATAAACGGCAAAAACACCAACACTCCATACTCCATTGAACGGGTCGCTTTTGCAGGTACAAGAAGTTGAATTACGGTTTGGAGTAACGAGAACTGGGAGATTACGTATTTTTCGTAGTGTCGTTTATGGGAATCGAACCCAAGACAGATTGGTCCCAAATTCTTATCTCATCCTTCAGATGCCACTAGACTATAAAACCATGTAAAATATATGTTTTAATTATAACCTAAATTTACCAACAATTTTCAAGTTTTAACTATTATTATTATATTATATTATAGATATAAGATAGAAGGCATATATAGAGCTTATTAATAACTAATAACATATATTATAGTTTATTTATATCAGATGCCACTACACTATAAAACCATGTATAATATATGTTTTAATTATAACCTAAATTTACCAACAACTTTTCAAGTTTTAACTATTATTATTATTATATTATATTATAGATATAAGATAGAAGGCATATATAGAGCTTATTAATAACTAATAACATATATTATAGTTTATTTATATCAAATGGAAATAAATCTGTTACATTCAATTTGTTTATAGATAATTGATTGTTTTTAATAGATTCAAACTTAAACGAGTAATACGGTCAACCATTTTCTTATACATAACAACCCAAACCGTTTACAAAAGAGGTCAATTTGAACCCGGCCTATTTTGCAAGGGAGTCGTGCCTATTTTGCAAGTGAGTCGTGTTAGGAGTAATCGCTCTAGGTTAGAGTTATGAACAATATTTACTTTCCATTCACATTTTTGTGTTAAATAAAGACGGTTAGAGAGAGTAACAGAAAAAGATGTTGTAACGCAGTGGTTTGACGTAGGCTTCGCTTCCATGATTCCCATGTTTGAGTCCCCAACATAGCATTGCCACATAAACATAAATGCCAGATGTCAATTTGGGCATTTGGGTTTTTCCTTTGGATCATTATAGCGAATGCCGATACCGTAACAAACCAATTCGAAACTAACTAAATTCCCGCTGCGAAGCGCGGGGATAATCCCACTAGTTGCTCACATTTCTTGTAGTGATTATCAAAATCATATATATTTTATATGATTTCGTATTTCTTTTATTTTATAAACTTTTATTAAATCTTCAGAGTTCTATACGACATCTTGCCAATTGATTGTTCAAGCGCTTTACCAGCATCCGTGTTAGTGTGTTGTGTTTCCCGATACATCATGCAGACACGCTCTAGTATATATATATACATACAAACTAGAAAACCACATTTTAAAATTGAGTATAAAATCGTAAACCATGGGACGGGCGTGATACGCTAAGGTTGACAAGCCCGGGAATGGGTAATTATGGTTAGAAACAAATGTTGATGAATTATGAAAGTATGTAACTTGATTAGTTACAATTGAGTAAATCTTGATATTTAGTATATATGTAATTGATTTGTGAATAAAAGTCGAATTGGAATTAAGCGATAATGTTCGCTAGTTCAAATAATAGGCCAAGTAATTGGTAAGACCTCTTTGGTAGTCATAAAAAATGGAGGATTCCTTAGATGAGCCAAATGGGTCGAATAATCGAATAAAGCATGGGTATTGCTTCGTAATATGATAGGTTGTATTTGTTATCGATTGATGATTGACACATCAAATTACAAGAATTTAGTATTTTGGGTTGTTAGAATGAAAAATCTGAGGAATTGTTTGGGCAAAACCAACAAATCAGTCAAAACATGTATGTGCAGAGGCCACCGTAAGTTACGGTACCACCGTAACTTACGGTGGAGGCCAAAGCCTTACGGTGGGTTTCCCCTGATTTACGGTGAAACCAGAATTTCATAGAACCTACCGTAACTTACGGTATCTACCGTAAGTTACGGTAGAGCTTTATAAGTTATGATAAAATTTTGTATTTCTTGTAAATTCGAATCCGTTTTAGACGTAGTTTCGAATATGTATGATTTCTAAGTATTCTAATATTAACGTTTAATGTAAACATTTCAATGTTTAGGTACCCAAGGATTACGGATGACGGTCAAGCTAGCTTTTGAAGAACCGAACACAAATCTTAGAAGCTTCCGCATTATTTAACTCAAATGGAAAGATGTTTTGGATATGTAAACTATTAATTAAACATCTTATGAATTTTTTAATTAGTCGGTAGTTGACTAATGTTATGTTACTTTAAAACCTTCACTTTTGGGACTTATGTTTTAAAATGGGTCATCTCTTATATAAATGTTTTGAATTATTGTTAAATTTGAGTAGTAATTAGAAGGGTGTTACATCACTTCTGTTCGAATTGGTGATCCTCAGAAGTACTACAGGATCAGGATCATGGATCATCTTAAGGATCCTTATACTAACGATTGTCTACTTTGAATATGAAGTTGTTTTGCAGGAGTACGAGTTAGGACTTGGTCTTGGCGATATTCCTGGAGCATATTCCATATATATTCCGCACGTGCTTGACTGAAGTGGACGTTGTGGAGTTCGTGGAGGACTTGCATGAAATGCGGAATGTTTGTTAGCTTAGATATTTTCCATTTCTAAAAGGGGTAGCGAGCTAAATAGAAAACACTTGGCTATTTTTAGCTTAACACACACACTCGCAACTGCTCTCACCAGCTCTCGACAATTCACTTGGCGATTACACACTTTTTTGCACATTACACTATAGTGATCCTTGTAATTAGCTCGCTATCATCCGAAGTTGTAACACGTTTCTTGTTTAATTTGAGTTGGTGACCGGTAGTTTCCATCACCCGAGGTTTTTTATGCCGGAGATCATTCATTGATCAAGGGCTTTTTCCTCGTATAAATCTTTGTGTCACTTATCCATTTCATTTCTGAGTGATCCTTAGTGTTGTTCATAGATTCAAGCATCATACCTCACAACAGAAAGTTTGGTTGCATTATCATTGCTTGATTTTTGACCAAAACAGTTTGGCGCCCACCGTGGGGCAATTGGTGCTTCATTCCAAAGAAGATTCGTATTTTCGTGATCATTTCGGTCCGTTACAACCAAGCAGATGGCTTCCTCAACGAAGAACACTTCAAGTTTGATGCCATCATTCAGTTCTTCATAAGGCGTTCCTCCTTTGCCTCCACCACCTTCTGGATCCCAGAAGAATGCTGATAATGCTGCGAAGAAACAAACCCCCATTTTCCAAAAATCACCAACTTCTTCTGTTTCCACTAATCCTACTACTAATGATCTTTTTAATCTGATTTTGCAGATGAGGGATCGTATGCAGGAGCAGGATAAAACCAACGAAATGATCCTCAGGGAGATAGGTGATATTAAGAAACAGAAGAAATCGGTGGAGGATCATTCCCCATTGATGCCCAGGTCGCTGAACTTCGACACTCCTGTCATAACTTCCCAGCACTCAGCAGCTCCGGACGTGCAATACTTGGGCGAATTACCAGGAAGACGTTATGGAACAACAACAATGACTCAGGCTCCTGGATCTTACCTTCAACCTTCCGGAGCCTCTGTCCAGCATCAGGGATCCTTCATCAGCTCAGGAGGATATTTGGGAAAGCACTCGGTCCAAGGATCCTCCCAGGTCCAGGGATCCTTCCCGGTTCAAGGATCCTCCCAGGTCCAAGGATCTTCCCAGATCCAAGGATCCTCCCAGATCCAAGGATCCTCCCAGGTCCAGGGATCCTTCCCGGTTCAAGGATCCTCCCAGGTCCAGGGATCCTTCCCGGTTCAAGGATCCTCCCAGGTCCAAGGATCCTCTTTGGTCCCAGGATCCCTTCAGGTTCAAGGATCCAACATCTTTCAGGATCGAGGATCCTTAAGGAGTATGCAGCCTCCAAGTTCGGATGTTCATCAAGGAGACTTCATACCTGTTTTGGTCAAAAATCAAGCAATGATAATGCAACCAAACTTTCTGTTGTGAGGTATGATGCTTGAATTGATGAACAACAATAAGGATCACTATGAAATGTAATGAACAAGTGACATGAAGATTTATACGAGGAAAAAGCCCTTGATCAATGAATGATCTCCGGCATAAAAAACCTCGGGTGATGGAAACTACCGATCACCAACTCAAATTAAACAAGAAATGTAATACAACTTCGGATGATAGCGAGCTAAGTACAAGGATCACGATAGTGTATTGTGTAAAAAAGTGTGTAATCGCCAAGTGAGTTAACGAGAGCTGGTGAGAGCAGTTGTAACAGTGTGTGTGTAGCCAAAAATAGCCAAGTGTTTTCTAATTAGCTCGCTACCCCTTTAAAAATGGTAAATAACTACACTAACTAACATTCCGCAAATGGTGCAAGTCCTCCACGACTCCATAACGTCCACTTTTGGCCAGGCACGTGCGGAATAATCATAGAATATTCTCCAGGAATATCGCCAAGACCAAGTCCAAGTTGATACTCCTGCAAAACAATTTCGAATTCAAAGTAGACAACTGTTAGTACAAGGATCCTTATGATGATCCATGATCCTGATCCTGCAACACTTCTGAGGATCACTACTTCAGACAGAATTGAGGATCACTAAACCCATCAGTAAATGAGGATCACTGATCATTTAGAAATTCACCCCTAACAATTGCCCCCAAAATATAAGGAGTAATTATGTAAATAAATGAGTTATATTTTGTTCTTATCCGCAATCAACCAACGGATAACTAGCCATTATAATCGGACTAGCCGTTACGAATATGACGTCACTGAGGTGACCATCCTGCAAAATCATTATTATAAATAGGAGTTAGAGATAGGGATCATTTCACATTTAAATTCAAGAGAAACTCCCTTTAAATTCACATCCGCAGACCAAGCAGGTATTTCTCTTCTCCTTCCTCCTTTACGTTTATAAATAGGAGTTAGAGATAGGGATCATTTCACATTTAAATTCAAGAGAAACTCCCTTTAAATTCACATCCGCAGACCAAGCAGGTATTTCTCTTCTCCTTCCTCCTTTACGTTTTCTTTCTCTGCTCCTTCTTTCTTCACCTTCTTCACATTCAAGATGATGCTACGATCCTCACCGGCTAAGGATCACAAGAAGGACAGTCCTCTTAAGAGCCAGGGGATCATCAAAGATTCACCGAAAGAAAGATGCTGCTTCTCTGATCCACAAAAAGACAGAATTCGCCACTGTTTTCTGGCGAATACCGTTATCAAGCCATTTGACCCCACCGTTCTAAGTGATCATATTTCAGAAACTTGGGTAGCTTTCCCGGTCACCCCTTTCACAATAGGATATTCATATCCTTTCCCTGAATTCACCCAGTCTTTCTTCTCCCTCACCGGCATTTCCTACATTCAAGCTATGCCAATGATCTGGAGGGTCTTATATACCCTTGAAAGGATCATTGAGCAAGAAGGAATTAACCTAGGAATGTCGGAATTGGCCGAGATGTACGAACTCACAACATTTGGATCCCACCGATATTTATTCAAGCGTAAACCCGGTGAAGAACATCCCATCTTCAAAGCCACTAAGAATGATACTAACTGGAAACGGCGATTCTTCTTTGTCAGAAGGGATTCTATCCCGGATGGAAAGGATCTGCCAAGGAAATGGAGCACCCATGGTAGGATAGAGGATCCTTAGAAGGATCACTGAGTAAGCTCATTTCTGATGATGATTACTAATATGCCTCTGTTTCTTTTGTACAGCTTTCACAATCTCACATATTATACCTTCACCTGCCACCAAGGAGAGACTTGCTGCTTTCAGAAGACTTGATCCTGCAACAAGGTCATTCAAAACAAACACCCAAGATTCTCAAGAGGTATCCTCAGGTTCTGTCACTATGTCAAGTAAGTATCCTGTTTTTTGCATAATTAAGTGTTTAAATAAATAATTGAATAAGAATAGGATAAGGATACTTATCTGTTTTGAATATGTAGGTGCTGGAAAGTCTTCACGATCTGCCTCCAAATTCAGTGTTGCCGAGCTTGATACTGTTAGATCCTCAAAGAAGAAGTCTGCTGCTAGCCCCTCTGTTGTAATCCCCAAGGCTACCACTTCGAAGGGAAGAGGTGGAAAGAAAAGAAAGACCTCTGAAGCTGACAACCTTCAAGGCTTACCTCTGATCCGTCACCAATTCCTCGAGTACTTTAATGATGTAAGGATCACTGACTCAGTTTAGTTATTCTATCCACCTGAGGATCACTTGACTCTAATCTTTGCATTGTCTTCTCTGTAGAAATTTGCTGAGATCGAGGACTATGTTGGGAATGTTGAGGAGCTTGAGGAGAAACACTCTGACCTCCAAAAAGTAGCAATGCTCAAAGACCTCAAGATCGCTTCCCTTGAAAAGGATCTCAACGATGCCAAAGCTCAAACAGCTGCCATTCTGATCAATTTTGATTATGAGAAGCATGAGATCACAGAGGATGCCAAGGTCTCCGCTGCCATTGCCATGTATAAGACCAAGTTACAGATGGCTCAAGAAGCTCAGGATCCTGCCTTTGATAGGAGCAGCTGGGACATGGAAGGCTGGAAGGCCAGGCTGGCTGAGTTGGAGGATGAGGATGAGGCTGACGAGGTCTTGGCAATCGAGGCTAGTGGTAGTGGCAAGGATCAGGCGAAGGATATTGGAGCTGGAGGGGATGATGATGCAGCGAAGGTGTAAGCTGCATGAATGGGCGATGAAGGACATTTCTAGACGTAGCCGGAGCCCATTTTTTAGTTTGGTTATGGTTTTTATTTTGATGATGTTTTGATGAACAATGGTTGGTCTGTACTTAAACAATAGTAATTAGGGCTGAGGATCATGGATCCTTTGAACAATAGGTAGGATTACAAATGGTGGAGGGATCCTCTGTTTGGGGGATGAAGCCATTGTGATCCTGCCGTCTTTTGATTCCTGCACTACCAAGACCCTTAGACAATGGACACCCTTTACCTACCCCAGCGGACGGGCCACGTATTGCTGGTAGATGCTCGGGGTAGGTAATTTTGACAACCTTAAGGGGTTTAATCTTTTGTTAATAAAATAACTTTAACTTTTTGGCTTATCCTGTGTCGATACCCTTGTTAATATTTTACTTTCCAAGTGTGGTGATATTTATTTTGTTTAAACTTATCAAGTAGAGAAAAAATTTAAGAAATATCCAAAAAAATTTAGGATATGATAAAAGATCACATATCCCATAATCGATAAGTTCTGAAAAGTAACATAGTTTAAGGATCATAAGTTCAGTTGTCAAAGGATAAGGGTTACTTAAACAAATAATGAATAAAATCAGAACAGTTAAGGATCATACCTGAGAATCCAAGTTAGGATCCTATCCTTTAACACTTATAATCAGGATAACCCAAAAGACAAACCTTAGTAGAAGGTAAGGATCAAGGATCCTTGGTCATTTAGCTTCAAAAACCTGAAAGAGGATATAACTTGGGACTAAGCCAATATAAGATAAAAGTTAGTAACTGGGGACAAGCCCAACAATTCTGGGGACAAGCCCAATATACTGGGGACAAGCCCAAAGGATAACTGGGGACAAGCCCAAAGGATAACTGGGGACAAGCCCAAAGGATCGTATGTAAACTGGAGTATGGCCCTCACTGGCGACTATCCAAACTTAGTGACATGAAAATGCCAAAACCTTAGCTAACGTGAAAACGTTAGAAACCTTAGGAACAGATGTATGGTACGTCTACCATTATACGTAGGATCCTGAATATAGCCAGTACAATGAAATTGTCAGCCCCTAAAGCGAGTACTGGTCCCATTGCCATGAACTATACCAGGATCATCGTGCGCTACTGGCGAAACTGGGGACAGGCCCAAACTGGGGAATAGCCCAAATAACTGGGGTCAAGCCCAAATAACTGGGGTCAAGCCCAAATAACTGGATACTTCTGTGGATACTCAATCCTTAGTTAAGGATACCTGAACCTTCAAAACTCAGAATCAAGTGAAAGGAGGATAAAGGATGCAGGATCCTTGTCCCTATATAAGAAAATAAAAGAATGAAATAGTTTGAGATTAGAAGATTACCAAGATGAGGATCATCTGTTCTGTAAGGATCCTTCAAGGATACTGGTCAGGTAAGGATCATGGATCCTTGTCACATAAAGTATTTCTTCAAATGGACAGCATTCCAAGCCCTTGGTAGCAAATCACCTTCCATTGTTAGCAATCGATATGCCCCCTTTCCTGCTTCAGCTTCAATCAAATAGGGGCCTTCCCACTTTGGTGCTAGCTTTCCATCAGCGGGATTGGTGGTATTCTGAAATGCTTTCCTTAACACCATATCACCAACTTGGAATTTCCTGATCCTGACATTTTTGTTGTAGGCTCCAGCCACTCTTTGTTGATAACTGGCCATCCTTATCCTTGCCAAGTCCCTGATTTCTTCTATAGTATCCAGGTCTTGAACCAAGTTTTCAGCATTTTCTTCAGGATCACGAATGCATGTTCTTGCAGTTGGAACCACCATCTCTGTAGGGATCACTGATTCTACCCCAAATACCAAAGAAAATGGAGTTTGGCCTGTAGCATTCTTGGGAGTTGTCCTATCAGCCCAAAGCACATAAGGTAGTTCTTCTGCCCATTTTCCTTTCTTGGATCCAAGCTTCTTCTTCAAATTGTTGATGATGATCTTGTTGGATGATTCTGCCTGACCATTAGCTTGAGGGTGGACTGGTGTTGATGTTATCATCTTAATCCCCTAACTATCACAAAAGTTAGTGGTTCTATTCCCAAAAAATTGGGATCCATTATCACAAATAATCTCAGAAGGGATACCAAATCTAGTAATAATGTTTCTTTTAATAAAGGATATAACTTCCTTTTCTCTGACTTGAGCAAAGGCTTCAGCCTCTATCCACTTAGAGAAGTAATTAGTCATGGCAAGCATGAATACTTTTCCACCAGGTGCCTTAGGAAGCTTTCCAACTATATCCATTCCCCATCTCATGAATGGCCAGGAAGAGGATATAGGATGCAAGAGTTCTGCTGGTTGGTGAAGGATATTACTATGCCTCTGGCAATGATCACACTTCTTGGCATACTCCACAGCATCCTTCTTCATAGTGGGCCAATAGTATCCTGTCCTCAGGATCCTTGAGAATAATGCCCTGCCCCCAGTGTGGTTTCCACAATCTCCTTCATGGAAATCCTTTAGGACTTCTTGGATTTCAGGATCCTCAATGCATCTTAAATATGGTCCTGCAAGAGATCGTTTATACAACATATTATTCAATATTGTAAATTGAGATACCTTAATTTTGAAAGCCCTTGGGTTTTATCCTGTAGGAATCTCTCCGTGTTGAATATATCTCATGATTGGAAGGATCCATGATCCTGAATGAGATTGAGTATCATCACTAGGGATGATTGCAGAATCCTCTCCTATCTCCATAGCTACATGATCCTCGATAGCCGGGGTCAGGATATGGATAATAGGGATCTTGATATCCTCTGGGATCTTCAAGGATGATTCTAAATTGGCTAATGCATCTGCCTCTGCATTCTCTTCCCTTGGTACCTGTGTCAAACTAAAGGATACAAAAGAGAGTGCCAATTCTTTGACTATCTCCAAATATTTGATTAGCTTTTCACCTTTAACAGCATAGGATCCATTAAAGTGATTAGTGATCAGTAAAGAATCTACATGTACCTCAAGATACCTGATCCTCATATGCTTTGCAATTTGCAAACCAGCTATCAAGGCTTCATACTCAGCCTCATTGTTGGTAGTTTGAAATTCACAAGCTATGGAGTGGGGTATTATGTCCCCCTGTGGCGATTTTAGTAGTATTCCAAGCCCTGTTCCGTTTACATTGGAGGATCCATCAGTGAACAGTACCCAGGGATCCTTGGTTTCTTCAAGCTGTTGGACTTCTAATTCAGCCTCCTTTTGCAAATCACTACTAAAATCTGCCACAAAGTCAGCTAAGGCTTGGGATTTGATGGCAGTCCTTGGTTCATATCTTATATCATATGCACTTAACTTCACTGCCCACTTAGCCATCCTTCCTGACATTTCAGGTTTCCTGAGAACATTCTTAATTGGAAAATTAGTCTTAACAATAATGGCATGAGTTTCAAAATAATGTCTCAATTTAGTTGATGCCATAATTAATGCAAGGATAAGTTTTTCTAAATGTGAATACCTGGATTCAGCATCAAGTAAGCTCTTACTTACATAATAAACAGGATGTTGTGTACCTTGGTGATCCTTAACAAGGACCACACTTACTGCTTTTGAGGATACCGCCAAGTATAAGGATAACACATCTCCTTTTTCTGGTTTCATCAAGGCCGGGGTTGAGGATAGGTAATCTTTAAGAGCTTTGAGGGCACCTTCATGTTTCTCAGTCCATTCAAATTTCTTGTTCTTCCTTAGGATATCATAGAATTCCTTACACTTTTATGAGGATTTGGATATGAATCTGTTCAAGGCCGCAATCCTGCCTGTCAACCTTTGCACATCCTTAGCATTGGCAGGAGATTTGATATTCACAATAGCCTTAATTTGTTCTGGACTTGCTTCGATTCCCCTCTTTGTCACCATATAGCCTAAGAATTTACCTGCCTTCACACCAAAATGACACTTGGAAGGATTAATTTCCATATTAAATTTATCAAGGATATTGAATGCTTCTTCCAAGTCTTTAAGGTGATCCTCAGCTTTCTTGGACTTGACCACCATGTCGTCTATATAGACTTCCATAGTGTGTCCAATTTGTTCCTTGAACATCATATTGACTAGCCTTTGATAAGTAGCACCTGCATTCCTTAATCCAAATGGCATAGCAATATAACAGTATATACCAGTTGGGGTCATAAAGGCTGTATCCTCTTGATCAGATGGTTCCATCTGAATTTGTTGAAATCCAGATGAAGCATCCATAAAAGTCAACAACTCATGACCCGCGGTAGCATCCACCATGGAGTCAATGTGGGGTAATGGGAAAGGATCCTTGGGACATGCCTTGTTTAAATCAGTAAAATCGACACATACCCTCCACTTTCCATTTTTCTTTTGAACCACAACCACATTGGCTAACCATCTTGGATACTTAACCTCTCTAATCATACCTGCCCAAAGTAGTTTATCTACCTCTTCCTGGATAATAGCATTCCTTTCAGGTGCAAACTTCCTCCTCTTTTGATGTATAGGCTTGAATGACCTGTCAATGCCAAGTTTGTGAGTGATTATATCCTTAGATATACCTGTCATATCTTCATGTTTCCAGGCAAAGGTGGATTTCCTTCTTTTGAGGAAGGATACTAGCTCCTGTTCAATGTCGCTAAGGATCCCTGATCCTATGAAGATCTTGGATTCAGGATCATCAGGATCCATGAGGATTTCTTTCAAATCCTGTTCTCTTGCCTCCAAGACATCTCTTGAAGGATACTTTAATTGCTATTGCACCCTTGGTCTTGAGGCTGGCTTCATTGATGAGGTATAGCAATTTTTAGCCTCCTGTTGATCACTCTCAATTTTCACCACTCCCCAAGGACTTGGAAGCTTTACACATTGATGATAGGTGGATGGGACTGCCTTCATTTCATGTATCCATGGCCTGCCAAGGATAACATTACAACATGATAAGCAATCAATAACACAAAACTTTTGATAAGAATGCAATCCTTCAATATAGATTGGGAGTTTGATGTCCCCCAATGTATTCTTAGTTTCTCCACTGAATCCCACAAGTACTGAGGATCTTGGGATAATGTCAGACTCTGGGATATTCATCTTCTTGAGGACATCAAGCTGAATGATGTTCACAGAGCTTCCTCCATCTATAAGGATCCTGCGAACAAAGTGGTTAGAAATAAATAATGTAATTACAAGACCATCATGATGAGGATCCTGGACGTCAACACGATCATCCTCATCAAAGGTTATGACTTTATCCTGGGTGACAACGGAGGTCCGGACGGGTCTGTCTCCATTATCCATCTTGGTTTCCTTAGCATGTCTTTTTGCTGCTGAGAAGGAGGTACCACAGATATCTGATCCATCGGATATAAAATTTATGACTTGTGCATCTGCTGGAGGAGCGGGAGCCCTTTCTGGGATCCTTTCAGGATCCTGGATCCTTGATTTCTTCCGTCCCAAGAGTTCCTTCAAATGCCCCTTGCTCAACAAGTAACCAATTTCCTTTCTTAGTGCAATACACTCTTCAGTGAGATGCCCAAAATCCTCATGGTATGCACACCATTTGGACTTATCCTTTGTAGCAGCTGGTTTATCACTTTTCCTTGGCCACCTAGCTTTCTCGCCTAGATTCTGCATTGCAAGGATTAGTTCGTTGTTATCAACAGAAAAACAGTATTCAGAAATGGGAGGATAATCCTCATCATCCTCTTCTTGTTCCACTGAATGCACGTTCTGATTGTCAGACTTATTGTAGAACTTGGATTTGTTGTTCCTGAAGTAGGATCCTTGTTTCTCCTGTTTTGAGGATCCTGCTAATCTATCCTGGATCCTTTTGTCATCCTCTAGGCGGATGAACCTAAGGGCCCTGGTTCTTACTTCATCAAGATTCCTGCAAGGTGTCATGACAAGATCATCATAGAATAATGAATCCCTAAGTAATCCCATTTTAAAGGCTTCTACAGCCGTAGCAATGTCCAAGTTAGGAATATCCAAGGATTCTTTACTAAACTTAGTGATATAATCTCTAAGTGATTCATTTTGACCTTGTGTTACCTTATATAGATCACTAGTTAATCGTTCAAATTTCCTACTACAAGAGAGTTGACTATTAAACAAATTAACTAGGTTAGCAAATGAAGTAATAGAGTAAGGGGGAAGACTTAGCAGCCATTTAAGAGCAGATCCTGTGAGTGTGGATCCAAATCCCTTGCATAGGCATGCTTCTTTTAACCTTTCAGGAATTGGATTGATCTCCATCCTCTCCCTGTATTGAGCTACATGCTCCTCTGGATCCGTCGAACCATCATACAGCTTCATGGATGGTATCTGGAATCTTTTAGGTATCTCAGCATCACACAAGGGTGGTGCAAAACGAGATATCCTATGGCTACCATCTGCAATTTCAGGAATGGGTTTAACCACTCCCGGTACACTGGATATCATGTCCTTAAGCTTCTGTAGCTCTCTAGCCATATCCTGATTAATACCTGTATCCTGCATTAAGCCATGGTTAGTGTTATATGAATTATTAAAAATGTTACCTCCCACAAGATTCGTGTTTGGAATTGCGGATGTGAATCCATATTGACGAGACTCTGTCATGATTGAAGGACCAGAGGGAGCAATGGTCTGCATTGGTATGAAGTCTCCTTGGTGAACGTCCGAGCTCTGAGGCTGCATACTTCTCAAGGATCCTTGATCCTGAAGGACATTGGATCCTTGAGGTTGAGATGATCCTTGAACCTGAAAGGATCCTGGAACCAGAGAGGATCCTGGGACAAAGGAGGATCCTTGGACCGGGAAGGATCCTTGGACCTGGGAGGATCCTTGAACCTGGGAGGATCCTTGGACCTGGGAGGATCCTTGAACCTGGGAGGATCCTTGAACCTGGGAGGATCCTTGGACCTGGGAGGATCCTTGAACTGCATGCATTCCCAAATATCCTCCTGACGTGTAGTATCCCTGATGTTGAGAAGAGGATCCTTGAGGCTGGAAATGAGAACCAAACGCCTGACTCATAGATGCTGTTCCATAACGCCTTGCTGGTAATTCACCCAAGTATTGCACGTCCGGAACCCCTGAGTGTTGGGAAGTTATGACTGGAGTGTCAAAGTTCAGCGATCTTGGCATCAGAGGGGAGTGATCCTCCACTGATTTCTTCTGTTTCTTGATCTCATCGATCTCCCGGAGGATCCTTTCGTTGGTTTTGTCCTGCTCTTGTGCATGATTCCTCATCTGCAAAATCAGAGTGTAAAGATCATTAGTAGTAGGATTAGTTGAAACAGAAGAAGTTGGTGGTTTTTGGAAAATGGGGGTTGGTTTCTTCGCAGCATTCTCAGCATTCTTCAGGGATCCAGAAGGTGGTGGAGGCAAAGGAGGAACGCCTTGTGAAGAACTGAATGAGGGCATCAAACTTGAAGTATTCTTCGTTGAGGAAGCCATCTGCCTGGTTGTTATTAACCGAAATGATCACGAAAATACGAATCTTCTCAGGAATGAAGCACCAATTGCCCCACGGTGGGCGCCAAACTGTTTTGGTAAAAAATCAAGCAATGATAATGCAACCAAACTTTCTGTTGTGAGGTATGATGCTTGAATTGATGAACAACAATAAGGATCACTATGAAATGTAATGAACAAGTGACACGAAGATTTATACGAGGAAAAAGCCCTTGATCAATGAATGATCTCCGGCATAAAAAACCTCGGGTGATGGAAACTACCGATCACCAACTCAAATTAAACAAGAAATGTAATACAACTTCGGATGATAGCGAGCTAAGTACAAGGATCACGATAGTGTATTGTGTAAAAAAGTGTGTAATCGCCAAGTGAGTTAACGAGAGCTGGTGAGAGCAGTTGTAACAGTGTGTGTGTAGCCAAAAATAGCCAAGTGTTTTCTAATTAGCTCGCTACCCCTTTAAAAATGGTAAATAACTACACTAACTAACATTCCGCAAATGGTGCAAGTCCTCCACGACTCCATAACGTCCACTTTTGGCCAGGCACGTGCGGAATAATCATAGAATATTCTCCAGGAATATCGCCAAGACCAAGTCCAAGTTGATACTCCTGCAAAACAATTTCGAATTCAAAGTAGACAACTGTTAGTACAAGGACCCTTATGATGATCCATGATCCTGATCCTGCAACACTTCTGAGGATCACTACTTCAGACAGAATTGAGGATCACTAAACCCATCAGTAAATGAGGATCACTGATCATTTAGAAATTCACCCCTAACAATACCAATGCAGACCATTGCTTCATCTGGCCCTTCGATCATACCGGAATCCCATCAATATGGATTCACGTCTGGAATTCCAAACATGAATCCTCTGGGAGGTAATACTTTCAATAATTCTTATAACACTAACCATGGCTCCATGCAGGATACAGGGATCAATCAAGCTATGGCTAGGGAACTACAGAAGCTTAAGGATATGATATCCAGTGTACCAGGAGTGGTTAAACCCATCCCTGAAATCGCAGATGGTAGCCATAGGATATCTTGTTTTGTACCACCCTTATGTGATGCTGAGATACCCAAAAGATTCCAGATACCATCCATGAAGCTCTATGATGGTTCAACGGATCCAGAGGAGCATGTAGCTCAATATAGGGAGAGGATGGAGATCAATCCAATTCCTGAGAGGTTAAAAGAAGCATGTCTATGCAAGGGTTTTGGATCCACACTCACAGGATCTGCTCTTAAATGGCTCCTAAGTCTTCCCCCTTACTCTATTACTTCATTTGCTAATCTAGTTAATTTGTTTAATAGTCAATTCTCTTGTAGTAGAAAATTTGAACGATTAACTAGTGATTTATATAGGGTAACACAAGGTCAAAATGAATCACTTAGAGATTATATCACTAAGTTTAGGAAAGAATCCTTAGATATTCCTAATTTGGATATTGCTACGGCTGTAGAAGCCTTTAAAATGGGATTGCTTAGGGATTCATTATTCTATGATGATCTTGTTATAACACCTTGCAGGAATCTTGATGAAGTAAGAACCAGGGCCCTTAGGTTCATCTGCCTAGAGGATGACAAAAGGATCCAGGATAGATTGACAGGATCCTCAAAACAGGATAAACAAGGATCCTACTTCAGGAACAACAAATCAAAGTCCTACAACAGATCTGATAACCAGAATGTGCATGCAGTGGAACAAGAAGAGGATGATGAGGATTATCCTCCTATTTCTGAATACTGTTTTTCTGTTGATAACAATGAACTAATCCTTGCAATGCAGAATCTAGGTGAGAAAGCTAGGTGGCCGAGAAAAAGTGATAAACCAGCTGCTACAAAGGATAAGTCCAAGTGGTGTGCATATCATGAGGATTTCGGGCATCTCACTGAAGAGTGTATTGCACTAAGAAAGGAAATTGGTTACTTGTTGAGCAAGGGGCATTTAAAGGAACTTTTGGGACGGAAGAAGTCAAGGATCTAGGATCCTGAAAGGATCCCGGAAAGAGATCCTGCTCCTCCAGCAGATGCACAAGTTATAAACTTCATATCCGGTGGATCAGACATTTGTGGTACTTCCTTTTCAGCAGCAAAAAGATATGCTAAGTAAACCAAGATGGATAATGGAGACAGACCCGTCCGGACCTCCGTTGTCACCCAGGATAAAGTCATAACCTTTGATGAGGATGATCGTGTTGATGTCCAGGATCCTCATCATGATGGTCTTGTAATTAGATTGTTTATTTCTAACCACTTTGTTCGCAGGATCCTTATAGATGGAGGAAGCTCTGTGAACATCATTCAGCTTGATGTCCTCAAGAAGATGAATATCCCGGAGTCTGATATTGTTCCAAGATCCTCAGTACTTGTGGGATTCAGTGGAGAAACTAAGAATACATTGGGGGACATCAAACTCCCAATCTATATTGAAGGATTGCATTCTTATAAAAAATTTTGTGTTATAGATTGCTTATCTTGTTGCAATGTTATCCTTGGCAGGCCATGGATACATGATATGAAGGCAGTCCCATCTACCTATCATCAGTGTGTAAAGCTTCCAAGTCCATGGGGAGTGGTGAAAATTGAGAGTGATCAACAAGAGGCTAAGAACTGTTATACATCATCAATGAAGCCAGCCTCAAGACCAAGGGAGCAATAGCAATTAAAGTATCCTTCAAGAGATGTCTTGGAGGCAAGAGAACAGGATTTGAAAGAAATCCTTATGGATCCTGATGATCCTGAATCCAAGATCTTCGTAGGATCAGGGATCCTTAGCGACATTGAACAGGAGCTAATATCCTTCCTTAAGAGGAGGAAATCCACCTTTGCCTGGAAACATGAGGATATGACAGGTATATCTAAAGATATAATTACTCATAAACTTGGCATTGACAGGTCATTCAAGCCAATTCATCAAAAGAGGAGGAAGTTTGCACCTGAAAGGAATGCTATTATCCAGGAAGAAGTAGATAAACTACTTCGGGCAGGTATGATAAGAGAGGTTAAGTATCCAAGATGGTTAGCCAATGTGGTTGTTGTTCAAAAGAAAAATGGAAAGTGGAGGGTATGTGTCGATTTTACTGATTTAAACAAGGCATGTCCCAAGGATCCTTTCCCATTACCCCACATTGACTCCATGGTGGATGCTACTGCGGGTCATGAGTTGTTGACTTTTATGGATGCTTCATCTGGATTTCAACAAATTCAGATGGAACCATCTGACCAAGAGGATACAACCTTTATGACCCCAACTGGTATATATTGTTATATTGCTATGCCGTTTGGACTAAGGAATGCAGGTGCTACTTATCAAAGGCTAGTCAATATGATGTTCAAGGAACAAATTGGACACACTATGGAAGTCTATATAGATGACATGGTGGTTAAGTCTAAGAAAGCTGAGGATCACCTTAAAGACTTGGAGGAAGCATTCAATATCCTTGACAAATTTAATATGAAACTAAATCCTTCCAAGTGTCATTTTGGTGTTAAGGCAGGTAAATTCTTAGGCTATATGGTGACAAAGAGGGGCATTGAAGCAAGTCCAGAGCAAATCAAGGCTATCGTGAATATCAAATCTCCTGCCAATGCTAAGGATGTGCAAAGATTGACAGGCAGGATCGCAGCCTTGAACAGATTCATATCCAAATCCTCAGAAAAGTGCAAGGAATTCTATGACATCCTGAGGAAGAACAAGAAATTTGAATGGACTGAGAAACATGAAAGTGCCCTCAAAGCTCTCAAGGATTACCTATCCTCAGCCCCCGCCTTGATGAAACCAGAAAAGGGGGATATATTATCCTTATACTTAGCGGTATCCTCAAAAGCAGTAAGTGCGGTCCTTGTTAAGGATCACCAAGGTACACAACATCCTGTTTATTATGTAAGTAAGAGTTTACTTGATGCTGAATCCAGGTATTCACACTTAGAGAAACTTATCCTTGCATTAATTATGGCATCTACTAAATTAAGACATTATTTTGAGACTCATGCCATTATTGTTAAGACTAATTTTCCAATTAAGAATGTTCTCAGGAAACCTGAAATGTCAGGAAGGATGGCTAAGTGGGCAGTGAAGCTGAGTGCATATGATATAAGATATGAACCAAGGACTGCCATCAAATCCCAAGCCTTAGCTGACTTTGTGGCAGATTTTAGTAATGACTTGCAAAAGGAAGCTGAGTTAGAAGTCCAACAGCTTGAAGAAACTAAGGATCCTTGGATACTCTTCACTGATGGAGCCTCTAATGTGAAAGGAACAGGACTTGGAATACTACTAAAATCTCCACAGGGGGACATAATACCCCACTCCATAGCTTGTGAATTTCAAACTACCAACAATGAGGCTGAATATGAAGCCTTGATAGCTGGTTTGCAAATTGCCAAGCATATGAGGATCAGGTATCTTGAGGTACATGTAGATTCTTTATTGATCACTAATCACTTTAATGGATCCTATGCTGTTAAAGGTGAAAAGCTAATCAAATATTTAGAGATAGTCAAAGAATTGGCACTCTCTTTTGTTTCCTTCAGTTTCACACAGGTACCAAGGGAAGAGAATGCAGAGGCTGATGCATTAGCCAATCTAGGATCATCCTTGAAGATCCCGGAGGATATAAGGATCCCTATTATCCATATCCTGACCCCTGCTATCGAGGATCATGTAGCTATGGAGATCGGAGAAGATTCTGCAATCATCCCTAGTGAGGATACTCAATCTCATGCAGGATCATGGATCCTTCCAATTATGAGATACATCCAACATGGAGAGATTCCTACAGGAGAAAACCCCAGGGCTTTCAAAACTAAGGTATCTCAATTTACAATATTGAATAATATGTTGTATAAACGATCTCTTGCAGGACCATATCTAAGATGCATTGAGGATCCTGAAATCCAAGAAGTCCTAAAGGATTTCCATGAAGGAGATTGTGGAAACAACACTGGGGGCAGGGCATTATTCTCAAGGATCCTAAGGACAGGATACTATTGGCCTACTATGAAGAAGGATGCTGTGGAGTATGCCAAGAAATGTGATCCTTGTCAGAGACACAGTAATATCCTTCACCAACCAGCAGAACTTTTGCATCCTATATCCTCTTCTTGGCCATTTATGAGGTGGGGAATGGATATAGTTGGTAAGCTTCCTAAGGCACCTGGTGGAAAAGTATTCATTCTTGCTATGACTGATTACTTCTCCAAGTGGATAGAGGCTGAAGCCTTCGCTCAAGTCAGAGAAAAGGAAGTTATATCCTTTATTAAAAGAAACATTATTACTAGATTTGGTATCCCTTCTGAAATTGTTTGTGATAATGGATCCCAATTTATTGGGAGTAGAACTACTAACTTTTGTGACCGCTGGGGGATTAAGATGATTACATCAACACCAGTCCACCCACAAGCTAATGGTCAGGCAGAATCATCCAACAAGATCATCATCAACAATTTGAAGAAAAAGCTTGGATCCAAAAAAGGAAAATGGGCAGAAGAACTACCTTATGTACTTTGGGCTGATAGGACAACTCCCAAGAATGCTACCGGCAAAACCCCATTTTCTTTGGTATTTGGGGCAGAATCAGTGATCCCTACAGAGATGGTGGTTCTAACTGCAAGAACAAGCATTCGTGATCCTGAAGAAAATGCTGAAAACTTGGTTCAAGACTTGGATGCTATAGAAGAAATCAGGGATTTGGCAAGGATAAGGATGGCTAGTTATCAGCAAAGGATGGCTGGAGCCTACAACAAAAATGTCAGGACCACCAATCCTGCAGATGGAAAGTTGACACCAAAATGGGAAGGCCCTTATTTGATTGAAGCTGAAGCAGGAAAGGGGGCATATCGATTGCTAACATCGGAAGGTGATTTGCTACCAAGAGCTTGGAATGCTGTCCATTTGAAGAAATATTTCATGTGATCAGGATCCATGATCCTTACATGACAAGTATCCTTGAAGGATTCTTATAGAACAGATGATCCTCATCTCGGTAACATTCTAATCTCAAACTATTTCATTCTTTTATTCTCTTATATAAGGATAAGGATCCTGCATCCTTTATCCTCCTTTCACTTGATTTTGAGTTTTGAAGGTTCAGGTATCCTTATCTAAGGATTAAGTATCCTCAGAAGTATCCAGTTATTTGGGCTTGACCCCAGTTATCCTTTGGGCTTGTCCCCAGTTTGGGCCTGTCCCCAGTTTCGCCAGTAGCACACGATGATCCTGGTATAGTTCATGGCAATGGGACCAGTACTCGCTTTAGGGGCTGACAATTTCATTGTACTGGCTATATTCAGGATCCTACGTATAATGGTAGACGTACCATACATCCGTTCCTAAGGTTTCTAACGTTTTCACGTTAGCTAAGGTTTTGGCATTTTCATGTCACTAAGTTTGGATAGTCGCCAGTGAGGGCCATACTCCAGTTTATACACGATCCTTTGGGCTTGTCCCCAGTTATCCTTTGGGCTTGTCCCCAGTTATCCTTTGGGCTTGTCCCCAGTTATCCTTTGGGCTTGTCCCCAGTATATTGGGCTTGTCCCCAGAATTGTTGGGCTTGTCCCCAGTTACTAACTCTTATCTTATATTGGCTTAGTCCCAAGTTGTATACTATTTCAGGTTTTTGGGAACAAACGACCAAGGATCCTTGATCCTTACCTTCTACTAAGGTTTGTCCTTTGGGTTATCCTGATTATAAGTGTTAAAGGTTAGGATCCTAACTTGGATTCTCAGGTATGATCCTTAACTATTTTGATTTTATTCATTATTCATTTGAGTAACCCTTATCCTTTGACAACTGAACTTATGATCCTTAAACTATATTACTTTTCAGAACTTATCGGCTATAGGATATGTGATCCTTAATCATATCCTAAACTTTTTGAGGATATTTATTAAAATTTTCCTTTACTTGATAAGTTTAGACAAAATGAATATCACAACAATTGGAAAGTAAAGTACTAACAAGGATAGCAACACGGGAGATAGCCAAAAAGTTAGAGTTATTTTATTCACAAAACATTAAACCCTTTAAGGTTGTCAAAATTACCAACCCACGTTTCTACCAGCAAAACGTGGCCCGTCCACATGGGTTGGCAAAGGGTGTCCATTGTTTACGGGTCTTTGTAGTGCAGGAAATAAAAGACGGAAGGATAACGAGTGGTTTCATCCCCCAAACAGAGGATCCATCCACCACCCATTATCCTGCCTATTGTTCAAGGATCCATGATCCTTCACCCTAGAAACTATTGTTCAAGATACAACCCATCATTGTTCAACAAAAACACCATAACCAAAATAAACTACCAAATTCTATAAAAAAAATGGGCTCCGGCTACGTCTAGAAATGTCCTTCATCGCCCATCCATGCAGCTTACACCTTGGCTGCATCACCATCTCCTCCAGCTCCACTTGCTTCTCCACTATGATCCTTGCCGCTGCCACCAGCCTCGATTGCCAGAACCTCATCAGCCTCTTCTTCATCCTCCAACTCAGCCAGCCTAGCCTTCCAGCCCTCCATGTCCCAGTTGCTCCTGTCAAAAGTAGGATCCTGAGCTTCTTGGGCCATCTGCAACTTGGTCTTGTACATGGCAATGGCAGCGGAGACTTTAGCATCCTTCGTGATCTCGTGCTTCTCATAGTCAGCATTGATCTGAGCTGCAACCATCTGAGTTTTGGTATCATTGAGGTCCTTTTCGAGGGAAGCAATCTTGTGATCCTTGAGTACCGCCACTTTTTGGAGATCAGAGTATTTCTCCTCAAGCTCTTCGACGTTCCCAACATAGTCCTCGATTTCAGCAAATTTCTGCAAAGAAGACAATGTAAAGTTCAGGATCACGTGATCCTCAGATGGGCAGGATAATCAAGTTAAGTCAGTGATCCTTACATCAGCAAAGTATTCGAGGAACTGATGGCGGATCAGAGGTAGACCTTCTAGGTTGTCAGCTTCAGAGGTCTTCCTTTTCTTTCCACCTCTTCCCTTTGAAGTGGTTGCCTTGGGGACTATGACGGAGGGGCTAGCAGCAGACTTTTTCTTTGAGGATCGGACAGTGTCAAGATCAGTGACACTGAATTTGGAGGCAGATCTTGAAGGTTTTCCAGCGCCTACACACCCAAAACAGATAAGTATCCTTATCCTATTTCTATTTAACTATTTATTTAAACATTTAATTATGCAAAAAACAGGATACTTACTCGACATAGTGACAGAACCTGAGGATACTTCTTGAGAATCCTGGGTGTTTGCTTTAAATGATCTTCTTGTAGGATCAAGTCTCTGGAAAGCGGCAAGCCTTTCCTTTGTTGCAGGTGTTGTGATGAGGTGTGCGACAGTAATAGCTGCAAAAAAGGAAACAAAAGGACGTTAGTGATTCTTAGACGAAAACAAGGTCATCTGGTGATCCTTCTCAGGATCCTCTATCCTTCTCAGGATCCTCTATCCTACCATGGGTACTCCACTTCCTTGGCAGATCCTTTCCATCAGGGATAGAATCCCTTCTGACAAAGAAGAATCGCCGTTTCCAGTTGGTGTCATTCTTAGTGGCTTTGAAGATGGGATGTTCTTCACCAGGTTTATGTTTGAGTAGATATCGGTGGGATCCATGGCTAACGAGGTCATACATCTCTGCAAACTCCGACATTCCCAAATCAATGCCTTCTTGCTCAATGATCCTTTCAAGGGTATATAAGACCCTCCAGATCTTTGGCATAGCTTGAATATAGGAGATGCCGGTGAGGGAGAAGAAAGACTGGGTGAATTCAGGGAAAGGATATGAGTATCCTATTGTGAATGGAGTGACCGGAAAGGCTACCCAGGTTTCAGAAATATAATCACTTAGAACGGTGGGATCAAATGGTTTGAAATCAGTGTTTGCCGGAAAGCAATGTCGGATCCTATCTATCTGTGGATCAGGGAAGCAGCATCATTCTTTTGCCGAATCTTTGATGATTCCCTGGCTCTTAAGAGGACTGTCTTTCGTGTGATCCTTAGCCGGGGAGGATCTTAGCATCATCTTGTTCATGACGGTAGAGAAGAAGATGAACAGAGAAAGAAAACGTAAAGGGAGAAGAGGAAGAGAGATACCTGCTTGATCTTCGAATGTGGATTTAAAGGGAGTCCCTCTTGAATTTAAATGCAAATTGATCCCTATCCCTAACTTCAATTTATAATGATGATTTTGCAGGATTGTCACCTCAATGACGTCATTTTAGCAACGGCTAGTCAGGATTCAACGGCTATATATCCGTTAGTTGGTTACGGATAAGAACGAGAAAATATAACTCGTTATTTTACATTATTACTCCTTATATTTTGGGGGCAATTGTTAGGGGAGGATTTCTTAATGATCAGTGATCCTCAATTACTGTTGGGCTTAGTGATCCTCACTTGTAACACCCCGAAAATATAAAACCTTATATTAAAATGTTAAAGTATAAAATAAACAAAAAAATAAACTAACTAGGAATAAATAACCTAGTTAGTCATAAGTCTAGTTGGGACAAAGGAACTTGGTTAAGAATAACTAAATAAAGAAAGAACTAATAAGTTGAGGGGCCAAAGGTGTTAAAGATCAAACTAGTTTTAATAAAAACTAATTAATAAAAAAAATCAAACACACAATTGTGTGTGTGGGTCGACCAGAGCGCAGAGGAGGGCGACCAGATAACCTTCAAACCCTAGTTTCACAAATTGATCAAATTGAAGGCTCTAATCAGTTCCAAATCGATTTCCAAGCATAAATTAGTGATCATCTCCGTGAAGTGATCATAAGGTATGCAAAATTCCATCATTTAGCTCCATCTCAGATTTCTTGATGATTTGTGAAATAAAAATCTAAGCTTGATATGTTGATGTTGAGATAAAACAGTGATGGAAACATGTTTAGATGTAAACCCTAGCTAATAAATTGTGAAGTCAATGCTTAAATTATGAATGTTCATGTTTACCCATCTAGATGTTAAATGGGTTTTGTGAATAATAAGGAAATCCTAATAGTGTAATCAGAAACTGATGTTAATGGCTTGCATGAAGTGAATCTGATATTAATATGCATGTTAGAAGTAAAGAACTTGCAAGATGTGTAAAAGTTCGGCTAAATGGTTGAGACATAAACTAGATAATGATTAATTAAAAACCACGCTCATAAGGTGTTTGTTATAATGCTTAAGAGAAAGCTAACATGGCGAATTTAAGATAAAAGCGTATGATTGAACAATATGGCAAATTATGCGTAATGTGTTGTGAAAAGAGTTCTAAACGATATTTGGTTGAACTCTATAGGCAAGGAATCCGGATCGTCAAGTGGACAAGCCGGTGGAGACACGCTTTGAAAGGGGTGAACTAAAGGTACGTAACTACGGTTTCGTTACGCTATGCTCGATTATGTATTTTCCTTGTAGACTTAAAAATTAGCATAATATATGAAATTGGTAATTATTTGAAGTGATGAAGATCACTAGATAAATAAACGAGTCAAATATTGGTTGGAATAAGTTTGGTGTGTTGTAAAATGGTGGTTTCCATTAAACAACCAAACGGGTCGAACAATGGATGAATTTATAGTGTTGAAGTGACTAAAACGTCACTCATTAAAATTGAGTATAAAATCGTAAACCATGGGACGGGCGTGATACGCTAAGGTTGACAAGCCCGGGAATGGGTAATTATGGTTAGAAACAAATGTTGATGAATTATGAAAGTATGTAACTTGATTAGTTACAATTGAGTAAATCTTGATATTTAGTATATATGTAATTGATTTGTGAATAAAAGTCGAATTGGAATTAAGCGATAATGTTCGCTAGTTCAAATAATAGGCCAAGTAATTGGTAAGACCTCTTTGGTAGTCATAAAAAATGGAGGATTCCTTAGATGAGCCAAATGGGTCGAATAATCGAATAAAGCATGGGTATTGCTTCGTAATATGATAGGTTGTATTTGTTATCGATTGATGATTGACACATTAAATTACAAGAATTTAGTATTTTGGGTTGTTAGAATGAAAAATCTGAGGAATTGTTTGGGCAAAACCAACAAATCAGTCAAAACATGTATGTGCAGAGGCCACCGTAAGTTACGGTACCACCGTAACTTACGGTGGAGGCCAAATCCTTACGGTGGGTTTCCCCTGATTTACGGTGAAACCAGAATTTCATAGAACCTACCGTAACTTACGGTATCTACCGTAAGTTACGGTAGAGCTTTATAAGTTATGATAAAATTTTGTACTTCTTGTAAATTCGAATCCGTTTTAGACGTAGTTTCGAATATGTATGATTTCTAAGTATTCTAATATTAACGTTTAATGTAAACATTTCAGTGTTTAGGTACCCAAGGATTACGGATGACGGTCAAGCTAGCTTTTGAAGAACCGAACACAAATCTTAGAAGCTTCCGCATTATTTAACTCAAATGGAAAGATGTTTTGGATATGTAAACTATTAGTTAAACATCTTATGAATGTTTTAATTAGTCGGTAGTTAACTAATGTTATGTTACTTTAAAACCTTCACTTTTGGGACTTATGTTTTAAAATGGGTCATCTCTTATATAAATGTTTTGAATTATTGTTAAATTTGAGTAGTAATTAGAAGGGTGTTACAAGTTGGTAATCAGAGCTTTAGGTTGTCAACAAAGTGTTCGGTTCAAGCTTGATCAATCGTCCGGTAAGAATTAACTTATTATGCTAATAAATTAGGTCTTATGTAAGAAATGAGAAATGAAATGAGATGCATGGGAAGAGTGTGTTAACACACTCAAACCCGGTAAGTGCATTAAATGTGAACGGTTAAAGCAAGTTAGGAACTTGGCTAAACCGAAACAAATGAAGCAATGTTATAAATGAAATGTTTAACGTTTAAATGTAAACATTTCAGTTTCAAGATGTCTGATGGGAATAATGATAATCCGGTGCAAACAAGCACCGAACAAATGAAAGAGATAATTGCCGAAGAGGTAGGGAAGGCAATTGAAGGAAGTCTATCCGGGTTTATAGACAAAATTCAAAACACGGTGTTGTCGCTTGTCGAAGAGCGAGTTAAAAGGTTGGAGGATATTGTCAACCTTATGAAGGAGAAAACGGGAGAACGCAAAGGGTGTTCATACAAGGAATTCATGGCGTGTAAACCGCCAATCTATAACGGGGAGGTTGACCCGATAATTTGTCAAAGATGGATAAGTGATGTCGAAGGAGTGTTTGAACGAACCCACTGTGACGTAGGCGACTTTGTTGCTTACGGAACGGGTCAATTGAGAAATCAAGCCAAAGATTGGTGGGATAATAAAAAGAAGGAAATGGGAGCCGAAGCGGCAAGGGTCATGACTTGGGACGAGTTTAAGGTGCCGTTCCTTAAACACCATAGTCCCAAAGCGGTGATTAACAGGATCAAGGAAGAATTCATCCAGCTGAGACAAAAGGGTGAAACAATCGATAAGATCACGGGCATCTTCATGGATAAGCTGAGATTCTGTGACGAGTTAGTCACCACTGAAGAGCAAAAGATATACTACTATTACAACATGCTGAGTGCCGAGTACCGTGAGTTCATGACTCCTTCCAAGTATGAGACACTCACCGAGATCATAAATACGGCTCGGGAAAGAGAAATTGAACTCAAGAAGCAAATTGAATGAGGCGAACGAAGGGCGATGGATGTCAACTCGAGCCCTATAAAGAAGGCTCGAACAACTGAGACGGTAAAGGAGACAGATGCGAAGGGTGGAATACCGAGTTGCAAAGTTTGTGGAAAGGGGCATAAGGGTGAATGCCGCTTTAAAGACAAACCATGCCCCATATGCGGAAAGACAGGGCATACGGCCGCGCTATGTCCCGGGAAAGTTTCGGTGTGCTATAAGTGCTATCAGCCGGGCCACAAAAAGTCGGAGTGCCCGGAATTGGACGGAAAAAGGAATGAGAAGGATGTGCAGAGGGAGGCACAAAAGGAAAGGGCCAGATCCTTCCAGTTAACTGCAACCGAAGTAAAGATAGAACCTGATGTCGTTTCGGGTATGTTTCTTGTAAATTCAATTTTAACACGAATTTTAATTGATATGAGTGCCAATGATAGTTGCATATGGGCATATATGAGTATTGAAATGAGAAAATTATATAAAAGCAATATATATATATATATATATATATATGTATAAGAAAATAAACAATAGTGAGTATGCGGAACCGAGGCAAAAATATATATATATATATAGTTATGTTAAATATTGCCATGGGAAGGGGTGCGCGTAGACTCGAACCCGGAAACTTAATAAAGCATCAACAAATATGGATTAGGAACTTGGATACGGGTAACTATCCAAGTAACATGTAATTAATAAAATCCTTATGAGGAAGAACGACGATCACGTTGATGGGTGTGATTGTATAAAGAACTCAGTTTTGGTGAAAAACATTGTTTAACAGATAATGCACATTACGAGACAAAATAGAAAATGGTTAATAATAAAGAATGTAGGTCTTAACACTGATAGGTGCAAGACGATATGTTAGAAAGAAGGTTTTGATGATGAAAAGTTTATAAGAACTTAAACACGACGTGATGCGATGCAATCATGGTTTTGAAAAGCGATATAGAATATAATTAGGTTAAAAAAAATCGTAAACTCACATAACTCCGAATATGGCGAAGGGATAAACCCAAATTAACGGGATAGGAGGTGACGGTGACTAATCAGTCTAGCCGACAAGATCACCCGGGGTCAAAATAGTGTTGTGATTTACATAAAACACTTGGCAATATGGGGTAATATAGAATGAATATGTTGACAAACTCGTACTATTGAGTGGTCAAGTGGCAATTGGGCCAAGTAGGCGGCAAGATAAGAAATACAGGACACGAATTAAAGTCCATGAGGACTTACACATGGAAGACGTATGCGTCGAGGCAAATGATAACTTTTGACTAAAAGAAATGAGGTCTGAAAAATGAAACTAAGGTAGTAGGGTCCAAACCAAGGAACTACTTAACGAAGGTTTCGGGGACGAAACCTCTTTAAGGGGGGTAGACTTGTAACACCCCGAAAATATAAAACCTTATATTAAAATGTTAAAGTATAAAATAAACAAAAAAATAAACTAACTAGGAATAAATAACCTAGTTAGTCATAAGTCTAGTTGGGACAAAGGAACTTGGTTAAGAATAACTAAATAAAGAAAGAACTAATAAGTTGAGGGGCCAAAGGTGTTAAAGATCAAACTAGTTTTAATAAAAACTAATTAATAAAAAAAATCAAACACACAATTGTGTGTGTGGGTCGACCAGAGCGCAGAGGAGGGCGACCAGATGACCTTCAAACCCTAGTTTCACAAATTGATCAAATTGAAGGCTCTAATCAGTTCCAAATCGATTTCCAAGCATAAATTAGTGATCATCTCCGTGAAGTGATCATAAGGTATGCAAAATTCCATCATTTAGCTCCATCTCAGATTTCTTGATGATTTGTGAAATAAAAATCTAAGCTTGATATGTTGATGTTGAGATAAAACAGTGATGGAAACATGTTTAGATGTAAACCCTAGCTAATAAATTGTGAAGTCAATGCTTAAATTATGAATGTTCATGTTTACCCATCTAGATGTTAAATGGGTTTTGTGAATAATAAGGAAATCCTAATAGTGTAATCAGAAACTGATGTTAATGGCTTGCATGAAGTGAATCTGATATTAATATGCATGTTAGAAGTAAAGAACTTGCAAGATGTGTAAAAGTTCGGCTAAATGGTTGAGACATAAACTAGATAATGATTAATTAAAAACCACGCTCATAAGGTGTTTGTTATAATGCTTAAGAGAAAGCTAACATGGCGAATTTAAGATAAAAGCGTATGATTGAACAATATGGAAAATTATGAGTAATGTGTTGTGAAAAGAGTTCTAAACGATATTTGGTTGAACTCTATAGGCAAGGAATCCGGATCGTCAAGTGGACAAGCCGGTGGAGACACGCTTTGAAAGGAGTGAACTAAAGGTACGTAACTACGGTTTCGTTACGCTATGCTCGATTATGTATTTTCATTGTAGACTTAAAAATTAGCATAATATATGAAATTGGTAATTATTTGAAGTGATGAAGATCACTAGATAAATAAACGAGTCAAATATTGGTTGGAATAAGTTTGGTGTATTGTAAAATGGTGGTTTCCATTAAACAACCAAACGGGTCGAACAATGGATGAATTTATAGTGTTGAAGTGACTAAAACGTCACTCATTAAAATTGAGTATAAAATCGTAAACCATGGGACGGGCGTGATACGCTAAGGTTGACAAGCCCGGGAATGGGTAATTATGGTTAGAAACAAATGTTGATGAATTATGAAAGTATGTAACTTGATTAGTTACAATTGAGTAAATCTTGATATTTAGTATATATGTAATTGATTTGTGAATAAAAGTCGAATTGGAATTAAGCGATAATGTTCGCTAGTTCAAATAATAGGCCAAGTAATTGGTAAGACCTCTTTGGTAGTCATAAAAAATGGAGGATTCCTTAGATGAGCCAAATGGGTCGAATAATCGAATAAAGCATGGGTATTGCTTCGTAATATGATAGGTTGTATTTGTTATCGATTGATGATTGACACATCAAATTACAAGAATTTAGTATTTTGGGTTGTTAGAATGAAAAATCTGAGGAATTGTTTGGGCAAAACCAACAAATCAGTCAAAACATGTATGTGCAGAGGCCACCGTAAGTTACGGTACCACCGTAACTTACGGTGGAGGCCAAATCCTTACGGTGGGTTTCCCCTGATTTACGGTGAAACCAGAATTTCATAGAACCTACCGTAACTTACGGTATCTACCGTAAGTTACGGTAGAGCTTAATAAGTTATGATAAAATTTTGTATTTCTTGTAAATTCGAATCCGTTTTAGACGTAGTTTCGAATATGTATGATTTCTAAGTATTCTAATATTAACGTTTAATGTAAACATTTCAGTGTTTAGGTACCCAAGGATTACGGATGACGGTCAAGCTAGCTTTTGAAGAACCGAACACAAATCTTAGAAGCTTCCGCATTATTTAACTCAAATGGAAAGATATTTTGGATATGTAAACTATTAGTTAAACATCTTATGAATGTTTTAATTAGTCGGTAGTTGACTAATGTTATGTTACTTTAAAACCTTCACTTTTGGGACTTATGTTTTAAAATGGGTCATCTCTTATATAAATGTTTTGAATTATTGTTAAATTTGAGTAGTAATTAGAAGGGTGTTACATCACTTCTGTTCGAATTGGTGATCCTCAGAAGTACTACAGGATCTGGATCATGGATCATCTTAAGGATCCTTATACTAACGATTGTCTACTTTGAATATGAAGTTGTTTTGCAGGAGTACGAGTTAGGACTTGGTCTTGGCGATATTCCTGGAGCATATTCCATATATATTCCGCACGTGCTTGACTGAAGTGGACGTTGTGGAGTTCGTGGAGGACTTGCATGAAATGCGGAATGTTTGTTAGCTTAGATATTTTCCATTTTTAAAAGGGGTAGCGAGCTAAATAGAAAACACTTGGCTATTTTTAGCTTAACACACACACTCGCAACTGCTCTCACCAGCTCTCGACAATTCACTTGGCGATTACACACTTTTTGCACATTACACTATAGTGATCCTTGTAATTAGCTCGCTATCATCCGAAGTTGTAACACGTTTCTTGTTTAATTTGAGTTGGTGATCGGTAGTTTCCATCACCCGAGGTTTTTTATGCCGGAGATCATTCATTGATCAAGGGCTTTTTCCTCGTATAAATCTTTGTGTCACTTATCCATTTCATTTCTGAGTGATCCTTAGTGTTGTTCATAGATTCAAGCATCATACCTCACAACAGAAAGTTTGGTTGCATTATCATTGCTTGATTTTTGACCAAAACACTACTGTCGATTAAAAAACCGTTTCATTTGTGTGTATCAACACCGCCCTGAATCAACACCTCCTTGAATCAGGGCCATTCCCATCAATTCACCCAACAAGAATCCCGTTCTCCCACCTTTCTTACCCCTAACCATGTCACTACCTATCCCCATCGCCACCACCGCCATGACCTCCACCGTCACCTTCACCACCCCCACCGGCGACAGATCTGGATTTAGGGTTTCGAGAGAGATGGAGATTGGGGATTCTGCCGTTGTGGTCCGATGAAAACAGAGGAGTGTGGGTGTTAGAGTGAGAGAAGGGAGAGAGACAAGGGGTGGCGATTGACCGGAAGTGGATTGGTTGTTGGTGACCGGAAGTGATGGTGTTAGAGAGAGAGAAGAGAGAGAGCGTTGGTGAGCTGGTGTTAGAGAGAGAGAGAAGGGATGGTGGTGGTGCAGTGGGGATGGAGAAGATGATGGTCTGGTGTGAAGAAGAAGTTGGTCTGAAGAAGTTGGTCTGGTGTGAAGAAGAAGTTGGTCTGAACAAGAAAGCATCTCCGATTGTAGCCCACACCGTAGATCTGAAAGGTGCCGCTGGGTGTAACGGGTCATTGCAGGTGGTTAGATTGTGACGGGTGGTTGCAGGTGCCGCCGGCGGTGGGGATGGTGGTGGTGCGGTGCGGTGGGGATGGTGGTGGTGTAGTGGGGGTGGAGAAGATGATGGTCTGGTGTGAAGAAGAAGATGATGGTATTTAATGTATTATAATAATTGTATAATAATTCCAAATGACCAAAATGCCCTTGCATAAAAAGACAAAACATGCATGTTGAAACAGTAAAAAATGAGGGTTTTTGAATTTTGGACTAAAATGGCAATAAAAGTGAAACCACAGGTACCCAGATTTAAAACGTTTGAGATTTGGACTAAAATGGCAAAACTGCCCAAACCACAGGGACCAAAATGGCAGTTTACTCAAATATTTTTTAATAATTTGAAAACTTTTTCGAGAAAACCACTTGAGTAAACTGCCATTTTGGTCCCTGTGGTTTGGCCAGTTTTGCCATTTTAGTCCAAATCTCAAACTTATTACATCTGGGTCCCTGTGGTTTGCATTTTGTTGCCATTTTAGTCCAAAACTCAAAATCTCTGAATTTTGACTGTTTTAATCACCTTTTTTTGTCCTTATCTGAAGGGGTAGTTTGGGCATTTAATTTTCATTAATGTAATTCTATTATTAAAAAAACCACATAATATAAAAACCCCTTAATATCTCAGACAATTACATCATCATCTTCAACCTTCCTAACAAAAAAAAAAAAAAAACCCTAACCCACAGAGATCGAAGAACGACAATGGTGGTTTGCACTTGTGGAGCCTCAACGTCACTGAGAACCTCATGGACAACACAAAACCCAGGTCGTCGTTTTCACTAATACCCACCCATACATATGACACGGAATCTGGTGTTGTCATTCCTTGTAATATGGAGGTGTCTCCTAGTATCAATTGCATGATTCTTGACCAACATTTTAATACTATCCTTATCAGGAAATGACTGGCCAATATAAAAGGGACAATCACCAGATGTTTTAGACCTTCTTTTGTCTTTCCTAACACTCCTACAAGCTCTTTGAAGAGCTGTGTCACCATCTGAATCAGTTAAACTTTCAAAGCCATCTAAATCAAGCTGATCATCATCCTCATCTACATCAACTTGTTGTTCAAATTGTTCACTAATGTCAGCATCTACTTCAGCATAATACTCTTTCATATCAACACTATAATCTTCCACAACATTATCTTTATCAATGATGTAATCTGGATCATCATCTTCCTCATCCTGACCCTCCTTATCAGTTCTATCTTTCCTATTCTTAGCCTTTACACTTTTCCTATGAAATGACTTTACACGTTTGCTAGGGGTGGTATCAACACCTTCTGACTTTTCACCCTCACCTGCACTACCTTCACAGGATCCTTCATAACTACCATCAACACTCTCACTTTCACTATCCTCACTGTCTTCATCCTGCTGATCACTATCCTCACTGTCTTCATCCTGCTGATCACTAAGGTCTACATATTCAGGTTCCTTTTGAACATCCTTTTTTGAAAACCTGCTAACATGTTGAATATACACCTCTAGAACCTTGTTTTTTTTCAACATAACTAATCATTCTCAATACATCACTATCAGTGCCTAGAGGCCTTAAACCTAACATTAAATCTTCCCCTGGAACCCTAAAATGGTAAACCACAACATCCTCTTCTGAATAACCAAATGCTAACAACATATCATTCATCACTATCAATGAAAACATATCGGAATTCACATTATCAACGTAGTCTACCTTACCCCCACCGTATTCAAAATCATCCTCGTCAGTGAAATCACCACCATGGTGCACTTTCAGGGTGAATAAATCGGGATGATTTGCTGTGGAATAAGAAAAAAAACTTTCAATCAGAAACATGGGTTTTTAAATCCAGCTTATCAACTTCAAATACGTACCGTATTTTACTTCTGGATCAAAATGGACGCCTTCTTTTCGAACACAGCAGCTAAAATCATCCCCATCGTCGTCCATCGGAATCGTCTTGGCAGATCGTCGGAGAAGATTTTTAGGTTTGAGAAGATGAACTGAGAACAGGGGTTGAAGATGATGATGTAATTGTCTGAGATATTAAGGGGTTTTTATATTATGTGGTTTTTTAAATAATAGAATTACATTAATGAAAATTAAATGCCCAAACTACCCCTTTAGATAAGGACAAAAAAGGGTGATTAAAACAGTCAAAATTCAGACATTTTAACTTTTGGACTAAAATGGCAACAAAATGCAAACCACAGGGACCCAGATGTAATAAGTTTGAGATTTGGACTAAAATGGCAAAACTGGCCAAACCACAGGGACCAAAATGGCAGTTTACTCAAACCACTTTTTAAAAGTAGTTTCTTTATTATTTTTTCCATTTTTTATACGGGGTAAATTACACTTTTCGCCCTTTATATTTGTATCGGATTGAAATGAATGCCCTTAACTTAAATAATTAGATGCACAATCCTTCATTTGTAAAACGCATACACTCTACGTTCTTTAGCACAAAACAGGTTAAAATTTTAAGTTAAGTTATATCATGTACACCTCATGTGAGGGAATTTATCTCTTTTAACACCTTGTAATTTAATCTATTTATTTATATTAAAACCAAAACTCTATCTCTCTTTAACACACCTTCTCTCTCAACAACCCCTCTCTTTTCTTCTCTCTCTCTCGTTCCAAATCATGAAAATCCCAACCGTCACTACCACCACCGCCACCGCCTAAAACCATCACCCCCTGAAACCACTACTATGTTACCATTATCCACCCACCCTTTCTCTCTCTAATCACCACACTACTAGGCCTGTAAACGGACCGAAGTTCAAGAACTGTTCATGAACTGTTCATGAACTTGTTCGGTAGAAATTTCGTTTATGTTCGTTTATCTAATAAATGAACGAACACGAACAAAAAAAAAATGTGTTCGTTTCATTAAATGAACGAACATGAACACACCTTGTGTTCGTTCATTTATGTTCATGAACATTCGTTTATGTTCGTTCATTTATGTTCTTGAACGTTCGCTTATTTATGTTTGTTTAATTTTTAGTAAATACATAAATAGTTATATTTATATAAATATTAGGTTTTCTAACTACTTATATAAATATAACTAATTAGTATATCTATGAACCCTAATTTAGATGTGTTTTCAGATGAACTGTAATATATTAGACTTGTTTGTTCAATCATGTTAATTTATGTTTGTTTATGGTTATTCAAATATGTTCACTTAATTTTTTGTTTTGTTTATGTTCGTTTGTGTTTGTTAATGTTCGTGAACTGTTCGTTTAGGCTTTAAACGAACGAACATAAACGAACACGAACATGCCCGATTTCTTAATGAACGAACATGAACAAAAAAATGTGTTCGATTATAAGTTCGTGTTCGTGTTCGTGTTCATGTTCGGTTAAAGTTACGTTCGGTTCGTTTACAGGCCTACACACTACTAAAAAGAGTTGTCAGATTAACTAGTTGAAATAAAGCCCCAATCAAAAGTAGTTTTTTGATCTACTACAGAACATATAAAAGATTACACTATATATTTTACGTATATCATAAAAAAATAGAAAAATAAACAATCCATAACAGCATAACAACTTGCAAATTAAGAAAAAAAAAACTTTCATAAAAGGTTGATTAACAATATAAAAAACAAGAAAAAAGACTACCCTCAATTCAAACTCAATAATAAACCCTAATCAGAATATGTAAAGATCGACCAAAAGTAACAATTCCCAAATCAATTTAACAAAACTATAAAAACCCATCAAAATTGAGTTTCCCCAAAAGCTGAATTGGGTACTCGTACAAATACAAATACCTTTTAATTGACTCATACATCTCAAATCTGAGGTAGGTTTAGGTCTAAACCTCCATTAGAGAGATGGGGTTTAGAGATTTGGGTGCTTCATTAGAATCGAAGTACCAACGCATCTTCCGACTCTACTGACCATCAGAAACATGCGATACTTGGTTAGATGCGATTATGTGTGACGATAAAACTGATGTATGGGATTTATCATCCTCCAGTTCGTAAACGAAATGATGTCTAGATTAATAAGTATAGGTGGTTATGGTTTGTGCTCATGATGATTGGTGGCGAGGCGTTTAGGTGGTGGCCGGTGGCAGGAGTGATGGTGGCCAACGACAGGAGTGGTGGTGGTGAGGAGATTAGGTTATAGATGGTTAGTGTTAAAGGACGTTGAGTATAATGAGTTTTACAAATAAAAGATTATGACTGTAATTATTAAAGTTAAAGAGCATCCACTGCAATTGCAATTCGACACAAACATAAATGACGAAAAATGTAATTTACCCTTTTATATCTTACATATTTTTGCAAAAAAATTTAAAAAAATTATATATAGATCGACAACTACATATATTCTTTTTTTTTTTAATTTTTACAATATAAACCTTATAATGAAAAGATATGAAAATAAAAAAATCTGATTAGTTGTTAGTAGTTTTCAAGTTTTTAATTTTTTTTCCTCATTAACCTAACAATTTATAAGGGGACAAACTTATGTTTTCACCTAAAAAAGACCTTTGATTTTAGAGTAAATTTCTTTTTGAGTCCTTGAGTTTCAGTGGTTTTAACCACTTCATTCAAAAACCAATTTTTTTTCCTATTAAGCACCTGATTTTTTCAATTTGCAACCGTTTGAGTCCAAATTTGTAACGACATTAACCAAGTCTGTTAACTTTTTGTGAAAAGGCTAAAATGTCCCTATCATTTAAAAACAAATAAAAATAGAATAAATAATATATAAACCTACACACACTCTCTCACATTACTCAAACACACACACAACTCTCTTTCTCTCTCTCTCTATATATATATATATATATATATATTTATATATAGACAACAACAACCACTACCAACATACAACACCCCATCCCTATCACCACCACCATAGAACACCCTTAACACCACCATACAACACTCTCCCTCTCTCTTTACAGACAAAAACCACCCCCACCCCCATACATCCACCACCACCACCACCACCACCAAATAACACCCTCTCTCTCGGCATGAACAACGGTGTCGGTTGTATGTTCTGGTGACGCTTCTCTATCAGATCTAGTTCCGGTTTTGTGGTGTGGGTTTAGATCTGAATATGGGAGTTGGGGTTGGGGTTGGGGTTGGGGTTGGGGGGATGACGGTGGGGTGGTGTAGTGATGTGGTGGGGTGATGTAGTGGTGCGGTGGTGGTGCTGGTGCTGGTGTTTGCAATAAGGTCTAGTGGTGAGGTGTGGTGGTGGTGGAGGATGGTGGTGGTCATGTGTGTGAGGTTTGTTATATGAATGTTTGTTTCTATATTCTCCTATATATTAATAATACAATGATCTAAACAGTAAAATTATAATAATATATATGGTTTTTTTAGTAGTTTTATTATCTTCTTTACCTTTTAAGTTAGATAAGCTTTTGTCAACCGGTATTGGTATCAAAAATACCAGTACGGTTATCGGTACATAAAGGTAAAAACCAAACCAGCCTGGTACAGAAAATACCAAAAGTCGGTATCGAATTGATTTTGAAAATCTTTTAGTCCGGGAAATTCGGTACTGCTACCCGGTACCATTTGCTTATCCTTGATCACGGGTGTCGTATGAACAACGGTATCGTGCAACTTTTTTTGTTTGATTTTCTTCAACTTTTAATGATTTCTTTTTTAAATTTCAGGGGTTGGGATGAGCTCGGTGCCAACCAATACCGAATCGGTACTGGTACCGAAAATACCAATTACGGTACCTGTATATGAAGGTAAAAAACGATAGCGAACCGGTACTAGGAACGCCAAAAGTCGTACCGAATTGGTACTTAAGATCTTTCGGTTCGGGAAATTCGGTACCGGTACCCAGTATCATTTGCTCATTTCTGACCACAGGTTTCATACGAACAACATTATTACCATACAACTTTTTTGGTTGATTTTCTTTTGGTTATCTTTTAGTGTTTTTTTTTCTATATTTTCTTTTTATTCTTGTCAGCGGTTTCCGTGCGCAACGCACTCGTAGTGATTTCAAAACACATGTAAACACAGACTAAACAACAAAAGACGTTCGCCGCAACGCGACGATAGTAAAAAACTAGTTATATATAATAATAAAATACATACAATATTAATATATATTATAATAAAACTGGTAAATGACTGAAATACTCTTCAAGTTAACAGATTTGATGGATAACGTTAGTAGATTGGACTCAAACGGTTACAAATTGAAAAATCAGGTTTGAGTTTGAAGTCAAATAGTTAAAACCATCAAAACTCAAAGAATAATAAAAGGAATTTACTCTAAATTCTATAACAAAAGTTAAACAAATTCTGAGGACTACAAAGTTCTTTGACCCCTGTTTTCATGGGCGAAGCTTTTAAGAGGCGGGAAGGGGCGGCCGAACCCCCGATTTTTTTTCGCTAAAGAGTGGAGTGTATGTAGTTTTCGTGTAGAAATTTTTGGGTATATACGTTTTCGACCCTCCGGTTTTGTAAATTTTTTTTGTCCTCCCCGATTGGAAATCACAGGCTGTTTTACCCCTGGTTTTGATTAATTTTGTTGAAGTTGTCGATTTTCTAGATATACTTCGACATTATGCTCTAAAAACATACTTTCTTGATAGTCATTTGTCTTTGGATTAAACAGAGTTGGATTACTTGTAGTGTTAGCAACAAATATTAGTTTTAGCGACATATTTTGAGAGTTGTAAGGGTAAATCCTAATTTAGGATGATAGGAGGTTAAAAATATGAAGGACAAGGTTGTCCCTTTATAACATTTCAAAGTAAGAAACGGGAGTGTCTCTCTCTTGTTCACGTGACCTTGTCTTGTCATGAAGCAGAAACACCTCTGTATCATTTGGTATTATAAGGCTAATTAGAATTGTGTCATTTTGTCCAAAACCCATTTGTGGGCTCATAACTATCCCCTTTAATACAACACCTACTTGCCTCCTACTTCATCCAATTGTTTCTTTGTTCTTTCTTTAGGAACCCCCTCCATCTTATGTCTCCTAAACCACAAGCCGAAATCCAATAGATAGATCATCATTCTTGCCCTTAATTTGGACCGTGACGTTGCTAATGACAATTAGACATTTCATAGAAGTAGTTTTGAATTCTACTTTAACTTATGTCCCCTACTTGACTCCTAGTACTTCATCTAACTGTTTCTTTGTACTTTCTTTAGGACAATGTTTTCAGAACCGGACCGGACGTTGAACCGGTCTTTTTACCGGTTCAATGGTCCGACCGGTCGGACCAGACGTAAGAACCGGAAGGTATCGAAAATATTAAAAAAATTAATAGTGTTAAATTTAAAAAAAATATATAAAAAACCGGTCCAACCCGTCCAAAAACCGGTCCGACCGGCTGGTTTCCCGGTCCAATCGCCGGGTCGCCGGCTCAATGCATTTCCAGCCCGATACCATGACCCGGACCGGCTCAACCTTCGGTTCCCGATCGCACCGGTCCGATCGGCCGATCCGGTCCGGGTCTGAATGAAAACACTACTTTAGAAACCCCCTCCATCTTATGTCCCTTAATCCAAAAGTCCACCCACATCTGATAGACCAAGATTTAGTTTGGACTTTTGACAAGTTGCTGATGACCAATTAGACAATATATATCTCTAGGATAAGTTATCCACTTATCCTAAAGGAACCCAGTATTATCCCTTTTTTGATGTAACCTTATGTTTTTTGAAATTTATAAACAAAAAATCATATTGTAAAATAAAAAAACAAGTAACATATACTTATGATACTTTTGATCCTAATTTGTTGTGATTATATTACTGTTGATAATTTGTAAAAACTAGAGAGAGAAGATGTGCATCACCAATATATATGATTATGAAACATAAATTACACAAGTGAGATTTGTATTTATACTCGTATAAAACCCTCATGAAAATCAAAATAACACTGTTGTCACTCTAGACTACAACTAACACTAACTCCATGCCACATGGCAGTATATGAGTGGAGAGATTGAGCATATAAATCAATGACAAGTAAACGAAATTGCTAAGATGACGTTCCATTGTTGTGATTGCACGGTTCCATCGTTGAAAGAAAGTAGCACTCTTACTACAAGAAATCGAAGCAATGCCTGCGACTTTTCGTCGCCGCTAAAGATCCCTGTTAAATGTGAGAAGACACAGAAAATTGATATGTAGGCATCATGTTTTGGTCTTAGCCATGATGTTTTGGGTTGTCTTGCAAAAAAAAAACACAAATAATAACAATTTAAAACACAATGTAATGTATTATAGACATGAAATATAAAACACAACTAAAATACCATGTTTAATACTTAAAACACCATACTTAATGTTCTTGGCATGATATTTTAAGTTTTAAGTCTAGAATTCATTGCATTATGTCTTAAATTGTTATGTTTGGTGTTTTTCTTGCCAAAACAACCCAAAACATCATGTTTAAGTCCAAAACATAATGACTACATGTCAATTCATATGCCAATGATGGTGAGCTCGTCTGGCTTGAGGTAGGAGGGTAATCCACATGGTGGGTCCTTCCTGGGAGGTGCCCAATTCGATCCTTGGGGGATTCGAACTTGGGTTTGGGAGTTTACTAACAAAGGTGACTAGCCAATTGTGCTGATGTTCAAAAAAAAAAAAAAAACATGTCAATTCATATGCCTTTTCACACTTTTTATGTAAAATGTCATTTTTACAGAAACTTAAACCTATATATACACATACATACATATAAATCATGCGTTTCACCTAGGTGCATGATTAGACACATGGCAACGAATTGTACTTGAAATAACTAAAGAATTTTAAGCGCTAGATATAACATTGAAAAAAATTTGTACTATCCACGAACCAAGAGCTGGAATAGTTCAGCAATATTTATAATTACAACTAGGAATTGTACCCTCATAGTTCTACGACGAGGTGAATAGGACTAGTTAATCTAGATCTTTTGAAATGAATCCTTGCTAATTTCATGTTTACACAGCTCAAAATTTCATGTCTTAACAACTCAAAACTTCATTTGTCTTCACAACTCAACAGTACATTCTTCCTTATACAATAACGATAGATATTCGATCTTTAATTAGAGTGTTTGAACATGAAGTAGTCATCTTTACAGATTGGTCTTGGACTAATCGATACAGCATGGTATTTACTGAGTCTTCAGACTCACGGACAAATAAATATTAGTGGCAGCTGTGGGGGTTTGTTCTTCTACCGACCTTACAAGATGTAATTGACTTATGGTTTACGTTGACACACGAGTATAGTACACACTGAATTTTAAGTAAACTGATTTTTTTCATCTATATATCGATGTACGTATATAACAACTGCTTTTAACTAATTAAATAGATGTCATCCATAAGTCCAACTCCAAGATCGTGTAGGAAACCCTATCATACCTTTTCAAATTGTTTAAACACTAGCATTTATTCTGTTTGTTTACAAAATTCTTCATTCAATCACTTCATGATAGCAACCCACCAGGGCGAAGTTACATCAAAACAGAGGGTAAACGGGCATCAAGCTGCGCTGCCACCCCCTTTTGAATTGCAAACCCTAATCTACCAAACACAAAACCCTGGGGCTGAACAATTGCTGTGGATGACCCGTTGGACCATGGTCCGGAATTTGATAGCTTCTAGTGCTAGAGAGCCAAATGTGTTAAAAGACAAAAGGGACAAAAACATGTTGGTAAAGGCCCATGAAATATTATAACAAGGTATATATTAGTTTATGGAAAAACTTTAAATAGGTTCATTCAGGTTTTTAGTATGATGGTACTTGTAATATTAGACCATGGGGTATGGTTTGGGTAGTCTCTTTGGGAACTACCTGTTACGTAGGCGCCACGTCACATGGGGTGGAGGACCATCCCCTTGAGGACTACCCAAGGGTGTAGAGCCCATAAAGAGAGAGAGAACAAGCACCTTTTGCAGGCTCGTCCCAAACGTCTTCCTGGAGCCGTTGGCGACGCGACGAGGGGGAGGGGGCGGTGTGGGACGAGGGGGACGACCGGCGTCGGTGAGGGGACGATCCCCACACTCCTTGGTCTTATGAAATCCATCAGATGTTTACCAAAATGCTTCATATACTATAGATTAAGCTTGATCTTCAAACTTTTTATTACTCTTGACGTAGTTTTTATACCTCTTATATTTTTGTTGTTTTCCAAATAATCTTCACCCTTGTAAACTTTTAATGGCTTTTGCATCTTTAAGAAACCAGCCATCCATTAATTAAGTTACCATGACAAGACTATACATACCATTTTGGATAACACAGTCATTAGACGAGAACGATATAAAATGACTATGCATGATAAAGATGGATTGAGGCAATTAAAGATTATGTGCAGCAATTAAAAAAACGTGGATTGAGGCACTAATGAGGATAAAGTTTTCACCATGAGTTAGTCAAGTGTTTTATAAGAGCCAAGGCCGGCCCTAAGAATTTGTGTACCCTGTTCGAGCTTGAAAAAACGTGTCCTTAGTCCTTGACGAAATTGGGTATTGGACTCACTAAAGGTCTAAACCTAATGCCAATGGACTAATAACTAATCTAAACCATAAGAATAGTTTTGTAAGTGGACCTATGTTGGTGTTTAATATGGTTATACCCTATTAAAAAGAATTCTTTTACATATATTTATCGTTTTTTTAAATAACTTGCCCTTCGAAATATCGGGTCCTGGCCGGTGGTCCTCTCCGCAGACCCTCAGGGCCGGCCTTGCTGAGAGCGGTCAACACCAAGTCTCTGTTCTCTTCCCCATACCAAATTATAGGAAAATTTTAAGATTTCATTTATTTTTACGGGTTAGGGGTTTAAAAATAAGAGGGGTTTAAAAATAAGAAAGGTAAGAAACCACAAGTGTCCAATGAAGAATCAAGTGAGAAAAATAATTTTGTCTAAGACGAAAAAAAGAACATGCAAATGTAGGTCACATTCCTAGAAACATGCATATGCAAGTCACATGCTATCCCCCATTCGAACGTCTTTTTATCTTTATTATGATCAATACCATATTGTTATACTTTTCAAAAAATAAAATAAAATAAAAAATAAAACCCAGTTGCGTATTACAAAATGGACATAACGTAAAACACAATGGATATCAAACTAAAAACATAATGGAAAATAGACCAAAAACACAATCGATGATAAGAGATAAAATACATTTGACGACTTGATTGCATGAACAAATTCCTTACTTGAGATGTAACCACGATTACTCTTAAATCGTCGCATTCACGTTCATCCACCTTGATGGGGGTGGGACAGAAACTTAATAAATAGTTTACATATTTTATAAGTTAAAATAAATGAGTGGGTGATAGAGTCAAGTTGGAGTGTGTTTTTGGTATAACGAAAAAATCGAAATCATCAATTACATATTTCTATTAATTAAAAGAAATGGGTGGGGGAGATAAATCTAAAAGGGAGAGTCAAGGTGGGGTGTATAACGAAAAGATCGATAAACATACATTTTTTTTCTTTTTCTTTTTTACCTTTTTAAATAGAATTTGTAAACATACTTTCATATATGAGAGAAGTATTATTGAGCATCGTTATTTAATTTTCTTCTTTTGTTTTGCCCCTTTTTTAACGGAAAAGAAGAGCGTTTCAACCATCATGACATCTGGAGCTATGGCCAAGGTCGATTACTCGACGTCGTCAGCCCCTTGGCTCTCCCTAGGGGTGTTCATGAACCGATTCGATCCGATCGAGAGTCTGCTCATGCTCGGATTGAATTACAACCGATCCGATCCGATCGAATCGGATCGAATTTGCAAAATCGAGCAAAAAAGTTATGCTCATGCTCGGATTGAATTTGAATCGATCGGATCGTTTTCGCTCGGTTTTTATCAAATCCTAACTAAAATCGAGAGGATCGTTTTCGCTCGATTGAATTATAAGGCTGAGTTCAACAAAAACAAATCCTAACTTAATTAAAACATGTCCAACATTTTACTAACAAAAGAAATACATAACTAAAATCATGATTCTAAAAATGTTCTTAACAATATCAAGAAGCACACAATAAAGTGCGAAATACAAATTGTCATTTAGTTCAAAAGCCATAAACTTCTTCTTTAAGCTTGATCATCTCCATCCACAAAATTCAACTTCAAATCAACGTATAACCTATAAACACAAGCATTAATTATTAATAAAAATAATTCGAGCGAAACCGAGCGATCGGACCTTTGCTCATGCTTGGATTGAATTTGAATTGAACCGATCCGAGCGGCTCATTTACAAACTGAGCGGGAATCGAACGAGCATTTTTCGAGCGGCTCATTAACAAACCGATCCGAGCGGCTCTCCCAGATGCACGGAAACCCAACCTTTACTTGTCCGATGACACGACAGTGGAATAATCGGTAAAACCTCGTCTCCCATTCAAGACGAACCGGCGCCACCCGTATTCGCCTTCACCTGGATGCCGCAGAAAATAATGGGGAAGTGAGAGTCGAACCTTGGTCACAAGGAACACCAAGTCTTTCCTCAACTACTCCACCATTATCTTATTTGCTTTGTTTTGACGTTTTAATCTTATAAATTTAAATACATGTCATGTATCTCGAGCTTATAGCTATTTAAAAAAATGAAATATTTCTTTAACATTATAAAAGTAAATATTTATAATCAATTTATATCATTGTGGTGCTTCACATGCTAAATACAAATTTGGATCTAGAATTCCGTGAAAGGCCGGTAAAGAAAAATAATAATATGTGGTGAGTCGTCCCTTGGTTCTTCCAAGTGTTAACGAATTTGCATAAATAAAAAAAAAACTATGAAAGAGCCACCAAACTCAAACCGTTAACTTTTGCTTGTGGAACCTCCATTTATCTTGGGATTTATTCGTCATTCTCCTTTTGATCAAGAAAGCCTTATTCACTCGAATATAAAAATTGTCATTTATAAAATAAAATGATATATTGTTTTAAATTATTTAATAATACTTTTTTTAGATACTAGCTAGACACTATCCATTGAGAGAGAGATAACTTAAACTTAAAGTAACTACAATCATAATTCATAATTGATGGAAGAGAAATTATCTTTAAAAATCATTTGTGAATTTTGACATGTTCTAAAGAATATTATAACATATAAAATCAAGAAGTTTTCTCTTTTGCGGCCCATGCAAAGGCTATACATATCCTAGCGATGAAGAATCGTTTTTGGATGAGCACAAAATCAAATATAATAAAGAGTAAATTACGGTTTTGATCCTTATGGTTTAGTGATTATTGTTATATTTTACAAAATTCAAATATCTTACAATTTATATATCAAGGTTTTTATTTTATTGTTGTTTCGGCAGGGTCGTTCCAATGTTTTTGGAGGACATAAGTGAACTACACAGTCGGGGCCCTATTGAATTGGTATAAAGAAAATCAACAATTGAGATTAAGATTTGAGACATTGAATAACCACAACGATGATTTTTCCTAATGTCAGCCCTAATTTCGCCTAATCCGCAATCAATTTCACATTGGTTGCTCAGAAAAAGCCGCACATAAAAGTGGTTGATGTGCTGCGGTGCCGCTTTTAGATTCTGAAATGAAGCGTGCACGGACAATGTGGACTCCTAGAGTAAAATCCTAAATCATGGGCCTAGAAACGTTGTTTAAATGGGCCAAAACAAGTATAGTATATGAAAAAAATGGAGGGTCTTGTTTTTTGGTGGCCCTAGGTCTTAGCCTATGTTAATAAGCTTAACGGGTTGGCCCTGGGTTTCGGTCCACCACACTAACTCTATCCTAACTTATAGTTAATTCCTAATCATATAAGAGGCATATGTGCTTGATATTTTGGTAATTTACCATTCAAATGAAAGATTAATCATTTTTTTCAAAGGTACATATATGTCCTATATTAAACTATGTAAAAAAAATACAATTTCTTCAATTAGTAAATGTTCAAGTATACGTAAAATATAGAATCAACATCATAAAATGAATGTAAATATCAAAATAGCGAAAATCTAACTTGATTACGTAATATATATATATATATATATGTATGTATGTATGTGTTAGATAAATTACCATAAAAATGTAAGTGAAACGTAATATATATATATATATGTATGTATGTATGTATGTATGTATGTATGTATGTATGTATGTATGTATGTATGTACGTATGTACGTATGTATGTGTTAGATAAATTAGCATAAAAATGTAAGTGAAACGTGAAGGGTCAATAGTTTCATTCAAAATCAACTAGGATTTTAAAATTACTAATTAGTTTATTATGGTATCTGATTTCATAATTTTATTAAGGAAATATTTAATTGAATTACTAAAATATATTTTGTTTAGGAAAGATTAAATTTAATTACTAAAATGTAGGGATTAGTTATGGTAACTGATTTTTTAAAGTTAATATCTAACTAGTTAAAAATAATAATAATTAAATTTAATTGGCTAATGACAATCCTATCCTTTTAATCTTAAAAAGTAATCAAGGGTCAAGATTGGTTCGCTCTTAAGAAGTTATTCATTCTTGAACATAATCATATATATATAGGGATGAAGTAAAATAGGAACCGCCTTTAAATGCGAAAACCGTAGGAACCATTATCCACCCTAGATCTCACATGTATGAGTGGTTGAGATTGAATTGTTTAAGTTTGATTTGTCTTGTTGTGATTTTATTGATTAAAAAAGAATAAATAGTACAACAAGGGTATTTTTGAAAATTCGACTTGTGTACTATTCCTGTCAATTTGTCAAACTGACAATCAAACATTTTAGACTATATCACTCTTTATGTCAACATTAGTTACGTTATCTATTAAAAAATAATTAATTATAACACATGATTTTTTATAAAAATAAATTACACTATGTATAAAAAGAAAACGTCTTCAATCTCTAATCGTAATCTTCATTTTTGTTCGTTATCCTCGTCATTTGAACGTAAAAGCCCCAACACCTACGAAAATCAAAGAAATAAACATAGCGTTTACATTTCACAAACGTTTGAGGAGCTCGGGCCGGCGATCAGGGACGTAAAAAACATTTTTTTATCATGTGTAATAAAAAAAACATTTTTTTTACATTCGACACCGTGCGCGAATTTTTTTTAACATTCGACACAGTGCACGAATTGTTTTTACATTCGACAACGTATGAGAAACAATTTTTTAAACGTATGTAAAAACTAAACATTTACGCGTGCCATTTTTACATACGTTTGAAAAATAGAATTACGTGTGACGCTTAGAGGAGCTCGAACCAACGATCAGGGGCGTAAAAAAACATTTTTTTCTCATTCGACGACACTGTGCGCAAAAAAAAATTACATTCAACAACTTACGTAAAAACATTTTTCAGACATACGTAAAAACTATTTTACGCCTTCCGTTTTTACATACGTTTGAAAATTAGATTTACATGTGACGTTTAGAGGAGCTCGGGTCGGCTATCAGGGGCGTAAAAAACCTTTTTTACGCACGTTGTCAAAACATTTTCTTATTTATTTTTTTACATAGTGGTGTTCTCATACTTAGTTCGTGTAAATGTTTACGCACGTTGTCAAACTTTTTTTACGCACATTGTCAAAACTTTTCTTATGCACGTTGTCAAAACTTTTTTCTTTTTTGTTTTACGCACGTTGTCGAATGTTTTTTTTTTTAAATTTGTAGTGCAAAGTCATCAAACGTTAACGAATGAAATATAAATTCTCAATAAACATATAAGAAAAATATAGCTTGCATTTTATAAAGAACATTATGTCAGAATTAGGGAAAATAGAGCAAAAAGAAATAGATATCATTTTCGATAATTTTGTATTTTCTAATAAACATATAAGACAAATATATTTTGCATTTTATAAGAACATTATGTCATAATTAGGGAACATAGAGCAAAAAGAAATAGATATCATTTTCGATATTTTTGTATTTTCTAAATTACGTAATACTTTTGTTGTTTGAATTTAAAACCTAAGATACTTTTTCACATTGGTTGCTCAGAAAAAGCCGCACATAAAAGTGGTTGATGTGCTGCGGTGCCGCTTTTAGATTCTGAAATGAAGCGTGCACGGACAATGTGAACTCCTAGAGTAAAACCCTAAATCATGGGCCTAGAAACGTTGTTTAAATGGGCCAAAACAAGTATAGTATATGAAAAAATTGGAGGGTCTTGTTTTTTGGTGACCCTAGGCCTTAGCCTATGTTAATAAGCTTAACGGGTCGGCCCTGGGTTTCGGTCCACCACACTAACTGTAACACCCCAAAAATGGGTTTGTTAATTATACTAGATTAACAAAAAATAAACGGGTAAAATACCATAGGTGGTAAAAGTAAACCCGGTGAGTATTAGGATTTAAATAAATAACTCTAATATTTATTAAAAGGATGATAAATACTTTGATAAAACAAAGTATATAAAAGGCCCGAGTTAACGGGACTTAAAATAAAACGGGTTATGAACAAGATAAAATAACTAGGAAATAAATAACCTAGTTAATTACAAGTCTTGTAGTTATGTGAAACTTTGGTTAAAACATGTTATATGCAATAAGGGTAAAGTATAGGGGCCAAATGTAGCAAACTTGAAACAAGATTGTTAAATAAAATATTAAACACCAAAACACACACTTAAAGTGTGTGTTCTGGTCGAAAGTTCCAGAGGAGCCAGAGCTCTCATCTGCAAAACCCTATCAAGCTAAAATTCAAGAAATTGAAAGGCCAAATCAGTTCCATATTAGTGATCACCTAAGTAAATGGATCACAAGGTATGTTAAATTTCATCTTTTGGTTACATCTTAGAATTTTGATGAACATGAGAAATCAAAATTTGAACCTGATTGATTGATATTTAGATGAAATTAGTAATGAAAACATGCCTAGGAGTAAACCCTAGTCAATAACTTGTTGGATTAGTGTGTAAATTATGAAATTCATGATCATCCATTATGTGCGGTTAATGGGTTTTGTAGAAACATGATGAACATTAGAATCATGATTGTCAAACTAGTGTTAATAGAACTCTATGAAGTTAGTTTTGATATTGAAGTGTTAATTAGACACTAAATTGGAAAAAGATGGTAAATTGGTGAAATAACTAGTCATGAAAATTGATTTTTCAAAATTTATGAAAATCATGCTCATTAGGTGTTTGATATAATGCCTAAGAGAAAGTTAAAATGTTGAAATTTTGAGTGAAACACATATTTGGATAATAAGGCAAATTAGACGAAATAAGAAGCGATAAGGGTTCTAAATAGGATGTTGATTTAGAATTAATTCCACACATCATATGGTTAGAGATAGTTAACTAGTAGAAAGTTAAACTAACCAATGACGAAGTCGAATAGTGTTTTCGACATAGAAAATACGTAAGGTGGAATAGTTATATTTGTTAATGACTAATCTAACCACCTTGTAAATGATGACGATAGTTTGACGCTTAACGAGCTATGTGACAGCTTGGGAAAAGAAGCGGGTCAAACAACTCGAATACGCGGAGAAAGAGCGAAATCAGATGAAAGGTAAGTAAAGCTTACGCCCCTTTATATTATTTACAAAATACATATTTGCAAGTATTTTATATGAATTCTATAAAGTGATTGGAATATGATGTTCCAGCACGATTTAATGCGAGTCGGAACAAGGGAGAATGGTAAGAAGCCATGAATTATGGTAAAAAAGGTAAAATGGTAAATTAGTCATGTGATGATGAACAAATAAGAAACAGTTTTTAAGTAAAACAAGTTCAAGGAGAAAACCGGGTTAGGTTTAAGGGGTGAAATGGTAATTAAATACCATCTCATATGGATGAATGGTCATTTAGACTAAATGGGTCAAATGGTGTTGTTAACACCATTTGACAATAACATCTGATAATCGCTTGTTGAGTTTTGTGTTCACAGGAATTAACATAAGGTTCGCGTTACTATTAACTAGTGATTAATAGTGAAAGGTATTGAAATGGGTCGATATTATGACCCGAGCCAGGTACGCATGAATAAGTTATAGTTAAAAGTGTGATTTTTGGTCAAATAATTAGTGAGAGCCCTTCGTCGTAAAATTAGGGACTTAAATTGACCAAAAAGCCCTTGATGGATAAATCGGGCATACGACCCTTATGGGTTGGTTAGAAATTTGTATTATGATTATGAAATCCTTAGACACGAAAAAAAGTAATAGGCATAAACTTTCGTGGGTCAAATGCCTAAGAATGAGTCATTGCGTAAAATGACCAATCGAAGGGTAAAAATTCGGGATAAGGGGTTCATTATGTTAAATCCACCACAAAAATAGTTGTGGTGGAATATAAGTAGTTATTTAAATATGGAATGCGAAGTGCGAAAAGAGAATAGCGAGTCGATGCTTAAATGCATAAAAGATCCTCTAAACGGGTCAAAACGAATTATGTGCAAAACTTGGATATTGGCCGCGTAAGTCACAAAAGTTATGAATCCAAGATAAATATTTTGTGTTAAATACATTGGTGTATGATTTATGATTTACTAGAAACAAGTTCATGATTTTTAAACACAAACGAGTCAAATGCGTAGAAACTAAATAAAAAGCCGAGGGCTTAGAATCCAGAAAATTTTTAATCCGGATGTCGGATTTTAACTCCATGTGATGGAGGATCAAATTACGATCGCACAGGAAAAAGAATCGCGTAAAACGGATCAATAACGAATAAGTTATGGTCGTTTCCGTAAAAAACTAGTGTAGCTGGCAAAGTGCAGGTCCCAGAAACGGACCTGCTGGAAAAGGGTCTCCATCGCGCCACGCGAGGGAGCAAGGTGGTTCTGGCGCGTGGCATGACAGAGCCAGTTTCTGAAAAAATGTTTTTTTTTAAATTATTTTGCCTCGTGAACTCGTTTAACCATGTTTTAAACTACGTATGACTAATTCAATTCATGTTTTATGAATTGTAGGTATAATTTACAGTACCAAAGAACGATCAAGCTCAACGAAGAACCGAACACGATCAAGTTATAAGCTTCCGCACATTGTTAATCGTTATTTTTAAACGACGAATTTAGTCACATTATGTGGTATACTTGAAAATTGTAAAAGTTTTAATTAATCCGTATTTTACAATGTACTTGTAATTATAATTACATGATTATGTTCGTAATTTAAAACGAAATCCGCTTTAAAATAGTAAGGGTGTTACAAGTTGGTAATCAGAGCTCATGGTTAAAGAGTAAAGTGTGTTAAGTTCGAGGCTTGATCGCAAATCCGGTAAGTACATGTATATAGTAATGGTTTAGTATGATTAAAGTGTTGTGAATAACACATAGGATTATCGTGTAATACACGTTATCCCAATTAAATCTATCAAGGATCGATATAGTTAACGGAATTACGTGCGTTGACACGTATACCGGAAAGCCTCGTATTATAATATGGGCGATTATTGATGTCAACATTACTAACTTTTGTGAATGTTTTAATTGAAGGACACTCGTATCTGAAGATGACGAGAGTTGAACGAATTGCGGATATGACAGTGAAACGGTCCGAGGTATGACGAGTAGAGCATACTCATCAAGGACCTAAATCACGTAATGATCGCGAACAAGGAAAAAGGCATGGAAGGCCCGTTAGGGCAAGCATTACCAGGTGCACGTTTTAAATTTAATCGCACAAATACCAATATGCAACGAACATGTAGAGAATGACTATTGCATACATAGAATAAAACTTGGAAAACCTGAATAAGACACCTATTCGGGAAGAGGTTTCCAAGAGAAAATTTAGTAGAAAAATGCGTTATTCATGATTGTGAATAATGAAACAATAATAGAGTCAAATTATGTGGAAACTTGGACCGGGGGGGGGGGGGGTGTAATATTCCAAGTGGAAAACTCTCAATATAATGCTATTGAGAAAAGTAGCGATCACAATAACGAGTGTGATTATATAATAGTTCAATAAAAAGGAAAACATTCTATATGTTCAAGAATGACACGGGTAAAACTAATGATCGTTAAATAACAATTAAATAAAGTTTTACCAACTAAAACCATGAATATGGGAAGAATTAGAGGCGTTACATACATTGGGTGTAATGTGAAAATTATAAAAAGGTCATGTGTGTCATGTGTTAATCGCTTACTCTGGCCAAGTAAGTAGTGAATACATGATGTCATGAACTTCTTATGACGGACACATTTACGTCCGATGTAGTAAGGACGGGGTGAGTAGGACGAATTAAAAAGGTACCCAAATGAATCAAATAAGTAAGATGTTTGATGGTAAACGTAAACGCAAGTCGGATGACGGAAGCGTATTACGTTAGAATAACGAGCCCGAGAGAAGGGACAAAGATTAAAGTGAATGAAAATACAAACCAACTAATGTGAATGCTAAGGCATAGGGGATAAAGTTTGACTGTCATAAGTGATGAAATTCACACAGACAAGTCAAAGGAGTAGAATAAGGAATAAAAGACTTGGTTGAATAAAAGCAATGAAATTCGCTAAGACGACCAAATAAACCAGAACGAAATTTTAATGCATACCGGAAGGGTTGCAATAATAGTGACTTCGGTAAAATACCCGATTGATGGGTAGGGATTCATGTCACACCCTCAAAATCCACAAGCGGAGTATTACCGCGAGGTGTGTGACTGACCAGGATCATACCACCAATCATAATAAACATTAAGTAAGTTAAAGGAAAACCATAGCAAAATAAACGTTTAAAGTTCACCAAACCAAAGTCCAAAACCAAATTTAAAAGTCAGCGGAAGCATAAGTTCAAAACCAAAATATCAGTTTAAAGTTTCATAGAGTTTCTCATGAACACACAGCGGTTCATGTCCCATAACGACTCCTTCTCCAATGCAAGCTCCAGCAAATAACCTAACGACCTGCAAAGCATGTGGTAACGTGTCAACAAAAGGTGTACTACAATCAAGGAAAGCGGGCTGAAAGAATGGGTGTACTACGGAGTTTCACCTTCAACTGTTGAAACGCAACTTCCTGAGCAATCCTTCGAGCTAGAGTTGCGAGGGTTTGTGTATACGATCAAGGAAAGCGGGCTTCGTAATGTTAAAAGTCGTTCGTTGGAAACTAAACATAAGGTTATTTGTGTTGTAGGGGCTCCATGGTAAAGTGTAGGTATCGTTCGGATTCCTACTACTTCTTGGAGTAGTTTCAGATGTCATCAAAGAAAACAAGTGGCATATCTGTCAATGTAGGCTAAATTCAAATGTCGTGACTGGGAACCTACCTCAGTCGTATCGAGTTCTAACGACAGTTCTCGTGATACCTCCATATCTGTAATATTCATGGCCCATTGCTCCTAGAGTATCGTTCGTAGAGAGTAACTCCTCCAAGCGAGAGTTCGCGAAGAATGTTGTTAGGATAAGGATCATAGAATTCGAAAAGTTTATCACGACTGGATGTGGAAACAGGTCGATGTGTAGGCGTTTAAGAATCCGTAGTAGGGGTTTACCTGTTGTCGAGGGTATAAATGGTCGTACACAAGTTGCATAAGGTTAAAATGAAGAACGCCGTTTGTCGAATAGAGGTGCCACGTTGGTATATTAAGCATAACAAGAATTAACCAGAGAAGAATGGTTGTCGCACAAGTTTGTAGTGTTAAGGTTCGCTGAAACTTCCGTCAAAGTTGTTGGGCTTGCCCACACGCGAAGGAGGAATAATTCACCTTGATCCATGAATTTAGATGAGTTTGCGATTTATCTAGTCGGTAAGCAACCAAATTCGAAGGTGTTTCCTTAGGTCGTGTGAATGAATCTGAAATATGCCTGTGTAGTCAAGAGGTTTCAAAGAAAGGACGTGAAACATGTTCAAGGGGGTACGATCATATCAACAACACACCACCATTCTCAGGGTTTCAAGAAGTGATCACCAATGATCGAACGTCGAGCCTTCCAAATTCTCTAAACTATAATGAGTTCGTATTAGTGTCTCTGCATGGAGAAGTGGGGGCGTAGTGTCACTGTGGTAAAGGATTGATGGTTTTGTTTAAGTCAATAGTAAAAATTGGGCATAGCATTAATTAACAAGTATAGGTTGGTACAAAGGCTAGTGAAAAGGTTTCACATAATTAAGATAAACCATCGTAGGATCAAAATGCGACTCTTGTAGTGTAAGGGGGAAAGGGGTGAGGTAAATGTGTAGTTCAATGTGTCCGTCTGTAGGTTGAGTAATCCGTATCCCGGTCCTCGAATGTCTCAAAGACTATTCCATTATTAGGAGGCATCCACTTGCTAAGTTGGGTATACGAAGGTGTAAATCAAAGTAGAATAAGAATTAACCACCCAACAGGGTAATGGGGTAATCTTGTGATCGGTGGAAATCGTGGTATGGTTGTTAGCATTTCGTTATATCGGTTGCGGATCAAAGAAACAGGAGGTTGGTGATGTTCATACGAAGAATTGAGTGAAAACAAAAATCCAACACATAACCGAAGAATTTCGCTGACTATTCCGTTCTCTAAAGACAGTTCCAGTAATGGTAGATGGCGGCAACGACATGAAAGAAAAGTTTGTTGCATCATGGTCACGTGAGTATATCATTGGTCCAAAACAGAGTGTGAATGATAGGGTTTCGAGTTGTACAACAAAAAACGCGTGTAACTGTGACTGCTTCGTTTCTGGTGACGACGACTAGTGGAGATGATGGGGTTTGTTGACATGGACGCGTGGGTATACTGTTCTCCTAATTCCGAGTTCGTTTGGGCCGGCTCTGGTCTACGTTAATGTTGTCGTGCCAACCGAATGTATGGAGGGTTAGATCTGAATTCTAGCTGTAACGGTAACGTCATGTCGAGACAATCGCATGAATAGATAGAACGCATAAAACGGTTATCGTAGTAGGGTGAGGAGAAAACAGGAAAAGAATTTGATCACTACTTGTTAAGTTTCAAGTAAACAGTTGAGTGTCAAAGCGAGCACACTAGGGCTAATAAAGGGCAACATGCTACTACGTTAACTAAGCATACCATAAACAACGCACCATGCAAATGTAACTAACAAGTAGGTAACATAAACATAGACCATACCATCTAAAGTGTTGAGCCTTGCACGTGGAGCGAAGTGTCGTTGTGGATCGTTGAGCACCGAACAGGTTATTGATGTGTGCAAAATGCAACATATAAATTACATCAATTGTGGCATAAAACTAACCCTTTTTTAGTACTAATGTTGGAAAAAGTGTGTTTTTGTCTTCCTTTTGTATTTTCAGGATTAAAAGAGCTCAAATGAACAAAAGAAGCAAAAAGGCTGCTAAATCTAACATAAATACAAGAAAAGGAACAAACGTGGCATGCCCAGCCTCCCCGACAACATCTTCCCAAGCAAAACAAGAGAACAGAAGGCTGAACACTCCCCGTGCTGAGTGAGCACGGGGGCGTGCCCAAGTGTCAGCAGAAAAGACAAAGCTGTAGAAGCTTCTATCAACCACCACGGGGTCGTGCTCAGCGGACACGGGGCCGTGGTCAACTCTAAGATTCGCAGAATCTGAGGAAATCTTGATAGTACAGATACGCTTCTGCACACAGGGGCGTGCCCAGCGGACACGGGGGCGTGGTCAACTAATACAGACAAACTGCAGTTAATGAAGAAAGAGAAGGAAGGTGGACACGGGGCCGTGCCCAATGGACACGGGGTCGTGCCCGAGCTGCTGTTCAGGCTATAAATAGGGGTGCTTGGCTCATTTGCAAACCATCCCTTGGCACACCACCTCTCTCACACTTCACCCACCACCCACCACCATCACAACACCATCATCCATTGTCCATCGTAGAGTGTGTGAGTCGTCTCGGGATCCAAGATTGATCGTAAGAGTTCTTGATAATCAAAGGCCATGTTTGCCTAAGTCTCTTACATCACTTGGTGAAGACAAGTGTCTAGTGTAATACTTTTTATTTTTAATCTTTTCGCACTTTTTACTTGGTTATGTATTAATGACTTTAATAACTAGTTTCTTATGTTGAAGGTGATTCTTCCTTATCGTTTGTCCGTGGTGTCTTGGCATTATTTTACTGTCTATATAAAATAAAAGATTTTCACCATTCATATCTCCACGGTCTATATGGAGATATGTTGGCTACCTGGTCGGGGGTTAAGGGAACGGTTTGGTAAGAGTCTTGCCTTGTTCAGTGTATAGATCCTGCAAGGACCTGGGTCAAATTTAGTAGGACCTCCTTCAATACCCACCGGTATTGGATGGCGGGGGTCCAAACTCTTTGATCCCCTCATATGTAAGCTACTATTAATACTTTAACCCGGCTATTTAGGACTGTATCCCTGCTGACTCAGACTACTTAGCCGAGGGTAACGTCACCTCCAAAAGAGGGGCCTACCATAATATGCATTAATAACTTAATTAATTATCTTTCAATAATCCGACCCTTTAGGATTGTATCCTTACTGACTCAAACTACTGGGTTGAGGGTAACGTCACCTTCAAAAGAGGGGCCTACTACAATAACTAAGATAATCTCTTAAAAAATGCAAAAGTGCGGAAATAATCAAAGGTTACACTAAACACGAGTCGGAGCCAAGTGATTCATCTTGTCTATCTGTTTTTATTTTTATTTTATTTTTCAGCATTTTAGTTAGTTTTTCTTTTTCTTATTTAAAACCTTTTTCTAACTTTTGATTTGATTAGACGTTGAGGATAAACCGGTACTAAAAGCTCTTGTGTCCTTGGACGACCTCGGTATCTTGCCAACACTATACTACGCTCACGATGGGTGTGCACTTGCCCATATGTGTGTTTAGTGTTAGTAAAATATCGTGTTTTATAAATTTAAAACTTGACTAACGTGTAAAAAGGGCTTAAACTATACTTAAACTTATATACACACTCACACACATCAAGTTTTTGGCGCCGTTGCCGGGGACACAAGGATTTTAAGAAAGCTTAAAATTGACGGCCTAATCAGTTTTTCAAAACTTTTTCAAAACACGCGCACATTTTTCTGCATTTTAGTTTAGTTTTTGCATTTACAGTAGGTTGAACACGGGCCGTGCTCACTGAACACGGGCCGTGCTCACTGAACACGGGCCGTGCTGCATATTTTTCATAAAACACCCAGATACAGAGCCTGAACACGGGGTCGTGCTCACTGAACACGCCCCCGTGCTCAACGAAATCAGTAACTTTAATTAAAACGCCCATATACAGATTCTGTACACGGGGCCGTGTCCACTGAACACGTGGCCGTGTCCAACCTCTGTTTCCGTTTTCATTTTTGTTTTCTGGTCTCGAGACGTTGTTGTGGTCTGCTGAGTGATTCTTATGGATCAATACTCAGGAGGTTCAACTACACCTATGAGGAGGATGATTATAGGGAAGACTATTGCACTAATTGTGGAAACCCGCACTCGGTCCAATATTGTAACTTATTTCAACCATCCACTTCATACACCTACTATGAGGAGCCCAGGTATGAGCCATCAACTTCATACACATCCTATGAAGACCAAAGGTATGAACCTTCTCCCTCATACTCATATTTTGATGAACCGTATGAGCCTTCATACTCATGCTTTGAGGAACCAAGATATGAGCCACCACCTTCGTATGCTTATTATGAGGAACCATGGCGTGAACAACCCACCTCATATGAGTATTATGAAGAACAAAATTACGACCCTTATCCATCATATACTTACAATGAAGAACAATGGTATGAACCATCTACTTCCTATGAGTATTATGAGGAACAAAGGATCAAACAACCGGATTCAAGCTTTGAAAATCCCGATCCTTACTCTATCACCGAAGTGACCGATAGGATATTAGAACACCTTAAAACTATCGAACGCTACATAAATGAATCTCGCGCAAGGGAAGAGGAGTCCCGCGCAATAGAAGAATTAACTTGTAATAAAGAAGAGATAGTTGAAGAGGTAAAAATGGAAGAACAAATTAGTGAGAAACCGACACATGAGTTAAACAACGAAAAAGGTGAGTCCGTTAATGTTCAAAATTCAAGAAGAGTCTAATTTTGAAAAAATTAATCTCTTGTCACCTTTTTTTGAAAATCATTGTTTAGTACCCACTCATGCTAAGTTTTTAAAAGAGTTAAACACTAACACTAAAATTGACGAAACGGTAAGTATTAAGTTAACTAGTGATCAAACTTCGCTAATAAAAGAAGACCCATTTGAAATCAACATTACACCGGTTCCATGTTTTTTTCAAAATTCATTTATTAGTAACGTCACAATTGATAAAGATCTTTGCGTTAACATAATGCCCAACTACATTTTCGAAAAATTAAGTATTAGTGATTTTTCTCCACTTCAAATACCCATTTTTCTATCTAATCGGAAAGTAATAAAATCAATCGGTGTAGTTGAGGATGTCTTGGTTCAAACAAATCAAATGGTAATCCCAACCGACTTTGTCATCCTCGATGACGCTCCTCTAGTGTTGGGACGACCCTTTGTAAAAACCCACGAAGCTTTGAAAAACCGGAAGTACAACAATCTATCTATTCAATTAGGGGCATTTAAAAAGAGTGTCGATCTTGAGCGGTCAATGAAATGTCCATTCGGCAATAATGACCCCCTAATTGAAGATGAAGATGAACCACCCGATACAAGTGAAAAGATTGACCACTTTGTTGAAGAAGAGGTCGCCATAGAACAAACTTTTAAAGTTCTTGAACAAAATGAGCAACCCAATAAGGAGTCTCCTAAAGACCCACCTCTTGAGCTCAAAGAACTTCCAAAAGGTTTGGAATATGCTTTTCTAGACAAAGATGGTAAATCACCTGTAATTATTTCGTCTAAATTAGGTAGTTTAGAAAAAGAAAAATTAATTAGACTTTTGAAAAAACACAAAAATGCGATTGCTTGGAAGCTTGTAGACATTAAAGTAATAAGCCCTTCCATGTCCACGCACAAAATTTTAATGAATGATGACTACAAATCAATAATACAACCACAACGTCGAGTAAATCCAAATGTTCAAGAAGTGGTTAAAAACGAAGTCATCAAATTACTTGACGCCAGACTTATTTATCCTATCTCGGATAGTCCTTGGGTAAGTCCCGTACAAGTAGTTCCAAAGAAAGGAGGTATGACGGTAATAACTAACGAAAATAATGAATTAATTCCAACGAGAACCGTCACAAGATGGAGAGTATGTATGGATTATAGACGATTAAATGAAGCAACGAGGAAAGATCGCTTTCCTTTGCCCTTCATTGATCAAATGTTAGAAAGATTATCCAGTCATAAATTTTACTGTTTCTTGGATGGTTTTTCAGGTTACTTTCAAATCCCGATAGCACCCGAAGACCAAGAAAATACAACCTTCACATGTCCCTATGGAACTTTTGCCTATCGACGCATGCCATTTGGTCTATGTAATTCGCCCGCAACATTCCAACGTTGCATGGTGGCCATCTTCCATGACATGATAGAAAAGACAATGGAAGTCTTCATGGACGACTTTTCTATCTTTGGGGATTCATACGACCAATGCCTCGATTACCTTGAACGAATGCTATCCCGATGTGAGGAAACTAACCTCGCCCTTAATTGGGAAAAATGCTATTTCATGGTAACGGAGGGAATAGTACTCGGTCATAAAATCTCAAGCGAAGGAATGGAGGTTGATCGAGCCAAAATAGACACTATTTCTCGATTACCACCCCCATCCTCCGTTAGAGCTATCAGAAGTTTCCTAGGGCTTGCCGGATTTTATAGGCGGTTTATCAAAGACTTTTCTAAAATTTCAAGGCCTCTAACAAAATTACTTGAAAAAGATGCCCCTTTCATCTTTGACAAGGATTGCAATCAAGCATTTCTAACCCTAAAGGAAATGCTAGTCAATGCACCTACCATGATAGCGCCTGATTGGAAATTTCATTTCGAAATCATGTGTGATGCAAGTGACTTTGCAGTTGGAGCTGTCTTGGGACAAAGAAAAGAAAAGCATTTTCACCCAATTTATTATGCTAGTAAAACACTTAACGATGCACAAGAAAATTACACAACAACTGAAAAAGAGTTACTAGCTGTGGTATTTGCTTTTGATAAATTTCATTCTTATCTTGTTCTTTCTAAAACTATAGTCTATACAGATCAGGCAGCCATTCGATATCTCTTCAAAAACCAGGACGCAAAACCACGTTTGATTCGGTGGATTTTACTCCTCCAAGAATTTGATATTGAGATCAAAGACAAAAGAGGAGCTGAAAACACCGCAGCAGATCATCTTTCACGCTTAGAAGACCCAGCTTTGGAGGCAACCACGGACGAGCAAATCAACGAAAAATTTCCAACGGAGTCCCTAGAAATGGTGGAATACAGACAAGAACCATGGTACGCCAACTATGCTAACTACCAAGCTAGCGGTATAGTCGCAAAAGGTTGGCCACATCATCAAAGAAAGAAATTCTTTGCTGATGTAAAACACTATTTTTGGGAAGATCCTTATCTTTTCAAAATGTGTGCCGACCAACTCATCGGACGATGCGTACATGGTAGCGAAGCACGAAGAATTCTCCGCCATTGTCATGAAGGTCCATACGGAGGACATCATGGTGCCGCTAGTACCGCACGAAAGGTATTTGATTCAGGATTTTATTGGCCAACCATTTACAAAGACGCCCAAAGTCTTGTCAAGACATGTGATGCTTGCCAAAGAACAGATAATATTTCTTCCAAAAACGAAATGCCACAAAATGGCATTCTTGTTTGTGAAATTTTTGATGTGTGGGGACTCGACTTTATGGGACCTTTCCCATCGTCAATAGGAAACAAATATATACTTGTGGCAGTAGATTACTTGTCTAAATGGGCCGAGGCCGAGGCACTTCCAATGAACGATGGAAGAGTCGTGGTAAGATTTCTGAAAAAATTATTCTCTCGTTTTGGAACACCTAAAGCATTAATAAGTGATAGAGGTACCCATTTTTGTAACCATCAACTTGAAAAAATCTTAACAAGATATGGGGTCTATCATCGGGTCTCAACAGCATATCACCCTCAAACAAACGGACAGGCCGAAGTGGCTAATAGAGGTTTAAAACGAATACTTGAAAAAACCGTAGGGTTAAATAAAAAGGAATGGGCCAATAAATTAGATGATGCTTTATGGGCTTTTCGAACTGCTTATAAAACAACAATATGTATAACCCCATATAAGCTCGTCTATAGAAAAAGCTGTCATTTGCCAGTAGAAATAGCTCACAAGGCCTACTGGACAATTAAAAATGTAAACTTAGATTTAGAATTTGCTGGTAGAAATCGATTATGTCAATTAAATGAATAGAAGAATTAAGGAATTATGCATACTCAAACTCTGAAATTTATAAGGAAAGAATGAAAAACTTGCACGATAAACACATTAAACCTAATGAATTTCGAGTAGGAGATCAAGTTCTATTGTTTAATTCACGACTTCGATTATTTCCTGGTAAATTAAAGTCTAGGTGGTCAGGACCTTTTTCCATCACCCATATTTTCCCACACGGTGCAGTAGAAATTAAATCTCGGAATGGACCTCCATTCAAAGTCAATGGCCAACGGCTGAAACTCTATCAAGGATTCATTGAGGATGAAGAGGAAGAAATCTCGCTTCAAATGGTCGAAGAATGAAAGCATCAACATCATACCTGGTAAGTTACGAACGAATGGGTTGACATCTAAATCGGTAAGTCTTCTAACCAAGTTTCTGGGAAACAAAGGGCACTCACACTAGCACCTAAATTTTTTTTTTAACTTTTGCTCGGCACGAGGCCGTGTCCGCTGGACACGGGGCCATGTCCGCGTGACTGTCGGGATAAAACCCCTTTTTCATAACAGTTACTTCATTCCACACGCCCCGTTTCCCCAACAACGCTCTGGTTCAGGCGATTTTTTTGTAAGATTTCGACGTCTCCTCTACTTCTAACAACATCAAGGTATGATTCTATCATCATTTGTAGTTCGATTAAGCATTTGCATGTAGTTAAAACATAAAAAATTTTGGGAAAAATCTAGGGCTCTTGAAGTTCATCCGGATCGAACCTCAAATTTTTGCATAAATCTATTAGCATTAGTTTAGATTAGTGTTATAGGAAGTAAATCCATTGGTATTGTTCATAGATTTGCCCGATTTCTCACAAAAACCACAAACCCTTATTTTTGAACCGAAAAAAGATAAAATCGAAGGGGTATACAGGTTTGTTTTGGGAAAAACGGCACTTGGGGTTTCATTTTCGGGGGAAACCGCACCTATTGGACCAAAAATTTTCAAGTTTTTGAAACCGGGTTGAAAAATGAAGTTTTTGAGTAACAGACGCCTGGACACGGGGTCGTGTCCGCTGAACACGGGGCCGTGTCCAGCTAGCTGTTTTCAGTTTTTCCGAAAATTTCACTGTTTCGTGCTAACTTTTGGTGTATTCTTTCAGATGTCAAAGAAATTCACAAGGTTCAAGCAACTGAGCAGGAATCTAAAGCAAGATACGATGTGCTTCGAACCCGACCGGAAGAATACCCAAGACAAGTGTGCATGGATCTTTTAACATTGGTGAACCAACTTGACCGGCTCAACAACCTCGTTACAGGCCCACTAAGAGTCGCCCTAACCACTCGACTTCGCTCGGTCCATGAGTACAATCTGGAATTCTACAGCACATTTGTGTTCAATTTAAGGTGTGACCCATTTGACCATGATGGGGTGGAATTCCGATGTGGGGGGACTAAGTACTCGATCTCGATGGCACAGTTTGGGTCGATAGTTGGGTTGTATCCGGAGGAAGATGCGGGTAATGAAGAGAACACCGGAGGGGTGCGAGAGTTGGATGAAAACGAGCGCCAAGACGCTTGGGCTCAAATTGGAGAAGGGCACTACAACCCGAGCAGCACTAAGAGCACTAAGCTGAGGGACCCACTTTACCGTTACATCCATAGGGTCCTCACTTACTCTCTTAGCCAAAGGCATGACAGTAGTGGCGTTGTTGGGTTGAGAGATCTGGTGGTCCTTCATTGCATTCATAACCGCAAACACCTCGATGTTCCGTAACTCTTGCTCCGAAACATGCATTGGAACCGGCTTGCTACTCCACCAACCCCTATCTTCTTCGGGGGGTGGATTTACCGTCTCTTCAAGCACTTCGTGAACATGCCAAGGTCCTTCCAAAAGAGCCCATGGTCGGGAAGAGTGGACATACACATCTGCCGCTCCATGAACTTGATCTTTGAAGCCGAAGACGGGTCGGTTAGCTTCCAAAGAGTCCAAGGGCATGCATGGAACCCGCAAGAGGCACTCGTCCTTCACGCTCCACAACATCATCAGTACCAATACCAGCCCCATGGTGATCCGGGCCAATCCTCCTCACAAGGAGGCGGTTTTACTAACTTCCAAATTTTACATGATTTATTGCAGGAAAACCTCATGTGCACCAGGAACACCTATAACATGTCGAGCAACACGTACACCCGGGTCGGAGCAATTGAGAGAAACATATCCGACATTCAGAATGACATTGGGAACATCCGGGAGTACATGGCGGGGCATGGAGGAGGAGATGATGATGAGGACGAGGACATGGACTAGGCAGGAGGAGCGGAGTTAGGAGCAGCTGGTTGGTGATCCCACAGGTTAACCCTCTTTTATCTTGAACAATTTCCGGCCTGCGTGCCGTGTGTTGAACAATTTACTTTCCTTTAACTCTTTTTATTTTCTGCATTTGTTTTTCTTTTTAACTTTATGATGTGGATGTTGAACGATGGTAATTTAGGATGCTTGCTATGGTTTGGTGTAGTGTTTATTGATAAAACAGGTACATACGAGGCTTAGAGTACTAAATATTAGTACTACTAAAGCCGGAGTAGGAAAAACGAAGCCAGAAACCTGTTTTTCACCTTTGCAGATTGTCCACACGGGGTCGTGTCCAGCCGACACGCCCCCGTGCCCACTTCCCCAGACCTGCTGTTTGTTTAAATCTGCAGACCTTTTCCAGACACGGGGTCGTGTCCAGCCGACACGCCCCCGTGTCCACCTTCTGTAAGTAATTGTTACTGGCACTCTGACCACGGGGTCGTGTCCATCCGACACGGGGCCGTGTTCAGACGCCCAGTAACAGAAACTTTTGCTTTTTCACACCTTTTTACACATTCAATCAACCTAAAAACTTATTTTTGGGACACATTGAGGACAATGTGTAATTTAAGTGTGGGGGGATGCTAAAACCTTGAATCTTGCAAGTCCTAATAACAAGCCTTACACAAAACTCTATTGGAACCGCTAATCACCCCAATTTTTTTTCCAAAAATTTTCATTTTTTTTTTACTTGTCTAGGTTTAATTTGGGAATCTCAAGTTCTGAAAAGGTTATATTTTTACAAATTTACAACCGATAGCGTCGTGATAAAAAGAACCGACATAAGAAAATTATGAAACGGCATGACAAGCTTAATTAAAATTTGATTATATATACTTGATCGCATAAAAACCCATTCCCACAAAAAGTGAGTTTTGAGCCTTTATTGAGCATTCAAATATATATCTTTAAACTAAATGCTCATTTTTCGTTTCTTGTGTGAATAGCCGCTTGGTTCTTACAACTCTAGAACTTGCCACAACGATACATTCCCGGTCCTTACCAACTTAAACCCGAGTAAGTAAATGACGGAGGCATTAGGACTAACCCTTTTTATTTCTACATTATTATTTTTTTTACCACCTACCCAAAATCCCCCTAGTTCACCCCTTTGAGCCTAAACCTTTTCATTTCATAACCCAAAACAAACACCCTTTCACCCACCAAAACCCTTTTTATTTTTAACCCTTTGTTTTAGTAACAAGCTCGGTTTTTCTTATGACTAAAAAAAAATTGATGATGAAGCAAAAGAGAAATAAACAAACAAGTTTATCAAAAATAACTTTGTTTGAATAATAGCTTCATCAAAATAAAAACTTCAAAAATAAAAAGTCTTACGAAAACCGACGCTTTTTACGCCTTTCGCCCTTTTTACTAACCACTAACCCAACCACCTACCTTTAACCCAAGCCTAACCCTTCACCCCAAAAGTCCTCTTGATATTTACAAAGGTGTATAGTTAAAAAGGAGGAGGATTGATTGCTTGGCAAGCTTATGGTAGGAGTAAGTTCCATGCCGCTCTCGAGTGATCCACTAAAATACATCTTCGGCCGAGTGTTGAGTGATCCCCCGTGAGGTATGTGAACTTGTATATAAGTGAAATTTTATAAAGGCATGTTATGCCCTAATAAGTAATTTATCTTATGAAATGTTTTAAATAAATCATGAAGAATAGGATTGTAAATAAATAAAAATAAAACTTAATAAAGAATCTTGGAAATCCCGACACTCTACGACAAGCCCAAAAACCTTCTCTTCTACCCATTCCATTTGTGAGTGTAAAGCCACATTATAAAGAGTTTTTGCTTGAGGACAAGCAAAGATTCAAGTGTGGGGGTATTTGATGTGTGCAAAATGCAACATATAAATTACATCAATTGTGGCATAAAACTAACCCTTTTTTAGTACTAATGTTGGAAAAAGTGTGTTTTTGTCTTCCTTTTGTATTTTCAGGATTAAAAGAGCTCAAATGAACAAAAGAAGCAAAAAGGCAGCTAAATCTAACATAAATACAAGAAAAGGAACAAACGTGGCATGCCCAGCCTCCCCGACAGCATCTTCCCAAGCAAAACAAGAGAACAGAAGGCTGAACACTCCCCGTGCTCAGTGAGCACGGGGGCGTGCCCAAGTGTCAGCAGAAAAGACAAAGCTGTAGAAGCTTCTATCAACCACCACGGGGTCGTGCTCAGCGGACACGGGGCCGTGGTCAACTCTAAGATTCGCAGAATCTGAGGAAATCTTGATAGTACAGATACGCTTCTGCACACGGGGGCGTGGTCAACTAATACAGACAAACTGCAGTTAATGAAGAAAGAGAAGGAAGGTGGACACGGGGCCGTGCCCAATGGACACGGGGCCGTGCCCGAGCTGCTGTTCAGGCTATAAATAGGGGTGCTTGGCTCATTTGCAAACCATCCCTTGGCACACCACCTCTCTCACACTTCACCCACCACCCACCACCATCACAACACCATCATCCATTGTCCATCGTAGAGTGTGTGAGTCGTCTCGTGATCCAAGATTGATCGTAAGAGTTCTTGACAATCAAAGGCCATGTTTGCCTAAGTCTCTTACATCACTTGGTGAAGACAAGTGTCTAGTGTAATACTTTTTATTTTTAATCTTTTCGCACTTTTTACTTGGTTATGTATTAATGACTTTAATAACTAGTTTCTTATGTTGAAGGTGATTCTTCCTTATCGTTTGTCCGTGGTGTCTTGGCATTATTTTACTGTCTATATAAAATAAAAGATTTTCACCATTCATATCTCCACGGTCTATATGGAGATATGTTGGCTACCTGGTCGGGGGTTAAGGGAACGGTTTGGTAAGAGTCTTGCCTTGTTCAGTGTATAGATCCTGCAAGGACCTGGGTCAAATTTAGTAGGACCTCCTTCAATACCCACCGGTATTGGATGGCGGGGGTCCAAACTCTTTGATCCCCTCATATGTAAGCTACTATTAATACTTTAACCCGGCTATTTAGGACTGTATCCCTGCTGACTCAGACTACTTAGCCGAGGGTAACGTCACCTCCAAAAGAGGGGCCTACCATAATATGCATTAATAACTTAATTAATTATCTTTCAATAATCCGACCCTTTAGGATTGTATCCTTGCTGACTCAAACTACTGGGTTGAGGGTAACGTCACCTTCAAAAGAGGGGCCTACTACAATAACTAAGATAATATCTTAAAAAGTGCAAAAGTGCGGAAATAATCAAAGGTTACACTAAACACGAGTCGGAGCCAAGTGATTCATCTTGTCTATCTGTTTTTATTTTTATTTTATTTTTCAGCATTTTAGTTAGTTTTTATTTTCTTATTTAAAACCTTTTTCTAACTTTTGATTTGATTAGACGTTGAGGATAAACCGGTACTAAAAGCTCTTTTGTCCTTAGACGACCTCAGTATCTTGCCAACACTATACTACGCTCACGATGGGTGCACTTGCCCATATGTGTGTTTAGTGTTAGTAAAATATCGTGTTTTATAAATTTAAAACTTGACTAACGTGTAAAAAGGTCTTAAAATATACTTAAACTTATATACACACTCACACACATCAGTTATAGTCTGGTTTTTGTCAAAAAGATTTTTCCCTTTTTAAAACCGAGTTCACTATAACCAATGGCTCTGATACCAATCTGTCACACCCTCAAAATCCACAAGCGGAGTATTACCGCGAGGAGTGTGACTGACTAGGATCATACCACCAATCATAATAAACATTAAGTAAGTTAAAGTAAAACCATAGCAAAATAAACGTTTAAAGTTCTCCAAACCAAAGTCCAAAACCAAATTTAAAAGTCAGCGGAAGCATAAGTTCAAAACCAAAATATCAGTTTAAAGTTTCATAGAGTTTCTCATGAACACACAGCGGTTCATGTCCCACAACGACTCCTTCTCCAATGCAAGCTCCAGTAAATAACCTAACGACCTGCAAAGCATGTGGTAACGTGTCAACAAAAAGGTTGGCGAGTTCACAGTTGGTTGTCTGTTTTAATGTTGTTCCAAAAACCATAAGTTGTTAAGTTGTTTTGAAAACCAAAAGTTATCCAGTTCCATGTTCCCAAAACCATATACCGTGGGGGCTACCCCATGTTGTAAACCACTAGACCCGTTACCATATCGACTACTGACTTAAGTCATGTTTATGTGCCCTACGTCAATGTCTATCATCATTGACAGTGCCTAAGTACATTAGTCCACTCCCGTCCTCTGCGGCATGGTGTGAGGCTTATCAGACCTAATAACGCTATTTAACTAATGACCCGTTCGCCAATGGCCCGGCGATTAAGTCGATATAAAAATGAGGGACTTCATGATAGAGTTTTGTCTAGTAAGTTTAAGGTTGTTGTCCTACCCAAGGAGGACCGAGGTACGTATTCTACCCAAGGAGAATACGCAGATTACATCCCACCTAAGGGGGACAGTTGTTACTTAACCCATTCCGATTACATCCCACCTAAGGGGGATAGTTGTTACTTAACCCATTCCCAAACCACCGGGAATCCCATGCTTTGACGAAAGTGTGAACTCACCTTTGGTTGCTCGGTTGAACTCTTAGAATAGCTAGCGGTTAGAGTTGGTCAATCACGTCCTAGTATGATTACCATTTAGTTTATTAATGATTTCAAATAAAGCACAAAGTTCCTACACGCATCTACCACATAACATGCACTCACTTTAACAGTTCACGCCCATATAAACGTTCCACCTATAACTACTCAAGAGCAAGCATGCGATATTGCACATAAGACTTTCATTGACATATAACAAGTTAGATCATTCTCAGATAACATACCCGACATTTAGACACGCAAATCACTACTCATATTGTTTCAGCTTTAACATCCAAAACTGGACTGTTTTCAGGTATTTTAATAAAATAGTTAACTTATTCCAAAAATTCCCAAATTTTTACAGAATGTTCTAAACGGTCTAGATATTATTGTGTAAAAATCTTGGGGTCCAATTCCTTACCAATTATTTTATAAAAATCATTTACCAGTTTGCAATCAGATTCATTTAAAATTCATCGTAAGTCCACGGAAAAATTCATTTAAAATTCATCGTAAGTCCGATTGACGAAATTCCTATTTGAGAATTTCAACGACACCCGTGGCCATCTACTGTACAAATTTCGTGACCTAACTCTACCCATGTTTCAGGTTATGATGAAAAATATAACACACATTTTCTGCAGAAAAAACGCAGCTTTTGCTGTTGTACAAAACGGACCTTTAAAAATAGCAAACGACCTCAAAAAAATATGATTCTAGTGCCATTTGATTCGTTTTTCGAAAAATTATAATTTAGTCTCCAGAAAATCAATTTTTCGATTTATAATGGTCCGTTTACAGCCAACTAAAGTTGGCTGTTTTCCTCAATCAGCATGCAGTTTTACAATTTAATGACACGGCTGTTTTCATCAATCAACATGCAGTTTTACAATTTAATGACACCAAAACGCGTGTAAACGATCCCAACTCTTCCTAATAACAATTCACAACAGGTTAATCATCAATTACCATCTAACCATACCAAAATCACAAAACCCTAGCCGTAACACATCATGATTTAAAAAAAAAAAACGCAGCCAACAAACATTTACGCATACATACTATCAATTACTTCAACAAATCACATACTTAACCGAAATAAATCATGTAACATCAAAACCCTAGCATGTCAACTAAAAATCACAGCCATGATTTTACCAAAATCACACCAAGAATCACAATTCAATCAAGAATACTAACCTTGGAAGAAGAGAAGGGATTACACGGAAGTGAAAGGCGAATCAAGAAGCTGAATCAGGAGCTAGGGTTTGATTTTCACGGGGGGGGGGGGGGGTCTCTTCTGGTCGACGATCACAAGGGGGTGAGTTAGGGTTTCTGTTTTTGATTACTTATTCCCAAAGTCTCCTACATAATTAAAATCTAAGAGAGTTGGGCTAGTGGGCTAGAAGGAAACAAGAGAGCATGGGTTTGGGCCCCAATTTTCGCACCAAGGGAAAATGGAGTGGAATTTGGGCTTGTGTGTGGCGAAAAGGGGGAGGAGGGGTGGGCTTGGGTTGGGTTTTTAATAGGTAACGGTTTCGCACAAAGTAACGGTTTTCCAAGATTCAAGAAATATCTAAATTAAAACGTTTCATATCACAAAGTACTATAATACAACACTTCGTTTCACAAAATAACATATTCCAATATTTCAATTTCAGGTTCCAGTTTCACACATTACCAAGCACACAATCGTTCAAATAAAATCAATCGCCAAATTCAATTCATGTAACGTTCATACAATTACATAGTAAAACAAAACGTTCAGGAAATTACATGAGTTGTCACAATTCAGAAGTATGCGTAAACCAAGAGACGGGAATGCGAGTTAAAGGTCAAAAGACTCGGATTGAGAGTTATGACTAAAAGATGACAAAATTTTGCAAAAAATAAAATTTGAAAATTTTGTTCAACTGTTTCAAAGTTGAACGGGTAGGATAAAGAATGAAGTTTGACATTCACAAGTAATGAAATTTCATAAGAACAAGTAAAACGAGTTAAATAAAGAATAACGTCAGCTAATGTAAGTAAGCGCGAACCGAATAAATAAAAGCGTGAAATATTAAGATAAAAGAACCCGGTTAATGGGTTGTAAATAAATATAAGAATAAACCGGATAACAATAAGCAGAAAACAAACCGACGTGTAAATGACGTAATAAGTCATAGAGTCGAAGGATTAGTTTAAAATGGAAGCGGATGTAGCCGTAGACTACGGTCAAGGTCCATAGAATTCAAGAACGAAAACGAATGATTTCTAAACTTAAAAAGGGTGCATTAACACCGAAAGTATATTTTAGAACGACATGAGTAGAAGATGAATCTACGGGATCATCACAACCTTCAGGAATTATAAGTAATGTTAAGGTCTACGAGACCAAGAAGACCTTTGGGTCGCAAATAGAAAGAAACGAACTATTGGGGTCTCGCTTTAAAAAGGTAAAAAGGTGAAAATCTAGATAAATAGCCTACGAGGCGAAGTGAAAGAACCTACAGGTCATTTGGGTTAAGCGTGGGAACTAATTATAATTCCATGCATTAAATAATAACGGAAAGGAATAAATCCTTGGACTTAAAATTCTTAGAAATAAGAAAAAGATGTAAGACAAGGTGAAAAGAAAACGTTAAACTAAAATTCAGTCTTAGTGAGAAACACTGTTTTAACAAATATGGGTATTATGAGAGAAATTAGAAAAGGGTTAATATTAAAGGATTTAGGTCTTAACATCGATAGGTGTAAAAACGATACATTCAAAAAGAAGATTCTCGATGATGGAAGGTTTATATAAACTTAAACATGACGTGATGTGATCACGGTCAAGAAAAGTAATATGAAATATAACCACGTTATAGCGTGAACTATGAAATGAGAATAATAAAAGTTTGTAAGCCTCGAGAAGGCAAAATGGATATACCTGAGCGAAGGGGTATAAGGTAACCGGTGATTAATAAGTCTAACCGCCAAGATAAGTAATTAATAGAGATAAGGGACATAGGATGAAAGTAACGGCTCACGGGGCCTTACACGGGAAAAGCGCATACGCTTCGGAACCAAAAAGACATTACCATACTCTTCTAGTAAGATTATTGAATCCGAGCAATGCTCAAGTAATTACCGAGACTAAGTCCATGGGGGTTAAACCTAAAGAAACACGTAAGAAAGGTTTCGGGGATGAAACCTCTTTAAGGGGGGAGACTTGTAACACCCCAAAAACGGGTTTGTTAATTATACTAGATTAACCAAAAATAAACGGGTAAAATACCGTAGGTGGTAAAAGTAAACCTGGTGAGTATTAGGATTTAAATAAATAACTCCAATCTTTATTAAAAGGATGATAAATATTTTGATAAAACAAAGTATATAAAAGGCCCGAGTTAACGGGACTTAAAATAAAGTGGGTTATGAACAAGATAAAATAACTAGGAAATAAATAACCTAGTTAATTACAAGTCTTGTAGTTATGTGAAACTTTGGTTAAAACATGTTATATGCAAAAAGGGTAAAGTATAGGGGCCAAATTTAGCAAACTTGAAACAAGATTGTTAAATAAAATACTGAACACCAAAATACACACTTAAAGTGTGTGTTCTGGTCGAAAGTTCCAGAGGAGCCATAGCTCTCATCTACAAAACCCTAGCAAGCTAAAATTCAAGAAATTGAAAGGCCAAATCAGTCCCAAATCGAAATCCGAGTTCATACTAGTGATCACCTAAGTAAATGGATCACAAGGTATGTTAAATTTCATCTTTTGGTTACATCTTAGAATTTTGATAAACATGAGAAATCAAAATTTGAACCTGATTGATTGATATTTAGATGAAATTAGTAATGAAAACATGCCTAGAAGTAAACCCTAGTCAATAACTTGTTGGATTAGTGTGTAAATTATGAAATTCATGATCATCCATTATGTGCGGTTAATGGGTTTTGTAGAAACATAATAAACATTAGAATCATGATTGTCAAACTAGTGTTAATAGAACTCTATGAAGTTAGTTTTGATATTGAAGTGTTAATTAGACACTAAATTGGAAAAAGATGGTAAATTGGTGAAATAACTAGTCATGAAATTGATTTTTCAAAATTTATGAAAATCATGCTCATTAGGTGTTTGATATAATTCCTAAGAGAAAGTTAAAATGTTGAAATTTTGAGTGAAACGCATATTTGGATAATGTGGCAAATTAGACGAAATAAGAAGCGATAAGGGTTCTAAATAGGATGTTGATTTAGAATTAATTCCACACATCATATGGTTAGAGGTAGTTAACTAGTAGAAAGTTAAACTAACCAATGACGAAGTCTAATAGTGTTTTCGACATAGAAAATACGTAAGGTGGAATAGTTGTATTTGTTAATGACTAATCTAACCACATTGTAAATGATGACGATAGTTTGACGCTTAACAAGCTAGGTGACGGCTTGGGAAAAGAAGCGGGTCAAACAGCTCGAATACGCGGAGAAAGAGCGAAATCGGATGAAAGGTAAGTAAAGCTTACGCCCCTTTATATTATTTAAAAAATACATATTTGCAAGTATTTTATATGAATTCTATTAAATGATTGGAATATGATGTTCCGGCATGATTTAATGCGAGTCGGAACAAGGGAGAATGGTAAGAAGCCATGGATTATGGTAAAAAGGGTAAAATGGTAAATTAGTCATGTGATGATGAACAAATAAGAAATGGTTTTTAAGTAAAACGAGTTCAAGGAGAAAACCGGGATAGGTTTAAGGGGTGAAATGGTAATTAAATACCATCTCATATGGATGAATGGTCATTTAGACTAAATGGGTCAAATGGTGTGTGTCACACCCCGACCGCGTAAAACAACGAAACCGCGGTGGAAACGTCGGGGAGTGGAGCGACAGAATTATTGTTTCACAACCATGGATTCAAAAAGTTTCGTTTATTGAGTTATTAAACATTTACATTGTCTTGACATTAAGTTAAAACACAACCACATCGTCTATCATTTGTTATTTAGTCACTAAGGCTTTGCCAGTCCTAAGTGAGCATGCATCCTATTCGCAATCAACATCATTCAACACCACCTGAAACATATGTAAAAATAAAGTCAGCAAAGAAATGTCGGCGAGCACATAGGTTTTGTGTGAGTGTCAGATTCATGGCTCGTTTATATGTTGAAATAACTCGTAGAACTTCGTTAATCGATATTAGAAAACCTTGTTTTGTAAAACATTTGTATTGTAGAATGAATAACCAAGTCAAAACAGATTGGTTATAGTTTATAGAACCTTGATGCCATGAATCTTAACTCAAAACATTTGTTTATGTAAACCAAATCGTAAATCGTTCTCGTAATAAAACTTGTATAGTTTATATCGTTTAGTAAACATCGTTGTATGACATCGTTTAAAATCGTCATCTAAGTGAAGTAAAGAACGCCACGAAATGTAATATGATAAAAGCACTTATATATAAGAAGTACCAGCGGTGTATCTACCATGCCTTTATCATGTTACACCCGTCCCGTTATCTAATCACATACCAAAAACCCATCGTTTAAATCGTTTAACTCGTTCTCGTTATAGACCATCGTTCATTTGTTTAAATCGTTCATAATCGTTCAATCATTCAAAGTCGTTCAATCGTTCAAATCGTTCTCGTTTTAATTGTGAAAACTAACTTTTGGTCGTCTCGCTTATAACATTCAAACCTTCGTAACTCGTCCATCGTTCAACTCGTATTAACAAACCACCATAGGGTAAGTTAACAATCAACAGGTTCAGTCGTTACCCACATAACCCCCACACATAACCATGGGTGTAGTCTGATAACGGGTTTTGTCAGATCCTATGGTACCATAACCTAATACTGGTCGGTTCGGCCAAAATTAATGAATGTCATTCGTTATGTAAATAAATCCAACAAGTTCGTTCACATTATCGAAATCATTTTGTTTAATATAAACCATAGTATTCGTTTTTGAAATCATCATTGAAAGCATCGAAATCGTTTAACACATATGAATCACCCCAAAACAATTGAAAATAGTAAAATAGGGGAACTATGTACTCACTTCGAAGTGCAAAAGTATCCTTGATTAAATGAACTTGCAAAGCTCGAGTAAACCAAGGAATTCAAGTAGCACCTAGTAATCGGATCCCTAGTTAATAAATAAACACCTAAATCGGAAGATCGGGTAGAATGAGGTCTTGTAAACCAAATGAGTATTGGAACTCATGTGATATGGTTTAACAAAGCCTATATTCTAAATCAGAACCTATCCTAAGTGCTTTCGACCCGTAACGACCCATTAAGGTAGCTTACGCTACTTTAACGCGTCGTTCGCGCAAATGCATGTTCGAGACACCTAACTAGTCCTATGACAAGTATTATATGCCCTAACATCTTTAAATATGTTGCATAATAAGTTTAAGTGACAAAAATTAAGTTACATATGCTTAAAATCCAATTGTGCATGAAAAGGGCATTTTGGTCATTTTCCTAAGGCATATAAACTACCTGTCATACAACTAATTAAACTAAGTGACCATAAGGTATAACCTCGGAAGGTTATTCCCTACACAACTATGGTCACAAAATATGTTTGCTCGGATCCTAATGATCGACCAAACGGGTCGGGTTCGAAAGTCTAAGCGGTTGTCATGACCGCTTGACTTATGACCCTATACAAGCACTAGACTAAAAGTGACGAGCTAAACATGTTAAAACATGTTTAACTAAGTTAGAAAACAGGTTTGATATCAAAACAAAGTGTTTTGATACCCGAAAATAGCTTCGACGTAAAATACGCATAAACACGTATTTTGACCGAAACTTTGACTCGTCACTTCGACTAATCGACGTGGTAATCAGTAGGTATAGTCACAAGGGACTATAACCATCGTGATTACGCTCACGTTGCAAAGTTCAAACGAACTTTGACTTGACCAATTCATGGTCAAAGCAGAAAGTCAAACATTGTTTGACTTTCATGCTTGAAAAGCATAAACAAGCATGAAAGAAACTTACAAAAGGTCCAAGCAAGGAAGATTTGATTCAAAACACTCAGGTATGAAGCATAAACTTCAACTTAGAGCAGAATTGAATCAAATGTGTGAGGAAGAATGAAAAGGGCCTTGCTATTTATAGATTTCTTGAACCATTAGGATCATTCCACTTGTTTCTAGGCTTGATCATGGCCATCCACTTGTTGGAGACTGATTTCGGAGCTTGCTAAACCATCAAACATGCCTACAAGATTGAAAACAAGCAAAGGAAACAAGGTGCAAGCAGCTGGGTTTTAACCAGAAAGTTTCTGCTGGTCTAGGACTCCTTTACAGACCGTAAGAGGTCCCATACGGTCCGTAAGGACCCTTGGTGCTGGCAGCAACTTTGCAAAATTGGCAGAACAGGCCCCTGTGTCTCCAAACTTGATTTTCGACGCGTTTAAGCCCCGTTAACCCCATTTCAAGGCTCTTAAATGAAGTTAAAGTATAGGGAACTTACAATATGCTTGAAAACATCTCGGATGTTGGTTCGTTTGGTCGTACGATTGCGGTTTTCGGTTAATTACGACGGAATCGTAATGGACGCGAAAATGACCCAAATTGCGATTCGTCGCACAAATTTTCATTCCAATTACTAAAATAAAATATTTTAATGATTACAAAAATTTTTGGATGTCCGGATATGGTCAGAACGCAAGATATGCGCGTAAAGGCATACTTTGACAGTTTTGACGCTTTTAGTCCCTATTGATCAAATAAGTTTATTTTCGCATACCGAACCCCTCAAAGCCTATTCCTAAGCTATGTAAAGGATATTTAAGGTATGTTTAGCTCATGATCAAGTTTTGGAATGTTCGTTATAGTATGAATCAGCATAGTTTCGCAGTTTGACACAAATAATCCCTGTGATTGAATAAACTTGTTTTCGACACACCAAACCCTCCAAAACTTATTTCTAAGTTATATGTCACACCCCGATATTTCCAAGTATTACCGGTGGGCCCGGTGGGGAGTATCATGACGTAGTTGATATCTTCATGGTCAATAATCACAGTTTAATGGACAGCGGAAGTCTAAAATAATATTACAAACCGAATTGAAAGTATAATAAAATATTACACAACGGTTGTAAGTAGATCCACAGGCGGATCTAAAACAGAAAGTAAAATGTTGTTCAACAGAATTTAAGTATTATAAGCTTGCAAGACTCTTTATTTAATACTCAGGAGTTTCCAGCCCATTACGCGTAGTACCTGCACTTAATCTTTTTGAAAAATACGTCAGTTTACACTGGTAAATACAATTAACTGACTCTTTTGAAAAGTGTTTATAAAATTGGTTTGGATGCACAAGGCATAAAATATTTTATAACTTGGGACAATTATTTAAAAATAATCTTGTATACAGATTTATATGTTTGTCGTCCGTTCAGGGCCCGGTTAGAAGAGCCGAGACAAGATTAATAGACACACCACTAATATAATCCCACGGCGAGATATCCTCAACAAGTGGGTATATCTTTTTACATACGCAACTGTCAGGTGTATGCCTACACCCCGTGCTTAAGTCGTGGCCATTTCAAATGAATGAGCCGAGGATATCCAGGACACGGTCATTAACCCCCCAAAGGCATTGCATCAAACAAGACAGATTAAAACGGGTTATGCAATTTATTAATCACAATCCGATTAAATGATTTCATACCCGACCAAGCGGTATTATTATAATACCGTATCCCAAGCCCGTATAAGGGAAAATAAGTTAAAAGTATTTACCTGAGCTAAAATATAATTTTATTCTTAGCCGTATACCAAATCAGCAAATACAAGTAGCTTTTACTGGGCTCCTAATCTAGAACGAAGGTTTTAATAACCTATTAGATTCCTAACGGGGTCTTATTTAAGTTATAACTTAGACCAGTTAGTTTTAGAGAAAGGTTTGCGGTTCAAAACGCGAGATTAAGCGATGACCGGATTAGAATGTGATTTAGACCCCAAAAAGTATGAAGACTTGTATAAATTGGGTAGACTAAATACATTCTAGATTTTGAAGTAAAAATGATAAGGTTTGACCCGTTTCGGCTAATTTATGCAAACTAGTTACATAAACCGTACCGAACACATATATGCATAATGGGTAACCGGATGAATCATGAATAGGTTCCATAAGTTATTATGCTTAAAATATGTTGTGATATCAGCAGGATATCTTCCATTATGCCCAAAACGAATTTAAAACCAATTTAAGCCCCGTAAGGGTATTTTGGTCATTTTTAAAGTTTATAAAAGAGGTTAAATAGCAATCTGAGGTTCTGGTCTAAAATAATAAGTAAAAATATTTATTTTTAACAAGTTACATCAGTAAGATATCATATATATGTGAAATTTATCATTTATGGCCAAACTATGCACCGTAGGGGCATTTTGGTCATTTCACATATGGTTTAAGGGTCAAATTTGGAAATCTGAGTTCAAGACTTAAACTTACTGGTTAAAGTGTAAAAATTTATTTTTTAAAATCATTAGGTAACAAGTCTTAGGTGCTAAATATGGTTTTAAACCACACTATGCGCCTAAATCGCATAAAAGTCCGTATTTGACGATATTCGGGTTGTTTAAGGAAATCTGAGATTTTGATCAGTCTCAACTGTTTAAAGTATTTTATTTAATGCATAAAATCAGTAGAAAAAGGTTTGACATGCAAATGATGCATAAAACTCATTTTATTAATGAAAAGGGCGTTATCGTCAATTACCGAGTCCATGCAAGAACTCTATGTTATGGTCAGTATAAAATTTGGCAAAAATCCCAAAATATTATATCTTAACAGTGGGTAGCAAGTTTGGTGTCAAAAATTGGGTTTAAATATGATTTATACTGAAAATGCCATTTAATTAACAAAAAGCTTTTGTTTTACGATATCGTGCATAACGTTTATTTTAGACCAGAAACGAATGTCAAATTTTTAGGACATACTTATAATTCAGTAATAAAGATTTTTGTCCTCTCACATTTTCAAAAATCTCGTTCTAATGATAAAAGGGCATAATGGTCAATTTTAAGCAAATAACGGAACATGCATGTAATCTATGATTTCTAAGGAACCATGTAGTATAACTTCAGAGAGTTATACTAGTATATAATATGGTCCTAAAGGAATCCTAAGGCATAACTAAACTAAGCTAAATTGGGTCAGAACTGAAAGTCAAAGTAAAAGTCTACTTTTGCGACTTTCAGTTGCGAAAGGAGCCTAAACTCAGAATTGTCGGGTTGAACATGCCTAAACATGTTCTTATATTAATTACCAAGTTATTTAAGTGTTAAAACATGTTCCTTAACTTCCGCATTATCAGTTATGGATTATTTTGTAAAAACTGACCCGTTTGACTTTTTGTTCATAACTTTGACCCGACAATTGACTGAGATAACGTGATAATTAGGAGGTCCCCTTTTAAGGGTTTATTACCTACATAATTACCAACACATAGCCATTTTCAATTTGAATAATGGCTGGACCGTTAGTGATTAAACACAAAGTCAAAGCGTACTTACGCTATTTTTGACTTTCGGTCATTAAGCTAATGAAATCTTAACTATAGAAGCTAAGAACACTTATAATAGTCCTTAGCATGAAAATTGAACTGGAGAAAGCTTCCTAGAACACCAGGATGCTTCAGAGAGTGAGTTTGAGGGTAAAATTTTCATGTGTGCAAATGAAGAACACAAGACATGGCCTTTATATAGGAATTTGGAGTCTCTTGGATCATTGCAGCTGTACCTAGGAGGTTACCAGATGTTCACAAGTGTCCCTAGGGCAGTAAAAACCAGTTGCTCAGTCCCTGGTATAAAAAACAAGCATGCAATGGCGGTGTAACAGGCTGCAACATGCAGCTGTGCAGTTTTCTGTCGCTGGCACTTCTGTCGCGGCCCGCGTAGACCTTAGCGGGAGTCTACGCGGCCCGCGAAAACCTCTTAATCTGGTAAAAAGTTTCCAAACTTTGCAATTTCAGTCCCTGGTCCAATTTAAGTTTAAATAACTTTCTTTTATTGCACTATTGGCCCCCATAGTAAACTATCAAGTGTCTTGGGTCACAATTTAACTCCGTTAAGCTTCCGGTTAGTTGTGAGATCACCCGAAACGTCTTGTTTTCATTGAAACTTCAAGAGATTAATATCCGATATTCGTGAGAGCATAAATAAAATATTAAAATACTTTTGGGATCGTTAAAAGGTCACTCAGAGGTAACATTTAACATGTTGACACGTTTAACCCCTATGCTTTGTAAATTTTATATTTTATGCACAAATGGCTTTCTATTCCGACAATTTATTCATTAAAGAATACGAACATCGTATGAGGTCAATCAGAGGCACAAGATTGGCATGTTGACACTTTGGATCCTTTTACATACATACTCTCTTCGTTTGTCAACTTTAGTCCCTCGAAATCAATTCGTTATACGTTTAAAGTCCATGACACGTGTCTTTATTATACTGGGCATGATTTTATGAGGTGTTATATTATGTAAAGGTTATTTAAGGTATGTTAAGCCTATATCACTGTTCCGGAGTGTTTGTCGCGTTAAACTGATTACGTTTACGCATCAGTTTGCGTATAACTTTCCAGAAAGCGATTTAAAACTTGAAATCGAACTCGAATCAAATCGTAAAATCATCAAACACAAATACACACATATTAACACCAAATCACATCGTTTCATTGATAATTGATATTGTTTTACATCGTTTACAGATCACAGTTGTCACAGTGTTGTTAACACCATTTGACAATAACATCTGATAATCGGTTGTTGAGTTTTGTGTTTACAGGAATTAACATAAGGTTCGCGGTTACTATTAACTAGTGATTAATAGTGAAAGGTATTGAAACGGGTCGATATTATGACCCGAGCTAGGTACGCATGAATAAGTTATAGTTAAAAGTGCGATTTTTGGTCAAATAATTAGTGAAAGCCCTTCGTCGTAAAATGAGGGACTTAAATTGACCAAAAAGCCCTTGATGGATAAATTAGGCAAACAACCCTTATGGGTTGTTTAGAAATTTGTATTATGATTATGAAATCCTTAGACATGTATAAAAGTAATAGGCATAAACTTTCGTGGGTCAAATGCCTAAGAATGGGTCATTGCGTAAAATAACCAATCGAAGGGTAAAAATTCGGGATAAGGGGTTCATTATGTTAAATCCACCACAAAAATAGTTGTGGTGTAATATAAGTAGTTATTTAAATATGGGAATGCGGAATGCGAAAAGAGAATAGCGAGTCGATGCTTAAATGCATAAAAGATCCTCTAAACGGGTCAAAACGAATTATGTGCAAAACTTGCATATTGGCCGCGTAATTCACAAAAGTTATGAATCCAAGATAAATATTTTGTGTTAAATACATTGGTGTATGATTTATGATTTACTAGAAATAAGTTCATGATTTTTAAACACAAATAGGTCAAATGCGTAGAAACTAAATATAAAGCCGAGGGCTTGGAATCCAGAAAATTGTTAATCCGGATGTCGGATTTTAATTCCATGTGATGGAGGATCAAATTACGATCGCATAGGAAAAAGAATCGCGTAAAACGGATCAATAACGAATAAGTTATGGTCGTTTCTGTAAAAACTAGTGTAGCTGGCAAAGTGCAGGTCCCAGAAACGGACCTGCTGGAAAAGGGTCTCCCTCGCGCCATGCAAGGGAGCAAGGTGGTTCTGGCGCGTGGCATGATGGAGCCAGTTTCTGAAAAATTGTTTTTTTTTAATTATTTTGCCTCTCGAACTCGTTTAAACACGTTTTAAACTACGTATGACTAATTCAATTCATGTTTTATGAATTGTAGGTATAATTTACAGTACCAAAGAACGATCAAGCCTAACGAAGAACCAAGCACGATCAAGTTACAAGCTTCCGCACATTGTTAATCGTTATTTTTAAACGACGAATTTAGTCACATTATGTGGTATACTTGAAAATTGTAAAAGTTTTAATTAATCAGTATTTTCCAATGTACTTGTAATTATAATTACATGATTATGTTCGTAATTTAAAATGAAATTCGCTTAAAAATAGTAAGGGTGTTACACTAACTCCATCCTAACTTATAGTCAACTCCTAATCATATAAGAGGCATGTGTGCTGGATATTTTGGTAATTTACCATTCAAATGAAAGATTAATCATTTTTTTCAAAGGTACATATATGTCCTATATTAAACTATGTAAAAAAACAATTTCTTCAATTAGCAAATGTTCAAGTATACGTAAAATATAGAATCAACATCATAAAATGAATGTAAATATCAAGACAGCGTAAATCTAAACTGATTACGTAATATATATATTGTGTTTTAACAGCAAGCAGATTTCCCTGACGCCGTGTTTTAACAGCAAGCAGATTTCCTGACCTTGTGTTTTAACAGCAAGCAGATTTCCTTGACGCTGTGGTAAAACACATCAACCTTAAATCATACAACGAAGATACGAAAGTGAATCGGGTAACCTAGAGTTAAATGAGACTGACCTGGATTCGAAAAGGGCTCGCCAGAAACCTTGACTGATCGTCGGCGGCGGCGTCCCCCCAGCTGCTCCTCTCTGCCTACCCCCTTCTGGTCGCTAAGCACCACCACCACAGCGCCATCCTGCGCTGCCACCTAACCCCACAAAATCCCTCCTCCACTGTGTGTTGCGGCCATCACCGTTTTGAGGTTTTTGGAGGTGGGTTTAGAGAGGGAGGGAGAGAGAGAGAGAGAGAGAGAGAGAGAAAGAGGGGAAATCGCATGAATTTAGGGATTGGTTATTGATATGACAGTTTCTTAACTGAATTAAAACACTTCCAATTACCAAAATACCCTCACTATATTAAAAGTCTCTAATTATATAACTCAGATATTATGAAAATGCCATCCATTTGATCTAAGCCATTAAACACCTCATCTAATGGCCCAGATCGCTTCCTACACTTTCTAGGAAAAACATACTTTCCGCAGGATCCCTACTATATATATATATATGTATGTATGTATGTATGTGTTAGATAAATTACCATAAAAATGTAAGTGAAACGTAATATATATACATACATACATATATACATATATATATATAGACGGGATCAGGAGAGAACGGTGAAAAGTGTGAGAACGGATCCTGGCCCAACACGTGGCTGGGAGCGCTAATTGTTATGCCGGGGTACGATTGTCATTGTCCACTTCCCGCTAAACAATGGGTTATGATTGCTTTGCCCAAAAATAATTAAATATATATGGCGTTTTCATCTTTATGCTAGTTTACATGGCGTTTTTTTAAAGTGTATTTTTTACGAATGGCGTTTGTGTTTTAATGGCGTTTTCATCTTTATGCTTGTTTTTTCATGGCGTTTTTTTAAAAAAGTATTTTTTTACGAATGGCGTTTATGTTTTAATGGCGTTTTATTAATTTCCTATAGATTTGGCGTTTTTGTGTTTTCTACTTGTCTTAATTTAGTTTTTTTAACCCTTTTTTTTAATTTTGTTTATGTTTTAAATGGTTACTTTTTCTTAATTTTTCTAATCATGGCGTTTTATTTGATTTGCCGAAATACGGTAGTAGATCACACAACCAAACATGTAGATGTAATAATTTAAAGAGTAAAACATGACAGTCAACATTAAAATACATGGCGTTTAGCTAATCTACATATTCTGACATTCGTTTTGCTATTCTCTCTTCTGCTTTGTCAAACAACTTACGTATTCTTTCTCCCCCATAAGCCACGAATGTATTCAGACAACTTTTCACTAGGTCTATGTTTTCATTTTCGCTATGAAACAGGATTTTTCCAATGTATTTTACCCTTAGTTCATTTAGCTGTTTTTGTTGGAGTTGATTTGGGGCATCATCTGTTGCCAAACCACTTTTCCAACTAGCTATATCCCCCATATATGTTTCCATATGCCTCATTGCGAAAATTCCACAGTCGATGACGTTAGACTTTGTCCTCCAATCCATCTTTTGTCTGACAACCTTCGCCTTGCTCATGATCTCATGCTTTGGGTGATTTTTAATATGCAAGTAGTTTGCAAAAGCTCCTTGCTGCAGTTTTCACATTTTTTTTTTGCATATATTAGTTTGGCGTTTTGTCAACATAGTTCCTATATTCAAAGTTTTTAAGATACTTACCAATTTTTCCACCCATCCTTCATACTTTTTTTTTATGCTTACTTTATCCCTACACGGCTGTTGTCCAATACATCAACTCTTTTGTGTTTCATGTTGAAACAGACAACATAGAAATGTCTTTCCCAGATTATTGGCACGAAGACCAGTTCATAATCCTTGATGGTTTTCTGTTTCTTATCTTCTTTGAAACGTGTGTTTTTCAGAACAGTTTCCATGTTTCTGTTGAATTCATTGTTTCGTGCATCTTCTGTTGTCGTTTCGTAGTATGCCGGAGTATTCTGTAATATTAAACAACAAAACAATGTCATTTTATAATGTTATCAAATATATATAGAAAAAGAGTTACCAGCAGTATTTCTGTGCAGAATAACCTTGAGGGTGATTCTTGAGCCTTGTATCTTTCTTCATAGTTCAGGATATGTGCCCAACTTAGAATAATTGAGACGTGTGCTTGAAATCCTGGTTTCATGCTCTCACATATCACCCTCATGAGAAACTTTTTTCCCATCTTGAACAGCTCAGTTCTAAAAAAACATCATTTGGCGTTTTAGTTACACAAACTCATTCTATTATAATATATGGCGTTTTGATTGTTTTTGCATGCATATTCTCAAGTAAACGTTGTGAATGGATAGTTTGGCGTTTTATTTTGAGCTATTCTCCCATCTTGAACAGCTCTGTTCTAAAAGAATATCATTTGGCGTTTTAGTTTTGCAAACTCATTCTATTATAATACATGGCGTTTTGATTGTTTTTGCACGCATATTCTCAAGTAAACGTTATGAATTGAAAGTTTGGCGTTTTATTTTGAGAGAAGTGTACATACTCATAATCGCCAATTCCAGTGAAGATGTATGTGGAGAGGTTATTTTCAGGGTTTGTCCTTTTTTCATGTATCACCACTTGCCACCTTAGATAAGGTGACAAACATGCCTTGCTCAATTTTTTTTATCTCTCTTCTCCTCTTCAACCACATTCTTATTTTTTATGTTTTTATCTTCTTCATCATCTTTATCAGCTTTTTCATCACCAGGCAGCTCTTCAGGGTTTAAAATTTTATTTTCTTGCATCAGCTTTGTGATGTCTGGAGTGTTGTCCTCATTACCTTTCTCCTGCACATCTGACATGTTTGGCGTTTTTGGTGGTGATGTGTTGATGGCGTTTTCATCATGGGTTTTATTTGGTGTCTCTTCCTCTTCAAAACTTTTCAAGAGGGTTTTCACAGATGTGGTTGGTGGTTGTTCATATGGCGTTTTATCAAACACTGCCCCTTCTTGGTCAACACTTTTGTTCACCATCTCCCCTTCAGTTTTTTTTTTAGTGTTGAATGCCTGACTGCCTTTTGTTTCTGTCGTGGCGATGTTTGGTGTCTTATCAAATACAGACATTTTTGGGGTCTCTTCAACAAGTTGCAGATGTTTTTTTATTGCTTTAATTGCTTCATCCACGATCTTTGAATTGTCAAGACCTTCTTTAATATCAATCATTTGTTTTAGATCTTGTCCTGGCAGCTCCAAAATCTCAGCAATATTCCTCTTAATTATTTTTTCCCCATTGTATCTTGAAATGTGATATTCAAGTGTCTTGAAATCACAACTCCACCTCTCAATATCCTTTTCGTTTACATCTTCATCTGATGATGTAGTATCCTCTTCATCATCATATATTGGCGCTGTTGTAGCAGTCGAGGGTTCGGCATTTTTTTCTATTGCCCCATCCCTTGTATCTCCTTTTCCTTGCCTTTCTCCTTCTCCTTCTCCTTTTCCTTCTCTTTCTCCATCCCCTTCACCATTCCCTTCCCACTCCCCTTCCTCTTCTTCTTCTTCTCCTTCCCCTTTTCCTTTTCCTTCTCCTTCTCCATCTTCTTTTCCTTTTCCTTTTCCTTCATTTTCATCATCAATGGCGTATTCATGAAGTATTTCCACTTGCATGGCGTTTTCCTCAACTGTTTCCTCTTCAATGGTGTTTTCAAGTCCAACCATCTCCTTCTCCCTTTCTTTTTCATTTTCGCATCCTTCCTCTCCTTGTTCTTCATTTTCAAATTCTTTGTCGTTTTCATGAACTGTTTGCTCTTTAATGGCGTTTTCTTTTTCAGCCTTCTCCTTTTCCCCTTCTTGTTCATTTTCATCTCCTAGTGCCACCTCATTTTCATCCTCAGTTTCTTGTGTATCTTCTTCTGTTTCAGCTGGCATTTCTTTGGCGTTTTCATCAACAAATTTTGAGATGTTCTCCAACAATGTCATACATTGTGAGAATTTAATGTGTACCAGGAGGCTGTTTGGGTATTCAGTCTTTGACTGTTTTAACAATGTGCTCATTTTATTGTAACAGTCTTCTAATTCTTTGTATGCTCCATCCAATTTATCAGTCATTTCCTGTTATAATAAATAAAAGGATTTTGTTTTTTTTTCAATTTATTATTTGAACAACATACCTCTTCAGGTTCTTTGTTTTGTTGTTCTTCTTCTTCAGCAAAAATGTTGTCATACTGTGTTACTTCTCTGATAAGAGCATGGTTTCCTGATGCAGATACTTCAAACATTGTTTCCCGACTTTCTATATCCTCATTCACCATCCTTTGAAGTGAAGCCTCTTCAGCATCATTGAAGGGCTTTTACGTTTTGCAGTTCATAGTTATAATGATCATCATGATCAAAACCGTCATCATCATCAAACTCATCATCATGCTCATTGACATTGTGAACATTATCTTCATCTTCATTCTCAGCATCATCACCATCATCTTCATCACGAACAACAATCTGCATTTTTCTTGTTTTTTGGGGCTTGCTTCCTTTACCTTTTTGACTGTATTCCTTTTTACTTCATTGCCCACAAGGTGTTTTGCCATTGCTCTTTCAAATAAGTCAAGAGTTTTTGTTGTAACCCACTCAATTGGGTATCCTTCTTTTCGGTCCCAATTTTTCCAATTGCAAGCATCGTTCACCAAGGCAAGCTGTAACAAAATAGATTTTCAAATGACATATATTTTTTGGCATTTTAATGACACACAAATGAATAGTGTAATTTTATTCTTACCGCAAGTATGATCAGTGGCCCTGTGTAATGGTTTTTGGGAGCCCATGCGGTTTTGGCATGTTGCAAGCATTGGATGATATAACTACACCAGTTCATTTGGTTTATTTAAACATCTGGTGTAACATTGTGCAAGAATTGTTTGTTGACGACTGCATTGTCAGTTGCATGCCCCATTATAGTGAAGAATGCTACAAGGAAATTTAGGCAGAAGTTTCTCCCAAAGCCATGCATCATAGGGAAAACGTTATCAAAGTATATCCTCACACTTGGTCTGTTAACCCAGCCCAGCCCTCATATCTTTGCTTTCCACTCAGCCCCTCGGAACTGTGCTTTCCACTCAGCCACCACGTGGTCTTTAGCTGTTGGTCTTTTTTTCATGTTCACGGGCACCCTTCCATTTGGTATACCCGTTAAAGAGTTTACCAATTCTTCATTTATATGTATGGTATGGTTGCCAACATTTAGGGTGTTTGTCTTTTCATTATAATTTTCAACCAACCAGTACGCAAGCATTGTGGGTACGATGTCCATTTTCAACCTTAGTGTAGCACCAAAACCCATTTGGTGTACTGTCTTTCTTTGGTTTTCGTTTAGATTCATAAACCAACCAGTCAATTTTGTAGGTTTTACTCTTGACAAGATCCTAGCCCCACTGAACTCATGGTATGGTTCTTCCTCAACCTCCATATTCTGACTTAATGCCTTTCTCTTTTTGGCATTTTGGGCCTTTCCAGTATGCACATTTATTCTCAATCTTAACCTCTCTTCGCCTATAAAAAATGATTTCATGGCGTTTTATTTTATGGCGTTTTAATAGTATAATTTAACATAACTATGATACATTTATGGCGTTTTATAAATCAATAAGAGATTATAGATGTTGAACAACTCAATAAAAGTGAAATGGCGTTTATAACAGAATCCATACATTTTTTGGCGTTTAGTAACAAAGCTATTACAGGATTCATGTGTTGTGGCCTTTAGTAACAAACGATACATATTTTGGCGTTTTGGCAACAAGTATGAAAGTGTGTTTTTACATCACGAAAAGTAACATTTGTGTATCATGTCCTCTTGTTGTCTTCTTTTGTTGCTCATTCGTTTTTTGGCGTTTTGGAGCAGATGACTCTTCCCCTTCCCCCCTTGTAGAAACTGCAAATTTTTGTTAAAATTAGAACGCCAAAAGCAGCATAAACTAGCCCAATGTAAATCAAAGTTAACTCACTATGTTTTTTTCCTCTGGATCTGGTTTGATCTTTCGACGCCATAGTTTTTGTTGTTTCGCGTTTTCTAGGGTTTTCACGTTTTACGTTGGTTTTGGGAGCTTTTTCTAGGAAGTATATATGTTTCAGTCAGGCTTTGATGTGTTTTGAATATGGTCATTTACCTTTTTGCCCTTATGGAAGCGCGCCAGACTAATAAAAGTGATGTTATTTACGAAAACGCCACCGCGTCATGTAGTCAATAGATTGTTTTGATCTGACGGTTCCTAATCGTTCTCACCGTTCTTACACTTTTAGTCGTTCTCTCTAAATCCTGGCCCTATATATATATGTGTGTGTGTGTGTGTGTTAGAAAAATTACCATAAAAATGTAAGTGAAATGTGAAGGGTCAATAGTTTCATTCAAAATCAACTAGCATTTTAAAATTACTAATTAGTTTATTGTGGTATCTGATTTCATAATTTTGTTAAGGAAATATTTAATTGAATTACTAAAATATATTTTGTTTAGGAAAGATTAAATTTAATTACTATGTAGGGATTAGTTATGGTAACTGATTTTTTAAAGTTAATATCTAACTAGTTAAAAATAATAATAATTAAATTTAATTGGTGTTGGTGCATTACGTCTGTCGACTTCGTCTTGTATCGAGTCTTGTAATAGAATTGTTAGATCAGGGCACGTAGTTCAAGAAATCTAGGGTTTGTGTGTAAAAGGCTAATTTCGCATGAAATAGCATTTGCTATTTCGCATGAAATAGCAATCTGCTATTTCGCACGAAATAGCAGATGGTAATTCCATGCGAAATTACCTCCCCTATATATACCCTTGATGTGATTTCATTTGTAAGGTTCGTGATTCCGGTACCGAAGTGCTGCCGACGTGTCATTTGATCTGTAAACGTGTCAAATCAATAATACAAGACAATTAAGTGTGAATCACGATGTTACAAAGTCTAATCAATGAATTCCGCCTCTGATTAGACCGAGAACTCTTCTGATAGACCCGTTTGGGTCACAGAACGATCCTACAAGTGGTATCAGAGCTCAGGAGGAAGAGTTCTTACCAAAATCAGCTTGTTTTCTTCAAAAATCTGACTTCTACACCTTCTTTTACAAAATTCACAAAATTTAACGGTCAAAATGGATTGAATTTCACATATTACATGCGAAACAGTGTTTTAATGAATCCTTGAAAGAATTGGACTTAAATTCGATCTAAAACTGGTAAAATTGATAATTTCGCTTGAAAATGGTTTCGGATTAAGTGACGTCAGCAGTATTTCGCACGAAATAGGCAATTGATTTCGCTTGAAATTGCTATTTCGGTTGAAAATTACACTTAATTTCGCACGAAATTACTTCAGTTTTGGTATTTCACACGAAATTAGGGTATAAATTACTTTAGTTTTGGTATTTCACACGAAATTAGGGTATTTCGTTTGAGTTGGTGCTATTTTGTTTGAAGTGGGTATTTCGCACCAAAGGGGTATTTCGTTTGAATTGTTGCTATTTCGTTTGAAGAGTATTTCACACCAAAAGGTATTCCGCACCAAAAGTAATTTCGTGTGAGGAGGTCATTTCGTTTGAACTTGTAATTTTGTGAAAAAGTTTATCAAAACATGGAAGAGGAATTCTACAATGCGTTTGCTACACCAGTTGCTCCAGTTACGGCTGCTGAAACTCTTTACAGTGAGAATGAGACGAGAACTTATCCAAAGCCGCCAAAGCTTATGTACATTGAAGATTTTAGAGGATGGCAAAATCGATTTGAAAACTGGGTGCAAGCTTATAAGTTTGACGCATGGTGTTCATTAGAAAAAAATTACAAGAAACCGAAAAATGAACGTGGGATTGAAAAAACTTTCAGTGACTATTCAGAGATTGAAAAATTGAAATATACTAGTGAAAAATGATGATCAGTATTCTACAACAAGCAGTTAAAGAAGATATCTTTGTTTTGCTCCAACATGAGGGTACTGCTAGATCTATTTGGACGGCATTGATTCAAAGTTTAAAGGAAGTGCATATATGATCAAAAACAAAATGGCTTTATTAAAGAAATCATTTGATATGTTTGTAGCCTTAGAAGGTGAAACAACAAAAAAGACCATTGATAGATATTGTCATTTGGTTTTGGAATTGGGAAGATTGGAAATAAAGAAAGATGATGAAGAATGGGTTGATAAGTTAGCCGATGCATTACCACAGCAAAAATGGGGAACTTATTTGTTGATCTTAAAGCACATGAGAAAGTCTGAAAATATGAATCTGGCAAAGTTTATTCAGAAGATTGAAGAGCATGAGTTGGATATCCAGAAAACATCAATCATGAACAATCCAAATGCTCAACAAGATGTTAGTTTATACTATAGAGAAAATAAATTTGAAACTACTCCGAATCCAAAGATTCAGACTGGTTTCAGTGCTGATAGTTCTTCTGGAACAAAGGGTAGTACTGTGACTCAAAGTGGTGGACATTCATCTTCTTATTCAAGCTTTTATCCAAATTATACAACATCAAGTCCTCAACGACAGAATTCAACGAATCTGCAATGCAATGTCACCTTGAACATTCAAAATGGTCAAAATCTTACTCCAGAAATAGCTAAGCAACACATGGCATCACTTGTGGCTATGCTAGAGTCGTATGAAAGCTTAGTTGCTGGTCGTATTGGAAATCTGATGCTCACCAAAGAGGATTATGATCAGATTGATGCTGAAGAACTTGAATTGATGGACATCAAGTGGTGTCTAGCTAGTGCAGTAAGAAGAGCAGAGAAATTCACACAAGTCACCGGAAGAGATGAGTTTCGTGAAATGGGTGCATCTCCAATAGGGTTTGATAAATCAAAGGTTACTTGTTTTCGTTGCAGAGAAAAGGGACATTTTAAGCGAGAATGTAAAAATAAAGAAGCAACTGGAAGACAAGATGGAAAGAATGATTTTTATCAAAAATCAATTTTTCATCAGATTACACAACAACCATCATCATCCCGTGCAATTGAAGTTGAGAAAAAGAAAGCTTATCTGGTTAATCAAGATGATGAAAAGTAGCAGAGGGATTTAGTTGGGACAAATACATTCCAGCTAATTCAGGCATGGTTGCTCAAATCTTGGAAGAACGTGAAGTCAAAACTAAGCCAAAAAGAACAAAGATTTTCAGATCATCAGAGAGTGACGAAGATACTGATGATGAGGAAGAATACATTAATAATGCTAGAAAAAATTAGACTCATTCAGTTTTAATTTGTTTTTTGCAGATAAAATTGAAGTTCTGAAAGAAAAACGAGCTGCTCGTCTGAAGAAAGAATTGGAAGAAATGGAAGCAAGAAAGATGGTGGAGAAAGAATTGAAAGAATTGGAGACAAGAAGGATTGCTGAAGAAAAGGCAAAGATGGAAGCTGAAGAAGCAAATGTTGAAGCAGTAATTGAGAAGGTGATAGAAAAAATTGTTGAATTGGAGAAAGTGGTAAAGAAAATTGTTGAGATCGAAAAAATAGTCGAAGTTGAAAAACTTGTCACACCCCTAAAATCCACATGCGGAGTATCACCGCTTGGAGGCGTGACTGACCAGGATCGGGCCACCAATCATATTGAACATTGTAAGTAAATATATAAAATTCAACCACACAATATGAAAGGTGTTCAAAACAAAAGCATAGTTAAATGTCTAGCGGAAGCATAAGTGTGAAAACCCAACATAGGTATTAAGTTCGAAATGATGTAATGTTTTAACATGGCACACACTGTCCATGTCCCACAACGATCGCGCCTCCCAGTGCAAGCTCCATGAGTACCCCCCGAAGATTGCTGACCGGGACTCTTGAAGTCGTCTGTCTTTCGTTGTTGAGCCTGTGACTGAATAGAGGTTGAACCCTTGCTTGAGATCCCATCCCATTTACGCTTGTTGTCGTTGGGGGCATCAGATGTAGTGGTAGTAGCACTAATACGCCTTGGTAACCTGTTCTGCTCCACCGCCTGATCAGTGAGGCGATGAGCCAGCTTGATGACTTGCTGAATGGTGCCAAGATTAGCTGAGGTCACGTGACTTTGAATTTATGGCACCAAACCTTTAAGGTACAGCTCAATGCGCTTGATAGGAGGATCTACCATAGTAGGACACAATATTGCCAGCTCATTCGACCTTTTCGTATACGCTTCGATTTCTGACCCTGTCATCTTTAGGTTGAAGAACTCGACCTCCAACTTGTGGATGTCATCACGATTGCAGTATTCTTCCTTGATCAGTTCCTTGAAATCGTTTCATGGGGTGGCGTTAGCAACTGCCAACCCTAACATTTGAACTTGCGCTTTCCACCAAGTTAACGCAATGCCCTCAAGTGTTCCAGTAGCATATTTCACCCTACGATCTTCAGGGCATTCACACATCTCGAAGACCGATTCGAGTTTCTCAAACCAGTGGAGGAGGCCTACCGCTCCTTCAGTGCCACTGAAAGTACTAGGAAGACAGTCCATAAAAGTTTTGAAGGTACATGTAGGAGGCTGAGCATGTTGACCTGTCGTGTGTGTAAGAAGAAACAATGTTAAGCACAAGTGTTGGTTTACGAGAGTAGGATCTAAAGATCCTAGGGTAAGTTGCAATGGCAGGTTATACCTCCTGCCTGAGCGGCTGCGAGTGCTGCAGTAACTTGTTCATTGATTAAAGCCGTCAGCTGGGCTTGAGTCATGTTGATACGTCCACTCATGATCTTCATGTCAAAGGAAACATGAGTGAGAGGGGTTCGCGAAAGTGCGATGACAGAAGAGAGTAAGCACACATGTGTTTTCAAACAATAGTTGTTACGTTCATCTAAGCATACCATGAGCAATATACTATGTAACTAGCAAGTAGACAATATAAACACAAATCATATCACCTATAGCGTTGAGCCTTGCACGTGGAGCGAAGCGTCGTTGTGGATCGTTGAGCACTGTACAGGTTATAGTCTGGTTTTAACAAAAACTTTTCCCTTATTAAAACCAAGTTCACTAAAACTGGCTCTGATACCAATCTGTCACACCCCCAAAATCCACATGCGGAGTATCACCGCTTAGAGGCGTGACTGACCAGGATCGGGCCACCAATCATATTGAACATTGTAAGTAAATATATAAAATTCAACCACACAATATGAAAGGTGTTCAAAACAAAAGCATAGTTAAATGTCTAGCGGAAGCATAAGTGTGAAAACCCAACATAGGTATTAAGTTCGAAATGATGTAATGTTTTAACATGGCACACACTTTCCATGTCCCACAACGATCGCGCCTCCCAGTGCAAGCTCCATGAGTACCTAACGACCTGCAAGGCATGTAACAACGAGTCAACAACAAAGTTGAGCGAGTTCACAGTTGATTGTTCAGTTATTGAGTTCGTTTCAGAAATCATAAGTTTGTTTCATAACCATGTTTTAACCAGTATCCTTGTTTCCCAAACCTTTACGATATTTAGTGGGGGCTTCCCATGTGCGTTACCAGACCGTACCATATCGACTACTACGAAAATAAGTTGTGCCCTAAGTCAATGTCTATCATCATTGACCCTTTGCCTTTAGTCCATTAGTACACGCCCGTTCGAACGACACGGTGTGAGGTTTGTTAAACCTAATAGCGCTATCAACTAATGACCCGCTCGCCATCGGCCTCGGCGATTAAGTCGATATAAAATGAGGGACTTCATGATAGAGTTTTGGTCCAGTGTGTTTAATCTTGTTGTCCTACCCAAGGAGGACGAACGTACGTATTCTACCCAAGGAGAATACGCGAGGTTTAATCTTGGCATCCTACCCATGGAGGATGGCCGTACATATCCTACCCAAGGAGAATATGTAGTTTCTGTTTTAGTTCTTTAACCCATTCCCAACCCTTGGGAATCCCATGCCTTGTAGAAAGTGTGAACTCACCTTGGTTTGCTCGGTATGCTAAACTATGTGCTCACAAGTAATCAGTCAAGTCCTATAGTATGCACGTATACTCAATCAGTTCAAGTTCGTAAAGTTTCACATGCAATCAATACCACAGGGTGTGTTTGGCAGTTAACATCATGCATCACACAACAGTTAATCACATTCATACAATTCATGTTTCACATAAATGTCTTTTGCAGTTTATTCTAATACAATTATCCAATAACACACTTAACAGAGTTAGCAAGCTTAACTGGATTAACATATATAACAGAGTTACATATTTAACAGAGTTAACATCTAACAGAACTAATAAACTAACTGAGTTTGCTGAACTAACAGAGTTAATACTTAACAGGTTTAATAGACTAACAGAGTTAATTAACTAACAAAGTTAACAAACCATTAGAGTTACATACCTAACAGAGTTACATAATTTAACACAGTTAATAAAGTTAACAGAGCTAATAAACTTAACTCAGTTAATAGACTAAACAAGGTTACTGTTGTCACACACTTAGACGAAATCACATGTATCGAAATCGCTTATTGGCGAAATCACTTATTGGCAAAAATCTCTTGGGACGAAAACACTTGGTCGAAAACCTTTTATGGCGAAATCACATTTGATGAAAACCCAAGAGTTTTCGTCGGACTCAAGGCTTGACGAAAACACCCTGTGTTTTCGTCTGGTTGCTGTGTTTTCGTCTGGGACATCATCATCATCAGTAACAGTTACGTGCAACAGAACCCTAATTATTACTACGCTTCAACATACAATCATTCAATCAAACTAGATCGTACAAATCATCAGATCGATCATGAACAGGCATAGCACAAATAATCATAACATCAGATTATCATTATCAGAATCCCTAATCATACAATTCAATTAAATCCCCAAACAACATCACATATCAGTCGATCATCTTACATGCACTCCATCCACACACATAACAGTTTGCAAACAATATATAACAATCATCCAATATACGTAATAACAATTTAATTACCGAGATGATATACTAACCAGTTATGACAAGAGACTAGCAACGGTTCCCAAAGAGCTAGAGATTGCCGTCGGGTTCAAAGGGTAGAGAGAGGGAGAATGTGAGAGGTGGTTAGGGTTTTGCCGAATACTGTTCTCTCGTAAAGGTTATAAACAAAAACTATATCTTATCATTACTGGGCCAGGCCCACTCATTGTTTTCGCCGATCAGTAGTGGACGGAAACACTTTAGTGTTTTCGCCACAAAGGGTGTTTTCGGGTGGGGGTATTTCGGCTAGGGAGGTGTTTTCGGCTATGGTTCATTTTGTTGTTTTTTTAATTTCACAAACACATTATTAATACAAAGCATATTATTAACACATCAATATATAAACACACTTTTGCAAATAAGTGATAGGTTAAGTCGAGTAGAGACCTTGAGAAACTCGGGTTGTCACATTATCCCCAACTTGAAAGAAATTTCGTCCCGAAATTTAGCACGTGGTTACTGAGGAAGCTAGTTGTGTTGTGTTGTTTCCCGGTTTTCCTGGGGTGTCACAAAACTCGTCGAAGTTGAGAAAATCGTCGAGGTAGAAAAAATTGTTGAAGTTGAGAAGATTGTCGAGGTTGAAAAGATAGTTGAGGTCATTAAACCTTGTCAGAAATGTTTAGAATCTTGCAATGATTGTGATGAGAAAGATAAGAAGATCGTTGAATTAGAAAAGATGAAAGAAAATTTATTGTCTGATGTGAAGTATGTGAAGGAATCTTTTAATGTGCTGAACAGAACAGTTGATGGTTTGAAAAAGACAAATTCAGAAGTTGATGCTGCTATGACAATGATGAGTTCTATGTTAATGACAAAACAGAAAGTCATCAATGAGTATATTGAAGACTGTGCAAAGCTAAAGCAGGATTTGGAACTTGAAAAGATTGAGAGTGAAAGAATTAAACGTTTGTTGTTGAGTTATACAAGATGTGATTATTTGATTGATCGAGTTTATCCTACTGTTGTAGGTCTTTAAGCGTTTCAAAATAAAAAGACAGAAGATACAGATACTGGTAAGAAACAAAGTGTCAAGTATAACAAGTGTCCACCCCCGATTTGGAATAGTTATTCTCCCAGAAAACCAAATGAGGAACGTTTAAATAAGGCTCTCAACATCAAGTTAAAGTCTGAAATCATTGATGAGTTACCAGATAACATTGATGTCACATTCACAGCGTCTGACACTGATCATGAGTCTGAGTTGTTAAAGAAAGTGGTCGATCAGGTGTTGGATATGGATGAAGAGTCAAAGTCGGAGTCTAAATCTGAAAGTTCGAGTTCATCAGAAAAGAGTCCGAGTTCACCGGTTAAACAGGTTTACAATAAAGAATTCCTGTTATCAAAATCTAATTAATAATGGATCAATCAAAGTGGCATATACTTTGAATGATTAAGACAGATTATATTCTGATGAGGAATTTCCAATAAGAAATGGCAAATCTGAAATGATCAAACAGGTTTTCAAATTAACAGAAATTAATATTTCTGAAATAAAAGATGTAAATCTTTCTGAAAAGCCAAAAAAGTATACTTCAAGAGTTCAACAGAGATTGAACAAGAAAAAGGGTTACAGTTCTAGTTATGGTTTTCAGAAGAAACCAAACCATTACAGTAATTTCAAAAAGAAAGGTTTAGGATTTATTGTTCCAGAAAATTATAAAATTGAGAAAAATTATAAACCAAAAACAAAATTTGTTGCAGGTGGAAGTTCGGAAGAAGAACAGAAGAAACCTTTCTGGAGACAATCAAACCAGGAGTTTCTTGCTGAAAGGAAGAAAAAGCTGATTCCAAGAGTTGATAGAAGAACATGTTTCAAATGTCAAAAAGTTGGGCATATTGCTTGGAATTGTTCAAATTCCAACAATACAGAACAGGGAGTTTTTTCTAACTCTGAAATGGTTAAGAAACATGTTGATGAAAAGAAACAATCAGCTGAGAAAACTAATATGTTTGAAAATTTGACTTTTGAAACTGGTGATGTTTCAAAACATTTTTACAAAAGAAAAGTCGATTTGAACAAAGAGAGATGAGTTGTAAAATCTGAAAGTAGTTCTGACAATGAATATGATTCCATAAAATCAGAGGAGTCACTTGTTGAGAAAAATGAGAAGAATTTCGTTCCGGAGATGAACGATGAAAACTTTCCGCCATTGTCAAAAGAAAACTTAAAATTGAAAGTTGGTAAAGTTGATATTTCAGATCAATTCTTTGCTGGTAAAGGAGAATTTGATGCTGAAAAGACTTTCAATGGGAAAGTCAAACATATTTTCGGAAAGATGGTAGATGGGAAAGTGAAAAGTGCAAAAGATTTTTACAGATCAAAAGGAGGTTGGGATAGAGTTGATTCAAAATCACCCAAGGCTGGTCAGGCTTGGGTGACTGCATTTTCTATTTAAAATTCTGACTTGCCGGAGCTCCCAGGTTGGTAAGTGTGGAGCAGGTATCGGCATCTTCCTAGAATTTTATATGTTTGTGGAAAATCTACAAGTAGTAAATCAAGGATATTAAGTTGTACTTGATTTTCTACAAGTGATTTTGGTTGATTAGTGAACCTACAAGTGGTTGAAGAAGGTTTTCACTTACAAGTGGTTGATCAAGGTCATTAAGTTGAACTTGATTTAATTTTTACAAATGGTTGAGAAAACAATGTGATGAAACCCCTAACCTATAAGTGGTTGGTGAAATTCAACAAATCTAATTTTCCGGAAAAACCATTTTTGATTAAAACAAACTTAAGTGTTTTGAAATCATAATGGGAAAATAGTTTGTTGTAAGGGGGAGTTCTGATTGTTTATGCCAAGTGAATGGCGATTTGAAGCGATTTGATATCAATTGTTACATTTCTTGTACAGTTTGTTGTCAAAATTTTCTTTAAATGTTTTTTGAATTTTAGGGGGAGTAAGAATTTCAGAAAATCCAAAAACATTAGAAAATTTGAAAAAATCAAAAACATGATAAAAGCAAAACGAGTTTTGTTGTAAAAAAGAGGAAATGATAGTACATTAGTGGACATTCACAACATGCTAAATAATTGGAAAGTCAAAATGTGATAAACGGTCTCACTGATGATGTGCCAGTAGGCTTTTGCACATTTAGTAGATTGTGTCGAGATATAAACCTAAATTTCAAACTTACTTATATCGTGGGGAACATCTCTTGGATATATGGGTAACCCCCGAAATCTTGTTTGAAAGATCCCTCTTTCTGAGATACTAGGTCTTTATACTCAGTGATATCTGGGGTATTATCCCGGGACTTCTGATTTTGCGGAAGCAATGGCCTAGTCCCCGTATAATATTTTTCGCTTGCTTGAAATATAGCACCACCCTCAGCATAAAAAATGATGAAACATTGAAAAATGCTAATCATGTGCTGTTGAAGAAAAGATTCTCTAAAGGGAACACATCTAAAGTCGAAGCCATCATCTCTCTGATTTTGCGGAAGCAATAGCCTGAGCTCTCATGGCCCTCGCATCTTAACCCTTTACAGATATCATCTAGGTATACTCACCTGTAAGACTGAATATTAGGATTTGGATACGGGAGTATATTCTGAGGTGGGACACGCGAATAAGTTTAAGTACTTAAAACACTAATCTCATATCTCGAAACAGTTGAACTTTGTGTGAAAATTTAAAGTGGATCAGTATACTAGTATACTGACAATCTAAGTGAATCGTTTAGAACTTAAAATGTTTAAAGCTTAACGGTGTTGGTGATTTGTCTCATAAACTGATATGATCCTCTTACACAAACTCACAAAAATATTGTGTGTAAATATTTTTCTTTACTGCATTTCAATTAAATATCAAAAATTCAAAAATATTTTCAGAGTGTTTTAGCATAAATTTTGAAAAATTAAAAAAAAAAAAATTTAGACAACTGATGTTGAAAAGCTGATTTTCAAAATTCCGAGTGCTAAACATGATGAACAACAGGGTTGGGAAAGTATGTTGATATGAAAAATGTTTTTGAAATGATTAAATGGTTCATTCAGTTGAAACCGAATTTGAATGTATCATATACAAGTGGTTAAGAAAATTTGTGAAATGTCATATTATTACAAGATGATGTTTTGAATTTAATTATTCAAGTGGTAAGCAGAAAGTTTAAATTTGTCAAAATTTTAAATTTGTGAAATTTACTTTGAGGTAGAGAATGTGCAGGTTATGGCTATGAGAGAGCCAGGTTACAATTCTAGAATCTGTGAAAGCCAGGCTACGATCCCATGCATTCTTTAAGGGGGAGTCTGATGATGAAAAGCTTAAGGATTCAAGAGATTTGATCAAGAGAATGTGAAAAGATTTAGAGTGAGATAAGAGCCAGATGGAGATTCTGGAGAGGAAAAGAAGAGAGAATGAAGGATGCTTATTCTGTCAGATAATTTGAAAAAAGCCCAAAGACTGATAAAGGCTGAAGATTGTGAAGACTCGACACCGAAGACTTCGTCAACATCCGAGGGGGAGTCTGTTGGTGCATTACGTCTGTCGACTTCGTCTTGTATCGAGTCTTGTAATAGAATTGTTAGATCAGGGCACGTAGTTCGAGAAATCTAGGGTTTGTGTGTAAAAGGCTAATTTCGCATGAAATAGCATTTGCTATTTCGCATGAAATAGCAATCTGCTATTTCGCACGAAATAGCAGATGGTAATTCCATGCGAAATTACCTCCCCTTTATATACCCTTGATGTGATTTCATTTGTAAGGTTCGTGATTCCGGTACCGAAGTGCTGCCGACATGTCATTTGATCTGTAAACGTGTCAAATCAATAATACAAGACAATTAAGTGTGAATCAAGATGTTACAAAGTCTAATCAATGAATTCCGCCTCTGATTAGACCGAGAACTCTTCTGATAGACTCGTTTGGGTCACAGAACGATCCTACAATTGGTTAATGACAATCCTATCCTTTTAATCTTAAAAAGTAATCAAGGGTCAAGATTGGTTCGCTCTTAAGAAGTTATTCACTATTGAACCTAATCTTATATCTATCTATACTTTCTATAAAAGGAGATGTCACACCCTGGCTTTGAGGAAGCGTGGGTTTATTTTGGTGTGACTTCTTAATACCATAGCAAATATCATAACCATGCTATATGAAATAAAACATATGATGTTCATCCATTCATCAAGTTTTTAAAAGTAAACACGACAACATTGTTTAAAAGTCGACACTTAAAACAGATTACGATATTACATAATTTAGAATGTGTTCACAAGACACAACCAAAGGACATGAATAAAAACACAGTTTAAGACTTGTAACCCGTCCAGGAAAAGGTCACATTTCCTAAACTCGGATGACATCATTATTCCTACGCAGCTTGACGAGATTGCATACCTTGCCAGATCCATTAATTTCCTGAAATACATGTAGTTTGAAAAATCAACAAAAGTTGAGCGAGTTCATGTAAAAGTGAGTATGTATAAACCTTTGTAGTATGTATGAAAATCCCTGGTATGTAGCAATTAAGGAAAAAGAGATCACCATTGGGTTGCAAGGCCAATGATATGTGTGAAGTGATGCAGGAAGACTCAAACCTAGCAGATTTTTGCGTCGGGCTCAAAGTCACCCCATGGTCCGCACAGTGGACTCAGGAGTTGGGCTCGCTACACCCAAATAGATCTACCGCTCATGACCCTCGGTCCTACAACGAGGATTAATAGCCTCAAGTTCCACCTACCCACTCACATGATCTAAGTAGTATACCCTCCTTAAGCTAACCATACCATGTATAAAAGTCTGTAATAATTGGCGCATGTATTTCACTCCCGAAGTATAAAACCGAAAACAGTAAAGAGAAAAGGGGGAACATGAACTCACAGAAGTGCGTATCCTGAAACGTAAGTCTCCAACTCAATCTGCTGCGTGACGACCTACACGTACTAATGTCTATTAGACGAACGGCCGTGCCTTGGCTTTTTAGTGTTTTGAGTTGCGTTACGTTGGTATTATACTTGTTAAAATAATAACAATCATTTTAACTTAACTTTTGTATTTAGAAAAAATAGTTAGGCAACTATTTTGTATCCTTACTTCACAAGTATTTTATATGTGTATTTCCTTCCCAAGGATGGGGGTATTTATACATGTACACTTCATATTCCCGAAAAATATATTTTAAGTCCCACTTAGCAAATATATTTAATTTACTTGTCTAAAACATCTAAACTCCAAAATATATATATTTTTCCCAAAAATATTATATTTTACTTCATGAATTTTCCAAAATAATATTTTACCAAAATACACGTATAAGAGTGTTTTTCTAAAAATTACATAAGTTACGTTTTAGCGTTTCGTATTACAACAATACTTGCTTAACTTAAGTATTTGTTTCGTGTGAGTTTTAGTATTAATTTGGAGTCGTAATTTTTATGGTGCCATAAGTGATATTATTTTTACCCTAAAAATAATATACTTGTTCTCAAAATAAACAACTAATCACACAAGAGTTTTAGTAATAATATATATTCTAAATATATATTTATCAAATTTTGTTTACGAAAATCAACCTCCGGCACTTAACATTTTTGTAATAAAAATCATGGCGAAGCTTATTTTGAAAACAAGTTAAAAATATATTTGTAAACATTTGTTAGAAAAATATTTCTAAGTGTTGAAATTCTAGAAAAATTTCGCCATAGTTTCCTTTGTAAATGGAGGCGTCCACGCTTACTAGCGTATCATTTTCTTTTCAAAAATTTATTCAACAATCATCAACCAACCACATACAATTTCTAATCATCAATCTTGACATAAAATAAACATGAACCATAAACTTGTGAAATTGAAAGTTTGTAAAAATATGTAGTAAATTACTAACATATTTAGTAGGTCTTGTCATCTTTAAAAATATGATTAGTTTCTCAAAAAACTTTATTTTTAAAGAATGTGTATTTTCACAACTTCTAGTCATATTTTCCAAAAATATTTCTTTGTGGAATTTTCTTGTTACACAAGTGTTCATACTTGTTTACTTACTAAAAATGATTTTAGTTCATACAAGATCCGGGTTTTAATCAAAACTAATATTTTTCACTTGGTTCTTCCGAAAACCCACTCATAGATCTTTAGATCTACAAGTTTATAACTTTATTTTCAAGAAAACTTATAGTTATTCATGTTCAAGTTCATGTGTGGATGGTTTCATCATCCTTCATATTTTTAACCTTAACATCTTACTAGTTCATGTTCTTAAACATGATCTAGCAAGACTAGGTGATGAACCATCTTACTTCTACTAACAAACAACATGTATTAAGCATAACAACACAAGATCAACATGATTACAACATCATTTATCCATACATCTTCTCTTTATCCACTCTTCATTCCTTATGTTCAAGATTAGTTTAAGTTCTTTAGTGTTTCTTAATATTTTACCATTCAATCAACTATTAACCACTAAAAATAAGAACAAGATGAAGATTTGAAGCACTTACTACTAGCACAAGGCTAGGGAAGTTTCAAAGCGTAAAAGTGGTGGATAAAAGAAAACTAGAGCGGTCCTTGAGCTTCCGAGTGCACCAAGCTTGCTTGTTGGACCTCTAACACCTTTGAGTGTATGGAAAATGCTTGGATGGAAGCTTGATGGTGGGTGTATGGTGGATGGTGGTGGCGGCCGTGAGTGGGGAGAAGAAGAAGAGAGAAAGCTTGAAGTTTGATGGGTGTTGAAGTGAGAAGATGATTGTCTTATGTGTTTATTTATAAACCATCTTTGTTCTTTAACCATCATATAAAATGCTCCATTAACCAACAACATCTTAATTAAAATAATCAAAAGAATGTGGGGGTTGTCCCACCCCACATAACCGTCGAGTAGGGGGGTAGGGGGGTTGGGTTGTGATGGAACTAGTTACAATCTAGTTAAGTTTAAAGTGTTTAGTTAGTATGTTATTGTGTGTTATGTAATATAAGGTGTGTTAGGGTGTTCGGGGTCCCTAACTGGCTCAGAAAAGTAAAAACAATGTATTTGGCAATATTTTTATGTTCCGGGTAAAGTCCGGTTATTTGGTTGGATGTTGATCCGTTAAAGTGCTAAATAAAGCTTTAAAGTGTCTTTTATAATACTTTTAGTGACACATTTAATTCCCAACACTTTGGAAAATATCTAGGACTATTTTGCCAAGTTTTTGCACTTTACTAGCATTGTTAAATGCTGAATTTTGGTATTTAGTGCAGAATTCTGCACTTTAAGTATGTTTTAGGCACTTCCGGGCACTATAACTATCACCTAGTGACGCAGTTTTATGGTTCTCACTTCCCTACACTCCCTACCAGTGTAGTACTTTATTCCCGGCTCATACTGGGCCTCAATATAGTGTCTGTCTAGGTGCTGGCATTGTCAGCATGTTTTTATGGTTATCCGCTCACTGTGCTAACTGTGCTTTGTGCATCAAGCTTGTCACTAATGTTTGTATGTAATAAATGGAGTGACAGTATGAAAGTGATGCATGAGTATGTATGTATCAGAAAACAGAAAGCAGTTTAATCACAATTGAAATCAAGCACAGTAATTAAGCACTAATTAAATATTATTTAAATGTACGGATACCTGTAAATGTGAGGGTTGTCACAGGAGAATCCTCAGTGACATAAGAAAAGCTTATGTGGCAGCCACAGAGGCTATCCAACAATGTTTTTCTTATGTCATCAACGATGAGGTGGCAGCCATAGAGAAGCCATAGTGACATCATAAAGCTTAATATTAAAACACTTTAAAATTCAAAACTCTGGCCCACATTCATCAAACATCTGCCTTCCAATCATGTTTCAAACCTCTGCCTTCCATTCATGCTTCAAACATCTGGCGAGATTCAAATTTCAAAATTCTGGCTCCAGATTTACAATTCAAACCATATAGGTATATAAAGCTCTTTTTAATTTCAAATTCTCATAACAAACATAAACTCTAACTCTCTCTCTCTACGGTTTCAATTTTCCCTCTCTCTCTGTTTCTCATCGGAGCTTGAGAATTCCATCAGCAAACTGCGAAGAAGTAGATGACGAATCTCCTAGGTCAACACACACAGCCTACGTCGCCAACTCGACCCTCAGTTACTGTTTATTCATCATGTTTAACATCGATTTGAATATTATGCAGACCAACGGTAGTTTAAAAATAGATATTTTTTGATTTTTTCTTTTTATCACAAACTGTAGGTTTGTATGCTAAATGTTCTTCAGGTAGATCTTGCTGGATTTGTTATTCTGTTTGTGTTTAAACATAGATGTATATGTGTGTATTCTTGATTCATCATGTTTTACCACAAACTGAAGGTTTGTATGCTAAACGTTCTTCAGGTAGATCTTGCTGGATTTGTTATTTGGTGTGGAAGTCTTGAGTTTGTTGGCCGAACTTCGAAATGTAATCAAGGTTATAAAATGGATCTCAACTTTATTGATGAAGAAGTAATGTCTGTTTGTGTTTAAAAATAGATGTATATGTGTGTATTCTTGATTCATCATGTTTAACCAACGGTAGTTTAAAAATAGATATTTTTTGATTTTTTCTTTTTATCACAAACTGTATGTTTGTATGCTAAATGTTCTTCAGGTAGATCTTGCTGGATTTGTTATTTGGTGTGGAATCTCAACTTTATTGAGGAAGAGGTAATGTATGTTTGTGTTTAAAAATAGATGTATATGTATGTATTCTTGATTCATCATGTTTTACCACAAACTGAAGGTTTGTATGCTAAATGTTCTTCAGGTAAATCTTGTTGGATTTGTTATTTGGTGTGGAAGTCTTGAGTTCATTCTTTGAACTTCGAAATGTAATCAAGTTTATAAAATGGATTTCAACTTTATTGATGAAGAGGTAATGTCTGTTTGTGTTTAAAAATAGATGTATATGTGTGTATTCTTGATTCTATGCTTTGTAGGTTTGTAATATAAATGTTCTTGAGTTTTGTTACCTTCTAGAATCATGGTAATAAATGAGATCAACAAATTTATTGCCTCTTAAGGTGAATATGTATCATAATTTTCGAATGATTTTATGTTGTTATTCATTCAGTTTGAAGTTTTGATTTTATAGATTCTACAAAACTGGTCATAAATTAGTGTTTAGTTTATGGTTAAATGAATATTGTTTCCATGTAGGGTTACGGTTTTTCGATGTATTGTGTGGAATAATTATTCTCTGCAGTTTAACGAATTCATCTCTAAAATGACAGTTCTTGAGCATGTATAGTGTAAGGAAATGTAAAGGTATTTTTTGTTACTTTTCACCGCATCATAACTATACTCTTTATTTTTGGCAATATAATAACAAGTTGAATGAATATTCATTAGTTGTTTTGTGATCTGTTGCAAGGAAGTTGGTGATGTTACGGAAGACTTTTTAGCAGCCTTTGGTTGAAAGGGATTCTAGATTAAGTATGAATGGAAAGTAAAAATTACTTATTTTGAAGACTAAAATTGTGGTTTTTAGTTATGTGTGTCTTAATCTGTTGTGTTTGAAAGATTGGTATGTTATGGTTACAATTTGAACCATCTAAACTGATGGATTTTGTATGTAATTGCTACAATTTGAATATTATTGTTATTATATTCTTGGTAATGTTCATTTTTTGGACAAGTAGTAGTGTTATATATTATTTTTAGTGACTGAGTACTACTTTAATGAATTGGTTAGTAGGAAAACTGTTAGAATTTGTTGAGCAGTCTTCGCTTCAACAGACCTTATCATATGTTGATCATGGTCTATTAAAGCACCGCTGTTAAACATTCTCTATTGAACTGCATCATCTGTTAGTCCATAGCAGAGGTTCTCTTTGGCAGACCTTTGCTTGAACAGTCTCGGTGTTTATCAGCAAATGTTCATCATGATGCGTGTGTAAACAGATGTTTGAAATCCTCTGTTGAACTGCATCATCTGTTAAGGCATAGCAGATGTTAGCAATCTATAATGTGGAATGATCAACAGATGTTATGTTTGGCAGACCTTTGTTTCAACAGCAAATGTTTCAGATGTTTGAAGACTGTATCATCTGTTAAGTAACAGCAGATGTTAGCTTTATGATGCTTTTGTATTCATATTTAGCAGCAGAGGTTGTGTTTATCAGCAGAGGTTATTTGCTACAATAGTCTTTGTGTTTATTAGCAGAGATTGTTTGGAACAACAGACTTTGCTTGAACAGATTTTCTGTTTCACAGAGCTTTTGGTTTGGCAGACTTTATCTAAATAGATGTTGAGTGCATCCCTTTTGTAGATGTTAAAAGACTGTTATTTGTAGTTAGAGGTTAATTCAAGTGAAGTTATGACAATGATCACCCATAAATTTGTTGAAGCCTTTTAAGTGTCCATAACTGCCCATAAATTTGTTGAAGCCTTTTAAGTATCGATGAGTGCCCATAAATTTACAGAGTATAATTCAAGTTGTAATGTATCATGAAGAGCCAATTAAAATATATGGAGAATGTATAACAAAGGTTTAAGTTAATATAAATAACAAGATAAGCATACATGATTATAATTTAAATATTTGTAAATCGTATGTTTTCAAAATATAGAAGTTTGATACATCACCATCCCATAATTTATCTCAAATGAGATAATACCAACAACCACAACTATCTGTAGACTTTCTTTAAGATCAGCTTGGCTTTTTCTTCAGAGTAGTCAAATTTGCATCTCATATTTCTGTAGATACCATTGGGCTCCGTGAACTTCTTGGTGAATTGACAAGCCGCGTATCTAAATCCCTTGCCATGCTTCTCCCGTCGAAAGTCAATTACAGTGTTAACTCCATTCAGATTTTCAACTGTCATCTTCAATGTTCTATGAATCCTTGATAAAGAGGCTACTTTCACATTCAGACGCTTAAAAATAAATATAAAATACCAATAATTAATAAGAAATAAATAATGTATTTAAGGAAAGTAACAAAAAAAAAACAACTTAATTGTAACAAACATTTAACATCCAAAGAATGAGGCATGAATAACTTTTTGTGGGATTTAACGTATTTCCAAGTCAATCCTATTTCTTCTCTCATTTCATTTATATATCCGGACATGAATAACTTTTTGTGGGATTTAACGTATTTCCAACAAAGAGCGATTCTTGCTCCAACTAATGAAGTAATGGATTCAATAAATAAAGAGTTGTTAGAGAGCCTGCCTGGTGAAGAAAAGGTTTATTTTAGTTCAGATAGTTTATGCCAATCTGAGGAAGAATCAGAGCTTAATATGGCATTGTTTCCTCCTGATGTGTTAAACAATCTTCATTTATCTGGTTTACCTAACCATAAATTAGTACTGAAACTTGGTGCTCTAGTGATGTTACTCAGAAACATTGATCAGGCAAATGGATTGTGTAACGGTACACGTTTACAAGTCACGAGGCTCGAAAAAGTTGTGATTGAAGCAAAAATTATCACAGGGACTAATATAGGTCATCATACTTTGATTTCAAGACTGAAGATGACACCTTCTGATAAAAGAATACCAGTGAAGATTTCTCGAAGACAATTCCCACTTTCACTGTGTTTTGCTATGACAATAAATAAAAGTCAAGGACAATCATTGGAGCGTGTTGGTTTATATCTTCCACGTCCAGTGTTTAGTCATGGCCAACTCTATGTTGCTGTATCTAGAGTAAAAAGTAGGAAGGGGTTGAAAGTTTTGATTTGCGATAAAGAGAAACGAGTCTGTACAACCACTACTAATGTGGTTTACAAAGAAGTTTTACAAAATCTATGATGAGACTAAACATCTCTCAACCTGGCAACGTCTGTTGGGTATAATGGAGGAATTGTTGTTAGGAAATGTTTGTTGGAAAACAATACAACTTTTTGAAAGCATCTGATACTTGCTCTGCATTAAGCCTATCCTGAGAACACATGCTATGAAAAATGTTTATATCTGGCGTTGTAGTAACAAGTTTGCAGCTCTCATTTTTAATGAGAGTACTAAATTCTTTTTTAATAACATTATTCTCTTAACATCTATTTACTAACCTTTGTAATTTCTGTTGACTGACCTTTTTAACATGGGTTGACTAACATCTGATACTTACTATCTATCCATCTGGCAAGCTCTGTTGGAGATAATGGATGACAGTTTTTAGGAAAGTCTGTTGGAAAGCAACAAAGGTTTTTAACAGTTAATAGACAACAGTGGTTTGCTATCAACATAATGGAATTGCTGTTGAATAAACCTATTGACCATTAGTTTATATCAATTTTACAAGTCTGCACTAATTATTTTTTTACTCTCTGTCAATATGTGTTATGCATGGTTTTCTAAGAAACGACCCGTGTTTGCACACGGGTCTTACCGCTAGTCTATATAATAAAAGAAACCTCTTGGGGCACACATGTCACTTCCTTAGGCACTCTCTAATTGTGTTTTCTCTCTTAAATCAATCTACTAATTTGATGAGTTTGTTAGTGGCGATAAGGATAAAAAAGATAAAGTAAAAAAATGGTGATTATAAATTTTAAATTTCGAAGATAATAATGAGTATGGTTGCATGCATGTAACTACCATGAAAATAAAAATACGCCTCATTTATTTTTTTCATTTATTTTTTTGAAAACTTGAATAGTATTGTAACAAAATTTTATAATATTTTCAATTAAACCACTTAAAGTTTTTTCTTTCAAATTTAGTCACTCAAGTTATAGGTAAAATGTCAATCCTATATATTTTACTGAAACAATTTATAAAGTTGGTTATATATGGTGTTGAATTGTTATACTAAGCCTCTCAATGGATATGTACATAATTTTGTTGAAACGTGTGTTTCTTAATTTATTTGAATGTTTCATCATCATCACCATGATTGCGTGTAGAAGCTTATGCAACAGGTTGTAAATGTTTAAAAATAAACTTAACAAAATTTATAATTGTCACGCGAATGTTCATTTTCTTAAATACATATCTTGATAATTCTATATGTTAACAAATTACATTATACTTTATTCACTTATTATTCAACCCTTCAATGCATATATTTTTTAAAACATTATTTTTTTTATTATGAATCATATAACATTACATTTATGTTTGGTATATAAATGTCTTCATCTTTGGTTTACATTTAAAGGAAATATTTATTATATAGTTTAAATTGTTCAACCCGTGTAACACACGGGGAACTAACCTACTATATATATATATATATATATATATAGGGATGAGGTAAAATAGGAACCGCCTTTAAATGCGAGAACCGTAGGAACCATTATCTACTCTAGATCTCTCATGTATGAGTGGTTGAGATTTAATTGTTTAAGTTTGATTTGTCTTGTAATGATTTTATTGATTAAAAAAGAACGAATAGTACAACAAGGGTATTTTTGAAAATTTGACTTCTGTATTATTCCAGTCAATTTGTCAAACTGACAATCAAACATTTTAGACTATATCACTCTTCATGTCAACATGAGTTACGTTATCTATTAAAAAAAATTTAATTATAACACATGATTTTTTATACAAACAAATTACACTATATGTATAAAAATAAAACGTCTTCAATCTCTAATCTTAATCTTCATTTTTGTTCGTTATCCTCGTCATTTGAACGTAAAAGCCCCAACACCTACGAAAATCAAAGAAAAAGACATAGCGTTTACATTCCACAAACGTTTAGAGGAGCTCGGGCCGGCGATCAGGGACGTCAATTTTTTTTATCATGTGTAATAAAAAAACATTTTTTTTACATTCGACACCGTGCGCGGATTTTTTTTACATTCGACACCGTGCACGAATTGTTTTTACATTCGACAACGTATGAGAAACAATTTTTTAAACGTATGTAAAAACTAAACATTTACGCGTGTCATTTTTACATACGTTTGAAAAATAGAATTACGCGGGACGCTTATAGGAGCTCGAACCAACGATCAGGGGCGTAAAAAAACATTTTTTTCTCATTCGACATTGTGCGCAAAAAAAATTTACATTCAACAAATTACGTAAAAACATTTTTCAGACATACGTAAAAACTATTTTACGCCTTCCGTTTTTACATACGTTTGAAAATTAGATTTACGCGTGACGTTTAGAGGAGCTCGGGTCGGCTATCACGGGCGTAAAAAACCTTTTTTTACGCACGTTGTCAAAACATTTTCTTATTTATTTTTTTTACATAGTGGTGTTCTCATACTTAGTTCGTGTAAATGTTTACGCACGTTGTCAAACTTTTTTTATGCACATTGTCAAAACTTTTCTTATGCACGTTGTCAAAACTTTTTTCTTTTTTGTTTTACGCACGTTGTCGAATGTTTTTTTTTTTTTTTAATTTGTAGTGCAAAGTCATCAAACGTTAACGAATGAAATATAAATTCTCAATAAACATATAAGAAAAATATAGCTTGCATTTTATAAAGAACATTATGTCAGAATTAGGGAAAATAGATCAAAAAGAAATATATATCATTTTCGATAATTTTGTATTTTCTAATAAACATATAAGACAAATATAGTTTGCATTTTATAAGAACATTATATCATAATTAGGGAACATAGAGCAAAAAGAAATAGATATCATTTTCGATATTTTTGTATTTTCTAAATTACGTAATACTTTTGTTGTTTGAATTTAAAACCTAAGATATTTTTTCACAATTTTTAAATATAAAAAGTATAAAAGTGATGAAAGAAGAGAGATAAGAGAGATGGGATGTGATGTGTTTTAGAGATAAGAGAGAGAGAGAATGTGACATCGAGAGAAAAAGACTAAAATACCCTTTTGAATTAAAATGATTATAAGTGATGTGTTAAAATTATATTGGATAAGAGGAGTTCTTATGGTTCTCGCAACTGGTAGTGGTTTCTCCTTAAACCAAATCATATATATATATGACTAGCATAATTATACAATTATTTGAGAGTACTTTTGATCCAACTCAAACATATCCTAGAGTAAACTCATATGATTATTCTAGAGTAATACTAGTCCAACTCAAATAAATCAAAAATAATTTTATAATTACTTAAGGGTAAGTAACATAATTATATAAATACTTTAGAGTAATTGTACAATGAGAGTGCTCACACATAAATTTACAAAAATGTCCTCATGCATTTTTAAGTTTCCTTTGCTTCGTACCATTTGTGCAATAATTACCTTTGTATTTTTTCTTTGCTGTATACATTTGTGTGTATAAAAACTTGTTTTTAGTTGAGAATTTGCAAGGATTTGTCTGTTAAAATTGAGATATTCCAAAATTGCTTTATTAGATTAATTAACCCTATATTAAGAGTTAAATGCCATTTTAGTTCATGTGGTTTGGGTCATTTTGTCAGTTTAGTCTAAAGGTTTTATTTTTTACCTATGGGTCCAAAAATGTTTAATCGTTGCCATTTTAGTTCACTGGGTTAACTTCATCCATTTTTTCTGTTAACGAGAAGGGCAATTCGGTCATTTTATATGTAATTCTGTTAACTAGAAGGACAATTCGGCCATATAAAATGACTGAATTGCCCTTCTCATTAACAGAAAAAATGGATGAAATTAACACAATGTACTAAAATGGCAACGGTGAAACATTTTTGGACCCATAGGAGAAAAATGAAACATTTGGACTAAACTGACGAAATGACCCAAACCACAAGGACTAAAATGGCATTTACTCCTATATTAATTTGCAATTTTGGTCTTACTCTCATATTCACTGTTGCATTTTGTGTTTTTTGCTCTGTGTACTCCTAATATATAACAACCCTCCAAAAATATTTCTGACACCCCTAAAATATTTAGAACACCCATATACGACTTAAAATACACCCCGGATACGTAAAAATGACCCCAAATACTTTAATTTCATAAAAATAAAATAAAAACAAAATCTGAGCGTCGCTCGCGGGCCGCGAAGGCTTTGCCTTCGAGTTACGTGGGGCGCGACAGATCAACCACCAGACCGCACCCTGAGGTGCCACGTGTCGTGACGCGTGTGGAAGCTAGGATCGACTCAGCCAAGCTAGGGCCTACCCTAGCTGGCCTCGCGGGCCGTGAAGACCCCCATTAAAACTCTCGCAGGGCGCGAGAGACTGCTCGACCAACCCGATAAAAGGAGGCCATCAGCCTTCATTTTCCGACGCTCAAAACACAAAATTCTCTCTCTATTTCTGAATTGTAGACACTATATTCGGGCATAATACCCCCACTAAATAACGAAGTTCTGCCTCGTTGTAAGTATCATAACCCCCGGTTACGTATTAGATACGCTGCCCGATTGATCTACTACTCCGTAACGGCTGTCGAGGCTCTGCCCGACGTAGTCGTTGGAGTTCTGTCTCGGGGAGGGTATAACTAATGTAAATATTGGGTTATTATACTAACGCGTCTGCATTGTTTAATTAATAGATTATAACCAGGAACACCAAGGAAAACCCTAAAGTAGCAATGTGAGTAATCTCCTTTTTGTAAACCTTTTTGCAAATTATTTTTACAAAACCTTAAATATTTTACAATGTAATTAGCAATGATTGAGTCTTTGTAATTCTTCAATTACTGCCGGTATGTTGGGGTTTTGTATACAAAATGTGGAACACGTTACCATTGGACAACGAGATAGCCAATGTGTAATATGACCCACCAGTCAGGATTGACAGTACTGAATGAGTAATTGTGTAGATATAAACATTGTAATCACTCTCAATACTGTGAAATGATAAAACTCTTCTTGATTAAATTGGGATTCACTCACCAGTATTTCCCTCTGACAAAATGTTTTTAAACGCTTTTCAGGTAACAAAATGTGAAAGCCAATTAGAATCCAGCTGGACAGCACTGAAGGCTTGGAAAAGTGGCTATAAAAGTTACCTAAATAAAATAGGGTTTATCCCTATGAAAATGTTTGTAATGGAAACTTGGGTTTATCCCAATATATTTAATAATATAAAATTTGGTGTTTTACTCTGATAAAATATTTCCTAACTACGGTCCTGGTGAAATTTCCGCTGATAAACACCGATACCACTGAATCTGATCTCGCGGCCGCCCGTTCCCGGGTGATTAGGGGACGAGGGTTGCGACATAATACATGCATAACCTTTTATTTCTTTCTTTTTCAACGTGGAAGGAGCAAAGAGCATGCTTGACTTTCCCTTCAAAGTTAAAGTGTTGCGACATTTATTTTTGAATAAATGCCCCCATCATATTGTGATTTCTTACGGAATAAACACGTTAGTAACGTGCGTGTGCGGTTTAACGTTTTATGTCTAATTCATTTTGGCGATTTAACGGTCCCGCCACAACTGACGGATCCTAAGCCGACTTAGTTATTCTTTTCTATGTCTTATGTTTCAGTACAATATTTGCGAGTTAACACGCCGTAACGCGCGTGCATGGTTCAACATTTATATATTTACTTTTTGTTCGGTTTAACGGTCTCGCCACAAAGCACATGTCCTGATTACTAGTTGTTTTAAAACTACAAGGCACTCACATTAACATTTTATTTTCTAGAATAATTGTTTTAAAATTGCTATATTCTAAAACAACCCCTTATCCAGCACATGTCTCTGCTCTTATGTAACTAGAAGTAAGTATAAGTTGGATGGAGTTAGTGTGGTGGATCAAAACTGCAATAAAATAGAAACATTGGTATGTAAATTACAAGACATTTGGATTTTGTAAAATATAGCAATAACCACTAAATCACAAAGACCAAAACAACAATTTACTCTATAATAAATCAAATCAATAAACTGAACGGACAAATACCAAATAATTGATAAATAAACTGAAAAAATAACTGATCGTTCAGTTCAATCAAATTAATAAACTGAACCGGACAAATACCAAATAATTGATAAAAAAAACTGATCGTTCAGTTTATTACTAGACAAATGAGTATATTATTGACGACAAATTACTGATGGGTGGTATCTGTCGGTAATCATTGACGGAATCCTATAAAAACAAAAAATAAAGAACATGAAAATTAAAACACAACTTATTATCTTTTGTTGATTACCGGTTCAGTTTATTAATTTGATTGAACTGAAAGATCAGTTATTTTTTCAGTTTATTTATCAATTATTTGGTATTTGTCCGTTCAGTTTATTGATTTGATTTATTATAGAGTAAATTGTTGTTTTGGTCTTTGTGATTTAGTGGTTATTGCTATATTTTACAAAATCCAAATGTCTTGTAATTTACATACCAATGTTTCTATTTTATTGCAGTTTTGATCCACCACACTAACTCCATCCAACTTATACTTACTTCTATGCCTTAACCTACAAAAAAAGGCTATAACCGATAGATCATTGACTGAAACTTGACGTGGATAAGTCTGGAAGCGATCGTTTTTTAATAAAACTAATTGTCTGACGGAATATTGTGTGGGTAATTTGATGTTACAATATGTCGCTAAGCCATCTTTAAGAATCATGTGGCTAATCCATCATTGTTACGGTAATAATCGCTACTATCTATCAGCAATCCACATATGAATATCCTTTCGGTGATACCTCAATAGTCCGTCAGAAAGTTAGATTACCCATGCCCTGATTTGTGATGGAGTAACATTGGCGGATTGTCTTTGTTACTCACCTTCATGGTTAGATTTTTTATGGCTATGTGCGACATTGTAAGTCCGCTTAACCATCTTCAAGAAACTTAAATTTAACTTACCCTCTTCATATTCTACAAATATTGTTTCTCCTTTCTCGACATAAATACATTTCAATTATTTTTCTACGTTGGTCTCGCTAGTCGTCCAAAAGAACATAATCTATCTATACTATATAATAAAAGAAACCACTTTGAGGACATATGTCGCTTTATGAGGTGGTCTCAATTAAAATTTGTAGAAGATATTTTGATGATAAAGATAAAGATAAAGATAAGTGATAAAATTAAAAGATTTTGATGATAAGAATAAGGATAAGTGATAACCATATATTAATTAATAAAATTAAAAACTATATATTAATGTTTTTATTATTTATAAAGATAAAGATAGTTTTAATTGTTTATATAAAAGTTTATAATCTTTATCTTTATTTACTATCTAATAACCGACGGGTCGGATTATTTTAATATATAAAATTATACTTATTAAAAATAAAAACACTTTAATTGCATTAAAAATAAAAAAAAAGTTACAATCCACATCATCACTCGACGTTAGCATCAAATAAAAGAGAAAAAAGAAACAAAAATCCACATCACCACGGTTACCTATGAAATGAATGAAAAATCCTTCATTTTAATGAAAAATGAATGTTGAGTGATCTGATTAGAACACTTTTTAAACTTGAGTGACCTAATTAGAAGGGTTTTAAAACTTGATTACTATTCTACAAAGTTACCCTATAATATATAAAGTTATATTTATTCAACCCGTGTAATACACGAGGTTATAACCTAGTATAATATATTTAAACACTTAAGAGTAATAGTATACTGTAGCAATATTAAATTAGTTTAACAAATTAGAGGGAAGATTTACTAAAAAGTGGATTTTGCCTACGTAACTTAAAAAGGACCGTGGAGAAAACATACGACACTCTTTATAAGTAGAATGAAAGGACATTACAGTATTAAAATACAAACTTTCATCCTTTTGTTTTCTTATAAAAACACAATACAAAAATCTAATACAGAAAAATGTAGAATCAAAAATCCAGTACAAAAAATAGAGCACACAAAAAAAAAATCTAGTACAAAAAGTTCACCACAAAATTAACCCAGCACTAAAAAATCCAGTACAAAAATATCTAACACAAAAAATTCAGCACACAAAAAAACTATGCAAAAAATTAAGCCCAAAAAATCTAGCACAAAAGATGTAACACCAAAATATTGTAAAAAACTAGCACAAAAATGATATACAACATAGAAATACAAACATTTTTTATTGTGTTATTTTAGTTCTCATATCTTATATAGCAATAAGGTACTCAAAATAAAGATAAAAAGATGCTTGATTTTATGATGCAATTTTTTTTTTATAGAAAATAATGTCATATAAAATAGGGGGAATATGTCATGTGCTTTGCATATAGAGAGAGAAAGTCAACAAGTAGACTATTCAAAAATACCGTTACACCTCTCTTTTTTCCTATAATTTCATCTTAGCCATTGAATTGAAAAAAATAATGAAAGGTTACCTATTTATATATATGTAATCATAAAGTCACATTTAATAAATGGTTTAACTACCCTTAAAAATAACAAATCTATAAAAAAAATGATTGGTTTTTAGAAGTTCTCAAAGTTCTTGATTTTTTTGGAGTTTTGAAATGATGCTGATATATACTAGGTTATAATTTTGTGTATTACACAGATTGAATAAATGTAATGTTATATACTTAAAAAAAATTACGACTTTAACAAACTTGTGTATTGCACGGGTTAAATAAACTCATGTATTACATGGGTTGAATAAAATATAGTGTAATATGTTATGCATATTTATGCGTTCAAAATTTATATATTTTTATAAGGTTTTCTTGAACAAAAAACCCGTTGTGAATTTATATAAATGGTTTTAGCTTTGCACACAACTACACACAATTAGACAAGTGTACATATCGTGTAGTAGTATAGCATGTATAACAACCCTCCAAAATATTTTCCGACACCCTAAAAATATTTAAAATGTCCCTATATGTCTTAAAATGCACCCCGAATACGAAAACAGGCCCCGAATACCTTTATTTTATTAAAAATTAAATAAAATCAAGTTTTGTGGGGAGCTCGCGGGCCGCGAAGACCTAGTCTTCAGGCTACGTGGGGCGCGACAGCTAGGAGATCAAGCGGAGCCCCAACGTGCCACGTGTCAGCATCGTGGCAAGTCTACCCGGTGATTGGTCAAGGCTAGGGCCTACTACCCCTACGTCGCGGGCCGCGAAGGACCCTTATGTGGTTTACGCGAGCCGCGAGGAAGTGTCGATCAGACACTATGAATAGAAGGCATCGGCCTTCAGTCCCAACTCGTTCACACACAATTTCTCTCTCAAATTTCTGCGTAGGAATTATAATACTCGGGCATAATACCCCCCTAAAATAACGAAGTTCTGCCTCGTTGTAAGTATCATAACCCCGGTTACGTATTAGATACGCTGCCCGATTGATCCAGGGTTCCGTAACGGCTGTCGTGGTTCTGCCCAACGTAGTCGTTGGAATGCCGTCTCGGGGAGGGTATTACTAATGTAAATATTGGGTTATTATACTAACGCGTGTGCATTTGTGTAATTAATAGATAAGCACCAGGAAATCCTTAAGGAAAACCCTAAGACAACAATGTGAGTAATCTCCTTTTTGCAAACTGTTTTTACAAAACCTCACTTAATTAATAACATATTAAACATTGATTGAGTATTTGTATTCTACAATTATCGTCGGTATGTTGGGGTTTTGTATACAAAATTTGTTACTACATTGTGAGTAGTAACATGACCACAAGTCGGGTTGACAGTACCGTGGGTGGTAATTAAAGTAGATGGAAACAAATGTAATTGCGCGACCACCCCTAATACTGTACAACGGTTTTTTACAAGTATTGATTAAACTGGGATTCACTCACCAGTATTTCCCACTGACAAAATGTTTTTAAACGCGTTTCAGGTAACAAAATGTGAAAGCCAAACAGAAGCCAGCTGGACAGCACTGAAGGCTTGGAAAAGTGGCTATAAAGTTATCCCTATGAAAATGTGTGTACTGAAAACTTGGGATTTCCCCACGTGTTTAATATTATAAAAGTGTGGTATTTTACTCTGATAAAATATTTCCTAACTACGGTCCTGATGTAATTTCCGCTGCCAAAATGATAAACACCGATACCACTGAAACTGGCCGCGGCCGCCCGTTCCCGGGTAGTTAGGGGACAGGGGGTTGCGACAGCATGGGTTTAGAACCAACTGTCAACCAATGTCATAGTGTCTCACACTACTCAACCCTCGATTATAAGGTAAAGGGATTTTTTTTGTTATAGTAAAAGATAAGTAAGAAAATAAACCTGAAATAAAGAGGAAGAGATCAATCAAAACATTAATTTTTTATTTGATCTCGAATCCCCTTGAAGCAATAAGAAACTTTTAAAGTTATTCGTGTGGTGAGGTTAATAAGACATCCCATCATGAGATGAGAATGTCAACATCGGAAAACTATCCCTAAGCTTTCCATACACTTGCATAAAATGGGGAGACCATATATGGCACACATCTCCCACGAACTTATTTGTAAGATTGGAATGCACGACTCTTGCATAAGCAGGATCTAAAAACATTTTAAAGAAATATATACTTCATGTGTAAAACCCTCTTGCTAGGTTAAACGTACATCAAGACTCATAACTAAATGCATAAGCATGGTAGTATTGCCATGCAAGATATAAATTACCAATCAAAGTTACCTAAGCCAATTCCACGATATCTATGGCTTACGTGACTTTGAAATATTAAAGATGTATGAACCTAGAATGTGAGCAAATGTATATCGGGTGAATATATACACACATAAGTTCAAAACTCAAGCTTGAATCATGTTCAATAAAGCATAAAAGTATTCAAAATTTTAAGTGTATGAACTCACCACTAAAATAAACTTCAAACATTAAATATATACATCAAAATTCATTTAAACCAAAGAGATATAAGAAGTTTAGCCACCATAGGCCATTACAAAGTTACCAACAATTTGTGGATAAACCATGGTATGGTTCAAAAGAACCAACTAAGGCTAAGTATGGTTAATTGCACTTCTTGAATCTAAGACCAACGCCTTGTGATGATAGAATGGAGTTGAAGAGGGTAAGCGCCTTGAATGGTCTTCCTTAGAGGTGTGTCTATGAAATACGTGAGTGTAAATGTATTGGATGGAACCTCAATGGGGAGGGGAAGCCCTTTATTTATAGTGAAAATTTTCCCGGCACACGGTCGTGCAGAACCATTCAATGGGAATGGATCCTCAAGAAGGATACTCAGAAGTTACAGATGTTCCTTCCCCACACTTGAATTTTACAAATGTCTATTTATTTTTCATGAATGCGAAGTGATATGGTAATATAAGTGTAAAGGGAAAAGAACTATTCCCCTAATAAAAGTTCCATCCATCATGTGTGGTCGATTGAAAAGTAAGTATCCCCCCTGTGAAACATGTCTAAGGGTATGCAACCCCTAATTATACATCCAAAAAATATATAGGGACATAAAACTAGTCCTCCTCCAAATCGTCACCGTTGCTGCTACAACTATCATCATTATCCTTAGTATCCTCCTCTTCATCATGAGCCTCAACATTGCAAGCCTGGGTCCCGACATCATCATTAGGAATCTCGAAACCCTGAGGCTCCAAATATATCAGATATCTATCTGACTTGACCCGAGTGAGACGGTGGCTGAGCTGTAGCTGGAAATACTGCATGAACCGATATACCTGGACAGTGGTAGGTGCGTCTGCAATCGCTGGTGTTGGTCATGACTGATCAAGACCCGAGAAAGAGTGTCCATATTGACACCATCGTCATGAAAGAACGTATCGGGTTGCTCACTGCTCCTTATGTCCCTGCCCCTGTAGACACCCCAACTCCATAAGTATAGACTCCTTCATCTCTACCCGCATTACCACCACCATCATATTGAGATTCAGATTAGGGTTTGAAAATAGAAGAGATAACGATGTTCTTGAATAGAATTGGTGATCATAATGTTGATACACGAAATACATATATACTCGACGATTTAATGAATAACCGTCACTACCTATGATATCTAATAATAATTACATTAGCGTTACATAATAAACATATTTACACTAATTATTATATCTAGCTTATATTCCTTCTAATACCCTCCCGTAAGCTAGATTGGAGCGACATGTAGAAGTTCTTTGATGCGATTGAAGTCTTTTGGTTGCAGATCTTTTGTAAGGATATCTGCTATTTGATCTTTTGTTTAGCAGAAACTGATTTTGACCTCATCATTTTTAATGAGATCACGAATAAAATGATATTTGACTCTAATATGCTTGCTTTTCCCATGGTAAACAAGATCTTTAGCCAAACAGATGGTTGATTTATTATCACAGAAGATCGTTGGTGGACAATCCATGTTCATTTGAAGTTAATTCAGAATTCCCTTTATCCAAAGTGCTTGGCAACCGATCATTGATAGTGCTATGTATTCAGCGTCAGTTGATGATAAAGCGACTACCTTTTTTTAGATTGCCATGCAATTGCACCGGACCCTAAGTGAAATACATACCTAGAGGTACTTTTGCTATCATCAATGTTTCCAGTATAATCACTGTCGCTGAAATCTACCAGTTTTCCCTTACTACCTTTTGAATACACGATTCCATGATTCATTGTTCCTCTATATATCTTAGAATTCTTTTCCCAGCTTCCCAGTGACTTTTTTTCGGCCTTTCCATAAAGCGACTTATTTTACTAACAGCAAACATGATGTCAGATCGTGTATTTGTTAGATACATAAGACATCCTGTCACACCCCAACCGATGGCGGAAACATCGGGACGCGGCACTGAGCGAAACAAATTGTTCAAGAGAAATTCCATAACAACTACATTACCGGATAGTTAATATTAAGTCCCATACCTTAACCCATCAAGCAAATTAAGTTATTACAGATAGCGATATCTCTAAAACAAATAATATGTTCCGACAACTCAGATTTCAAACAAAATAAATTGTCTTTGTTTCTAGACTCTCAACCCTACTTGATTCCATGAAAAGCGAGCAAAGCATCCTAGCAGATAGCATCCTAAACACCTGTCACATACGTTGAAGTAAAGGTCAATACACATAGTTTAAAGGTGAGCATACAAGTTTGGTATAGCATATAGAGTTCGAAAGTAGTTTACGCATAACCAGCATGTAACATGTAGAAAAGTGAAAGCTAGTAGGTTATCGACATAGAAATATGCACAGACGTGACTGCGAGTTGTAGAATGTGCAACACATAGTGTAAAGGTGAGCATACAAGTTTTGTAGAATCCCCACTGGGACACGTGAAGTAAAGCCCTTAACAACCCCTGTCCACGACAGGTGTTGAGTCCAAACTATAGTACTATCTTTGCTAAGGTGTCAGGCAACAATCACTGTGTTAACATAACATACAAGCATTCAATGACTAACACGTAGAATGCATTAGCGGTTGGCGTATAAATAGTGTTTGCGTTGTGTGTCGGTTGTGATTTAGAATAAGTAACGTATGTAACACCCAAAAGTGCATAAAGCAAAAAGGGATCGAGTATACTCACAGATTGTGTTCAATAAGTAAACACGCTCTTGGATTGAAGGGAGCGCTGAGAGAGATTAGTCTGAACACTTAACGATAGCATAAACGATATGCGGCGCGTAAAATGATGAAAGTACCAAATGTCGGATGGTAATTTGATCGGATGGCAATCCGATCGGATGGCCAGTCGATCGGATGTCTATCCGTTCGGATGGTCATCCGATCGGATGGCCATTCATTTGGATTGACATCTCGCTTGGTAAAGATGTATTTGTGTATGATGGTTTGCCTTTTGAAGTTTTTGTTGTAGTATTTTAAAAACAGAGAAGTATCCATACCCTTCAGGTCGGTCGATCGGACGGCGGTCCGATCGGACGGCGATCCGTTCGGTGAGACATTCTAAGAGAACAAGTTCACAGCAGTGTTATCATCCCATCGAATTGTCTACCGATCGGGTGGAAATCCGTTAGAACTGTTAGTGCATTGAAACATGTTGAAAATCATTTAAGTGTTGAAGTTCCAAACATCACATGGTCGGATGGTCGTTCGATCGGATGGCTATCCGATCGAACGGTAATCCGTTCGAGGTTCAAAACTTTTAAAAAGTTGAATTAATTGTCTAAGTGTGGGACCAAGGTGCAAGCCGATCGGATGGATGTCCGATCGGACGACAATCCATCCCAACGGCTGATCATCTTGACACTTGGTTGTTTTGATAGTTTGCAGTTTTGATCGAGACGGCATGATGTCGTGCTAAACAACCGGATCCCCATCATGACCTAGGTGACCCGATCGAACAGGAATCACCCTAGTCCGATCAGTTAACAATTCGAGACGACGGTTCATGGTTAACCCGAAATCGGTTGTCTCTTTGATAGAGATCAGATCTAGAACCAACACAACACTAAGAAGGAGTAGAAGATCAGAACTAGCTCCGATTCTATCGGTTTTGAGTGCATTGAGTGTAAAAGAGTTGAAAGAAAGTTAGGAAAACTCTCTCTCAATTCTTTTATCCATGAATATGTGTAGATCTAGGTGAAAACATTGTTAAATCTCATGGAAATCCTTCAGATCTGTGTTGTTCATGGTGGAATGATGCCCAAACTTGAAGTTCATAAGAACTCCATGATGACAACACCCAATAACACCTCAAATCCAGTGATTTCACGGTTAAAAGTTAAGATTCAAAGGTGAAAATGATGAAGAAGTGCTTGTAGATCATAGAAGTACAAGATTTAGGTTGAAAACTTACAAGAATCGTGAGAAATCGAGAGAAATCGAGAGAAAAGTGAGCTGAAGCGGGCTTGTTGAGCAGGGGAGCTGTCACATCACAAATGATGTGACAGGAGGGTATTTATAGGGTTTCCCAAAAAGGAAAGTGCAATGGATCGAGTGGGTCACCGATCGGATGGCTGTCTGATCGGATGGCAATCCGATCGGTTGACCATCCGATCGAGCAGTCCCTCGATCAAGTAGCTCCGACGTTTTGAGTTTCGGCGTTACGTTTCTTGCGTTGAGCGTTGCGATGCGATTAATTTACACAATTAATCCCAACTACTATATCTAACATACAATCACTATAATTAACTTGGGTTTAGCATTTGCGATTCGATTGCGATAGAGTTTGCGATTGCGTGTCGATTAATCACCACAAAACATAACATAAAGTAAACATGCACAAGTAACACATAAGAGGCACACACACGTATAACAATATCCATAACGCATAACTCGAGTTGCGAATGCGATTGCGATGCGATAAGCGATAAACATCGATCAAACCTCGATTATTAACATGTACTTCACATAATACAACTAATATGATAAAATAAATAGATTATCTACAAGTCAAATAAGTCAAAATAGTAGTTAAGCAAGGAGTGACAGATCGCAATTAGCAATTAGCAATTAGCAATCTTTTCTTCCTTTGACTCCAATATTGACTTTGACTTTCGAAACACGGGGTGTTACAGCCTCCCCTTCTTAAGGGAATTTCCTCCCGAAATTAGGCTTTAGCCGTAACAAACAACTGCGGGTACTTCACCTTCATGTCGCTTTCGAGTTCCCAGGTGAACTCCGCGCCTCGTTTGCCTTCCCAGCGAACCTTCACAATGGGAATGCGTGAGCGCCTGAGCTGCTTGGTTTGGCGGTCCATGATCTCGACAGGCTTCTCCGCGAAGTGCAATGTTTCGTTCACTTGAAGATCCTCGAGTGGAACATGTAAATCATGCTCAGCCAGACACCTTCTGAGGTTCGAAACGTGGAAAATCGGGTGGACATTGCTAAGTTCCTCCGGTAGTTCGAGTCTGTAAGCCACTTTTCCGATCCTTTCCAAAATCTTAAAGGGTCCCACATATCAAGGCGCGAGCTTTCCTCTCTTGCCGAATCTGACCACACCCTTCCAAGGTGATACCTTTAGGAGTACATGGTCGCCAATGTCAAATTCAAGGGGCTTGCGTCGTCTATCGGCGTAACTTTTATGACGACTCCGAGATTTCAGCAGATTGTCTCGAATTTGGAGGATTTTGTCAGTCGTTTCTTGCAACAGTTCAGGACCGGTTAATTGCGAATCTCTGACCTCGTGCCATACAATAGGCGATCGACATCTTCTTCCGTATAATCCCTCAAATTGTGCCATTTGAATGCTGGAATGATAACTATTATTGTACGAGAATTCGACTAAAGGTAAGTATGCGTCCCAATTACCACCGAAATCTATGACACACGAACGGAGCATGTCTTCAAGGGTACGAATCATTTTTCAGTCTGACCGTCGGTTTGGGGATGGAAAGCAGTACTTAGATTAAGCGTGGTACCGAGAGTGGATTGAAACGTTTCCCAAAGACGTGAGGTAAACCGACCATCGCGGTCAGATATGATGTCGCGAGGCGTCCCATGTCGACAAATGATCTCATTGGTGTAGATTCGGGCTAATTTTTCTACCTTATAGTCTTCCCGTATCGACATAAAATGAGCAGATTTGGTCAAACGGTCAACGATAACCCAGATGCTGTCGTGACTTGATGGCGTGCACGAAAGTTTTGTGATAAAATCCATAGCTATGCTCTCCCATTTCCATATCGGAATCTCGGGTTAGACGAGCAAGCCAGAGGGTCTTTGGTGCTCGGCCTTGACCTTCGAGCAGGTCAGGCACTTCGAAACATAGATAGTGATATCTTTCTTCATGCCCGGCCACCAGTACTTGTAGCGCAGGTCCTGGTACATCTTGTCGGCATCGGGATGAATAGAATACCGAGATTTGTGGGCTTCGTCCATCAGAATCTTTCGCAAATCGGCCCGCTTAGGGATCCAGATTTGGTCCAGATAATGGAATATCCCATTCGACTTATTCACTAGCTGGGCTCCATCGTTGAGAATCCTTTCCATCTTCAAAGTGCGTTCGGTGAAACAAGCATGTTGGGCTTCGCGGATGAGGGTTTCGAGATGATGCTGGGCTTGGACATTATGGACGCTATGCAGATAGCTCCGTCTGCTGAGAGTGTCGGCAACGACATTTGCTTTGCTAGGATGATAACGAATCTCGCAATCGAAGTCGTTAAGAAGTTCAACCCATCGGCGTTGGCGCATATTAAGTTCCTTCTGGCTGAAGATGTGTTGTAGGCTCCTATGATCTGTGAAGATTGTACACTTGGTACCATACAGGTAGTGTCGCCAAATCTTCAACGCAAAAACAACTGCACCTAGCTCGAGATCGTGGGTTGTGTAGTTCTTCTCGTGGATCTTGAGCTGACGAGATGCGTAAGCGATAACATTGTCCCGTTGCATGAGAACACAACCAAGACCAAGGTTCGAGGCATCACAATAGACAATAAAGTCATCATTTCCGTCAGGTAGAGTGAGAACGGGAGCATTGCAAAGCATATGCTTGAGGGTTTGAAAGGCAGTCTCTTGTCCGGTTCCCCAAACAAAAGGCTTGTCTTTGTGGGTGAGAAAAGTAAGCGGCACGACGATTTTTGAGAATCCTTCGATAAATCGGCGATAGTAGCCTGCTAGCCCGAGAAAAGAACGGACTTCAGACGGGTTCTTAGGTGTAACCCAACTCTTAACAGCTTCGATCTTCGCAGGGTCGACATGAATACCTTGACTATTGACAATGTGGCCGAGGAATTGAACCTCCTCCAACCAAAATTCACACTTGGAGAACTTGGCATAGAGTCGATTCCCCTGGAGTAGCTCGAGAACCAAACGTAGATGTTGCGCATGTTCGGTTTTCGTCTTGGAATAGATCAGGATATCATCGATGAACACGATGACGAAGCGGTCGAGAAAAGGTTTACACACGTGATTCATCAGATCCATGAAAACCGTGGGCGCGATGGTTAAACCAAAAGGCATAACAACGAACTCATAGTGGCCGTATCGAGTGCATAAAGTGGTTTTAAGTATATCTTCCTCTTGTATGCGTAACTGGTGGTAGCCTGAGCGCAGATCGATCTTGGAGAAACACGTAGCACCTTGTAACTGGTCAAACAAATCATCGATTCGAGGGAGGGGATAGCGGTTCTTGATTGTCAGCTTATTCAATTCCCTGTAGTCGATGCACATCCGGAATGACCCGTCCTTTTTGACGAAAAGGACTGGCGCGCCCCAAGGAGAGGTGCTAGGACGAATGAAGCCTTTATCAAGTAATTCCTGGAGCTGACTCGAGAGTTCGTGCATTTCGGACGGAGCGAGTCGATAAGGGGCTCTGGCAACAGGGTTGGCCCCAGGAATGAGGTCAATTTGAAAGTCGATATCCAACTTGGGGGTAAGCCGGGTAATTCATCAGGAAACACGTTGGGGAATTCACAAACAACGGGGACATCTTTCACTCCTGTATTCCCTTTCTTTTCCTTCTCCGCTACTACAATGTTGGCCAAGAAAGCTCTGTATTCCTTGCGGAGATACTTGCTAGCTTGGATACATAACATGAGCTTGAGGTCCTCCGAAAAAGTTTCACCATACACACAAAGTTGATCACCGTTTGCGAGCGAGAATCGAATCATCTTATCGAAGCACACAACTTCAGCATGGTTTTCGCGAAGAAAGTCCATGCCTACTATGATGTCAAAACTACCGAGCTGCATCGAAATAAGGTCGATAGGAAAAGTGTGATTGTTGAGTTCGAGAGTACAATCACGAAGAACAGAGTTGACTGCGATGGTTCTTCCGGTGGCAATTTCAACATCGAACGTCGAGGGGAGATGGGCGCGCTTACGATTAAGGAGCTTTTCAAACTCAAACGATACAAAACAGTTATCGGCTCCAGTATCAAACAAACACGAAGCATAAATACCATTCACAAGGAACGTACCATTGACCACGTTGTTGTCAGCCTGAGCCTGGAGCATGTTAATGTTGAAAGTTCAAGCGCGAGCTGCTTGTTGTTGTTGTTGTTGCTGCTGCTGGGGTTGCTGCTGCTGGGGCTGCTACTGTTGTGGCTCTTGCTTCACCACTCGGTTCGGGCACATGTTTGCGAAGTGGTTGGGATCACCACACGCAAAGCAGACTCTAGCATTGATTGCGGGTGCAGGAGCCGCTTGTTGGCCTTGAGGAGCAGGAAGTAGAGCTTGATGAGCAGTAGCTGGAGCTGGAGTTTGACGAGGACCTGTGCGGCAGTTGGCGGTGAAATGGCTGTACATGTTGCAATGTACACAAAATCTGCAGGCGATTCCCACTGGGTGGTGATAGGTACAAGTCAGGCAAGCCGGGTGAGGACCAGTATAAGCACGCTTTGCCGGCGGTGCTTGGGTAACCGGTGCCGCGACTTGGCGGTGTTGAGTCTGCTGCTGAGCTGGTACAGCTTGGAGCGGGGCAGCAGTGGTGATAGCACAGTTCTTGTTGCTGGATTTGCTGTTGTTCTTCCTCTTGCGACGAGAGGCCTTTGAAGACTGAGGAGTGGTGGCAGTTTCAGCGGTTGGTGCGGTGGTAGCTTGATGCAGATTCTTGGTGGCTTTATCCCAGTAGCTAGACTTGACTCGCTTGTCGTTTATTTCAGCGGCAAGCAGGTAAGTTTCGTCGATTGTTGTTGGTTTCGAAGCTTGCACAAAGTCTGCGACACAATCCGGCAGAGCTCGAATATACTTCTTGATCGTTACATCAGGAGTCTTAACTTGGTCAGGACAGATTATGCTAAGCTGCTTGAAGCGAGCAGTTAAAGCAGCATTGTCACCATCCTTCTGCATGATATGCCAGAATTCGTCCTCCAACTTTTGCTGCTCGTGGGGAGGGCAGAACTCTTCCATCATGACGTCCTTCAACTCATCCCACGTCAAACCATAAGCTGCATCTTTTTCGTGTTTGTTTCTCTCGGCCGTCCACCAGTCTAAAGCGCGGGAATGGAAGACGCCAGTGGGGTTAAGAGTGCGGAGATTGTCAGGACACCCACTCTGGCGCAGGGTGACCTCGATTGAATCAAACCATTGGAACAGGGCCGTATGGCCATCTTCACCAGTAAATTCTTTCGGTCCGCAAGCTTTGAACTGCTTGAAGCTGAAGGCAGCTTTGGGAGAATCTGTCCGGGACTCTTCTGAAGACTTGCTAGCGTTTTTGTTCAGTTCGCTAACAATCTGGGGGATAACTTTAGCTATCTGGGTAGCGACGAGAGAGGCGAGTCGCTTGTCAGCTTGTTTACGTTTCATAGCGCGAGAGTGAAGTGATCCTGTTGACGACATTGTCTGCAACAGACATCGCCATAGGATTCAAAACACTATATAATTGAATCTCACCTCACACGTACTACTTACTAAAGCTTAGGAACACAATCATATAATCACACAAACACTTAGGCACAAAATCACAGAAGCACATAAACACGTAAGGCACATAGAGCACATAGAAGCAGTCAGAATACAGAAACCTATCATTCAAAGTTCGCGCGTTCGAGTATAGCGATTGCGATTAGCGAGTACACATTGAGTAACATAGCATAAGCGAGTAACATAGCATGCGATCATCCACATGTAGTAGCGATTTGTTAGCGTGGAGTCGTGGGTGTTGCGTGTGTGTAGCGGAAACAAAAGCGTTAGATCGAAACCAATAGTACCTCAAATCACTAACAAGTAAACACATAAAAACCACATAAAATCCACATGAAAGCGATAAATCTCAGAGTTAGCGGCGGCCAATCCAGAATCAAAACACATAAAATCGAGAAATAGATTGTCTTGGCTAGATAGACATCGACTACCCAAAGTGATTCGACTATTCACAAGGACTCGGAGTACACACTTTGTCTTTCAGAACTGTGCTCTCGCCTCGATTCTGGGAAGTTGGCACGCGTCCTTACAATCACGGTGTGACTTTAAGTCGTTGGAGTCCGTCGAGACTTTGGTGAGAGTTTTGTAAAACCAAAATAAAGGTTGGAACAAGTCGTCAAGGTTTGGGTTTCACTCCTAACTTAACAACCTCGTTCCTGTTTTGATATAATAGAGAGAGAATGTCGGCGTCGAAGTACGGATTTCACTCCTGATTCAACGCAAACTCTCCTGTTTGAAGATAAAATGCGGGTCGAACAAGCGATTTTTAGTCGAGAGTTTGCGGTGCTCACACCTAATCTTGACCTAATCACTCGTTCATTTTTCGAAGATAGTGTGCGATGATAGTGTAGCGTAAGCGAGAATAGCGAGATATAGCAAGTAAGCTCGTACAAAACCCCTAAGGGTATGCACAAGTTGGTCTGTTGGTACTTAACTATAGACTAGGTCATTTCCAAGACATCGACACGGACTAGGTCGAGTCTTGCCTAATTCCCTATAGTTATCGCTCTGATACCAATCTGTCACACCCCAACCGATGGCGGAAACATCGGGGCGCGACACTGAGCGAAACAGATTATTTAAGAGAAATTCCATAACAACTACATTACCGGATAGTTAATATTAAGTACCATACCTTAACCCATCAAGAAAATTAAGTTATTACAGATAGCGATATCTCTAAAACAAATAATATGTTCCGACAACTCAGATTTCAAACAAAATAAATTGTCTTTGTTTCTAGACTCTCGACCCTACTTGATTCCATGAAAAGCGAGCAAAGCATCCTAGCAGATAGCATCCTAAACACCTGTCACATACGTTAAAGGAAAGGTCAATACACATAGTGTAAAGGTGAGCATACAAGTTTGGTATAGCATATAGAGTTTGAAAGTAGTTTACGCATAACCAGCATGTAACATGTAGCAAAGTGAAATCTAGTAGGTTATCGACAGAGAAATATGCACAGACGTGACTGCGAGTTGTAGAATGCGCAACACCTATCCCCACTGGGACACGTGAAGTAAAGCCCTTAACAACCCCTGTCCACGACAGCTGCTGAGTCCAAACTATAGTACTATCGTTGCTAAGGTGTCAGGCAACAATCACTCTGTTAACATAACATACAAGCATTCATCGAATAACACGTAGCATGCATTAGCGGTTGGTGTATAAATAGTGTTTGCGTTGTGTGTCGGTTGTGATTTAGAATAAGTAACGTATGTAACACCCAAAAGTGCATAAAGCAAACAGGGATTGAGTATACTCACAGATTGTGTTTAACAAGTAAACACGCTCTTGGATTGAAGGGAGCGCTGAGAGAGATTAGCCTGAACAATTAACGATACCATAAACGATAAGCGGTGCGTAAAACGATGAAAGTACCAAATGTCGGATGGTAATCTGATCGGATGGCAATCCGATCGGATGGCCAGTCGATTGGATGTCAATCCGTTCGGATGGTCATCCGATCGGATGGCCATTCATTTGGATTGACATCTCGCTTGGTAAAGATGTGTTTGTGTATGATGGTTTGCCTTTTGAAGTTTTCGTTGTAGCATTTTAAAAATAGAGAAGTATCCCTACCCTTCAGGTCGGTCGATCGGACGGTGGTCCGATCGGACGGCGATCCGTTCGGTGAGACATTCTCAGAGAACAAGTTCACAGCAGTGTTATCATCCCATCGGATTGTCTACCGATCGGGTGGCAATCTGTTAGAACTGATAGTGCATTGAAACATGTTGAAAATTGTTTAAGTGTTGAAGTTCCAAACATCACATGGTCGGATGGTCGTTCGATCGAATGGCTATCCGATCGGACGGTAATCCGTTCGAGGTTCAAAACTTTTAAAAAGTTGAAGTAATTGTCTAAGTGTGGGACCAAGGTGCAAGCCGATCGGATGGATGTCCGATCGGACGACAATCCGTCCCAACGGCTGATCGTCTTGACACTTGGTTGTTTTGATAGTTTGCAGTTTTGATCGAGACGGCATGATATCGTGCTAAACAACCGGATCCCCATCATGACCCAGGTGACCCGATCGAACATGAATCACCCTAGTCCGATCAGTCAACGGTTCGAGACGGCGGTTCATGGTTAACCCTAAATCGGTTGTCTCTTTGATAGAGATCAGATCTAGAACCAATACAACACTAAGACGGAGTAGAAGATCAGAACTAGCTCCGATTCTATCGGTTTTGAGTGCATTGAGTGTAAAAGAGTTGAATGAAAGTTAGGAAAACTCTCTCTCAATTCCTTTATCCATGAATATGTGTAGATCTAGGTGAAAACATTGTTAAACCTCATGGAAATACTTCAGATCTGTGTTGTTCATGGTGGAATGATGCCCAAACTTGAAGTTCATAAGAACTCCATGATGACAACACCCAATAACACCTCAAATCCAGTGATTTCACGGTTAAAAGTTAAGAATCAAACGTGAAAATGATGAAGAAGTGCGTGTAGATCATAGAAGTACAAGATTTAGGTTGAAAACTTACAAGAATCGTGAGAAATCGAGAGAAAAGTGAGCTGAAGCGGGCTGGTCGAGCAGGGAAGCTGTCACATTACAATTGATGTGACAGGAGGGTATTTATAGGGTTTCCCAAAAAGGAAAGTGCAATGGATCGAGTGGGTCACCGATCGGATGGCTGTCTGATCGGATAGCAATCCGATCGGTTGACCATCCGATCGAGCAGTCCCTCGATCGAGTGGCTCCGACGTTTTGAGTTTCGGCATTACGTTTCGTGCATTGAGCGTTGCGATGCGATTGATTTACACAATTAATCCCAATTACTATATCTAACATACAATCACTATAATTAACTTGCGTTTAGCGTTTGCGATTCGATTGCGATAGAGTTTGCGATTGCGTTTCGATTAATCACCACAAAACATAACATAAAGTAAACATGCACAAGTAACACATAAGAGGCACACACATGTATAACAATATCCAGAACGCATAACTCGAGTTACGAATGCGATTGCGATGCGATAAGCGATAAAACATCGATCAAACCTCGATTATTAACATGTACTTCACATAATACAGCTAATATGATAAAATAAATAGATTATCTACAAGTCAATGAAGTCAAAACAGTAGTTAAGAAAGAAGTGACAGATCGCAATTAGCAATCTTTTCTTCCTTTGACTCCAATCTTGACTTTGACTTTGACTTTCGAAACACGGGGTGTTACACATCCGACTAGACTTCTATACAGATTTTGATCTACTTCATCTTCAGGATCATCTTTGGATAGTCGTTGTCCATATTCCATTGGTGTTGAGATTGCATTACAACTCTCCATTTTGAATTTTTCGAGTAGACTCTTCACATATTTTTGTTGTGATAAAGAAATGTTTCCATTCTCATACCTGACCTCCATGCCAAGTAATGTAGAACTCCTAGATCGGTTATTTCAATTTCTTTCTTCATTGAACTATTTAACTGACTTATCATACTTAACGAGTCACTAGCTTTGATAAGATCATCTACATATAAGCAGATCACCCTCCTTGAGTTTTTTGAGTTCTTAATAAACAATGTATGTTCATACACACACTTTTTAAAGCCATTTGATCTAAAATATCCGTCTATTTTGCTATACCATGCCCTTGGGGCTTGTTTTAAACCATATAGGGCATTCTTAAGATGACATACCTTTTGTTCTTCCCCTATCTTAATGTATCCTTCTGGTTGTTCACTGTACACTTGTTCATTTAGATTTCCATTTAAGAAGGCCGTTTTTACATCCATTTGATGTAAATGCCAACCGTTACGTGCGGCTAAGGCTAGAACCAGTCTGACAGTTTCAAACCGTATCACAGGAGCAAAAACATCCTGGTAATCGATCCCATATTTTTGTTTATAACCCTTTGCTACTAATCGTGCTTTGTACTTACTCACATTCCCGTGCTCATCATACTTCGTTTTGAAGATCCACTTAACATCGATAGGTTTTTGGTCTTTTGGGGGATCCACCAGTTCCCAAGTTTTGTTTCTTTGAATTGATTCCATTTCCTTGTCCATTGCTTCTCTCCACTTGCTATCTTTATGGGCCTCACCATATGTGGTAGGATCTGCATCAGCATATAGCACGAACCTCGTTGCATCATTGGACATGAATTGATTTCTTTCATATAATTCAATAACTTGTTCTTTGGAAAGTGGTTGTGAGTCTGCATATACATCCGAGATGTTTCTTGTTCTTAATTCTTCATTTTTCGACGAAGATGATGAGTCTTCATCTTCTCGGTTATTGTTTTGTGTTCCTATCTCTTCATCGCTGAATTGATTTCCGTCTTGGTCATTTACTTCAGAAACAGAGTCATTACTTTGATCAGCAGTTTCAGTCTCTTGGTTGACATCATCCGGATGGTTCAGTTGAATGCATGATACTTTCTCATTTGTGTTAATTCCTTCCCAATCTTGACTTTCATCAAAAATAACATCTCTACTAATGATGGTTTTGTTCGTCGTTGGATTGAAAAGTTTGTATGCCTTACTGTTTTCGCTATAGCCAATTAAGATTGTTTTCTCCGTTTTATCATCCAACTTACCACAGTGTTGCATTGGAATGTGAGCATATGCTACACTTCCGAAGACTCTAAGATGTCCTACATTTGGTTTTTTTCTGCTCCATGCTTGTTGAGGGGTCACATTTTGTACACCTTTAGTTGTGGCTCGGTTCAAAAGATATGTTGCACATGCTACTGCTTCTGCCCAGTAAGAATGTGATAACCTTTTCATTTTTAACATACTTCTACTTAATTCCATGAGTGTTTTATTTTTCCGTTCGGCTACCCCATTCTGTTGGGAAGTATAACTAGTAGTAAGTTGATGACGAATACCATTTTCCTTAAGAAAGTTTTGAAATTCATGGCTGCAGTATTCTCCTCCTCTATCTCTACGTATTCCTTTTATTTTGAAATCTACTTGATTTTCTACTAATCTTTTGAATGTCTTGAACTGTGTCAGAGCATCGGACTTCAACTTTAAGAAGTAGATCCACGTTTTCCTCGAGAAGTCATCTATGAAGGTGATGAAGTATCTACACCCGCCAATTGTCACAACCCCCGACCCCTAATTACCTGGGAACGGCCGGCCGTGAGCCAGTATCAGTGGTATCGGTGTTTATAAATTTGGCAGCGGAATTTACATCAGGACCGTAGTCAGGAAATATTTTATCAGAGTAAAACGCCACATTTTTATAATATTAAATGCATGGGAAATTCCCAAGTTTCCATTACAAACATGTTTATAGGGGTAACCCTAATTTATTTGAAATAAAACATCTTCTTTATTTAGGTAACTTTTATAGCCACTTTTCTAAGCCTTCAGTGCTGTCCAGCTGGCTTCTATTTGGCTTTCACATTTTGTTACCTGAAACGCGTTTCTGGTGAGTGAATCCCAATTTAATCAAAACAGGTTTTATCATTAGACAGTATTGAGAGCGATTACAATGTTTATATCTACACAATTACTCATTCAGTACTGTTAATCCTGACTAGTGGGTCATATTACTCATTGGCTATCTCGTCGTCCAATGGTAACGTGTTCCACATTTTGTATACAAAACCCCAACATACCGGCAGTAATTGAAGAATTACAAAGACTCAATCACTGCTAATTATATTTTAAAATATTTAAGGTTTTGTAAAAACAGTTTACAAAAAGGTTTCACAAAAAGGAGATTACTCACATTGCTAATTTAGGTTTTTCCGTTGTGACTTCCTTGTTATAATCTATTAATTAAACAATACATACGCGTTAGTATAAAAACCCAATTTACATTAGTTATACCCTCCCCGAGACAGAAACTCCAACGACTACGTCAGGCAGAGCCTCGACAGCCGTTACGGAGCACTAGGTCAATCGGACAGCGTATCTAATACGTAACCGGGGGTTATGATACTTACATCGAGGCAGAACTTCGCTATTTTAGTGGGTATAATGTCCGGGTATAGTTTAAGCTTTAGAGAATCAAGAAAGTTGAACGAGTTGGACTGAAGGCCGATGTTCCCAATTTATAGGGTCTGATCGATGGTTTCTCGCACCCCGCGAGCTAGGGTGTATAGGGCCTAGGTCTGCTGAGTTGACTCGCTAGATTTGCCACGATCTCGACACGTTGCAACTCCGGGGTTCGCCTGGTGGTCCAGCTGTCGCGGACCACGACAGAGTTGATCATGGGCGTCGCGCCCTGCGAGCAAGCATAGAAATTTGTTTTTATTTAATTTTTGCAAAAATAAAGGTATTTAGGGCCATATTACGTATACGGGGTGTATTTTAGGACGTATAGGGGTGTTCTAAATATTTTAGAAGGGTTGTTATATCCTCCCCACCTTGTTTTAGAGCTCGTCCTCGAGGTCTACTGGAACAGGTGTGGATATTTCCTCTGCATCTCTGATTCGAGCTTGCATGTGTACTCTGGTCCTCTCTTGGAATCCCATTTTACTTTAACTAGAACCAATCTCTTGTGCTTGAGATTCTTGACTTTCCTGTCTTCAATTTGTAGAGGCATCTCCACAAACTTAAGTTTCTCATTTACCTCTATGTCCTTAAGAGGCACTACTAATGACTCGTCTGTAAGCACTTTTTGAGATTACATACATGAAATACTTCATATATGCCTGCCATTTCCTCAGGCAATTGTAGCTGATATGCTACAGGTCCTAATCTTCGAATAATCTCAAAAGGTCCAACATACCTGGGGCTTAGCTTTCCTCTCTTGATGAATCTTACCACTCCTTTCCAAGGAGAAACTTTTAATAATACCTTGTCTCCTACTTGGAATTCCAATGGCTTTCGCCTGTTATAGACATAACTGTTTTGTCGATCGCGTGCTGCTTTGAATCTTTCCTTGACTTGAATAATCTTGTCCGTTGTTTCTTGTACTATGTTAGGTCCAGTTAATTGTTTTTCTCCAATTTCTGCCCAACAGACTGGGGTTCGGCACTTACGTCCATAAAGTGCTTCGAATGGTGCAACATTGATGCTGGTATGATAGCTGTTGTTATAGGAAAATTCTATTAATGGTAAATGATCATCCCAATTTCCTCCGAAATCAATTACACAAGCTCTAAGCATATCTTCCATTGTATGAATTGTCCTTTCGCTTTGACCATCCGTTTGAGGATGATAAGCGGTGCTTAGATTTAGCTTGGTTCCCATTGCTTTTTGGAAACTTAACAAAAAATGAGAAGTAAAACGGCTATCTCTATCAGAAACAATAGATAAAGGAATTCCATGTAATGAAACTATTTCCTTTACATAAAGCTTAGCTAATTGTTCCATGCTGAAGGTTTCTTTCATTGGTAAGAAATGAGCAGACTTGGTTAACCTATCTACAATCACCCAGATTGTATCATTACCTTTTCGTGTCTTGGGTAATTTGGTAACAAAATCCATTGTTATCAATTCCCATTTCCATATTGGCATCTCTAACTGTTGCAACAAATCTGAGGGTTTCTGATGTTCAGCTTTAACCTGTGAACAAGTTAAACACTTGGCAACATAAGCTGCTATATCCTTTTTCATTCCTATCCACCAGAAATTCTTTCTTAAATCTTGATACATCTTATCACTTCCAGGAGGCATCGTATACTTAGACTTATGGGCTTTTTCTAATATTCGGTGGCGTAGGTTTCCTAGTTTGGGTATCCACATTCTTTTCTTATGGAATCTTCATATTCCATCTGTTCCTTGTTCTAATTCCTTAATCATTCCTTTCAATTTTTCAGTATCGTCCTTGATTACTGATTCTTGTACTTCTTTAATTTGTTCATTTAAATCTATCTGCAGATTTAATTTAAGAGAATGTACTCTTTTTGGCTTTTCGTGATATTTTCGACTTAAAGCATCGGCTACTACATTACCCTTTCCTGCATGGTACTGGATATTAAAATCATAATCACTAAGAATCTCCATCCAGCGTCTCTGTCTCATATTTAATTCTTTTTGCCCAAAAACATATCTTAAACTCTTATGATCGGTGAAAATGCTAAAGGTAATGTCTCCAAATCTTTAGGGCAAAAATTATGGCTCCTAACTCTAAATCATGAGTTGTATAATTTTCTTCATGATTCTTAAGTTGTCTAGAGGCATAGGCTATAACCTTTTGACGTTGCATCAACATACATCCATAACCTAATTTAGAAGCGTCACAATAGACTACAAAGTCTTCAGTTCCTTCTGGTAATGCTAGTATGGATGCGTTGGTTAATCTTTGCTTAAGGATTCTAAAGGCTTCTTCCTGTTTTGGTCCCCATTCAAACTTAACAGATTTACAGGTTAGTTTGGTTAAGGGAATGGCTATTCTAGAAAAATCTCGGATAAACCGTCTATAATAACCGGCTAGTCCTAGAAAACTTCTAACCTCCGTTGGTGATTCAGGGACTTTCCATTTAGTAATTGCCTCAATCTTCGTGGGATCCACATGAATTCCTTCATGATTAACTATATGCCCAAGGAATTGCACTTCTTTTAACCAAAATTCGCATTTCGAAAATTTAGCATAAAGCTTTTCTTTTCTCAGCAAATTTAGGAGTGCATGCAGATGCGCTGCATGTTCCTCTTTACTCTTAGAGTAAATGAGAATATCATCTATAAAGACAATTATGAATTTATCCAAATATGGCTTACATATTCGGTTCATCATGTCCATAAATGCGGCTAGGGCATTGGTTAGAACAAATGGCATGACCGTAAATTCATAATGTCCATACCTTGTTCTGAAGGTGGTCTTAGGAATGTCCTCCTCCTGTACCTTTAATTGATGATATCCTGAGCGTAAATCGATCTTTGAAAAGAATCGAGCTCCTTGCAGTTGATCGAACAGATCATCGATTCTCGGTAATGGGTACCGATTTTTAATCGTGACTTTGTTCAATTCTCAGTAATCAATGCACATACGCATTGACCCGTCTTTCTTTTTAACAAACAAGATCGGTGCTCCCCATGGCGATGAACTGGGTTGTATGAATCCTTTCTCCAAAAGTTCTTCCAATTGCTTCTTCAATTCTTGCATTTCTGCTGGTGCCAAACGATAGGGTGCCTTGGCAATCGGTGCGGTCCCTGGTAGCAGGTGAATTCTGAATTCAACTTCCCGGTCCGGTGGTAGTCCTGGTAATTCTTCTGGGAAAACATCTGAGAATTGAGATACTACAGGAATATCTTTCAATTCTTTTCCTTTAGTGTTAATGATTATGGAAATCATATACACTAGCAATCCTTTTCTTGCATAACTTGCTGTTTTTATCACAGAGATGAATTTCGTGGATCTTGATGGTTTATCTCCTTTGATTTCGATCTTTTCACCCTTTGGTGAATTTACTTGTATTGACTTTTGATCACATAGAATACTGGCTTTATTGGCTATTAACCAATCCATTCCTAATACAATATCAAATCCTGCCAGATTCATTGGGTAAAGATTTGCAATAAAATTTTGGTTTAAAATTTCTATTCTTGCTCCCTACAAGATTTCAGTGATCTTAATGGATTCTCCATTTGCTGTCTCTACTAGACATTCTTATTAGAGTTTAGTTAATGGTTGATTGAGAATTTTGCAAAATGAAGTATTAATAAAACTTTGGTTCGCACCAGAGTCAAATAATACTTTAGCGAAAACATCATTAACTAAAAACGTACCGGCAATCACGTCCGGAATCATCTTGGCTTCTTCTGCAGTCAGAACAAATGCTCTAGCATTCTTAGTAGTCTTGTTGTTCGTGGCTGGAGCTAGTTTCGGACAGTTCGAATTGATATGTCCAATTTCTCCACAATTGAAACATATCTTATTGTTAGGTTTCCTCCTGCAGTCTTCTTTCTTGTGTCCAGATATTTTGCAAAAAATGCAGTATATAGAGCATCTTCCAGAATGCTTTCTTTTGCAATACTTACAATAAGGTGCAGAAGTAGAACCTATGTTTATCCCATAGTTGGAATTACCGTAGTGAAATTCCTAGGTAAGCTTCTGAGCTAGGTTCTTCCTCTGGTTTTCTTCTTGCGTACGTACTAATTCATCAGTTAAGGTATTTGCTAGCTCTATAGCTTCTTCTATGGTTTGTGGTCTAGCTGCCTTGACTAGATGCCTAATCTCACTGATTATTCCCCAAATGTAACGGGAGATTAATACTGGTTCTGGTGAAGCTAGGGTTGGCACTATTCTAGCATATTCGAAGAATACAGTAGTGTGACCCTTACAGTCTACTCCAGTCATTCTTAGGTTTAAGAATTTATTAGCTATCTGCTCATTTTCATTGAGAGGACATAATTTCCTTTCAACCATATTCTTAAACTTAGTCCATTCCATATTAAAGACTCTATCACTTCCCCTAGACTGGAGAATAGTGTTCCACCATTCTAGAGCTGCATTCTTAAATAGATTGGAAGCAAACATTTTTTTGTCTTCCTCTGCACACTTGCTTATTTTTATGACTGCCTCAGTCTTTTCTATCCAGCGTAGAGCTGCAATGGCTCCTTCATTGCCAGAGAATTCTATTGGTTTACAAGACCAAAATTCTTTGTAAGAACAACCATAAGACATGGTTCTTCTTCTTTTTGGAATAGGCAATTGAAGTAATGGTCCATTGTTTATGTTGTGACTGGGTTCTGTAGGTGGTCGTTTACTTCCACTATTACTTTTATTATTGTCCGCTTCCTTAACCGTTTTGATAATATATGGCATTGCATCTGTAATCCCTTGTGCCACTATGTGTTGGATGTCAATGTTATCTAATTGGTTGACGTTATTATCGTTATTCGGGTTTTCTTGATTCACTTCGTTGTCCATCTGAATTATAAACATTTACCAAGTATTAATATCACCAAACAATATTTAATGAGAACAATCACACAAACAACACATTGATCAAATTCGTCGTGCATTGCGACCTTTACTCTATTTTATAGATATCTATATCTATTACAAACAGTAACTGGAATTTAAATTACAATGCTAGTATGCATCAGTAGGTAGTAGACTATTTAGGATTTCTTTTTTTTCAACTTACACATACACACACATATATTTATTATTATTATTATTATTATTATTATTATTATTATTATTATTATTATTATTATTATTATTATTATTACTGATAGGGGTTCATCCAATATTGCATGTTACGCTCGTCGTACTTCCAGACAAGTCTCTCCCCTCATTGTCTTATCCTATCACTTTCGTCTAACAACTCCTCACCAAACGTGCGGAGTTCCTGGATGTTCTCGGTGCTCATGGGTGGTGCGGGTGCTAGTATCGGGTCAGGGTACTGTGGCATCGGTTCTTCGTATGGGTATGGGTTCTCTAGGATCTCCTGAATATACTGTCATTATTCCAGTATGGATCTAGCGGGTCAAGGTTTGGGTAGGGTGCTACAGGGTTTTGTATAGGTTCTTCCCGTGGGTGGAGTTCTGGGAAATCCCTGTGGTCGTCAAACCATGGGTTATAGTCTGGAGGATGGGGTGCTGGGACTCTAGGGATTTCAGTAGGGTCAAAGGCAGGTGCTGGAATTTGGTTTCCTAGGTTTGGTTCGATTTCCATGGGTTGTGTTTGGAATAAGGATAGTGGTTATGGGGCTATGAGTTGTTCTAAATTCGGGTATGTGGCTGTGGTAGCTAGTATGTGGAAATTGGCCAGTCTTCTATTGAGTATATCCTGAGTCTGGGCATTCATTTCTCTATTCGCGGCGGCTAGAGCTCGCTGTTGCTGTAATTTTCTCATTCTTTTCCTACGCTCGTGAGCTCCCCTACTGAACCATCCTCTCTTTTTTGGTTGGGAATGGCTCTTCGGATTACGCTTTGAATACGAAAATCCCTTCTTCGGTGTCAGCTGAATGCCCCGAAGGGGTAGGCTGAGAAGAAGTGCCTTCGTCTCTAGGAGAACTAGACAATTGACGATAAGCGTCCGATGGTCCTTGATCACTCATACTGTAAACTAACAAATTGTCAAATAACACAAAACAATAATATACATGTATGCACGTAATCATGTAGATTATTTCCTAACAAAATAAAATTTTGGTGTCAGCAGAACACTTCTGTGGCTGAAATCAGTGGTTGTAGCTCTGATACCACCATCTCTGTCACAACCCCCGACCCATAATTACCTGGGAATGGGCGGCCTTGAGCCAGTATCAGTGGTATCGGTGTTTATAAATTTGGCAGCGAAATTTACATCAGGACCGTAGTTAGGAAATATTTTATCAGAGTAAAATACCACATTTTTTTAATATTAAATGCAAGGGAAATTCCCAAGTTTCCATTACAAACATGTTTATAGGGGTAACCCTAATTTATTTGAAATAAAACATCTTCTTTATTTAGGTAACTTTTATAGCCACTTTTCCAAGCCTTTAGTGTTGTCCAGCTGGCTTCTATTTGGCTTTCACATTTTGTTACCTGAAACGCGTTTAAAAATATTTTGTCAGTGGGAAATACTGGTGAGTGAATCCCAATTTAATCAAAACAGGTTTTATCATTAGATAGTATTGAGAGCGATTACAATGTTTATATCTACACAATTACTCATTCAGTACTGTTAACCCTGACTAGTGGGTCATATTACTCATTGGCTATCTCGTCGTCCAATGGTAACGTGTTCCACATTTTGTATACAAAACCCCAACATACCGGCAGTAATTGAAGAATTACAAAGACTCAATCACTGCTAATTATATTTTAAAATATTTAAGGTTTTGTAAAAACAGTTTACAAAAAGGTTTCACAAAAAGGAGACTACTCACATTGCTAATTTAGGTTTTTCCGTTGTGACTTCCTTGTTATAATCTATTAATTAAACAATGCACACGCGTTAGTATAATAACCCAATTTACATTAGTTATACCCTCCCCGAGACAGAAACTCCAACGACTACGTCGGGCAGAGCCTCGACAGCCGTTACGGAGCACTAGGTCAATCGGACGGCGTATCTAATATGTAACCGGGGGTTATGATACTTATATCAAGGCAGAACTTCTCTATTTTAGTGGGTATAATGCCCGGGTATAGTTTTAGCTTTAGAGAATTGAGAGAGAATCAAGAAAGTTGAACGAGTTGGACTGAAGGCCGATGTTCCCAATTTATAGGGTCTGATCGATGGTTTCTCGCGCCCCGCGAGCTAGGGTGTATAGGGCCTAGGTCTGCTGAGTTGACTCGCTAGATTTGCCACGATCTCGACACGTTGCAACTCCGGGGTTCGCCTGTTGGTCCAGCTGTCGCGGACCGCGACAGAGTTGATCATGGGCGTCGCGCCCCGCGAGCAAGCATAGAAATTTGTTTTTATTTAATATTTGCAAAAATAAAGGTATTTAGGGCCATATTACATATACGGGGTGTATTTTAGGACGTATAGGGGTGTTCTAAATATTTTAGAAGGGTTGTTATATCCTCCCCACCTTGTTTTAGAGCTCGTCCTCGAGGTCTACTGGAACAGGTGTGGATATTTCCTCTGCATCTCTGATTCGAGCTTGCATGTGTACTCTGGTCCTCTCTTGGAATCCCATTTTACTTTAACTAGAACCAATCTCTTGTGCTTGAGATTCTTGACTTTCCTGTCTTCAATTTGTAGAGGCATCTCCACAAACTTAAGTTTCTCATTTACCTCTATGTCCTTAAGAGGCACTACTAATGACTCGTCTGTAAGCACTTTTTGAGATTACATACATGAATTACTTCATGTATGCCTGCCATTTCCTCAGGCAATTGTAGCTGATATGCTACAGGTCCTACTCTTCGAATAATCTCAAAAGGTCCAACATACCTGGGGCTTAGCTTTCCTCTCTTGATGAATCTTACCACTCCTTTCCAAGGAGAAACTTTTAATAATACCTTGTCTCCTACTTGGAATTCCAATGGATTTCGCCTGTTATCAACATAACTCTTTTGTCGATCGCGTGCTGCTTTTAATCTTTCCTTGACTTGAATAATCTTGTCCGTTGTTTCTTGTACTATGTTAGGTCCAGTTAATTGTTTTTCTCCAATTTCTGCCCAACAGACTGGGGTTCGGCACTTACGTCCATAAAGTGCTTCGAATGGTGCAACATTGATGCTGGTATGATAGCTGTTGTTATAGGAAAATTCTATTAATGGTAAATGATCATCCCAATTTCCTCCGAAATCAATTACACAAGCTCTAAGCATATCTTCCATTGTATGAATTGTCCTTTCGCTTTGACCATCCGTTTGAGGATGATAAGCGGTGCTTAGATTTAGCTTGGTTCCCATTGCTTTTTGGAAACTTAACAAAAAATGAGAAGTAAAACGGCTATCTCTATCAGAAACAATAGATAAAGGAATTCCATGTAATGAAACTATTTCCTTTACATAAAGCTTAGCTAATTGTTCCATGCTAAAGGTTTCTTTCATTGGTAAGAAATGAGCAGACTTGGTTAACCTATCTACAATCACCCAGATTGTATCATTACCTTTTCGTGTCCTGGGTAATTTGGTAACAAAATCCATTGTTATCAATTCCCATTTCCATATTGGCATCTCTAACTGTTGCAACAAATCTGAGGGTTTCTGATGTTCAGCTTTAACCTGTGAACAAGTTAAACACTTGGCAACATAAGCTGCTATATCCTTTTTCATTCCTATCCACCAGAAATTCTTTCTTAAATCTTGATACATCTTATCACTTCCAGGAGGCATCGTATACTTAGACTTATGGGCTTTTTCTAATATTCGGTGGCGTAGGTTTCCTAGTTTGGGTATCCACATTCTTTTCTTATGAAATCTTCATATTCCATCTGTTCCTTGTTCTAATTCCTTAATCATTCCTTTCAATTTTTCAGTATCGTCCTTGATTACTGATTCTTGTACTTCTTTAATTTGTTCATTTAAATCTATCTGCAGATTTAATTTAAGAGAATGTACTCTTTTTGGCTTTTCGTGATATTTTCGACTTAAAGCATCGGCTACTACATTACCCTTTCCTGCATGGTACTGGATATTAAAATCATAATCACTAAGAATCTCCATCCAGCGTCTCTGTCTCATATTTAATTCTTTTTGCCCAAAAACATATCTTAAACTCTTATGATCGGTGAAAATGCTAAAGGTAATGTCTCCAAATCTTTAGGGCAAAAATTATGGCTCCTAACTCTAAATCATGAGTTGTATAATTTTCTTCATGATTCTTAAGTTGTCTAGAGGCATAGGCTATAATGTCCATACCTTGTTCTGAAGGCGGTCTTAGGAATGTCCTCTTCCTGTACCTTTAATTGATGATATCCTGAGCGTAAATCGATCTTTGAAAAGAATCGAGCTCCTTGCAGTTGATCGAACAGATCATCGATTCTCGGTAATGGGTACCGATTTTTAATCGTGACTTTGTTCAATTCTCGGTAATCAATGCACATACGCATTGACCCGTCTTTCTTTTTAACAAACACGATCGGTGCTCCCCATGGCGATGAACTGGGTTGTATGAATCCTTTCTCCAAAAGTTCTTCCAATTGCTTCTTCAATTCTTGCATTTCTGCTGGTGCCAAACGGTAGGGTGCCTTGGCAATCGGTGCGGTCCCTGGTAGCAGGTGAATTCTGAATTCAACTTCCCGGTCCGGTGGTAGTCCTGGTAATTCTTCTGGGAAAACATCTGAGAATTGAGATACTACAGGAATATCTTTCAATTCTTTTCCTTTAGTGTTAATGATTATCGAAATCATATACACTAGCAATCCTTTTCTTGCATAACTTGCTGTTTTCCTCACAGAGATGAATTTCGTGGATCTTGATGGTTTATCTCCTTTGATTTCGATCTTTTCACCCTTTGGTGAATTTACTTGTATTGACTTTTGATCACATAGAATACTGGCTTTATTGGCTATTAACCAATCCATTCCTAATACAATATCAAATCCTGCCAGATTCATTGGGTAAAGATTTGCAATAAAATTTTGGTTTAAAATTTCTATTCTTGCTCCCTACAAGATTTCAGTGATCTTAATGGATTCTCCATTTGCTGTCTCTACTAGACATTCTTATTAGAGTTTAGTTAATGGTTGATTGAGAATTTTGCAAAATGAAGTATCGCACCAGAGTTAAATAATACTTTAGCGAAAACATCATTAACTAAAAACGTACCGGCAATCACGTCGGAATCATCTTGGCTTCTTCTGCAGTCAGAACAAATGCTCTAGCATTCTTAGTAGTCTTGTTGTTCATGGCTGGAGCTAGTTTCGGACAGTTCGAATTGATATGTCCATTTTCTCCACAATTGAAACATATCTTATTGTTAGGTTTCCTCCTGCAGTCTTCTTCCTTGTGTCCAGATATTTTGCAAAAATTGCAGTATATAGAGCATCTTCCAGAATGCTTTCTTTTGCAATACTTACAATAAGGTGCAGAAGTAGAACCTATGTTTATCCCACAGTTGGAATTACCGTAGCGAAATTCCTAGGTAAGCTTCTGAGCTAGGTTCTTCCTCTGGTTTTCTTCTTGCGTACGTACTAATTCATCAGTTAAGGTATTTGCTAGCTCTATAGCTTCTTCTATGGTTTGTGGTCTAGCTGCCTTGACTACATGCCTAATCTCACTGATTATTCCCAAATGTAACGGGAGATTAATACTGGTTCTGGTGAAGCTAGGGTTGGCACTATTCTAGCATATTCGAAGAATACAGTAGTGTAACCCTTACAGTCTACTCCAGTCATTCTTAGGTTTAAGAATTTATTAGCTATCTGCTCCTTTTCATTGGGAGGACATAATTTCCTTTCAACCATATTCTTAAACTTAGTCCATTCCATATTAAAGACTCTATCACTTCCCCTAGACTGGAGAATAGTGTTCCACCATTCTAGAGTTGCATTCTTAAATAGATTGGAAGCAAACATTTTTTTGTCTTCCTCTGCACACTTGCTTATTTTTAAGACTGCCTCAGTCTTTTCTATCCAGCGTAGAGAAACAATGGCTCCTTCATTGCCAGAGAATTCTATTGGTTTACAAGACCAAAATTCTTTGTAAGAACAACCATAAGACATGGTTCTTCTTCTTTTTGGAATAGGCAATTGAAGTAATGGTCCATTGTTTATGTTGTGACTGGGTTCTGTAGGTGGTCGTTTACTTCCACTATTACTTTTATTATTGTCCGCTTCCTTAACCGTTTTGATAATATATGGCATAGCATCTATAATCCCTTGTGCCACTATGTGTTGGATGGCAATGTTATCTAATTGGTTGACGTTATTATCGTTATTCGGGTTTTCTTGATTCACTTCGTTGTCCATCTGAATTATAAACATTTACCAAGTATTAATATCACCAAACAATATTTAATGAAAACAATCACACAAACAACACATTGATCAAATTCATCGTGCATTGCGACCTTTACTCTATTTTATAGATATCTATATCTATTACAAACAGTAACTGGAATTTAAATTACAATGCTATTATGCATCAGTAGGTAGTAGACTATTTAGGATTTCTTTTTTTTTTTCAACTTACACACACACACACATATATTTATTATTATTATTATTATTATTATTATTATTATTACTGATAGGGGTTCATCCAATATTGCATGTTACGCTCGTCGTACTTCCAGACAAGTCTTTCCCCTCATTGTCTTATCCTATCACTTTCGTCTAACAACTCCTCACCAAACGTGCAGAGTTCCTGGATGTTCTCGGTGCTCATGGGTGGTGCGGGTGCTAGTATCGGGTCAGGGTACTGTGGCATCGGTTCTTCGTATGGGTATGGGTTCTCTAGGATCTCCCGAATATACTGGTCATTATTCCAGTATGGATCTAGCGGGTCAAGGTTTGGGTAGGGTGCTACAGGGTTTTGTATAGGTTTTTCCTGTGGGTGGAGTTCTGGGTAATCCCTGTGGTCGTCAAACCATGGGTTATAGTCTGGAGGATGGTGTGACAACCCTCAAATTTACATGTAACCGTACAATCTATTATAGTTAATTAAAGTACTTGATGACTGTGTGGAATTACTTAACTGCTTTCTGATATCTGTGTTATACTTACATGTGCATGTTAACATACTAGTAGTATACAGAAAGGTTACTAAAAAGTCTTGTGTGCTTTCCTGAGTATTGAAAAGTAAAAACGTTACAAAAATATATATGTAGGACACGTTACGGATTAATTAAGCAGTTTAACGGAACAGTATCGAACCGAACAACCGGACTTTACCCGGAACACAAAAATATTGCCAAACACATTGTCTTTATTTTTCTGAGCTAGTTAGGGTCCCCGAACACCCTAACACACTTTATATTATAACACACATAATAATATACTAACTAAACACTTTCAACCTAACTAGATTGTAACTAGTTCCATCACAACCCAACCCTATACACCCCCCCCCCCAACCGGTTATGAACACTAGAAATCCCCCATGATTTTTATTGAATAATTAAAGTGATATGCTAGTCCTTTTGGGAACATATTGACCATTAGTTAATAAAATGTTGGAGACCATGATTTAAAAACCCTTTAGACCTTCACCATCTCACATTTCACAACACCACCAACAAACACTTCCTCTCCTCTCTTCTCTTGTTCAGCCGAAACCAAGCACACCCACCATCACCACCTTCAAGTCTCTTTCAAGCCAATCTACATACATCCAAAGGTGCTACGGGTCATACAACGAAGCTTGGTGCTCTCGGAAGTGGAAGGACCTTCTCTATTCGCTTTTAACCACCACTTTTCCACACTTGAACTCCCCTAGCCTTGTGCTAGTAGTAAGTTTCTTAAATCTTCATATTGTTCATGTATTTTGTGGTTAATAGATGATTAATGGTTAAAAACTTATGAAACTCTAAAAGAACTTACACTAATCTTGAACATAAAGAATGAAAGATGGATAAAGAGAAGTTATGTGTGTAAATCATGTAGATCTTGTGTGGTTATGATTCTTGGTTGATTATCTGATGTGTTACTGGTTAATATTGATGTTTGATGTTGTTATGATCACTAAACATGCTAACGGAATCAATCGAACGCGTCTTAGAAGATTAAAGACTGAAAACAGCAAGCTGTCTAGTGATTACAGCCAACTTCAGTTGGCTGTAACAGGACCATAACTTAACGAAAAATGTAATTTCTAAAGTCTAGGTTTATCTATTATTAAATACGGTTCTAATGGCACCAGAATCATAATTTTTGGACTTCGTTTACTATTTTTAAAGCGTCATATCGTAACAGCAGCTAGAGCTGCATTCTTGCTGCTGAAAATATACATTTTGTTTTCTGCCATAACTTGCATCCTGTGTAGAGTTAGATCATGAAACTTGTACTGTAGATGACCACCGATGTATTTGTAATTCTCTCACTGAAATTTCGTAAATCGCACTCTCTATGAATTTTAAATAAATTATTCCGCGGACTGTGGTCAGAAAAAGATAAATCTAAGTTCAGTCCGGAAAATGAATTTTTATAAAATATTAGTAATGAACTGGACCCGATATTTTTACACAATAAAATTTGGAACGTTTAAGACATTTTGTAAAAATTTAGGAATTTTTGGAATAAGTTAACTATTTTATTAAAATGTCCGAAAACAGCCGGTTTTGAATATTAATGCTGAAATGACATAAGTTGTAAGTTGCATGTCTAAATGTCGGGTAGGTTATCTGTGAATGATATAACGTGTTGTATGTGTTATGTGCATTATCGTATGGTTGTTGATGAGCGGGGAATGGATGGGAAACTTATATGGGCATAAACCGTTAAAGTGATGCATGTTATGTGATAGATACGTGTAGGAACTTTGTGCTCTATTTGAAACCACTAAATGACTAACTGGTAATCATATTAGGACGTGATTGACCGACCTTGACTGTTAGCTATTTTTGAGAGTCAAACCGAGCAACCGAGGTGAGTTCACACCCTTACTAAGGCATGGGATTCCCGGTGGTTGGGAATGGGATTGAATAACTATTTATATTATCAACACTACTAGACTACCTACTACTGTCCTCGGATTGAGAAGGGCACGTACGTAAAACCTACGTACACTCACACTTACTACTGTCCTCGGATTGAGAAGGGCACGTACGTAAAACCTACGTACACTCACACTTACTAATGTCCTCGGATTGAGAAGGGCACGTACGTAAAACCTACGTACATTCATACTTACTACTGTCCTCGGATTGAGAAGGGCACGTACGTAAAACCTACGTACACTCATACTTACTACTGTCCTCGGATTGAGAAGGGCACGTACGTAAAACCTACGTACACTCATACTTAACACTGTCCTCGGATTGGGAAGGACACTTATGGATACGCCTAGTCTAGTAACATACATAATGGGAAGCCCCCACTAAATATCGTAAAGGTTTGGGAATCAAGGATAATGGGTAATACATGGTTATGAAACGAACTTACGATTTCTGATACGAACTCATTAACTGAACAACCAACTGTGAACTCGCTCAACTTTGTTGTTGACTCGTTGTTACATGCCTTGCAGGTCGTTAGATGCTATGGAGCTTGCACATGGAGGTGGTCGTTGTGGAATGCGAACTAATATGTCCCGTACTTACTAAATAAACGTTATGAACTTATGAAACTTATGTTTGGGGTCTTTAAACTTATGAACTACAAACTTATGTTTTTGTTTAACGTCTTATGCTTCCGCTGTTTAAATTGAACTTGGTTAACTTCCTTTTGGTCACCAATTGTATTGTGATTGGTTTTATTTACTAAAATACGTTGTTCAATATGATTGGTGGCTCGATCCTGGTCACGTCACGCCACCAAGCGGTGATGCTCCGCGTGGTGGATTTTGGGGGTGTGACAGATTGGTATCAGAGCCATTGGTTATAGTGAACTTGGTTTTAAAAAGGGAAAGGCTTTTTGATAAAACCAGACTATAACCTGTACAGTGCTCAACGATCCACAACGACGCTTCGCTCCACGTGTAAGACTCGACACCATAAGTGGTATGATTTAAGTTTATATTTCTTACTTGCTAGATTACTTTTGTCCGGTGTGGTGTTTATGGTTTGTTTATTTAGGGTAGTAGCATGTTGTCTATTAGCCCTACTGCTTTCTTTATGATATGCAATTGTTTACTTGAAATTTGACAAATGGTGGTCAAATTCTTTTCTAATTTCTCGTCACCCCTCTACGACAACTGTTTATGCATTCTATCTATTTACACGCTTAACTCGACATGACGTCACCATCTGACCCTCCGTACATTCGGCTTGTACGTCAACATTCACGAAGTCCCGACCTGGCTCAAACGAACTCGGGTTTTGGAGAACTATACCCACGCATCCCCGTTGACGGACCTCATCATCTCCACTGGTCGTCGTTACCAGAAACGAAGCAGCCACAGTTGCGCGCGTTCGTCGCTTTGCAACTCGCAACCCTACCAACCAAACTCTATTTTGGACAAGTGATATACTTCCGTGATCGTAATGCAACGAACTTCCCTTTTTGTGTCATGCCGCCACACCTCACTACTAGAATTGCTTCTAAGCGACATATTACTTGGTTGAATTCTTCTGTTATTGGTGGACCCCTATTTTCGCTCGATTCTTCGCATGAACCTCATTAATTCCCTGTTTCTTCGATTGGCAACTGATTTAACGAAACGCCAACAACCACACCACTATTTCCACCAATCACAAGATTACCCCCATTACCTTATTGGGTGGTTAATGCTTCTTCTACTTGATTTACTCCTTCGAAAACCCAACCTAGCGAATGGATGCCCTTACTGATGGGATACTCTTCAGGACGCTCAAGGACAGAAATATGGATTACTCAACCTACAGGCGAACACGATAATCTATACGCTTACCTGACCCGCCTTACACTACAAGAAATCGTACTATTCCATGATAGTCTTCTTAAAAACGCGGAATCTTTATACTGGCTTTTGTACCGACACATGATTATTGGTTTATGTTATGTCTAATTTCTACCACTTGCTTAGACCAAACCGTCATTCTCTTACCATAGTGACATTTCGTTCTCGCTCCACCATGCAAAGACACTGAAATGAACACCCTCTAGCATAGAGAGTTTGGAAGGCTCGACTCTTGATCCTCGGTGATCACTCCTTAAAACCTCAGAGTGATGCAAAGAACGATCCCAACGCGGTAATGGGTAAGTTTCTTCTGGACGACTTCTTTGTTACAGTTTTATTCGATTCGGGTGCCGATACTAGTTATGTGTCCTTAAAAGTTAGCCAAATGCTTAAGCGCACTCCAACACTTCTAAACACCAAACACACGGTAGAACTAGCTAACGGTAAAAGTCTTGAAGCCACACACGTAGTTAAAGGTTGTAACCTCGTCTTAGCTGGTCAGACTTTCTCTATCGATCTTATTCCTATCACACTTGGTAGTTTCGACGTCGTTATTGGGATGGATTGGCTATCTCATCATCAAGCGGAGATTATTTGCAAGGAGAAAATCGTCCGCATTCCTCGTTCTGGTGAAGAACCTCTCATGATTCATGGCGACAAGAGTGGTGCTGTCGAAGGCATCATCTCTTTAAGGCCCAGAAGTGTTTGCGAAAGGGCCACACTGCCATTCTAGCACTCGTTACTGACACATCAACGGAAGAGAAGAGAATTGAAGACATTCCTGTTGTGCGCGATTTTCCCGAGGTATTTCCTGAGGAATTACCTGGTCTTCCGCCTCATCGTCAAGTTGAATTTCAAATCGAGCTAGCTCCTGGAGCAGCGCCCATAGCTCGAGCACCAGTTCGTCTAGCTCCATCAGAACTCGAAGAATTGTTTACGCAACTACAAGAACTCTTGGAAAAGGGTTTTATACGTCCTAGCTCTTCGCCCTGGGGAGCTCCAGTCTTGTTTGTGAAAAAGAAAGACGGTACTTTCAGAATGTGTATTGACTATCGCGAACTCAACAAGGTGACCGTGAAAAATCGATATCCTCTTCCACGTATTGACAATTTGTTCGACCAGTTGCAAGGGTCGAGCTATTACTCTAAGATTGATTTGAGATCGGGATACCATCAGCTGAGAGTCCGAGATGAGGATGTCTCCAAAACAACATTCAGAACTTGTTACGGCCATTACGAGTTTCTGGTTATGCCATTCGGGCTGACGAATGCACCAGCGGTCTTCATGGATCTCATGAACTGAGTGTGCAAGCCTTACCTGGATAAGTTTGTCATTGTATTCATCGACGATATCCTGATCTATTCGAAGAGTCAGGAGGAACACGAGCAGCATCTACGACTTATGCTGGAACTTCTTCGAAAAGAGCAGTTGTATGCCAAGATTTCGAAATGTGACTTCTGGCTTCGCGAAGTCCACTTTCTAGGCCATGTGGTAAACAAGGATGGAGTTCATGTGGATCCATCTAAGGTTGAATCGATCAAGAACTGGCCTGCACCCCGCACACCAACAGAAATCCGCCAATTCTTGGGTTTGGCAGGATATTACAGAAGATTTATAAAGGATTTCTCAACGATTGCGCAACCCCTCACTTCACTGACTCAGAAGGGTGTCACCTATCGTTGGGGTGATGCACAGGAGTCCGCATTTCAGCACTTGAAGGATAGACTTTGTAGCGCGCCTATCCTCTCATTGCCTAAAGGCACAAATGATTTTGTGGTTTACTACGACGCTTCCATCCAAGGACTTGGTTGCGTGTTGATGCAACGTGACAAGGTCATTGCCTATGCATCATGCCAACTCAAAGTTCACGAAAGAAATTACACTACTCACGATCTGGAGCTGGGAGCAGTTGTTTTCGCGCTTAAGATATGGAGACATTACCTGTACGGTACCAAGTGCACCATTTACACCGATCACAGGAGTCTCGAGCATATCTTCAAGCAAAAGGAGTTAAACATGCGTCAACGCCGATGGGTTGAGCTCTTGAACGATTATGAATGCGCTATCAAATACCATCCGGGCAAGGCCAATGTTGTGGCCGACGCCCTCAGTCGAAAGGATACTATACCTAAGCGTGTACGTGCATTACAGCTTACCATTCACTCTAGCCTTCCCGCTCAGATTCGCGATGCTCAGGTTGAAGCGTTGAAAGCAGAAAACATCAGGGCTGAGTCCCTACGAGGATCGAGGCAACGGCTGGAACAAAAGGAAGACGGCGCCTACTATGTTAACGGGCGCATCTGAATTCCACTTTATGGAGACCTACGCGAGCTTGTGATGGATGAAGCACACAAGTCTCGTTATTCGGTACATCCTGGTTCAGATAAAATGTACCACAACCTCAAGACTACGTATTGGTGGCCTGGCATGAAAGCCCACATAGCAACCTACATCAGTAAGTGCTTGACTTGTGCGAGAGTCAAGACTGAATATCAGAACCCATCAGGCCTACTTCAACAACCGGAGATCCCGAAATGGAAATGGGAGCAAATTTCCATGGATTTCGTTACTGGTCTGCCTAGATCTCAACGCGGAAACGATACCATTTGGGTGATCGTAGATCGACTGACCAAGTCTGCACATTTTCTGGCCATCAAGGAAACGGATAAGTTTTCTACCCTAGTAGACATCTACCTAAAGGAAGTAGTGTCAAGGCACGGAGTGCCAATCTCCATCATTTCTGATCGTGACGCGCGTTTTACTTCTGAACTATGGCAAGCAATGCACAAATCCTTCGGCTCACGTTTAGATATGAGCACCGCTTATCACCCACAGACGGATGGGCAATCTGACTGCACCATCCAGACCCTTGAAGACATGCTTAGGGCATGCGTAATCGACTTTGGTAACGGCTGGGAAAAGCACCTCCCGCTGGTGGAGTTTTCGTATAATAACAGCTACCACACCAGCATCCAAGCCGCTCCATTCGAGGCATTGTACGGACGCAAATGCCGATCACCTCTCTGTTGGGCAGAAGTTGGTGACAGCCAAATCACTGGCCCAGAACTTGTAGTAGATACCACCGAGAGAATTGCTCAGATACGACAACGAATGGCGGCAGCTCGTGACCGTCAGAAAAGCTATGCCGATAAGGGAAGAAAACCACTCGAGTTCCAGGTTGGGGATCGAGTGCTACTCAAAGTCTCGCCTTGGAAAGGCGTAGTTCGTTTTGGCAAACAAGGCAAACTCAATCCGCGTTATGTCGGACCATTCGAAGTCACCGAGAAAATTGGCCAAGTCGCCTACAGGTTGAATCTGCCTGAAGAACTCAGCGGAGTTCACAATGTTTTCCATGTGTCGAATCTGAAGAAGTGTCTGTCAGATGAGACCCTCATAGTTCCTCTCAAGGAACTCACAATCGACGACCAGCTGTGATTCGTCGAGGAACCAGTAGAGATTACAGATCGAGATGTTAAGATCCTCAAGCGTACCAGGATACCTCTGGTCCGAGTTCGTTGGGATTCCCGTCGTGGCCCAGAGTATACCTGGGAACGAGAAGACCAAATAAAATTCAAGTATCCCCAGCTGTTTAAGAAAAACGAAACCACTACTGAGGCTGAAGCTACTGCAGAATTTCGGGACGAAATTCCAAATCAACGGGGGGATGATGTGACACCCTAGGAAAATCGGGAAAACAAGGCAACTTAACTAGCTTCCTCAGTAACCACGCGCTAAATTTCGGGACGAAATTCTCTTAACAGGGGGAGAATGTGACAACCCTCAAATTTACATTTAACCGTACAATCTATTATAGTTAATTAAAGTACTTGATGACTGTGTGGAATTACTTAACTGCTTTCTGATATCTGTGTTATACTTACATGTGCATGTTAACATACTAGTAGTATACAGAAAGGTTACTAAAAAGTCCTGTGTGCTTTCCTGAGTATTGAAAAGTAAAAACGCTACAAAAATATATATGTAGGACACGTTACGGATTAATTAAGCAGTTTAACGGAACAGTATCGAACCGAACAACCGGACTTTACCCGGAACACAAAAATATTGCCAAACACATTGTCTTTATTTTTCTGAGCTAGTTAGGGTCCCCGAACACCCTAACACACTTTATATTATAACACACATAATAATATACTAACTAAACACTTTCAACCTAACTAGATTGTAACTAGTTCCATCACAACCCAACCCTATACACAACCCCCCCCCCCCAACCGGTTATGAACACTAAAAATCCCCCATGATTTTTATTGAATAATTAAAGTGATATGCTAGTCCTTTTGGGAACATATTGACCATTAGTTAATAAAATGTTGGAGACCATGATTTAAAAACCCTTTAGACCTTCACCATCTCACATTTCACAACACCACCAACAAACACTTCCTCTCCTCTCTTCTCTTGTTCAGCCGAAACCAAGCACACCCACCATCACCACCTTCAAGTCTCTTTCAAGCCAATCTACATACATCCAAAGGTGCTACGGGTCATACAACGAAGCTTGGTGCTCTCGGAAGTGGAATGACCTTCTCTATTCGCTTTTAACCACCACTTTTCCACACTTGAACTCCCCTAGCCTTGTGCTAGTAGTAAGTTTCTTAAATCTTCATATTGTTCATGTATTTTGTGGTTAATTGATGATTAATGGTTAAAAACTTATGAAACTCTAAAAGAACTTACACTAATCTTGAACATAAAGAATGAAAGATGGATAAAGAGAAGTTATGTGTGTAAATCATGTAGATCTTGTGTGGTTATGATTCTTGGTTGATTATCTGATGTGTTACTGGTTAATATTGATGTTTGATGTTGTTATGATCACTAAACATGCTAACGGAATCAATCGAACGCGTCTTAGAAGATTAAAGACTGAAAACAGCAAGCTGTCTAGTGATTACAGCCAACTTCAGTTGGCTGTAACAGGACCATAACTTAACGAAAAATGTAATTTCTGAAGTCTAGGTTTATATATTATGAAATACGGTTCTAATGGCACCAGAATCATAATTTTTGGACTTCGTTTACTATTTTTAAAGCGTCATTTCGTAACAGCAGCTAGAGCTGCATTCTTGCTGCTGAAAATATACATTCTGTTTTCTGCCATAACTTGCATCCTGTGTAGAGTTAGATCATGAAACTTGTACTGTAGATGACCACCGATGTATTTGTAATTCTCTCACTGAAATTTCGTAAATCGCACTTTCTATGAATTTTAAATAAATTATTCCGTGGACTGTGGTCAGAAAAAGATAAATCTGAGTTCAGTCCGGAAAATGAATTTTTATAAAATATTAGTAATGAACTGGACCCCGATATTTTTACACAATAAAATTTAGAACGTTTAAGACATTTTGTAAAAATTTAGGAATTTTTGGAATAAGTTAACTATTTTATTAAAATGTCCGAAAACAGCCGGTTTTGAATATTAATGCTGAAATGACATAAGTTGTAAGTTGCATGTCTAAATGTCGGGTAGGTTATCTGTGAATGATATAACGTGTTGTATGTGTTATGTGCATTATCGTATGGTTGTTGATGAGCGGGGAATGGATGGGAAACTTATATGGGCATAAACCGTTAAAGTGATGCATGTTATGTGATAGATACGTGTAGGAACTTTGTGCTCTATTTGAAACCACTAAATGACTAACTGGTAATCATATTAGGACGTGATTGACCGACCTTGACTGTTAGCTATTTTTGAGAGTCAAACCGAGCAACCGAGGTGAGTTCACACCCTTACTAAGGCATGGGATTCCCGGTGGTTGGGAATGGGATTGAATAACTATTTATATTATCAACACTACTAGACTACCTACTACTGTCCTCGGATTGAGAAGGGGCACGTACGTAAAACCTACGTACACTCACACTTACTACTGTCCTCGGATTGAGAAGGGCACGTACGTAAAACCTACGTACACTCACACTTACTAATGTCCTCGGATTGAGAAGGGCACGTACGTAAAACCTACGTACATTCATACTTACTACTGTCCTCGGATTGAGAAGGGCACGTACGTAAAACCTACGTACACTCATACTTACTACTGTCCTCGGATTGAGAAGGGCACGTACGTAAAACCTACGTACACTCATACTTAACACTGTCCTCGGATTGGGAAGGACACTTATGGATACGCCTAGTCTAGTAACATACATAATGGGAAGCCCCCACTAAATATCGTAAAGGTTTGGGAATCAAGGATAATGGGTAATACATGGTTATGAAACGAACTTACGATTTCTGATACGAACTCATTAACTGAACAACCAACTGTGAACTCGCTCAACTTTGTTGTTGACTCGTTGTTACATGCCTTGCAGGTCGTTAGATGCTATGGAGCTTGCACATGGAGGTGGTCGTTGTGGAATGCGAACTAATATGTCCCGTACTTACTAAATAAACGTTATGAACTTATGAAACTTATGTTTGGGGTCTTTAAACTTATGAACTACAAACTTATGTTTTTGTTTAACGTCTTATGCTTCCGCTGTTTAAATTGAACTTGGTTAACTTCCTTTTGGTCACCAATTGTATTGTGATTGATTTTATTTACTAAAATACGTTGTTCAATATGATTGGTGGCTCGATCCTGGTCACGTCACGCCTCCAAGCGGTGATGCTCCGCATGGTGGATTTTGGGGGTGTGACAGATGGGGTGCTGGGACTCTAGGGATTTCAGTAGGGTCGAAGGCAGGTGCTGGAATTTGGTTTCCTAGGTTTGGTTCGATTTCCATGGGTTGTGTTTGGAATAAGGATAGTGGTTATGGGGCTATGAGTTGTTCTAAATTCGGGTCTGTGGCTGTGGTAGCTAGTATGTGGAAATTGGCCAGTCGTCTATTGAGTATATCCTGAGTCTGGGCATTCATTTCTCTATTCGCGGCGGCTAGAGCTCGCTGTTGCTGTAATTTTCTCATTCTTTTCCTACGCTCGTGAGCTCCCCTACTGAACCATCCTCTCTTTTTTGGTTGGGAATGGCTCTTCGGATTACGCTTTGAATACGAAAATCCCTTCTTCGGTGTCAGCTGAATGCCCCGAAGGGGTAGGCTGAGAAGAAGTGCCTTCGTCTCTAGGAGAACTAGACAATTGACGATAAGCGTCCGATGGTCCTTGATCACTCATACTGTAAACTAACAAATTGTCAAATAACACAAAACAATAATATACATGTATGCACGTAATCATGTAGATTATTTCCTAACAAAATAAAATTTTGGTGTCAGCAGAACACTTCTATGGCTGAAATCAGTGGTTGTAGCTCTGATACCACCATCTCTGTCACAACCCCCGACCCATAATTACCTGGGAATGGGCGGCCTTGAGCCAGTATCAGTGGAATCGGTGTTTATAAATTTGGCAGCGGAATTTACATCAGGACCGTAGTTAGGAAATATTTTATCAGAGTAAAATACCACATTTTTTTAATATTAAATGCAAGGGAAATTCCCAAGTTTCCATTACAAACATGTTTATAGGGGTAACCCTAATTTATTTGAAATAAAACATCTTCTTTATTTAGGTAACTTTTATAGCCACTTTTTCAAGCCTTTAGTGTTGTCCAGCTGGCTTCTATTTGGCTTTCACATTTTGTTACCTGAAACGCGTTTAAAAATATTTTGTCAGTGGGAAATACTGGTGAGTGAATCCCAATTTAATCAAAACAGGTTTTATCATTAGACAATATTGAGAGCGATTACAATGTTTATATCTACACAATTACTCATTCAGTACTGTTAATCCTGACTAGTGGGTCATATTACTCATTGGCTATCTCGTCGTCCAATGGTAACGTGTTCCACATTTTGTATACAAAACCCCAACATACCGGCAGTAATTGAAGAATTACAAAGACTCAATCACTGCTAATTATATTTTAAAATATTTAAGGTTTTGTAAAAACAGTTTACAAAAAGGTTTCACAAAAAGGAGACTACTCACATTGCTAATTTAGGTTTTTCCGTTGTGACTTCCTTGTTATAATCTATTAATTAAACAATGCACACACGTTAGTATAATAACCCAATTTACATTAGTTATACCCTCCCCGAGACAGAAACTCCAACGACTACGTCGGGCAGAGCCTCGACAGCCGTTACGGAGCACTAGGTCAATCGGGCAGAGTATCTAATACGTAACCGGGGGTTATGATACTTACATCGAGGCATAACTTCGCTATTTTAGTGGGTATAATGCCTGGGTATAGTTTTAGCTTTAGAGAATTGAGAGAGAATCAAGAAAGTTGAACGAGTTGGACTGAAGGCCGATGTTCCCAATTTATAGGGTCTGATCGATGGTTTCTCGCGCCCCACGTAAGCCTTGGCTTAGTTCTTCGCGGCCCTCGAGCTACGGTGTGTAGGGCCTAGGTCTGCTGAGTTGACTCGCTAGACTTGCCACGATCTCGACACGTGGCAGCTCCGGGGTTCGCCTGGTGGTCCAGCTGTCGCGGCCCGCGACAGAGTTATCATGGGCGTCACGCCCCTCGAGCAAGCATAGAAATTTGCTTTTATTTAATTTTTGCAAAAATAATGGTATTTAGGGCCATATTACGTATACGAGGTGTATTTTAGGACGTATAGGGATGTTCTAAATATTTTAAAACGGTTGTTATACCAATCGATAAAGTTCTCATAGGACCACATATGTCAGAGTGGACAAATTGCAGTGGTTTGGTTGCATGCCATGTAGCTTGCTTTGGAAATGATTTTCTAGCATGTTTTCCGAACAGACATCCTTCACAAATACTTTGTGGTGATTTAGAAATTTTCGGTAATCCTTTTATAATTTCATTTGTTCCCATATTGTGCAGAGTTTCAAAATTTATGTGACCATATCATCGGTGCCATAGCACAGATACGTCTTGTGTCATCACATTATAGACGCGTGGCGTCACATCATGATTCAGGTTTAATGGAAACATTTTGTTTCCAGTAATCTTGACAGTTCGCATATACATTCCTGTTGGATCTTTGATAACACATTCATGATTATGAAAGTTCCCTTCATATCCTTTCTGCACCAGTTGTCCTACACTCAAGAGATTGTGTTTTAATCCTTCAACATAGAATACATTGGGTACCCTTTTTTCTGCTCCTTTCACCTTGATGGCTACATCGCCACCCCCTAGAACTTCGAGTCTCTTGTTATCTCCAGTTCTTACCTCTCTCCTTTCGGATTCATTCAGTGTGATAAACATACTTTTATTTCCGGTCATATGATTACTACACCCACTATCTAAATACCAGCAATCATCTTTCGTTACTTCTTCCACGTTGAAGATCATGAACAGAGTCTAATCGTTTCCCTCATCCGTTTCATCTTCATGCAAGAGAGCATTACTACTTTTATCATTTTCTTCTCTTTTTTTGACAAAAACGTGTTGTATGTCCTAATCTTTGACAGTTATAATATCGGATTTGTCCGCTGAATCTTCCTCTTCCTCTACCTCTTCCTCTTCCAGCGTAATCTGATCTAAATTTCCTTGAGCGATCCTGATTTTGCCTTTGTATCTGAAAGGCTTGTTCCATTGGTGTATCATCGTATTGTTTTAACCTTAATTCATGAGACTGCAGGATCCCGAGTAATTCTTCTGTGGACATGGTGGTTAAATCCTTAGATTCTTCTATGGCCACTACTACCGATTCGTATTTACGCGTTAGGCTTCGAATAATTTTTTCAACGATTTGTTGTTCTGTGATATTCTCTTCATTTAATCGTAATTGATTTACTATGATCGTCGTTCTATTAATATATTCTTCTATTGTTTCACTATCTTTCATTCGTAGGGCATCAAATTCACATCTCAAAGTTTGAAGTTTTACCCTTTTCACTCTGTGTTCCCCTCTGTATGCTTTATGTAGAATATCCCATGCTTCCTTAGATGTCTTGCTTGTTGCAATTCATTCAAAAACGGTTTCGTTGACTGCCTGAAATATAATATGCAGTGCCTTCTTATCCTTTTTAACTTTTTCTTTGTGGGTATTCTGATCGTTTTCAGATGCTCCAGCGGCGAGTTCATTATATCCTTCTTCTACGTTTGTCCACAGATCTTGTGATTCTAACAATACTTTCATCTGTATGTGCCAGTGATAATAATTTTGTCCCAGTAATTTTGGAATTTGAGTTTGAATTTCTTCGTTTGTTGTTTTCATTGTGATACTTGTTGGATTTTAGAATTGAGCGAATTTGGTGATTTTTCGAACGGGTTTGAAGATCTATAATTAGCGTGGATCGTTGTGGCTCTGATACCACTATATTGAGATTCAGATTAGGGTTTGAAAATAGAAGAGATAACGATTTTCTTGAATAGAATTGGTGATCATAATGTTGATACACGAAATACATATATACTCGACGATTTAATGAATAACTGTCACTACCTATGATATCTAATAATAATTACATTAGCGTTACATAATAAACATATTTACACTAATTATTATATCTAGCTTATATTCCTTCTAATACATCATCGACATGATTATCTGCCTCTCTCTCAGCCACAATAGGAGATCGTAGGCCTGCACATACCCTTGAGTACCAATCAGTCTAATCCCACAAAGGATGTTCCTCATCATCATCCATATGCACTCGATGATCGTGCGATCCATAAATGAAGGACGTGGAAGCCCTGCCAAGGTCACACATATTTTGGGGCTAACAACCACTAAAGCCCATGATAGTCGAGTAATATAGGCTCCAACACAAATAGCATTACCTTCGGCTCCTTGACAATCTTCTAGAAGAAGAAAGCCATACATCAGGCGAGGTAGTAGGACTCACCTGAAATAATGTTGTACAAAAAGAACAAATCTCAGGCCAAGACAACCAATGTACTCTTTCTTCTAGCTAACACCATGCAAGCTATTAGGCAGTATATGTATCAACGAAGGGGACCAATAAGAGTTACGCTCTTTGTCGGCCTCGCCTCATGCACGCCTCTCCTAATGGTGGCCCATAATACATACTAATTCACACCACGTTGGAATGTTTCCAGGCCCTTAGTGAACCCCCCCCCCCCCCCCCCACACACACACACACACACATCCCCACGCTATAAAAACCTTGAAATAAGCCAAAGTCGGAAATCGACAAACTATGCAAGATCCATCCAAACCTAAATGGAATTGCATCTGCGTGCACCAAAATCTGGGTACGACTGCAAAAAAAGTATATGTGGTGTAGAGCTAAATAACCAACTCTCTATAGGAAAACTCGTCCACTCTAAATAACATCATCTATGTAACACTTTACCCCTCTGTCCCACCATATCGAGGTCATTTAGGTTTATTCTCCCAACTTCGCCTAATCTCGTGCAGAACGCTCTATGATAACCTCCAGCCTCAGTACGAGTTGGGCCTCGGGCGGGGTCACTTGATAAAAAAAACATGAAATAATGATTTAAATCTATCATGATCTGCAAATGAACCATGTTAAAAATTAGAACACATGCAATTGTGTATAGGCACATGTAGCAACCATTCAAATAAATAAATTAAATTTTGTAAAAAATTACTTTTTTAAACTGTTTTCTCCTTTATTTTTATTTTTTCAATTTTTTTATCAAAACAACTTCTACATCTGTTTATATGAAAAAACTCCGAAAAAAGCTTTAGTTAAAATTAACTTTTTTACATTTAGAAATATTTTTTATGAGTTTTTTTTACATGTTTGACCCATGGTTCCCTATTTTTTCGTGGTTCTCCAACGAACTCACCCCTATATATATGGAGAGGATAACGAGAAAACTCATTATTATTGAGAAAATTAAAAGAACTCCATCCGAAGTTGTATTACATATATGTAATACATACATTCAAAGTTGAAAAAACACATTGCACGTGGATCGTAATGGGAAAGTGATTACGGTCCGCAATGAGCATATATAGTATTACACATATATAATACATGATATATTGTATTTATACCATAGTACATTTATTTTTTCCAATTTTTTTGTTGAGCATATTGCATATATGCATTATACCCAAAATTAATTTGAATAAAAAAGTTGTATTGCGTATGCAAAAATATATCATGTATTGCATATATGCAATACAACTTTTTTTTTTTAAATTACAGACCTCAAGCATTTTCCTATTGCGGTCCATGACGTGTTTCCTCAACTTTCGATATGTAATACAACATTAGTTTGGCATGTGTGATTTAGGTTTTTGTTCATGCGTGATTTTGGGTATTTTGTTTTTTTCATGTGTGATTTTGAGTGTTTTTTTGTTCATGCGTGATTTTGAGTAGTCATGCATGATTTATGTGTTTTGTTAGTCATGCGTTATTTTAAGTTTACCCTATGCGTGATTTTGAGTTACCATATGTGTGGTTAGAGTTATAACATGCGTAATTTACTCGCGTACGCATTGCACGTTAAGAACTATTGTATGTTAACCTTCCCCAATATACATATATATCAGATTTAGAAAAAAAAAAAAAAAAAAACGTGTCCCTCGGAATCACGGGCCCTTGCCGGTGGTCCTCCCCGCCCATCCTAGGGCCGCCCCTAATAATGTTCCTTTAGAAAAATGTGAAATGGTCAATGCTCCTAAATGCCCGTCCAATCATTACTTTCCAATTTTTTTTCTCCTTATTTGGCATTATACTAGAAACTCCTCTCCCTCTTCATGCATCTATAACGCCTGGGAGGACGGTGTTGAGGACGTTATCAAGCCCCTTTAATTCCCATTACACATGGTCTAAGCTATTGTACTCAAGGGATATGTTGTGGTGGTAAGGTATCTTTTCTTTATTTTAATGATAGAGGGTATAAATCATGCAATGTGCAGGTAGTGTGTACCAGGCCGAGTCAGGTTGGACTTGAGCTCGAACTCGGAATTAAATGAGTCAGTTCGGCTTGTATATTATATCGAGCTGAAAAGTCGAACTCGAGCCGGCTCGTAAAAATATCGAGTTAGCTCGAGATAAATCGAGTCAACTCGTTAACTTTTTTATAAATCTTTTACGAATGTATTAGTTTTTTTACACATATTAAATTGTATTTTTTATACACGTATTAAAAATATTAGAAGTTATACTTCATGGATTAATCAAATTAAAATGTTATTTTATATACAGATATTAATAATATTATATGTATTATTTTTTTCTTTTTTATTGTTATATGTCATGGATTAATCAAACTTACAATGTTAACACTTCAATCCCTTACACCACCTAGCTCGGGCTTGGGTCGTTTACAAATAACTCAAGTCGGCTTATGATCGTAAGACTATCTCCAATGCATCCTTAATACCCTTGCCCTTGCAAGCCCTTACAAGCCCTTACCATTGGAGCAAGGGTGCCCTTTGAGGCCCTTACTAACGAAGCCCTTAATTATGGATGGGTGTTTGTATTGGTTTTGGTGATAAGGTGAGCCCAAGCTATAAGAAAAAAACTTTAATTTAAATATTGTGTGTAATTGATAGGTGATGAGGTGGAAATTTAGAAGAGTAATGATATTTGTGTTGATACATGTATGTGGACGCGACTCGACTCGACGAGACTTGGTCCGGTTCGACCCGGTTAGGTTCGGCTCAAGCCCGACGTCACGACATTCCTCCGTCGTGCGTCCCAGAGTTCGACACGCGAAGCACGGAGAGCCGAGAACATTTCCCGCTTGACACATCATCATGACATCATCATGATGATGTCATGATGATGTCATCTTGACTAAACTTCACAATTTGCATATTTGAAGTTACAGAATGTACGTGCATGCATATTATGGCCAATCAACTACTTTGGGCCAGAAAACTTCACTGCTGGGCCAAAGCCCAAAGATGGCGAAACAGGAATCATGTCGACGAAACAGCTCAGTTTCGTCGACCTTGAATGTGATTCGTTGACTGCCTCAGTTTCGCCAATGATGTTGTGATTCGCCAAGGTCTGATTCGCCAAAGATCTGTTTCGTGGTACTGGTGCTATAAATAGACAGTCTCAAGTCTGAAAATGTTAGACACAAGAAGAGAACACACAGAGAGCAAACACACACACACACGAGAGTTTGAGAGAGTTTGCAGAATATATTTGTAAACATTGCTTTGTAACTGAACCTTTCATACGTATTAATACAGAGGTGTTAATCGGTGAATATTGCGTGTCGTGTTCTTACGTGTTCGATCTCGGTTTGCTATTCCGGTTGGATTCCGCACAACCGGAGTGGTTCGTATACAAGGATTAGGCGACTAGATCCTCCCCTAGCCGGACCTACAAGTGGTATCAGAGCCTTGGCTCTTCTCCTTGTTAAAACCGAGGTGTTTTCGGGGTGTTCTTCGGGTTTTAAAGTTCATATTTTCTGGAAAACATCTTAAAATCGGATCAAATCTTGTTGTTTTGCTGATTGTTTTTATCAAAACCATGTTATTACACATGTTTGCATGATACTTGTTGGTTTTTATTGAACTTTTAGCTGAAATATTGTGTTTGAAAAATTGTTGGTTTTCCAGAACTTCATATAGTTCATCTTACGTTCAAGTTGGTTCTTGATAAAGTCACCTTTTTGATCTTAAAAAAATTATTTGTGAAAGTTGTTTGTGTGTTGGGAAATGTTATCTGATTAAAATATTGGTAAAGACATCATTAGGTTGGTAAGTTGGGATAGTGTGAGCCGAAAGTGGGTTTGACAAAAGCATCTTTATGTCAGAAAGTTAGAAAGATAAGATTACTTTGCAAGTTGTGTGTTTATCTAGTCAACTGGTATCACAAGATCTTGTCAACAATTAATTAGGAGCCCAAAACATAAATCAGTTTCATCACTTTATTATAGTCAAGCCAGTTTCGTCGACCAGAATTGTGCTTAAACAAGATTTCTGTTTCGTCACTATTCATTACATTTCTGTTTCGTCGGACAATTACCAAATCAGTTTCGCCAAGCCCATTTTCATAAATCTGTTTCATCGATAAAACAAGCATTGGGCCTGTTTCGTCAATTATCAAGCCCAAAACTTAAAACTGTTTCGCCAAAAGACTTTCCGGTTTCGTCAAACAAGTTTATAAATTCTGTTTCGTAAAAATAACAAAGTCTGTTTCGTGGAACTTTGGTTTCGTCGAAACACTTGTGAATTTTTTTTTAACAGAAGGTTTGAAGAAGGTATTTAACAGTTTGTTTCGAGTGTGATTTTCAGGTATTCTTTTTCTTGATCAAAAATGAATCCGGCCTGGGGTACTCCGTCAAATACAGAAAACAAGTATAGAAGCAGTGAGGATTTATTTAGAGAAATGTACTATGGAACTCCGTCTCCCGCACCGGCATCATCGCAAGCTAATGCTACATCTACCGGTCAATGGGCATTCGTATCAAATCAAGCTCCAAGTGTTCAAAGCATTTTGCTAAGCGAAAGTGAAACGGGAAGTTTGAATAGGCCTCCAAAGTTGATGCACTTAAGTGAATATCCGGGATGGTTTGGTAGATTTCATACATACGTCCTTGGTCAAAATACAGAACTGTGGTTGCGTTTCATCACAGATTTTGATCAAACAATAGAGGTTGCCGCTTCATCTGCTGCTACATTTGCTGATCTTACGGAAGATCAGAAGAAGGTCTATGACTTAGAGAAGAAAGCGTATGCCATTCTTACTCAGGCGTTAAGTAAAGACATTTATCATCAATTTATCAATTACAAGACAACAAAGAGGTTGTGGGACGCATTGAAGATAAGGGGCGTGGGAAATGAAGCAACACGTCAATTGAGAAAAGACTTGCTAAAGAAAGAGTTCGATGGTTTTTCTTGTATGGAGAATGAATCTTTAGGAGATTTGACAAGTCGATTTAATCATTTGCTGTCTGAATTGTCAAATTTTGATGTTGTTACACCTTCAGCAGAGATTGTGAAAAAGTTTGCTGATGCGTTGCCACCCCAATGGAATACTTTCTTGGAAATCTTGAAGTGCAATGGCACGTTAGCTACAACAAGCTTCAATGACTTTGTTCAAATCTTGGAAAACAAGAATCAGGAAGAAACTCTTAAAGCGAAAAGAGTTCCAGTGCCACAAAATCCTGAGATGTATTATGGAACTTCTAGCACTTCTACAAAACCTTCTTCACATGCTCCAATTCAAACAGCGTTTGTGTCTACCACTGACATGTATGGCAATACTGTTCAAGTTCCAGTCCTTCCAAAAACAGACATGTATGGAAATCCGCTTGAACCTGTTCCTCAACAAGTACCACAACAGCAGAGCCAACGACTTATCAGAACTACAGATATGTACGGAAATCCGTTTGAACCAGCTTCTCAACCAGCACCACAACAGCCTATCAGAACAACTGATATGTATGGGAATCCACTTCCTCCTCAACAGCAAGCATGTTATGGAAGCACATCATCTGCTAGTCAGCAATCAAGGCCAAATACAGTACGGCTCGACACCTCAAGCTTTTCTAAAGTCAGTGTGGAAGTAGCAAAGGAACACATGGAGCTGCTAAACACTTTGGTGAGCGCATACTGTGGATTGGTAGAAGGTCAGATTGGCAACATTAATCTGACACAAGAAGACTATCAGCAGATAGATAAAGAGGAGATGGAGATGATGGACATCAAGTGGGCCCTTGCCAGTGCTGTTAGGCGAGCAAAGGATTTCATGGAAAGAACTGGCAGAACCAGCTTGGAAGGCAAGAAAGACACCAAGTATGGGTTTGATAAACAGGCCGTTAGATGCTTCAATTGTGGTGAACGTGGTCATTTCAAGCGTGAATGTACGAGGCCATCTCAACATGGAAACCAGAATCCTTTCAGGGGTCAAGGCAACCAGCAGAACCAGAACAGGAACAATGTTCGCACATTGGTGCCTGTCAACAACCAGACTCAAGCAGGACCATCAAATGCCAACCAGGCACTTGTGGTTCAAGTAGATGAAGGTTGTGATTGGTCAATCCAGTTGGGAAATGACGCTCCAGATGGCACAGCTTGTTTTGCTGAAATCGTGAAGGATCTAAATCACGCCAGTGGTGGAGAATCTTCCACCAATGGTGATGAATCTTCTGAAGATGAAAACAGCTCAGGTTACAGTGGAAGTTCGGATGAAGAGTCCTCGGGTTCAGGGAATGATCAGGAAAATGACACATCAAGTGTGTCAGTCAAGGCAGTTATTGATGAACTTTTGGATGAAGCTGCAGCAGGAATTCAAAGAAGATCTATTTTGGTGGATCAAGCTGCTTATTCTTCGTCTTCTCTCCATTCAGCCTTTATGGCTAATGTCGACTGTTCATCAAGTGAGGTATGTGTCGATGAACCCACTTCTGTTAGTTGTGATAACTGTGATAGTTTGCGTGTTAGATGTGCTGATTTGGATACAAACATGTCTGAGTTGCAAGGCAAACATGATGCTTTGTTTGACTTGCAAGACAAACATGTGTCATTGAATGATAAGTGGTGTGAATTGCAAGGCAAACACGAGGCTTTGCAAGAGAAATATGATGTGACATTCATTCATAATCAGAAATTGACTGTTGATCTTTCAAAATGCACTGAAGCCAACATGTTTTATGAGAACCATGAAAAAGAGTTTAAATCGATGATTGAAAAATTAAAGAAAGATAAAATCGAGTTAACAAAAATGGTTTCCAGAAAACAAACTGACATTAACTTGTATATAACTCGCCTTGAGGTAATGCAAAAGGAAATGGCCTGTGTTAAAACAGAAAGTGAGGCGATCCGACTCAAGTTAGATAGCTATTTAAGCTCTAGCTATGTGTTGGATCACATCATTGATGTGCAGAAAGAGAAAAAGGATGTCACATGCATTGGATATAAGCAATGTCCACCACCTGTCAGACACAATTATGATGCACTGCCCGATGAGGAGTATAGAACTCATTTTGAACCATCTGCAGAATGTGCAGCAGGTCTCGGATACAAGAAAGAAGTATCATCAGATTCAGATGTGTCAGCAGATACATGTGTGTCCTCTGCTGAACAGAATCAGGATCCTACAGTTGTGATTGAGGATACTGATTCTTCTGATGATGAATCCGATGATACTGATTCGGAAAAGTCTGATGCGGTAATCAAAGAAGAGGACATACCTCTTGAGAATCATATTCTATGTGATCCTCCCGCAAAACCTGCTAAGACTGTTCCAACCGAGTCCACATCTGTCAAAGAGTCGGAGAGTGTGGATTTGCTGTACACTCTTGTTGGTGATGATAAAGTCTATTCAGACAAAGATTTTCCTATTAAAAATGTTAATCAATCATTAATCTGTAAAGTCTTTGAAAATTCAACAAGTAAGTTTTTGGGAAAGACAGGATCACGTGTTACAGTAACACAGTGCCCTCCTATCCCAAAGGCCGAAGTTCGAAAACAGTTTGGCAATCAAAAATTACCAACAGTGCAAAAACAGCAAAATCATGCCAAACCAAAAGGTAAAGCACCGACTCAAACTCAAAGGAAGCCGAATCAGAAGAAGAAAAAGAATGTGAACTTTGTGAAATCTAAGGGAACGGACAAAATTGAAACATTTCAAAATCAATCTAACTTAGATTTTGTCAAGAAAGCAACAGTGATGAAAAGGAATGAACCAAGTAGTTCAAAACCTAGTACCTCGGGATCACAAAGTTCATCATCGGCAAAACGACCACATGATACTTCGGGGTTTGTTGAACGAAGATCATGTTTTGAATGTGGTACAATTGGGCATATCATTCGAAATTGCCCGTATCTTCATAAGTTGAAAGCAAAAGAAGATGATCCCCGTGACAAAATTGACCGCAAACGATCTGTTTCTGTAAAACAAGATCCCCGCCTTGTAAAAGAAAGGGAAAAGAAACAGAAACGCCAACAGGTCAAGAAAATTGAAAAGGCAATTAAAACCGATGTGGCTAACAAACCATCTGTTTCTGTCAAACCAAACAATTTAAAAACTTCAGACAACCATGACGTTAAGGTTTTAAAGAATAACACTGGTATAACAAAACAGACCTGGAAACCAAAAACGGTTAAAAATTCAAGGGGACCATCTCAATTCTCGAATCATCAAAGAATAGAGGTTATTGTGATTGATGAAAATGGAAGACCCAAGACCACAATGGCTTGGGTCCCCATCTCCAACTAACTGTGTGAGTTCATGTGCAGGGTGTTCCAGGAGGAACTATCAGTAGTCATTGGATTGTTGATAGTGGGGCATCCAGGCACATGACAGGCGACATGAAGCTTCTCTACGACGTCAAATCTATTAGAGGAGGTTATGTTGCTTTTGCTGGAGATAAGGGCGGATATATTACGGGTGAAGGAATGATTTCCAACGGGGTTGTGAGTTTTGACAAGATCAACTTCGTACAACAACTTGATCACAATCTTCTTAGTGTTTCTCAAATTTGTGATAAGCAGTTTTCAGTACACTTTGATGCAAATGGATGTTATGTGCTGAAACCCGGCTTCAAAATTCCAAAAGAATGGATTCTCTTGTCGGCTCCAAGGATAAACGATCTGTATGTCCTTGATATGAGCCAAGCTATTACTACGTCTGCACAAGCAACTTGTTTCGTTTCCAAAGCCACAGAAAAAGACTCAATCTCTTGGCACAGACGAATGGGTCACATTCACTTACGCAAAATGAATCATTTGGTGTCAAATGAATTAGTGAATGGTGTTCCTCTTAAAAACTTCCATCTTCAAGACATCTGTGTCTCGTGCCAGAAAGGAAAACAAACGAAGAAGCGACATCCTACAAAGAAAGTCAACACGGTGGCTGTTCCTCTTGAACGTTTGCACATGGATTTGTTCGGTCCTGTCAAGCACAAAAGCATTAGGAATGATCAATATTGCCTCGTAATTACTGATGATTATTCAAGATTTTCTTGGGTGGCGTTCATGGCACATAAGAGTGAAACCTTCGGTATTATCAAAAACTTAATCATTCAGATTGAGAATCTATATAAGTTGAAGGTTAGGCGGATACGTAGCGACAATGGTACTGAATTCAAAAATCATGCCATGGCGGAGTTTTGCACTTCAAAAGGTATTCTTCACGAATTTAGTGCAGCTTATACTCCTCAACAAAATGGCGTCGCTGAACGTAAGAACCGCACATTGATCGAGACTGCTAGGACTATGTTGGTAGAGTCACAATTGCCGATTCCTTTTTGGACTGAAGCTGTGGCCTCTGCATGTTATACGTTGAACCGAGTCCTTACAGTCAAACGGCACAACAAGACCTGCTTTGAGCTTATTAACAAACGGAAACCAGATTTGTCATATCTTGAACCGTTTGGAGCTCCGTGCACAATAATCGATCCTAATGGAAAGTTTGGGGCAAGAGCCATTGAAGGATACTTTCTTGGGTATTCCACCCCGAACTTAAGAGTCTGGAATCTAGAGACTAAAAGGGTCGAGGAATGGTCTGAAGTCAGAGTACAAAGGCATACTTTGCCAGTTAGAAATCCTGGTCAGCCTTGGATGTTTGAGTACGATGACTTTTTCAATTCGATCAATGTTGAAGAAGTTGAAGAAAATGCTGCGGCAAGGATGTTTTTCGAGAGTGACAATGCAACAGATTCACCGTTGGTTCGTCCCATTATTGTCAATCAAGAACCATCTTCAGTGAACAATAATGCTCTCGACAATGAGGATTTTCAAGATGCTTCCGAATTGAATGAATCTTCAGAGGATGACGAATTTCTCGATGCAGATCAAGGACCAACAGCAGCAGTACATGGTATTTCAGAAGGTACACCTCCCGTGGATGTCCCTAGAACAGCTGAAGCTACTGCATCATCCTCTTCGTCAATTCCGGGTCTTGAATTGATTGTTGATCTCAATCTCAACAATCTGGGTACAAATATTCCAGTTCAAGAAAATCCAGAAACAAGAATTCACAATACCCATCCTCAACAAAACATCATCGGAAATGTACAAAGTGGCGTTCAAACAAGAAACATGTTGCGAAACAACAACAATGCAGGCTTGTATGCAACTATCCGAGAATCTGGTCAACAGAATGATTGGTCTTTCGCGTGTTATGTCTCACAGGAAGAACCAAGAACTTGGAAAGATGCTTTGAAAGATAGCTCATGGGTTGAAGCAATGCAGGAAGAACTGCAACAATTCCAGAAGCTAGGTGTCTGGAAACTCGTAGAGAAACCTGCTGGATACAAGAAGATTGGTACCCGTTGGGTGTTTAAATGCAAAAAGGATGACCGTGGGATCGTTATCCGGAACAAAGCAAGGCTAGTCGTTCAAGGTTTTCGTCAGATAGAAGGGATCGACTACAACGAAGTGTATGCACCTGTTGCACGTCTAGAAGCAATTCGGATCTTTCTGGCTTATGCCTCATTCAAAGGTTTCAAGGTATACCAGATGGACGTGAAAAGTGCATTCTTACATGGTGTGGTGGAAGAAGAGGTGTACGTCGAACAGCCTCCAGGTTTTGAAGATCCTATCCATCCCGATCGGGTTTGGTTGCTCAACAAAGCTCTCTATGGTCTTCATCAAGCACCGCGAGCTTGGTACGCAACCTTATCTAATTATCTGCTGGAGAATGGATTTCGAAGAGGTCTTATCGATTGTACTCTTTTCATCAAAGAACAAGATGGAGATCTTCTTCTGGTACAGGTATACGTTGATGATATTATTTTTGGTTCTACTAATGATGTTTTGTGTAGGAATTTCGAGCGCATTATGCAGGATAAATTCGAGATGAGTGCTATGGGGGAAATGACTTTCTTTTTGGGCCTACAAGTACAACAAACTGAGTCTGGGATATTCATCCATCAGACTAAATATGTTGATGACATCTTGAGCCGGTTCCAGATGTCTGATGCAACGCCCATCGGTACCCCATTGCCACAAAATCACGGAATTACTCCAGACTTGAAGGGTCAAGATGTTAGCCCCTCATACTATCGCGCAATGATCGGATCTCTTATGTACCTCACAGCATCAAGACCAGATATAATGTACCCAACGTGCCTGCTTGCCAGATATCAAGTGAACCCGAAGGCCTCACATCTTGCAGCTGTAAAAAGGATTTTTCGTTATTTGAAGGGTTGCCCTGACACCGGTCTATGGTACCCTAGGGATAATAACTTTGACTTGATCGCATTCAGTGATTCTGATTTTGGCGGATGCAAAATCGACGGCAAATCCACAACGGCTGGATGTCAGTTTTTGGGAAATCGCCTAGTCACATGGCAGTGCAAGAAGCAGACGTGCGTCGCTACATCAACATGCGAAGCTGAATACATTGCTGCCTCAAGTTGTTGCTCCCAAGTCCTGTGGATCCAACAACAAATGCGCGACTACGGTTTTGAATTCCTAACTACTCCTATTTACGTTGATAATTCTGCTGCTTTACAGATCACTAAAAATCCTGTGCAGCATTCAAAGACTAAGCACATCGACATTAAGTATCACTTCATACGTGATTGCTTTGAGAAAAGGCTAATCGATGTTGCTTATATCCACACCGATGACCAACGTGCCGACCTTTTTACCAAAGCATTTGACAAATCAAGATTTGACTTTTTATTATTGGTAAACGGCATTAAGGTCAAGCAAGAGTAATCCAACATCGGAAAGTCATTTTTGTAAATACCTTTTTGTTTTTAAATTTATCTTAGTTTATTGATTTTAGGGGGAGTAAATCCAAAATTTGAAAAATCCAAAAACATCGAAAAATTTCAAAAGCACAAAAACAATAGAAAAACAAAAATGAGTTTCCTGGCGAGAAAAAGAGAAAATGATAGTACATCAGTGGTCTGTCTAAACCTCTTTAAACCTTAAATGAAAAATGATAAGCAGCTCTATATAAGATGTATCGGTAGGCTCACAATCATTTTAAAGTGTGCAGGGTGATATAAACTTAAATCGACTGAAGACTGGGTGGGAACCATTCATTGGCATATGGTCTTGGTACCGAAATTTCGTTTGAGAGATTGCCGAGGTTCTGAGATATTCGGTCTTTATGCTGCTTATCATCTGGGTATCATGGTTGTATCTTTTACCGAAAAATAACGGGGACGCAAGTCTAGATCTTCCATGATACCATACATACGTGTACATATTGCATTCGACCTCAATAAGTGATCAACAATCACATGTCCCTCAAAATAAGTGATAATATATCACATTTATCCGGGAGTCAAGTTCGTCTCTCTGCTGTACGAAAGTACTGACCTGTTCACGGACTTGCTCCTGTGCCCTCATGCATATGAAAATCAAGTTCCTCATCAATAAGTGATTCTATCACATAGGGCTTGTTTTCAAATCAAAATAAGTGAGAATCTCACATCATATACGGTCAAACAGATGATAATCGGTATACTCACCGGTAAGATGAACCCTCGTGCATACCTTGATACGGGAATGTGTCGTGATGTGGATGAACACCGGTCGGTAAGTATAAATCATACTTTAACGTATCCCCTCGCCATGATTACATCTGATAAGTTGAGCTTATGTGGACAACAATACCGATAATCGTTATAGGATGCTTATCTTAATGTTAACTAACTGAACAACAAGAGCGTTTTGGCATGACCGTACACTGATATGATTCTCTTACCCTCGAAACTCACAAAAAGAATGTCTGTATATATTTATTTACTGCTTTCAGTCTTTACATTTGAAATATTCAAAAATACCAAAAAGATTTTAAGTGTGTTTTAATATAAACTTTATAAAAGCCAAAAAGATTTTATTTCTATTTTATTTTCGATCGTACGATGTTGGAGCTCGAGTCTTCGTTACCTGAAACCTGAACGAAAACCGAAAATGACTAAATCTTCATAACCGGTCGAAATTTGCAAATGTTGAAAGTTAAAAATTGAAATTGACAAATTTATTAAAACTTTCAAACTGTCGGACGGTGTTTGTTTAAACAATGGTCACATGTGTGTCGTTTGTTTATGTTTACTATATTCCAAGCAGTTGTTCTCATTACGCGTTTAGATTTCTTGCATGTGCAGATTCTAAAGGCAAGGAGAAAATGGTCGATGACAAGCTTCGGAATGAAGACACGACGTGAAGGCACTCAAATGATGAAGATGATCGAGTTGCCGCTGACCATCATCAACACCACAAGGATCTCAAGTTGTAAAGATCAAGTCATTCACGAGCATAACTCAAAGGGGAGCTTATGTTAAGGGGGAGTTTGTCAACACACTTCCTACATGAAACGGGGAGTTTGTTGATACACTTTCTGCTTTCAAGACGTGAAGACTTTGAAGATCCTCCGACATAGAAGACATGAAAGGCGAATCTCGCGAGTAGCGTCCAAGGGGGAGTTTGTTGATACATGTATGTGGACGCGACTCGACTCGACGAGACTTGGTCCGGTTCGACCCGGTTAGGTTCGGCTCAAGCCCGACGTCACGACATTCCTCCGTCGTGCGTCCCAGAGTTCGACACGCGAAGCACGGAGAGCCGAGAACATTTCCCGCTTGACACATCATCATGACATCATCATGATGATGTCATGATGATGTCATCTTGACTAAACTTCACAATTTGCATATTTGAAGTTACAGAATGTACGTGCATGCATATTATGGCCAATCAACTACTTTGGGCCAGAAAACTTCACTGCTGGGCCAAAGCCCAAAGATGGCGAAACAGGAATCATGTCGACGAAACAGCTCAGTTTCGTCGACCTTGAATGTGATTCGTTGACTGCCTCAGTTTCGCCAATGATGTTGTGATTCGCCAAGGTCTGATTCGCCAAAGATCTGTTTCGTGGTACTGGTGCTATAAATAGACAGTCTCAAGTCTGAAAATGTTAGACACAAGAAGAGAACACACAGAGAGCAAACACACACACACACGAGAGTTTGAGAGAGTTTGCAGAATATATTTGTAAACATTGCTTTGTAACTGAACCTTTCATACGTATTAATACAGAGGTGTTAATCGGTGAATATTGCGTGTCGTGTTCTTACGTGTTCGATCTCGGTTTGCTATTCCGGTTGGATTCCGCACAACCGGAGTGGTTCGTATACAAGGATTAGGCGACTAGATCCTCCCCTAGCCGGACCTACAATTTGTATGGTTGGAGATAAAATGAAGGTTTTAAGGTTTGTAAGGATATGATGTGGCAGACGACGTGGCAGCTAAGGATGCTTAAGGGCGTCCGTAGCATTGGAGATAGTCTAATACTTTGGGACATATTTTTTCGATCTCGGATAGAGATTCTGACAGAACATTATGATGGGCATTAAGATGGCCTTATCTATATATCATATGATCAAATTGTAACATTCTTAAATGGGAAAGAATTGGTTGGTGGATGAAGTGATGGATATGCATGACGAGCAATTCGAGGTTATAGAATACGAAGAAGGATTTGATTGGCTATTCAAGCGTCAAGTACCTTATCATTGTTAACTTCTAACTTCCGAAATATACTTTTATAAGCCACCTCAGTTTTCAGACTCCATGTTTTTCTTCTGCCGTCCATGACATCATTTGTCATTCCTAATTATATCAATTAATCGATTAATAATTGTGTACTTTTTATGTGTCAACTTGAGGCGTGGTCGGTTTGATCGAAAGGGGTAATTCAGATATATCACATGAAGACAATTTACTTTGCTTAGCTGAGTTGTATATTTTCAGGGATAATCTTTTCAAATAAAAACACATTCTTTCCACTGCATCTACAAATAAATATTAAACAAAAGGTGGAGTGTTTCTTTCTTTTCTTTTCTTTTTTTTTTTTTTTTTTTTCTGATGGTGTAAAACTTACTAACTAATATGACAAATAAAGCGTTTGCAAAAAAAACTTACTTGTTTCAAGAGAAAAAAAGTTCTGTAACAAAAGTTAACTTTGTATAGAAAATATAGTTTAACCATTTTGGATGTTTGGTCCCGCTAGGCCGGCTCCAGACTCTTTCTTTAGTGGCGCGTTAGTCACACATAAGTCGTTTCCTGGTTGTTTTTAATCATTGTAGATGAAATGGGCCACGCTTTTCATGTTTTTTTCTCTTGCGTAAGCAAAGTGAGTTTTGTTTGTAATACAAAAAACTTCAACCAATTTGCGTCTATAATCCATACTTGTTCACTACCTACCCTTTCGATATAACTCTTGAACACGTATGGACTCCGCTACATAGATAAATAATGTTTGGATCAAGTATGTAAATATTAGAAAGTCTAATTGGAGTCTATCATGTATTCAGTGGCGGAACCAGAACGATTTAGTTAGGGGGTCATCATAAGCTTATATTCTATACTGGTTCAAATTAGGGGGTCCATCTCTAAGTTTGTTCTTCAAAAACTCAAAATTTATAAATAAAAATTCAAAAAGTTCCGATGACCGGAGGGTCAACGGACCCTCTTGACCCCCCTCTGGTTCCGCCCCTGCATGTATTTGTAATTGTTCTTTATAACTTGTAACTTAGAAAGTGTTTTAATAGTTTTGTAGGGTTGTGTCGCTAACAATAAATTGACATGTATGTTCATCATCGGCAATATACGTGGTTGATCGATTGTAATCAGCGTGTTGTTCGATCAATTGAATAGGTTTTACGGTTTAAGCCTTGTTTTGTTTCTTCAAGTATTGTTTTTGTTTGTGATGGTTAAATATTGATCTCATGGGCCTATATCTGGTGTCCATGGTGTTGATCAGTTCTGTTTAAACTTAATGGAAAACATGAATAACATACCTGTTACAGCATTCAAAGCAGTGGAGAATCCAGTCAGAGATCCAGCCATTGAGTTCGACATACTTGTCAGGATGATCCGGTTCCTCCTTAGGGTGTAAGGTGATGATGGTGATGAACCGAAACTAGGGAGGGTTTCGGTTGGAAGAGAGAGAGACGATTGATGTTATGAGGGTTGTAATTGTCTAACTTGTGTAACCCTTTAACTCTCTAATAAGCTCCTTATTTATACACCCAAGAGGAAACCTAATTAGTTAATAAGGGTAATATGGTCCATCAACAATTACCAACTAATTATTAATAGGTTATTAATATATTTTGATCTAATATAATATAAATGATTATAAAGGCTACAAGATTAAATATTACATTAATATATTTAATCTCACATTCTCCCACTTAGCCGAGTAATCATTTATCATGAGTATTAGGTAAGCCTGGCCAGGAGTTAATACTCATTTTAGCCTTAAACCAAGAACTATAGCAGAGAAATACAGCCGTTGAATCATCATTCGACTCAGGACCCCCATTAGTCATACTATAGCCTCAATTTAAAACCTAACTGTTACGATCAAAATATGTATAAGCCCTTTAGCGTCTGATTTGTATTTATATTTGTCTATATGTCATTACACCGGCAGAACATATGTTAGAGACATACAAAATCAAACTGAGGAAATTTTATTAATTAAAACATAAGCTAGTACAATATGTCATTAAATAAGGTCTTTAATAAGTCCCATATTTGATACATGTTCTTCGAAAACTTTAGGTGGGAGACCTTTAGTCATCGGATCCGCAAGCATATCTTTAGTACTAATATACTCAATACAAAGATTATTTTCCTCAACTCGTTCACGTACGAACAAATATTTTGTATCGAGATATAAACCAGCTCCAGTCGAACTGTTACTGTTCGAGAAACTAACGGCAGCTGAATTATCACAGTAAAGCTTCAATGGTCTAGAAATGGAATTAACGATTTTGAGTCCAGTGATCAGATTTCTAAGCAACATTCCATGACAGGTTGCGTTGTAAACAGCAATGTACTCTGCCATCATTATGGAAGTTGTAGTTAACTGTTGTTTATGACTCTTCCATGAGATAGGTCCGCCTGCTAACATAAAGATGTAGCCCGAAGTGGATTTCTTGTCATCTTTGCATTTAGCAAAGTCAGAATCAGAATAACCTACCACTTCTAAGTGATCACTTCTTCTATAAGTCAGTTTATAGTCTTTCGTCCCTTGCAGATATCTAAGGACCTTCTTAGCTGCTTTCCAGTGATCTAGGCCAGGATTAGTCTGATAACGACCTAGCATTCCAGCAATGTAAGCGATATCTGGGCGAGTACAGACTTGAGCATACATCAGGCTCCCGACTACTGACGCGTAAGGTATCTGGCTCATTTGCTCCTTTTCAACCTCTGTTGTCGGACACTGGAATGAACCGAAAACATCTCCCTTAACTACTGGAGCGACGGAGGGTTTGCACTGTTGCATGTTGTAACGTGTAAGGACACGATCTATGTAAGTCTTTTGAGACAATCCTAAGATCCCTTTGTGTCTATCTCGGTGAATTTCGATGCCAATGACGTAAGAAGCATCTCCGAGATCCTTCATGTCGAAGTTATGCGAGAGTAACCCCTTCGACTCATGCAACATGTCTAAACTATTACTTGCCAATAGAATATCATCTACATAAAGGACAAGTATAGTAAAGTTACTCCCACTCATCTTGAGGTAGGTGCATTGATCCACTTGATTCTTCATAAAACCTTGCCTCTTCATGACTTCATCAAACTTGAGGTACCATTGACGTGATGCTTGTTTTAACCCATAAATGGATTTCTTCAACTTACAGACTAGATGCTCCTGACCTTCAGGTTTAAAGCCTTCAGGTTGTTTCATGTAAACATCTTCGTCTAAGTTTCCGTTAAGGAAAGCAGTTTTGACGTCCATCTGATGTAGCTCTAAATCAAAATGAGCTACTAGGGCCATAACGATCCTTAATGAATCTTTACGAGAGACAGGTGAAAACGTCTCTTGATAGTCAATTCCCTCTTTCTGAGTGTAGCCCTTTGCAACCAATCTCGCTTTGTAGCGTTCAACGTTCCCATTCGGATCCAGTTTTGTTTTGAACACCCATTTACAACCTACAGGTTTGGCACCATTGGGTAATTCGACTAAATCCCAAACGTCATTTTTCTTCATGGATTCAAGCTCATCAATCATTGCTTTGTTCCATTCAGAAGACTGATCACTGCTAATGGCTTCATTATAAGAGATAGGATCATTGAGCTTTCCAGCATCCATTTCAGTCAGGTAGGTAACATAATCATCCCAATTAGTAGGCCTTCTTTGCCTAGATGACCTCCTGAGTTGATTATCAGGTTCAGCATTGTCTTGGTTTTGAGCGTTTGATGTGCCTTCGTTATGAGGTATAATGGGTTCTGATTGTGGAGATGGAATTTGTGCGGTGGCTTCAGGTACAGTTGTTGCATGGGGTACAAGAGGAGTAAACGGAGTAATGGTAAGCGACGAGTCTCCCCCCCCCCCCCCCCCGCGTCTTGTACTTCTTGCAATTCTTCGTAAGGGTTGGTACTGCTCCCACTGACCTTGAAATCCTCCAGGAACGCAGCACGCTTGGTTTCAACAATACGGGTGACATGGGAAGGACAATAGAAACGATAACCCTTTGAATGATCAGGATACCCGATAAAGAAGCAGGTAACTGTTTTAGGGTCAAGTTTCCTTAGGAAAGGATTGTAAAGTTTTGCTTCAGCAATGCAGCCCCATACTTTCATATATTTAAGACTCGGTTTCCTTCCTGTCCAAAGTTCATAAGGAGTTTTAGGGACAGACTTAGAAGGAACTCTATTGAGTATATGAACAGCTGCTTTTAACGCTTCAGTCCAGAGGAATAATGGTAAATTAGTGTTGGCTAACATACTGCGCACCATGTTCATAAGGGTACGATTTCTTCGTTCAGCTACACCGTTCTGCTGAGGTGTACCAGGCATGGTGTATTGGTTCACAATCCCCTGGCCCTTACAAAACTCATAAAATGGACCAGGAGCTTGACCCACATCAGTATGTCTTCCATAATATTCACCGCCTCTATCTGATCTCACAACTTTAATTTGACGATCTAATTGCTTTTCAACTTCAGCTTTATAATCTTTAAAAGTTGTAAGAGATTCAGATTTTTCCTTAATAAGATACAAGTACATGTAACGAGAATAATCATCAATGAAAGTGATAAATGAAGTATGTCCTGTTATACCAGCGATTTGATAAGGACCACTAATGTCAGTGTGAATGAGTTCTAATAAGTTAGAGCTCCTAGTGGCACCTTTCTTATTCGCTAATGTCATTTTGCCTTTAAGACATTTGACACATGTTCCAAAATCAGTGAAATCGAGAGGAGGTAAGACTTCATCCTTTACGAGACGATTTAATCGTTCTCTTGAGATGTGGCCTAAACGTTGATGCCACAACATAGATGAAGTCTCTAAGTCTCGAACCTGTTTCATCTTTGTGAGTGATTCATTAATATTATATGACAACAAAGATTTGGAAAAATTATCATCTAGTTCTAATCTATAGAGACCACCATCCAGAATGCCAGTACCATAAACAACGGAATCATAGAGAATAGAGAGTTTGCGATGACCATGAGAAACGACAAAACCGTCCATGTCTAACTTTGGTCCTGATACAAGGTTCCGAGTTACCTCAGGAACATATAAGGTATCAAAAAGTTTAATACATAAACCATTTTTCAAAAATAATTGTAATGTTCCTATGGCCTTCACTTCTAATTCCCGATCATCTCCAACTTTAAGTGTTCTTTGGTTTCTTCCCAGCTTCCGGATTGTAAGGAATCCCTGAAGTGAATTGGTAACATGAACCATAGAACCAGAATCAAACCACCAAGAATTAGCAGGAACATTTAAATTAAAGGACTCAAGTATCATGAAAAAATCGTTACCTTTCTTAGCCAGCCACTCCTTGAAGTGAGGGCATTCCTTTTGCTTATATCCTGTCTTCTTACAGAACTTGCAATAGGGTTTGCCTAAGGAGTTCTTAGAGCTGGAAGGTGCACTTGTATGAGGATTTGGATTTGGCTTTTGGACCTTAGAAGCATCCTTTCTTTGATAAGTGTTCTTCCTCTTCTTAGAGCTGGAGGTGGTGAAGTTAGCAACATCAGTAGTGCGATCCATCTTCATACGCTCTTCCTCCTGCACGCACATAGCGATCAGCTCACTCATCGTCCATTTGTCCTTCTGAGTGTTGTAATTGATCTTGAATGCTTCATAGGACGAAGGAAGCGAAGTGATGATGAAGTGAACAAGAAAACCATCATTGATTTCCATCTCTATGCCCTTTAGCTTATTAGCCATGTCATGCATCATCATGATGTGTTCGCGAATGCCGCTCCTCCCATCATACTTAGTTGTCACCAGCTTGACGATAAGAGTACTAGCGTGTGATTTTGATGTTCCCTTGAATTGATCCTCCACAGAAGCCAAATAGGTTTTAGCATCTTCAGAATCAGGAATGGCTCCTCTGATTGAGTTATGAATGGACTGCTTCATGAACATGAGAGACATGCGGTTACACCTAGTCCATTTATCATGGAGTAGCTGCTCAGCAGCAGTACTTTGAGTAGTAAGGTCTGCTGGCTTATTCTCTCTTAGAGCATAATCAAAGTCCAGCAGTCCAAGTGTAAGCGTGAGGGCATCCTTCCATGCAGCAAAGTTATCACCAGTCAAAGATGGAATCCCCTGATTGGGTGCTGATAGTGGAAATAAGATGAGCGAATTATAATACTAAGAAGAAAGTCTTAACGTGATCTAAGGGCATGTTATACTAAGGCAGGCATAAGTAATGACCATTTTAATTATGAAGCTGTGATAATGTCTATTACTAACATCAAAATAATAGACTTAGTAAAATTCTATTTAAACGAAGACAAATCAGCTTTGGCCAGAAGTGTAATCATTTAAATATGTGTGCAAAGTAATCGTGACAAATCAGCTTTGGCCAGAAATGAAACAATCACTTTAGTTATGCACTTGTCAAGCATGCTAAACATAAATGAATTAAATCAGCTTTGTCCAGAATTAAGACATTTCACGTTTGTAATGCATACTCAACATAGCTTTTGTAATACTTGAACAATAAATAGATGTATTAAATCAGCTTTGGCCAGAAATGATACATCAGAAGCTCATTCAAGTTAAGCTATTTTGGTTTTGTAAAACATTATCTGATTCTGATTAATTAAGCAATTAGGTATTTACAAAACCAAGTATTTAATAACAAACCACCTGTTAGCGCGGATCGAACTTGTGCGATCAGTAATGCCCAAGTATTTAGTTCACATTAAACAGCTTAAAATAATGAGGTTTCGAGTCTTGTGCGATCAGTAATGCCCAAAAAAACTTGTGCGATCAGTAAGGCCCATAAACTTGTGCGATCAGTAAGGCCCAAAACTTGTGCGATCAATAAGGCCCAAAACTTGTGCGATGTATGTAAGGCCCAAGTCTTGTGCGATCAGCACTATCTTGTGCGATCCACAAGTCTTGTGCGATCCATAAGTCTTGTGCGATTTCCCTTGTGCGATCAGATCATATCTTATGTGATCTGATCTTGTGCGACTGTCTTGTGCGATCAGATCATATCTGATCTGATCTTGTGCGACTGAAGGGAAACTTGTGCGATTATGATTTCGAATCCACTGTTAAGGCTGTTTATTGTGATAATAACTGAAACTCGAAATTTGAGGGATTGTGGGATAGTGTTTCCTATTTTATTTCTGATCTAAACTTATCAAAAGATTTCGAAAATAATAACTGAAAATCTATTAACAGTTTTCGAAATTTTAATAGATAAAATTAAGATCAAAATCATTAAAACACCCACTAATCCAAATTATATTCCAAAATTTAGTGAATTTTCGAGTTTTCTTAGAACAGAATGATGAACCCTAAAAAGTTAAAACATAATCTGGGATCCGAAACCTTAAATTTTATACTTTTATTAACAGATTTCGGATATTAAGATTTGCCCATTTATGATTTCGAATCAATATATTAACCAACTTCTTCCGAAAACAGTGATTTCGGCACATTTAAAAAAACGAAAACAGCCATGATATGAAGGCTTTAAAAATTTCTGTTTTCCTTATAATGATCCCAGAATAATGGATACGAAAACAGAACTGATTTATCAACATATGCTCTGATACCACATGTTGATCAGTTCTGTTTAAACTTAATGGAAAACATGAATAACATACCTGTTACAGCATTCAAAGCAGTGGAGAATCCAGTCAGAGATCCAGCCATTGAGTTCGACATACTTGTCAGGATGATCCGGTTCCTCCTTAGGGTGTAAGGTGATGATGGTGATGAACCGAAACTAGGGAGGGTTTCGGTTGGGAGAGAGAGAGACGATTGATGTTATGAGGGTTGTAATTGTCTAACTTGTGTAACCCTTTAACTCTCTAATAAGCTCCTTATTTATACACCCAAGAGGAAACCTAATTAGTTAATAAGGGTAATATGGTCCATCAACAATTACCAACTAATTATTAATAGGTTATTAATATATTTTGATCTAATATAATATAAATGATTATAAAGGCTACAAGATTAAATATTACATTAATATATTTAATCTCACACATGGTTGTAAAAATCGTTAGGCGCTAGTCGGCCGGTGTAGTAACGACTAGCGACAATCGGGATTAATTAGGATTAATCGGATTGGGATTTTATATGTAATTTTCAGTGTCACACATACACATTTTTACAGGTAAATATTTTAAGTAAACAGGTTTTAACCCCTCCTCGACTCATTTTATTAAGTATAAAAGATTTATGATGGAATCTACATAGTTTGGTTGGAAATGGGTCGGAATTTACAGGTTTTGGCTGGAATTACAAGTTTTGGCCGAAATCTGGTAGGAATCACCTATTTTTAGTCGGCCGACTAGGGGTGACATGAGTTGATTAGGGCTGACTACCGATTAACAAAAAAAAAATACTCTGTGCGGGCCGACTAACGATTAATTGCCCACTAATCCTGATTTTTACAATACTGCTGATATCAGAGCCAGGTTTGTTCATTGAAGTTCCATGTTTATACAGATTAAGGTCATTGATATGATCATCAATCAATAAATAAAGTATCAATTTGATTGCTCCCACCCAAATCGAGTTATTTTTCATACCACATAAATTTGTTCTCAACTTCATTCAATTTCAAGAAGAAAAACCAATCAATTGGGTTGTTATTTACGCTACCGATCACTAGTAAAATTATGACAGTTTGATAGGTTGGTAAAATTTCTAAGCTTAACGGGTTAGTTTTGCTTAGTTATGTGAAATTTACTTTTGGAATACACTACTTTGAAATGGTTTGGATTTTGCAGACCTTGATAAGTTTAAGGTGCATTTAGGAAGCTTTCCGAGGCATTATGAGCATGCAAAATGGGGATGCAAAGTGTCGGAAAAGAACAAAACTCACACGGAAACTGGGTGTGGCGTCATCAACGCTACAAGTCGATGGGCGTCGACGACGCCACTGTGGCGTCAGCCAGTGGTCAGTGGTGTTGGAGAGAGCAGGTAGTGTTATCGACTGTTTCTTGAGCGGATTTTTGGGTAACATGAGATTTTCACCAAATTAAATTAGGGGTTCACCCATTTCAAAAACATTCAATCTTGGGGATCTTAGGGGTGATTCTTTGCTTTCCATTCCATCCGATTTCGCATCCCAATCAATGTTTGAAAGATTCCATAACACGTTTGAAGATCAAATCATCACCATGAGTGGCTAATTCCATCAAGATCATTCCCGGGTGTAGGATAGTAAGTGCTAGGGTTTGTTTTTTTTTGTTTTTGTTTTTTTTACACAATTAGGTTTCAAACTGTTGGGAATTCTTAGTCTAATATGTGGCTTACATGCGTGAAGGATGGTTAGGAGGATTGCTTGGAGTGCAAGACAAGTACTAAACAATATTATTAATTAATTAGTGAATATTATCTAAGGTTCCTATACGTGTTAGGTTAGGAAGTGTGTTTAGATAATTATTATGTAATTAATTAATAAGTTTCCTAGTTATAGTCTAACGTGTTTAGGTTAGCTATATATACCAATCAAATTGGTAGGGAAAATTGTAATTTGGAGTTTTTGAGTTAGATTTCTCCATAGTAAAGATTCGTGGGTGTTTAACCGTGAAGAATCGTATTCGATTACAACATTCTGTACCAATTAATCCCTTTAATTGGTATCAGAGCAGAAGAATATAGATCGATTGAAGGGACCTGTGGATATCAACCGTACCTGCGTTCAAAGGGGTGGTCAATTGTTACCTGGTGAAAGATCGAACCTGCGTACAAAGGGGTGAGATCAGAACAAAAGGTTTGCGCCGAACCAATTCAGATCGGAACAAAAACTCTCGCCGGAACTGCAGTGGCTCATCGGAATAGGAATAGCAGTGGCTGTGATTAAGAAAACGATTCTTTGAGCTGTGTTAAGGGCTTTAAGATTGTACTGTGGCCAAAGCTACGTTGTAAGGGCTGTGACTATATCTCTTTTGTGGTAAAAGCAGCAAAACTTGTGAATTAAGGAGTTCTGCTGGAGCGATTTTTGATTGAAACGGCGTATTGAGAAAAGTAAATCGAATTTTACTTTTAAAGTTACGTTCAATTAAGAAAAAGAAGGAAAAGTAATTAAAGTTCTTTTTAATTACTTTGTAATTCTTTCATACAGTACCAAGGATAAAACTCTCTTCAATTGGTACAGTACCAATTCTTTTAAAAAAAAGACGTAGTGTTGGGTTTTAAAACCTAAGATTTTTGTTTAAAAAACTATGTTTACATCGAAACTGTTAATTAAACGTGGTACAAGTTTTTCGATTCAGATTTGATCAGGTTGGAAACAGTTTTTATTTGTTGATTGTATTGGTTAATCGTCGATTAAAGTAGGTTGGAAACGGGAAACCGTTGATTGTCCTACAACGTTATCGACAAGAATCGAAAAAAAAATCGATTACAACCGCGTTAAAAGGGTTGTATAAGAAAAATTGATTCACCGGGGACTACTAAAACCTATAGCCGACGAAAGAAACTAACGATGGTTGTGGGTGAAGGTTCGAATGCTCCGGTAAAGGAAACGAATCCAGTTTCATTTCAGTGTCTGACGTTAACTTCAACGAATTACACGATCTGGGGCATGCGTATGGAGGTTATTTTTGGGATTTATGGAGTTTGGGATGTGATTGATCTGGGTTCCAATGATGCGAAGAAAAATAACATGGCGAAGGCACATCAATCGATACCGGAGAAACAAATTTTACAGATTGGTAATTTGAAGCTAGCAAAGGAGATGTGGGAAGCAATTCGGTCAAGAAATCTTGGTGCGGAACGTGTGAAAGAAGCAAGACTTCAAACCTTAATAACTGAATTTGATGGTTTGAAGATGAGGGATACCGGAACGATTGATGAGTACACCTCAAGGTTGTCGTGTATTTCTTCTAAGGCGGCCACACTAGGAGAAAAGATTAAAGAACGAAAAATGGTCAAGAAATTCCTTACTAGTCTGCCAAGGCATTTTATTCACATTGTGGCCTCGCTTGAACAAGTTTTGGACTTGAAAACGGTCGGGTATGAAGATGTAGTTGGTAGACTAAAAGCTTATGAAGAGAGGATCAAAGAAGAAGATAACGCACATGACAATTCGGGTAAGTTAATATTTTCTAAATCTGAATCTTCTTCTAGCCGTGGACGTGATTCTAGTAGGGGTCGAGGTCGAGGATCTCACTCGTCGCGAGGGCGTGATCGTGGTCAGGATAACACCCAAAACCGTGGTCAACAAGAAGATAATAAAACCTGAGACAACGGAAAGCAAAAGGATAAAAAGCGTGATTTATCCGGAATAAAGTGTTACCGGTGTGACAAATATGGACACTCTGTTTCAAGATGTCCGGATCGATTAAAAAATAATGAGGCGAACATGGCACATGCCGAGGAATGAAATAATGAGGTTGATGGAACATTTTTTATGATGAAGACCGATCAAGAAACTATCTTTTTAAACGAAGAAAGGTTTTGCCAAAGAAATTTGAAGCAGATTCTAGCAAAAAAGATGTTTGGTACCTTGATAACGGAGCAAGCAACCACATGACGGGTAACCAGAGTTATTTTGTAGAGCTAGATGAGCGAATAACTGGAAGTGTGAAGTTTGGTGACGGTTTGCGTGTGACGATTAAAGGAAAAGGATCAAATTTATTTGAAGGTAAAACCGGTGAACAAAAGCTTTTAACCGATATTTATTATATCCCAGATTTGTAGAGTAATGTGATGAGTTTGGGTCAAGCAACCGAATTTGGATGCGAAATTCGAAGGAAAGATAATTTTCTAACGATGTTTGATAGTGGTGGGAAATTAATGATGCGAGTGGCTCGTTCGAAAAATCGTTTGTACAAGGTGAAATTGAAAGTGGGCGCTCCAGTTTGTCTTATGGCGAAAATCAGTGAAGATTCGTGGTTATGGCATGCAAGGCTGGGGCATGCTAGTTTCAAGACCTTGGAGAAAATGAATGGGATGGTTTTAGGAGTTCCAAAGATTCGTCACGAGAATAAGGTGTGCGAAGCGTGCATGGTTGGAACACTAATGCGAAAACCGTTGACAAAGAAGGCACTGGCGAAAATCAAGTTCAATGAGATGCGGGATCTACTTGGCGTTGAAGACCTCTCGTATACGACTTAGAAATTCAGGGGGTGAATGTTGGGAATTCTTAGTGTAATCCATGGCTTACATGCGTGAAGGATGGCTAGGAGGATTGCTTGGAGTGCAAGACAAGTAATAAACAATATTATTAATTAATTAGTGAATATTATCTAAGGTTCCTATACGTGTTAGGTTAGTGTGTTTAGATAATTATTATGTAATTAATTAATAGGTTTCCTAGTTATAGCCCAAAGTGTTTAGGTTAGCTATATATATCAATCAAATTGGTAGGGAAAATTGTAATTTGGAGTTTTTGAGTTAGATTTCTCCGTAATAAAGATTCGTGGGTGTTTAACCGTGAAGAATCGTATTCCGACTACAACATTCTGTACCAATTAATCCCTTTACAAACATTGTTGTTGTTTACATTTTGATTTAGATTGTTTGTTTGATTGTTAGTATTGTCGTAAGCTTGTGATTGTTAAGGTTTCTTTATGGGATTAACAAACGATTGCTTTTAAGTTCCAACTCAATTCAAACTAGGGTTTGTTCATTGTTCTTGATTTACAAAACATACAATTGTTTGTTATTCGTGTAGTGATGGTTATTCTTGCACCATTTAAATGTGATAGATGATTGGTAGTGTCAATCTATAACTAGGTTTTCGTTAACAAATCCAAGAAATTATTTTGTTTTCATGTAATACCCCAAATCTGTTCGGCAAGATTAACCCTAATTGTTTGCGAATTTCAAAGCGCGTTTGCTCCGTTTTTTCATTATTGTTACTAAAGCATATAATCATTGTTTTCAAATTACTAATTGTTTCAAAGCTTTTGTTCGTGATTCTTACAACTCAAAACTCTATCGTGGATACGATACTCGACTTACCCTACCTAACTGATATGTACCAATCGGATTGTGATAAATAATCCGTTGAGTGGATTAAAATCAAAAGAAAAGAGTAAGAAACAAGATTTGAGACAACTCTCTTTTTAATAATTTTCATTCATAATCAACTCAAAGAAACTAATGGCTTAAATAGCCTTACATACGAATAACACAAAGAGATTAAATTAACCAACCACTATGCCACTACTTGAAAATTAAAACAACTTCACAGTAATATCTAAATGAGTTGTATGGCTTCGTGGGTGTGCATGGAGATCGTGGGTTGACCAAGATTGAAGCACGTATCACTAAGTAGTTAAATTGGGTTTTTGCATGATCGGGACAACATGGTCATCACAATCTATTTGAGGACGTTTTGGTTTTGAAATTAAATCATAGGAAACTATAAAAGAGGGGAGAACTTTATAGTATTTTGATATTTGGCTTTGATGAAACAATGGTTAACCGGGCGGGGTTAACTCACTGATCTCATCAAGTAGGGTTAATCCCTTCTTTCTGAGGATCGCTGGCTGGATCGTCCGCTGGTTGGTTTCCTGCACAAGGAAACAAGCCGTGACTCGTAACAAGGAGGATGGGGTGGGGGGTGCTCCTTGTTACCACTCTCCGGCGTGAGAATCAGTAATTTTCTTGGGAAGCAAAGTGTGATAGTAGTAGTAGTGAGAGAGTTGAGAAGTGATACCTCAAACCTGGTTCGGGATGGGTATTTATAGCCGAGGAGTGAAGGAGGGTAGTTGAGTAGCTAGTCTGACATCGCACAGTCTCTTGTAGGTGTGTCAGACCTGTCAGTTATGGTGGTGATGCCACGTCCTGCTGTGGTGTCAGACTGTTGCACACATGTGGGCTAGTAGGCGATTGTTCTCAGTGCCACTTGCACTGTGTTGTCAGACCCACTTTCCTTGTAGGCAGGATGCGGTGCTAGGCCGCATCGCTGCTTGCGGTAACTGATGTTGTTCCCGCGTTCTTGTTCTGGCCAAGATGTATGCGGAATGCGGTGCCGTGCCGCATCGCCGCTTAGTGACTGTTACTGTTGTCCAGATCCCTTGTCGTGACGAAAATGTTCATAGGATGCGGTGCCAGGCCGCATCTCTATGCGTAACATGTGTTCTCGTACTTAAGGTAAGTCTTCTCATCAATGGACAGATTGGTTTCAACCGCTGTGTTCGCGCGTGCCCGCACGGACACAGATAAGTTCTTGCTGGTGGGGGTTTTTGATAAGGGTAATGGTCACTCGCGGTCGTGCTGACGCGAGATCTGAGACCATACCCCTTCAAGTCCCCCCAGTCTAGTGTTCCTTCTTTATGCAAGTTGCATGTGGGAGGGATACTGGACTATGGTGTCTACAAGGTAGAATATGGGCCATGCAGATCGCTCCTACTTTCAGTAAATCAAGCTGCGGGTCCGGTGACGTCTCTTCTGTACCGGTGAGCAAGTTCCGTCTGATGCAGAATTCTCAGCCAAGGATTTGATTCGGTAATATGGTCTACCTTTTTCTGATGTCATCAGCCGCCTGTTGGTGTTTCGAACCAACCTTTGAAACGGTGACTGAAGATGTTAGCAGGGTTCGAACCAACCTTTGAGATGGTGACGGAAGGTGTCCGTTATCGCAACTCTAGTTGTAACCTCTGTGTCAGCTTAGTTCAATGCTGTAAGTGTTTTTCTCAAGCTCCATGTTCATCAACTGGACATTCAACGATGATCCCTGCTTTGTGGGGTGTTCGTGTTCTTCCAGTTAAACTCTCAAGTAACCGCACGTCCGTTGCGGTTTAGCTCTCTAGTAACCGCACGTCCTCTATGGTTTAGCTCTCAAGTAACCGCACGTCCTTTGTGGTTACCTCGTTGCTGCACATTGTTGGCCATGTGTAGTCGAGCCTCGTGAGGTACTTGCGTCATTGTTGGCCGTGTTTGGTCGAACAATGTGAATCTGGACTATGGGCAAATAAACATGGTCATAGGCATGGTAGTGCCCACCATTGTTTATTCTATGCGGTCCATAGGTGAGCAACCAGTCATAAGCAGACTTGTTACCACTGTTCCATATCTACTTTCCTTCACGCTTTGGTGGAAAGTAGTTTTCCTTGAAGTAGTGTTGCTGAAGGAGATCACCTTAGATACTTGGGAATCTGGGTGAAACTCGGCCGCATTCGTTCTGTAGCCACTTTCCTTCACGCTTAGTTGGAAAGCAGTTTTCCTGGAAGTAGCTTTGATCAACCGCGTGGTGGTTTAGTCGTGGCTCTTCTGTAGCTACCGTTTACGTATTTGTAGTTCGCCGCAGTTACTTGTGAGTGTCTGCGGTTTGCAGCAAAGAACTCGCTTCTAGAGAGCTTGAAGCTTGTATGTGGCTCTTGAAGGATCAGGAGTCAGGGTTGCTGATGTGCGGTTGCTCAGCATACTTGTCCTTTATCCTAAGGAGAAGCTGTTTATGTTCCCTCCGTGGTTGTGAACCGGACATGAGGGATTTGAAACTTGAAGAAGCTTGTATGGAACGCGGTTGGCCGCATCCTGAGAAGCGGTTTTCGCAGTCCAAAGAACCACACTGGTTCTGAGTATCTGACAAACCTGTACGGGCTCGTGTGTGTCATCTCTGGATATTCCACGTGTGCTCGTGGGTAAGTGCGGTTATTGTTTATACCCCTTTATATAATGTAGAGATATATATTTTTGCCTTTTTTGAGGGGTATGTAAAAAACGACATGCGGTATGGGTTATGGTGCGGTAAACCAGAGAAACCGCATGCCGCTTATGTTTGGATAATGTTGTCGCTTTTGCATTGCCTACGTGGCTGAACGCACGTGTGGGTTGGTGAAAGTTGGTAGGATTATGTCATGTGCTGAAATGAAAGGATATTTGCACTGCCCGAGGTCATAAATGCACTGTAGCAAGTAGTGTAAAAGTCTCTTCTGTCAGGCGCGTGGACGGCCACGCGCGCGTGATAGCCATTAGCGGAACCGTTGTTGGACACGTGGCGTCACGTCATTCACCCCTTTTTGAACGTGATGATTCAGTTACTGCATCGCATTAATTGCGATGAGTATATAAGGGGAAACCGTTTGATTTCTCCTCACTTCTTCAAAATTTGAAAAATTTTCCGGTGGGGGAAAGAGAGCATTCATCATCATCTCCGATAAACTTGTCTGAAATTCTGGTGAGATTTCTGAGTTTGTTGTTAACTCATTCTGCTGTCTTCTTCTTTACAATCCCTGATGGCTGAACCATCCAATCCACACCATGCTGAGGGTGAAAAGCCTGATCCCTCTTCGCCGGTGGTGGCGGAAGAGGAAGAAGACGCTGGTAGTGCCCTCGGCGGGGGCCTACCGGTGCTGAAGTGGTCAAAGAGTCAGTTTAATAACTTGATGACCAGCATTCAAATGCCCCAGGAGTTTGGGGCTGTTTATCCCTAGGAGGGTGACACCGGTGCCGCTGCTCCGGCCGGTTATGTCACCATATGGGCTGATTCTTTTATTAATGGTAACCTTCGTTTACCATTAACTTTTTTTGTTGCTGAGGTTTTGGAGTATTACAAGCTCCATATCTCCTAAATGAGTCCGTTTGGGATGATTCGGATTAGAAATTTCGAGTATACTTTCCGTGTTCTTGGTCTGAAAATTTCTGTTGAAAACTTCCGGCGGTTTTACCAGTTAACTGTAAATACTGGGTTTTTCTGTTTTAGTCAACGGTATGGGAGCCCCAAGATGATGACCCCTCCGAAGGGTATTTCAAAGTGGAAAACAAAGTTCTTCTTCATTAAGGCAGCCGCGGTCGTTGCCAGGATGACCTTTCGCAACGTGAACGAGGTGATCCCTGCGGAGGATATTGATCTTCCTAGTGCGGATACGGTGGAGTGGTTCCCAAGATTGAAGCATGTTGAGCATAAGAAGCTGGACAACTCGCAGTTGTGGGTGCTGCGGATGTTGTTGACCAGGCCCGATAGGAAGTCAAGGGCCGTTTTGCGGGAAAAGAGTGGTGGTAAGTATTCTTACTCTTGTGCGGTTTCCTTGTTTCCTTATTCGTTACTGATTTGCAATTGTACTATCAGTGGATGCTGCTTTGTGGAGGATGTTTGATCTGACCTTCACGGGCAAGGTTGAGTTACTTCCGCTTGCGGAAGGTGAAAAAGGTTTTAATGTGACTATTGTCAACAACTTCCGCGTTCCTGATCGCGAGGCGCTGAACGCACCCCTGCCGCAAGGCAAAGGTACAATCCATAACCTTCTTTCTTGCCTTATAAAGAAGGTTTACCTTTCTAATTTGCTTGTTTGATGATGTAAACGCAGGTACTCTTGAGGCCCTGGGTAAATTTGAGGTGAAGGGTGCCCCCAAGAAGCATGCGGAAAAAAAACATGTAGAGAGGGCTGTGCGGGGTCGCGGGAAGAAAAAACCTGAGGCTGTTGTTGTTCCTCCTTTGGTGCCGCAGGCGGCAGGTATCTCTCGTTCTCCTTTCCGCAGATATACCGATTACGTGGTAGTATCTGACACCCTTGAGGGTTTGGGTGTTCCAGGTGGTGGTGCGGTGGCAGGTGGATCCTCTGCGGGTTCCAAACCTGCTGATGAGAAGAAGAAGAAGAAGAAGAAGAAGAGAAAGGCAGAGAAAGCTGCTGATGCCGGTGAGAAGAAGCGTCCAAAGATACAGACCAAACGGACAATTGCTGTGAAACCTGTGGTTGTTTCTGGTAACTGATTCATAACCTTTACAAGTGATTTGTTATGGTACTTGTAATTGATAGGTGTTTTTGCTTTGTTCATAGAACCGCAAGATGAAGGGTTCTCTGTGTTTGATGCTCCTCATTCCCCCCTGCATGAGACGGCTGCGGATGCGGGGGTTCATAAGGATGCTACCACTGAACCTTCTGCGCAAGTAGAAGATACTGGGAAGAAACCTGCGGCGCAGATTGTTGATACGGTAGACTCTCATGATAACCTGATCTCCCCGCAGGATACTGACGAGCTAAACTTGAAGTTTGCTTATACTGAGAGGAAGAAATCTCCCGCTGCTGAGAAAGCTTCTGGTTCCGCTTCTGGGGTGCGGGTTTTAAAGGGACTCTTATTCAGCCTGAAGAGTCTGAATTGGAGTTCTATTACCGCACCTATACTGAAGACCGGGCTATAAACTATCAACGTCCCCCTTGGAATGTTATGCAAGGGGATGATATTTCTGCTGATCCCTCCGCGTGCAGGGAGATTTTGGGTGGTTTGGGCACCCCGTTTGAAGTTAACCGGGCTCGCGGTTTGCCACGTGAGCTCCGGATCAATCAGCTCTCCTCCATGCTTGTGGGGAGTTCCATAATGGCGAATGCCATTATGGAAGACTACAAGGTGCTGGGGCGCAAGGAGGAGGAAACTGCTCGCTTGCGGGCTGAGGCTGAAGAGTTGGTGAAGGCTGCCCGTGAGGATGTAGAGCAGCTTGAAAAGGATAAGGCTGCCTTTGAGAAGCATAAGCAGACTGAGGAGTGGGCTGCAAGTGCTGGGCTCAAACAGGTTCGTACTCTTGCCAAACTGCTTTCTGTTAAGCGCAAGAGTTGGAAAGAATCACTTTCTGATGAGCGCAAGACTTGGAAAGAATCTTGGGCCAAACAGAATGAAACTCTCTTTCGTGTTCGTCAGGAGCTCGCTAACGTCAAGACAGCGAATGCTGCTTTGGTTAAAGAGAAAGCCGCAGCTGATGCGGTTGCCGAAGAGGCCAAGGAGGCGAAAGCTCGCGTTGCCAAGGCTCTTGAAGAGGCCAAGGGGGCGGAGGCCCGCGCTGCCAAGGCTCTTGAAATGGCAAATGCTAACCGCACCCATTTAAACAAAACTGTTCAGGGCCTCCAGGTATGAATTTCTTTTGCTCTTGAATTTGTATATATATCCCACAAGTATGTTGATTATCTTTGTATACTTGTGTTCTCCTTATTAAAAGACTGAAGTGCGGAGCCGGGTGGCCCTTATTGAGGAGGTCTCTGCCCGTGCTGCTGAAGCTGAAGCGCGGGCAAGAGAGGCTGCCGAGGCTAGGGATAGCCTTGTTTCTTCATTCGATCAGCTCAAGGAGGATCGCGAATGGATGCGTATTCACGGTATCGGGCATGTAAGTACCCGTTGCCTTTGCTATATTTTTAGGTTTGCCATTGATAACCTTATTGCTTGTGCCTTTCAGATTGTTAGGGCTATTCTTGACGCGCCTGAGAACGCAGCTGGTGTAGAGCAAATTAGGCTGCGCGCACGTGACGCTGGTTTTAAAGCTGGCTACAACCGGTGCATCAATCTTATGAACATTATGGCCCAGGGCAAATATACCGATGAAAGGTCCGGTTTCCATGGCGTGGACAATGAAGCGCTTCTTGCTGCCGCTCTTGCGGATTATTACGATACGTCCATTTCCGCCCTTGAAAAACTTGACGAATGCCTGGACGCAGAAGACTACGTAGACCGCTTGCGGTTATTATATGCTGATGAGGAAGATGAGGAGGAAGAGACTGCTGGTGATAGCAAGGGTGGTGCGGGTTCCAGCGGTACAAAGAAAGACTAGGATGGCCTGCGTGCCCTTTTTTGTTTCCTCAATGTAAATGTTAGGAACCTTATGTAAATCTCTTGGGCACCGCGTAGGTGTAGAAATTTTTTGAATATAAAGAACCGTTTTGGTCAAGTTGTACAAGTGTTTTTATTACTTGCATGTTTGAACTTGTATGAATTGATGTTATTGTATATAACACTAAGTCTGTATTTTCCTTTTGCATATCTTGGTGATATGCAAGTATGAAAAACTCTACCCGCTGTAAAGCGCGGTTAAGTATACTCTATACCTTTGTCGTATGAGTATTAGTCAATTCATGTTTTTATCCCGTTAGGGTTTAGGAATTGTGTAGGCTTTGTGAAAACCGTATTTGCATATCCAGCCGGATAGACAGTTGATGTTTTGCCATTGCTGGCCTATTACAATAGTTGCGTGTGGTCACCACTCTGTGTGGGTATCGCGAATGAAGATTTTGCCAATCTGTTTTTGTAGATACCGCAGAGTGGAACACGCATTTGTAATAGAAGTAAATAAACAATATTGCATTGAATCGTTTATTTATTTATTTGCAAATGGCCTGCGGCCCGATAGGTTACATGGTGAATGTAAAAAACATGGCTTAAATGTAACAGCGTCGAAGCTGTTGTGCATTCCATGTGTGTGCGATAGTTTCGCCCTCTAATGTTTGCAGTTTATACGCACCTTTGCCCAGGACTTGTTGGATGAGGTAGGGTCCTTCCCACTTGGGGGCAAGTTTACCTGGGCGTTCCGCGTTAGATGCTTCATTGTCACGAAGGACGTAGTCTCCTGGGTTGAAGGTACAAATGCGGACGCGTGCATTGTAGTACTTTTCAAGTTTGGTTTTGTACTTGGCCTCGTTGATGGCAGCGTTTTCACGCCTTTCTTCCAGGAGGTCCAAGTCAACCCTGCGTTCCTCATTGTTGTCTATCTTGTTGATAGCCAACATTCTAGGTGAGGGGAGGCCTACTTCCGCGGGGATCACCGCTTCAGTGCCATAGACCAGGCTGAAGGGTGTCTCACCGTTACTTGGCTTTGGGCTTGTCCTGTGGGCCCATAAGATACTTGGGAATTCATCAACCCAGCCGCGTCTGGCTGTTCCCAACCGTGCTTTGATGCCTTCGACTAAACTTTTATTGATACTCTCGACTTGGCCATTCCCTTGCGGATGCGCCACTGAGGAGAATATGTGTTCAATGTTTAGCTCCTTTAGCCATTTTTGAAAGTCATCGGCAGCGAAGTTGGTACCGTTGTCGGTAACGATGCACATTGGTAGACCGAAACGGCAGATGATATGTTCCCAGACGAATTTCCTTGTTATCATAGCGGTGGTTGAGGCGAGCGGTTTTGCCTCTACCCATTTTGTAAAGTAATCAACAGCCACTATGATAAACTTCACTGCACCTGGTGCGTCTGGAAATGGTCCCACCACATCGATTGCCCATTTTTGGAATGGCCACGCAGTGGTGACGGCGATCAGGTTATTCTTTGGGCGCAAGGTCTTGGGAGCATGCCGCTGACAATTGAAACACTTGCGCAAGACTTTGACCGCATCCAGGTGCATGCCGGGCCAGTAGTACCCGGCGTTCATGATTTTGGCCACCACCATGCGTGGGCCTGCGTGTATGCCACATATTCCCTCGTGTATTTCTCTGATAAGGTATGTGGCATCTTGGGGGTCGACGCATCGTAGGAGTGGCCCCAGGTATGATTTACGGTATAAGATACCGTCTCCCATTTGGTAATGACACGCTTTGTATTGCAACTTACGTGCCTCTGCCTTGCTTTCGGGAGTAACACCTGATTGCAAGTATGCAATTATTGGCGTCATCCAGGATGTTGTACCGTACTTGATGACATTGACTTGGCGCAGGGGTACTGAGGGATTTTGCAGAATCTCGATACGTACCTCTTTTGCCAGGTGTTAGAAACTGGTGGATGCAAGTTTTGATAATGCATCCGTGGGTTTGTTATCACTCCTGTTGATATGGCGGATATTGAAGGAAGTGAACTTTGATTTCAGTTGCAAGGCCTGTTCGAGGTAGAGGATCACGATATCCCCTTTTGCGGCATAGTCGCCGCGTATCTGCCCTGCAACCAATAGTGAGTCGACGTGTGCTTCCACATGTTGGACGCCGAGTTTGACTGCTAGACGCAGCCCTGCCAGTAGAGCCTCGTACTCTGCCTTGTTATTCGTGCTTTTGAAATCGAGGCAGATTGCATCAGTAAGCTCTTGGCAATCGGGGCTGACGAGTCGCAGACCCGCACCTGCACCATCCTCGTTGGATGCACCATCGGTAAATAGTGCCCATGTTTCTGAGGAGGACGGTGGTGGCGTAGGGTTTTGTTCGTGTTCGCATTCTTGAATGCGATTTGCTGGTACTTCGGCGACGAAATCAGCCAAGACCTGGCCTTTGATTGCGGGGCGCGGCTTATAGTTCAGTGTAACTGCGCCCAGCTCAATTGCCCATTTTGCTAATCAACCAGAGATGTCGGGTTTTGATAGGATCGGGCCGATCCTGTAGTTGGTTAACACTGTAATGGCGTGGTTTGCAAAGTAACGTCGCAACCGTCTTGACGCGTGCACCAGTGCCAATACCAACTTCTCCATGATGGAGTACCTCGTCTCTGGGTCGTTGAGCATTTTACTGATATAGTGCCCATTTTACTGATAGGTACAAAATAAGTGGCTCATCCTTGCGTGGTGCGGTTAGAGTTGGGAGTTGAATCAAACACTCTTTCATCTCCCGGAAAACTTTTTCGGCCTCTGCGGTCCATTGGAATTGTTCCTTTTTTAAGCAGCTCCGCAGGGTCTTGATGAAAGGGTAAGACTTAGCTGCATGGTTGGCTAAGAATATATTCAGTGCGGCTAGCCTACCGGCTAGTCGTTGCATTTCTTTCATCGTAGAAGGCGATGGCATGCGCTCGATCGCTTGAACTTTTTCCGGGTTCACCGTGAATCCATCTTTGGTTACGATGAATCCAAGGAACTTGCCTTCTTCCATTCCAAACGAGCATTTCCCTGGGTTCAGCTTCATATTGACGCTTCGCAGAGTTTGGAATGTTCTTTCCACATCGTTGAGCATGGTATCTTCCACCATGCTCATGACGACCAGGTCGTCCATATAGATTTCGACACTTTTGCTGATTTGACCGCGAAAAGTGTCGTTCATCAACTTTTGATAGGTTGCACCCGCGTTGCACAACCCAAACGGCATTTTCGTATAGCAGTAATTTCGGGTAAGCGTGCGGAACGCCGTCTTATCTTCGTCCTCGATTGCCATCTGTACCTGGTGGTAGCCTTTGTAACAATCGAGGAAACACTTCCATCGGAATGGTGCAAGGTTATCGACCTTCTCGTCGATCTCCGGAAGTGCGTAACAATCCTTGGGGCAGGCTTTGTTGAGATCTTTATAATCGACGCACATGCGCCAAACCCCGCTTGGTTTTTCTACTATGACTGGGTTGGACAACCAAGTCTGGTATTTGACTTCCCGCAGGATGCCTGCGGAGAGCAGTTCTTGGACCTGCTCATTCATCGCCTCGTTCTTTGCTGATCCAAGGTGGCGTTGGCCTTGGATGACCGGCTTGATACCTAGCATGGTATTCGAGAAATGCTGTGCAATTTCGCGTGGTACCCCTATCATGTCTGCGGGTGTCCACGCAAAAATATCCTGTTTCCTGAAGAGGAGCTGCTTCAGGCGCGCTCTGATGGTGGGGGACAAGGCGTGGCCCAACGTGACCGTTTTCTCTGGGTGTCTTGCGTTAAGAACCCATTTTTCTGGTTGCGTGTTGGGGGTAGGCCTTGCTATCTTGGCCGGACGCAGCTCGTCCGATGACATAACTTCTCTGCGGGCGTATATTATCGCAACCCCCGTCTCGGTTGGGAAACCGATGGCAGAGTGGGGGACAGATGTGATCATGTTGAAGTCGCCCTGGGATTCCCTCCTAAGAAGTACGTTCGTGTGTGCCTTCCGTTGGTGAGGCGCACAGGAAAAGTGATTTGGCCCAAGGGGAATACGGTTTCCCCCGCAAACCCGGCCAAAGGGTAGTCTACCGCCTGCAACCGATCCTTGTCTTCTTGATCGAACTGGTTGAAGCACTGCTCATATATAATGTCAGATGTACTGCCCGGGTCGATGAATAGTCGCTCGGTGCAGTAGTGAGCCAGGTAGCCTGTGATAACGACGGCGCGCCTGTCGCGCGGTTCGTCTCAGAATTTTGGAAAGACCACTTGCTCGTCTTTCCAGTCATTGTCTGGTCTTCTTGCCGCCTTGCGCGGCCTTCCTCGTCCTCCATTGATCATGTGGGTTGAGGCCACGTGCATGGTCCTCTTACCCGTGGAGGTGCCCTCATTGTGGGGGATAATGCGCTTGGTTTGCTTTTGCGCTGCTGGCAACAAATGTTGCAGCTTTCCTTCCTTAAGGGCTCGCTCAATCTCCAGTCGGAGACTGATGCAGTTGTTTGTTGTGTGGCCCGAGTCCTTGTGGTACTCGCAATAAAGTGCGGGATCCTGGTTCTTCTTGGACTTCATCGGTTGGGCCGGTCGCAGGAATTGCGCGTCCGTAAGGAGGACGTCGCTTGGCGACTGGTTGATCTCGGTCCAGCTACGGTCCCGAGACTCCTACTTCGACGCCCGGTTTACACGCTGGGCGTTGATTGTAGCCCTTTCATCGGGCAGGTTGTTCCGCGGGACATATGGTCTGGGATCGTTGCCGCGATTCCACGTGTCCCGGTTGCGCTTGTGTTCTTGGTGGGAGGACTGGCCTTCCGTTTGGGGCTGTGCCTTTGATACGTGCGGTTTGAGGGACCGCTGAGTCTGGGCGTATGTCTTGACCGTAGCCATGACATCTTCCCATTTCTTAGGCAAGCCTTCCTTGCCGGAGATAGTCATAACCATTTGTTTGTCCTTAACGGCAACAATGAAATGGTTGCGTGCCATTTGGTCTGCAACGTCGCCTATCTCCAGGCACCCTTTATTGTAACGGACAACGAAAGCCTCAAGCGATTCGTTGTCTCTGCGCCAGATGTTCATGACGTCCATAGAATCACGTTCATTACGTCGCTGCTGGCAAAAATGCGCGAGGAACTTTGCTTGCAAGTCCTCGAATGAGGTCAGTGACCCCACTGGCAAAGAATCGAACAAAGCCCTGGCCAGACCTGTTAGGGTCTGCGGGAAAAATTGACACCAAGTGGGTTCATCCCACTTGCCGTTGCACCCGGCGCCGACGAAGATGTTCATGTGGTCATCTGGGTCGGCCGAACCGTTGTATTTCCCAATGTTTAATGGGAATTTGGTGGTGGTGACATCGGCGTTGGCAATCTCCGGGATAAATTTGGAGTTTTCGGCCGCAGATTTCGGCCTGTAGGGTTGGCTCTGGTGGCGTTTTGCAGCGCGGAGGTATGTGGTGCGGGGTTGAGTGGGAGGAACATAATTGCGTCCTCCCCGTCTACTGCTAGTAGCATGAGACTCCCCGCCATATGTACCGTCGTCCGGATCGGTACGGCCCTGCCCTTCATGGTGGGACTGAGGTCCCAGCCTGCTATGGATGCCGGGGCCGTGGTGGGCTGTAGACTGTCGCCTAGTTTCGCCATGGGGGCCTAGGCGGCTATGTATAGGGCCCCTGCGGCGGGACCCATACGAGGAATCGTCCTCATCAAGTGTGTGGACGTCGCAGTAAGAGGAACCGCGGTCTTCCTGCCTGCTTCTGGAGGCTGGGTGTGTTGGGGCCCTGCCGTCGTATTGTAAAATACGACCCGCAGGGGTATGCGGTGCTGGGGTAGGCCCGACCAGTACTTGCGCTTCTGCGCAAGCTCTGTTGTATGCTGCGGCCAGCAAAGCTTGTTGCTCGTCGTACCAGGTATGAAGGTTCATGCCTGGAGGTATCACAGAAGCGTATTGTGATAGATCGTGTCCGAAAGTAAGGGATGCGCCCCCTTGCGTTGATGTGCCAATATGTTCTGTGTTTGGGGCTAGGGGTGCTCCCCGTAGGCCCTGGGTTTACGGGGTTTAGGTTATCCCCAGCAGTGTTGTTTAGGCGATCAGCCATAATCTTAGGAAAGAAAATGATGGTGGAAAAAAGTGCTAAGAGTAGCGGTGGGCGCCAATGATGAAACAATGGTTAACCGGGCGGGGTTAACTCACTGATCTCGTCAAGTAGAGTTAATCCCTTCTTTCCGAGGATCGCTGGCTGGATCGTCCGCTGGTTGGTTTCCTGCACAAGGAAACCAGCCGTGACTCGTAACAAGGAGGATAGGGTGGGGGGTGCTCCTTGTTACCACTCCCTGCGTGAGAATCAGTAATTTGCTTGGGAAGCAAAGTGTGATAGTAGTAGTAGTGAGAGAGTTGAGAAGTGATACCTCAAACCTGGTTTGGGATGGGTATTTATAGCCGAGGAGTGAAGGAGGGTAGTTGAGTAGCTAGTCTGACATCGCACAGTCTCTTGTAGGTGTGTCAGACCTGTCAGTTACGGTGGTGATGCCACGTCCTGCTGTGGTGTCAGACTGTTGCACACATGTGGGCTAGTAGGCGACTGTTCTCAGTGCCACTTGCACTGTGGTGTCAGACCCACTTGCCTTGTAGGCAGGATGCGGTGCTAGGCCGCATCGCTGCTTGCGGTAACTGATGTTGTTCCCGCGTTCTTGTTCTGGCCAAGATGTATGCGGAATGCGGTGCCGTGCCGCATCACCGCTTAGTGACTGTTACTGTTGTCCAGATCCCTTGTCGTGACGAAAATGTTCATAGGATGCGGTGCCAGGCTGCATCTCTATGCGTAACATGTGTTCTCGTACTTAAGGTAAGTATTCTCATCAATGGACATATTGGTTTCAACCGCTGTGTTCGCGCGTGCCCGCACGGACACAGATAAGTTCTTGCTGGTGGGGGTTTTTGATAAGGGTAATGGTCACTCGCGGTCGTGCTGACGCGAGATCTGAGACCATACCCCTTCTGGCTTATTGTATTGTCTCATTTTATTCGGAAGAAAGCAATTGAAGACCAAAAGTTGAAATTGATTCAAGTCTTGTTGCAATTTGAAGTAATTGAAGAGGAAAAATAATGTCAGAATCACATTTGAAGTATATATGTATAGGTTTGCAAGTTTTATTGAAATCTGGAATTTTATTTTGATTCAACCCACACCTATAAAGATTAAGGTCATAGAACTAGTTTGTTTTGATTCCATATTCAAATTGATTCTCGTATATAAAAAAATTTTCTTTTGGAAATATACGACCCTAGTAGAATAGCCTAAGAAGTTTTGGTTTCACGGTTTGATTAGGTAAATTGATTCCTCTTTTATTTCCAAATCAATGAACTGAACTGAACAAAAGGATTCTTGACAAAACACCATTCAAGAATCATAGACACCAGTTCTATGTAGACCTTTGTGCGCTATCACAACTTTGGTGGGGTGGTAGAGACTTTGTGCCTTTTGGGGAGAGACCAGGGTTCAATTCCTGACATGGAGTAAACTTGGCGTAATTTAGAAGTAGAGATTATGTAACCTTTGCCGTACAAAAAATGTAGACCTTTGTGATCGATGAAAGCAGACGGAGGAAAGCATGAAACAAAGTACATAGGGGTGTTCACAGTCCGGTGTTGATGGTTTTTACCTCAAACCGTGAGCCAAATCGTTGGTAGCGGCTTTTGATGATAAAAAACTGTAGCCGAACAATTGAAATTTGAAACCAAACCGTTACCAACGGTTTAGCTCTGGTTCGATTTCACGACTTGCGATTTTGAAATAAATTGACTTTAAAATAAGAACTTATGATCTATTTCAGGATAACACTTGGTTCAAATTTCTTTTATAATTGCCTCTACTATAAAAAATATAATGGTTCTGATAAAAGATGGTATCACAATTGATTTTATTTTTAGATATAATGGTTCTGATAAAAGATGGTATCACAATTGATAAAAAATATAATGGTTCTCTCCCGACCCGGTTCGGAGGCTTAGGGATTTGTACGGCCGAGGATGCCTCTTCATATGCTTTCGTGGCTTCAAGGGCCCAATCTTGGGGTTTACAAGACCACATACTCCGAGAATGTGGTGGGGATGTTTTAGACTCCGATTACAGGAGTGCGTTGGACCTTTTGCATAGTTCTCTTCCCGACCTTGATATTGGCGGTTTCTACATTAAAGACACCGCCCCTCCTAAATCCCAGAAAATTCTGGCGAATGCCTTATATGGCGAAATTGTCAAGAGGTTTGAAGAGAAGTTTGTTTTATCCCCTCGGCAAAGAGCTGTGTTTGAATGTCTACGTGCCCCACATGCTCAGGATTTTCTGTCTGTCGCACCTATTGAAGGCTTGGGGCAACACATGTCAGCTGTGGAATACCGTGTTATCCTTAGATACCGACTGATGATTCCTTTGTTCCCAGTTGACGAGCCATGTCCGGTATGCCGCAAAGCGTGTTTGGATTCTTTCGGCGAGCACGCGATCCACTGTAAAGAGCTACCGGGGTTTAAATATCAGCATGATTGGGTGAGAGATGTGTTATGTGATGTTCTTAAGTGGGCCGGGATCTCTGCCAAAAAGGAGGCTCCAGTAAATTTCATGACTGGCCCCTTAGAGGGGAGGTCCACTTTACGCCCGGCGGACATCCTTGTGTTTGGATGGGAAGGGGGAAACACGCTTATGTAGATCTAACTGGAGTCTCCCCCCTTGTCAGGCTCAAGGACAAGGGCTTTGTCGTAGGGCAAGCGGTGCTCAAAGCAGAGGCAAGCAAAGTGGCAAAACATGAGAAAGCCTGCCTGGAGAATCAACATGTGTTTGTCCCGTTTGCGTTTGATACCTTTGGTGGTCTCGCTCCTAACGCTGTGTGACTTTTGAATCGAGTTCAAAAAGTCGTTAATGGTAATTCTTCGTCGCTAAAGGTTTCAAACTTTGTATTTAGTAGAATTGATTTTTCTATTCAAAAGGGGGTGGCGGCGCAACTTGTTGCCCGACTACCTGTCATTGCTTTGTAATTGCCCTTTTTCGTGTGGGTTGATATTAACGAATTGTCAAAAAAAAAAAAAGATAATAGATGGTTCAAGTTCTCCATATACAAGGCTGAATTTATTGTGTTGTTTTCTTTTTTAAGTCACAAAAGGCTTAATAAATTTAAATTTTGGCTCGAAATCAGATAACATATACAAATGATAACTAAGATGCAACTAGTCAAGAAAACACAAGTGAGGTTGAACAAAAAACAATGATGCTATTCAAACAAAACATCTAATTGGAAAATAACTTAGTCAAAACAAGACATATGATCAACGAACGAAAGAAATAGTGAAACATGAGTGGCTCAATTCCTACGGTCCGGTACGGTTCTATACGGACGACTTGAGGTATAAACCGTAAACCAAACCGTTCGTTATGGTCTGAAATTTTTAAAACCGACCAACCAAAAGAATTTATACAAACCGACGAAACCAAATCAATTACATGATTGGCGGCTTCACGCTTTTAAACCGAGCCGTGAACACCCATAAACAACCTAGAGAAAAATATAAAATTGATCTCGAAGTGAAGCAAGCTGAATCGTGAAGCAAATCAATGCGTTTGAAGCAATCAAAGTTGAAGAATTAAGTCGTGTGAAGCAATCAAAGTTGAAGAATTAAGTCGTGTGAAGCAAATCAATAAGAATAACCAAGTGGAGCCGTAAGCATGGAACAAGTTCAGCAAGAAGAAGAATCAAACTAGGGTAAAAAATTAGGGGTGTTCTTTGGCCTTGATTATTTGACCAAGTTTGACATATGGAGAAATAAAGTTTGTGTCCATGTAAATATTAGAAAGCGTAGTTGGAGTGTATTATGTATTTGCAGATAGTTAGAGGGTAACTGTATAAAACTTGTAACTTAGAAACCATTTTAATATGTTTGTAGGCCTGTGTTGATTACAATAAATCGACGCGCATGTTCATCATCATTGGCAATATATATGGCTTATCAAGTGTTGTTCAATCAATTGAATACGTATATGTATATATATATGGCAATAAATATACGCGTTTTTTTTTTCAAGTATTGTTCTTGTTTGTGATGGTTGAATCATGATCTCCTTGGCCTATACGTTAATTTTGATTGATGGGGCTTCACGCGACTTTGCTACACGCACAAAGTAAATAATGCGAAGACAGATGTTTTGTGCGAAGTGTTTAAAAACAATATATTTGCCCAAGCACACAATGTCCATAAAGATCTAGTATCACAATATTACTTTCTAATATTCATTGATGATGTGATGCAACCCTTGCTAACTGACGATGTTGGGAAACTTGATTGCTTACTTTCCATCAGGTGGTCTGGTCGGGCCAAGGCTGAACCATGGTTAACCGCTTGCTGCCCATTATGCGGGGTCCAGGTCTAAGAAGTACAATTATGGTGCACATGTCAACTGCTGGTTTGGGCCATCCATTTAATTGGTTGGAATGGTGATCTTCCTACATATTTCTGACTGATTGTTCTGTTCATGTGATAGCAATCAATGTCCAAGACTACAATTCTAGTGTGTTATGATATACTTTTTGAATGTTACAGAAACCATGTTCCAACATTTTTATGACAATTCTTTTCTCAAACCATATGAACCTAACTATATGACCTCCACAACGTCAAATCCAATCAATAATGACTAGTACATATATAATGTTTTGATAACTGTATACATTTTAACAAAAGTAGCAGATCTGCTAAGTGACTTTCAAAATAGTAAGGGATTTATAAGGAAAAATTACAAGTTTTGTCCTTTATCTTAATACCACTTATCAGGCGATGTCCTTTTTAACGAATATTTTGACAAGTTTTGCCCTTTACAAGGAATTTTGTTGCACGTTTTGTCCTTTAGGCTTAACCCAGTTATATTTTCTTGTTAAATCTTGTCACCCAAGGGTATTTTAGTCTCTTTTTACCCATTTATTTCAAGAGTCAACCCTAAAATATTTTGTGTTATTCTTTTAAATAATATTAAATAAATGGGTAAAAAGACTAAAATACCCTTGGGTGACAAGATTTAACAAGAAAATCTAACTGAGTTAAGCCTAAAGGACAAAAGGTGCAACAAAATTCCTTGTAAAGGGCAAAACTTGTCAAAATTCGTTAAAAAGGACACCGCCTGATAAGTAGTATTAAGATAAAGGACAAAACTTGTAATTTTTCCTTTATACAAATCATCCATAAACTAGAAATGAAACATGTGATACATTGAATCCGATGAATAAGTCATGAAACAATTCAAGCAAGGAATACCATGAACAACCGGAATAGCTAACAATTCTACAGAGGAGTTTAGAGAACGTCGAAAGAAACATTTCATATGCTGGCTTTTCTTCAGAGTTCTTGTGAAATTAAGAAATTTTGACACCCTAAAGTTATGCAACCACGAGTGATCCAAGCAATACAAATTTACACACTCTTAAAATTTTACCATTTACATGAACAATAGAGGCCATGCCCATGAACGTGTGAGTGGAGCTAAAAGATTGTCAAGTGTCTGAATCGCAAAATTGCATGAGAATGTTATTTACAACTTGGTTTGTTCCTTAAATCACAAAGTTTTAGTCATTAAAAAACCTTGTATAAAAAGATGTAATTTCTACATGATGCTTCACTTAAGATGTTAACATAGTACTAAACATGAGTAATAAGTCTTAGAATTGTTTCAATGAAATTACCAAGTTTTAGTCATTAGAAAATTCAAAATATCAAAACAATGTCATAACTGTAATTTTTACCTTTGATCATTTATATTTTTTATTATTTATTATTTATTGTTTATTATTATTATTTTAATGAGTAAAAGAAGGCATTTTTACGTTGAATAAAGGCGACAGAGTGGATAATGGGTTTCCAAAAAATGACAGTAGATATGTTTTGTTCGGACATCAATATTTGTCCTATCAAGCAAGTGTACACATGATAAGAACTATAGCTGCCTTTGTACTTGCACCCACACTCTACTTGTTAATAGTGGCTTGTTATATCATATGGCTAGATTATTGACACCTTGCTTTTTTTATTTGAGATAGGGATGAACTCGTATAGCTGATCAAATCAAAGCAAAGCAAAGTTGTTCTATGCTTGGTCGATTGAGATCTATACGGTTTGATCTATAATTTACGATTAAGAAAATCACATATAACGATTTAACGATGGTTCGGGTTTCGGGTTTCATAACTAACTTTTTTAAATTGTTTTCTTTCCAACTTTTTTTAATATATAATTGTAGTTGTATACATGTATAATATTTGTGAACTATCAAAAACTTTTTACAAATTCTATACAAACTAACAATTAAGAAAATAAAAAGAAGAAGAAGAAGAAGAAGAAGAAAAGCGGTTAAACATAGTTACCTAAATCGCGGTACGCTCCGGTACGGGTACGCGGACCGGGTACGCGATTCGCTAGATTAGGTGTATTCGGTACGAAGGGGGGTAGGTTCATTTCGGTACGAACCGGTACGGTGTACCATGAAATATGGTTCAATATACCAAAATCATTACTTAACATATAAAATATTATAATGAAAATTAGATAAAAATATAAATCTCCATCATAAATAGATAAATATATAAATTTCCATCATAAAATTAGATAAAATATAAATTTCCATATTAATTATTATAGCTTTTAGACTTCATCATATTTCTCTTTACTTATTTACTATTCCATAATTTCTCTGTCGTTATTTGTGTTTTAGACAATTAGGCCCTTTAATAAAATATTGGGCTCTGCAGTTAGTTTTAAGAAAGGCCCATATTACAACACTAACATAAATTAGGTTTTCTAAATAACTTTTGCCGTCGTTCATAGATTAGGTCTTCTTCTTCATCACTATTCTTGCAGCAGTCAAGCCTTTACACTCCAAATCCGGCGACCTTACACTCCATTTAGTAACAAATTCGCCGTACCATAACGAGTCGGAGCGCCGAACCTTAATAAATCGGAGTGCCGGACCTTATCAATCTGGAACGCCGTACCGATTCAACTCGGATCGCCGGACCATGACGTTCCGGATCGTTTACGATTTGCGATTGGGTACACCGCGATCCAATACGTGGATCGTGGTAACCCTAGCGATTTAGGTAACTATGCGGTTAAAACCGCCAAACTAAACCACATGCAACGTATGATTCTAGCTTCACACTTCGCTAATATATCTTCTTTTTGTTTCTCCATTTCCATTTCCAAACCCTCAAACACACCCACATGCAACGTATGATTCTAGCTTCAGACTTGGCTAAAATTAAATGTGTTGCGCCAAGAGAGTCCTATATTTGACTTACTTGGTGTAGTATACATTATATTTCCCTTACAAACCAAGATTAAGTCAAACAAATCAACATACTCGAAGTTAGGGTTATAATCCATCCGAACGTTCAGCCAACTGTTTGTAAACTGTAAGGCGGGAAGCTCGTTACGTTCTTTCAATCGTGTTCGTGAACGTTCGGTAAGATGTTCGTAAACATCCTTTCATGTCTGTTTGTTTATGTTGTTCGTTAAATATTTTTTTAGCATTTATTATTTTATCTAAAATTTTATATTATTTAATTCTTATTTATCTTCTTACCTAAACAAATAAAATAGGAAACTTTGTCTTCATCTTATTTATGCACCGTTCCATTTTTCTTCTAATTATTTACATCGATAAACACTATCGACCTTCGTTCAATTATTAGGGCTTTAAGGTCTAACTAGCGCCACTACGTCTATCTCTCACCATCCACCTCTAGCCGGCTACCGTCTTTGCTGATTTTATCTGTGTATGTGTTCGTGAACTGTTCTTGAACACATTCCATTCCTTAATGAACGAACACGAACAAAAAATTCTCATGCGTTTGATTCCCTCGCTTCATCATTGATGTCTTTAGTATTTGGTTGCGTCTTCTCCCCATAGTACTTGCATTTTGTGCGTCCTTCATCCTCCAAAATCATGTTATGCAAAAAAAAAATCCACACATATATTTACATTTCTAACTCTAAATTTTTTCATAATCCTATACGGCATGCTCAAAACACGCCATCTTTTGTTTGAAATACCAAAAGCTCGTTCGATTTCTTTTCATGCCGCCATTTGAGCACCACTAAACTTCGTTCTCTTTTCTTCTAACGTTGTACCACGTATAAATGATTTTATAAACACAACACATACAAGATAAATTCCATCCGTTAGATAATAACCATATTTGTACCCCACCCTGTTTACAAAAAAAAATAGAAGCCTTCGGTTCTACATCGTATGGGTGATTGATTAAGAATATTAATCTTCATTCGAACCAGCTATACCAAAGAATGCATGCCAAAACCAAAGATAAGGATCATAGCCGGTTTTTATAATATCCACTAGTGTGTTGGTTGCGCCACGCAGTTGGACAACTTTCCCCCTCTCATTCCATACTATCTAAATTACCGACCATCCCAGGGAAACCATGTCGATCATCGTGAGCCTCCAAGATTTGTTGTACGTCACCAAATGTAGATTTTCTCAAATATTATTTTAAGTATAGTTGAATGACATACTCACAAAAATAAAGACTTTCCCTCGCCGCTTGTTTCAACATTTTTATATAGTCATCCATTATGTCGGAACTAGTGTTATAAGCCAATTGTCTAATCGTGGCCATGACTTTTTGCAACTTGCTAAATCCCATACTGTCACGGGCATCAGATTTTTGTTGGAAAAAAATCATATTTTTTGTGTAATTTTTTTGCTATTCTTAGAAATAAACCTTTGTTCATACGAAAACGTCGCCTAAAACTCCTATAATCATATCTACAATGGGTTGAGTGAAAAACAATCACTCACCAATAACTCATGTGTGCGACGAGCCGATTGTGAATTATATATTTCTTCCTTTTGGGTTGTTAGGTCCTTTCATCTTCAAACATAGTTTGAACGACTTTCTGAACCGTTGATATCATTAGCTTGGGTTTCTTGTTAGATGATGATGAGAATAAAAAAACTTTTCAAGCAAAGATGATGATGATGATAAAGATGATGAACTTGAGTCTTTCATTTTTTTAAAGAATGATAAAATTGAGAATGAAAAAAAATTGTTTGTATGGAGAAATAGGATGGATAGGTTGGGTATGTACTGAGAAATAAGGTTGGAGAGGTTTAATATATAAGGTTTAATATATATATATATATATATATATATATATTTAAATTACTAGCCGTTCAACGGCTAGTTTGAACACCCAATTCTAAGCCATCACATCACCAGCCTTTTCCTCCCCACGCCCATGGAACTCCCTACGCTCACCTCACCACGCCACCTCCACCCAAGGGAAAGGGGCGGTGCGCCGGTGTTGAGGAAGCCCCATGCCCCTTTCCCACGCATCCACGCCGACTAGACTAAAATAAATTGATATGTATAAATAACCAAGTTGGTCCCGTCGTTACTAAGAATCGGTACTATCTATATCTATACTATATTATAATGCGTATAAGTAATTACAAGCATTAAACACAAAGTATAATCCTTTAAAGCCTTAAAACCCTTCAAACCCTTCAAATTCCCAAACCTCTTGAAATTTTGCATTTTTGTCGGTCCTACATTGGATGAGAAAACAACTTTGGACGAATGAAATGACTATACAAAGGTCCTTCGCTTTTTCTAAAGAATTCATCCATTCCATTGTTTTTTTTTTCGACATTGATGATGAGACAAAGGTGGAGGTACCATCTACTCTATAAAGGCAAGGTAAGCCCTTACAAGAATTAACAAATTGTTTATGTAGGTCCACCCGGAGGATCGAGTAACCTCTATTCCTGTTTTCCGACAAACCCGAAAGTGCGGAATCCAAACGGGTAAGTTAAACCAAGTCACGAACACGCAAGACACAAAGATTCAATGATTAACACGCAATGTATTAATACTCTGAAACGTTTACAATGCAATGTTTACAAGATAAACCTACAACTCTCTGTTGAGTGTGTGTGTTCTCTCTCAAAGTCTATGCAGACTCTCTTGGTGTTCTGTCTGTTGTCTGTGTATATATACTAACATGACGATGAAAACAAGTGGCCAACGAAATCTAAGCGACGAACTTTCAAGGACTCGACGAAATCAAGTGATTTCGTCACATATGGGGTCTTCGTCACAAGGGGATTTCGCCACATATGGGATTTCGCCATCAGTCACATGTTGGGCCTTGTCATGTTGAGCTTCTTCAATGGTGGGCTTCGGCAAACAGACAACCCATGAACTTAACACATGAACATAACACATAAACATAATCTAAAATGCAAACTGCACACACGTAGTTGCATTTACAGTAGAAACTCGATAAATTAATACTCGATTATTTAATAAACTCTCTAAGATAATATTTTTTGCTGGTCCCGACTCGGGGATAGGGTGCTAAATTAATAATTCGCTAAAATTATAAGATAATACATTTTTTATAATTTCTTTAGACCCCATATAAAATATAAATTAATAATTCCTTATATATAGCATATTACATGAATGATTTATGAATGTTTCTTGAAAAATGACTCAATTGTCTTTTGTTTTTTGTTGAAACCAATTTCCCCTTGAATCTCGTCTCTAATTTTCCTTAGCATGGTAAGAACTTCTGGTGTTGTTTTCTCATAGCTCAACAAGAAATTGTTCAATGTGATTGTCGCTTTAATAGCTTCGTTTCGCGAAGGGGGCTCCATTGTAGAACTTTCATCATCTTCTTCATCGATATCATCTTTATTAATTCCAATAACGCTTTCAATAATTTCTTCATCAGTCAACAACTGTGCAACTACATTTTCTTCTGGGTGAGTCAGAACATCTTCGACATCCATTGCATTGCGATAACCCAACTCTTTGATCAAATTCTGGAGTTCTTGAGTGCTTTCACCACCTTCATCTGAGTTCTCAAAAGTCATGTTATCTGTTGATCGAAGTTTACAATGACGGAAGCAGTTCGCAATTGTATTTGCACGAACATCCATAGTCCATGCTGAAATTGCAAGATTCATTGCATCTAATACATTTATTTTTGCTGGATTTGGAACCCCTAATTCATAACCCTCCAAAAGACTTCTATAAAATCGACGACGATAATGCATCTTAAAAGCTCGTATGATCCCCGCGTCACAAGGTTGCATAATGCTCTTCGAATCTCGTCTATCATTGTTGTTTTTTTCACACCTTTAAGATGGGAAGCCATGTTGTGTGTATGATTTGTTTGTGTTAACCTATTTTGATCTTGTATTTATATAGAAAATATTTTTAATGTCCATAAAGTGATACATTGAACACAAGAAGCATAATAAAGTGGGAGATTGAAGGTTTCTTTCAAATTGGGCCGTTCATTTGATATACATGCATTGTATACAATAATTAAGTGGAAGCTTGAAAGGTGTTTGTAAACTAAGTATTCTACTATAAATTAATAAAATATTAATTAATATATAAATTAATAATTATTAATTTATTGATTAATTAATAACTCTTTTAATTAATAAATTTTGGTGGTCCCAAGTGTATTATTTTATAGAGTTTCTACTGTACATCAAACGTTACGAAGTAACTAGCATACCGAGTCAAGACAGGAGGATGTCTTGACTACGGCCTTCACTTCGTAGACGAGTCAAACCGAGCCGAGCCGTATCCACATAATATGTATCAACAAACTCCCCCTTGGATGCTGCTCGCGAGGTTCGTAAACTCGTTCTCCATCTCTTGATGGTTCTTTTTCTCGGAAAGGATCTTCAAAGTCTTCACGTGTCACACATAGAAAGTGTATCAACAAACTCTTGCTTTCATTTAGGAAGTGTATCAATAAACTCCCCCTTTGATTATGCTCGTGAATCTTTTGATCTTCAATGCTTTAGATCCTTGTGGTATTGATGATTGATCAGCGGCAACTCGATCATCTTTATCATTTGAGTGCCTTCACATCGTGTCTTCATAAACGATTTTAAAAACACAAAGATATTTACAAACTTACAATAATTTTAAAAACACAAAGATATTTACAAAAACGATTTTTCGATGCGGATTTACTCTTGCTTGACCTTATTGCCGTTTACCAATAATAAAAAGTCAAATCTTGATTTATCAAATGCTTTGGTAAAAAGGTCGGCACGTTGGTCATCGGTATGGACCTTAACAACATCGATTAGCCTTTTATCAAAGCAATTACGTATGAAGTGATACTTAATTTCGATGTGTTTGGTCTTTGAATGCTGCACAGGATTTCTAGTGATAGATAAGGCAGCAGAATTATCGACTAAAATAGGAGTAGTTAGGAATTCAAAACCGTAATCATGCATTTGCTGTTGTATCCACAGGACTTGGGAGCAACAACTTGAGGCAGCAATGTATTCAGCTTCACAAGTTGATGTAGCGACACAAGTCTGCTTCTTGCACTGCCATGTTACGAGGCGATTTCCTAAAAACTGGCATCCAGCCGTTGTGGATTTGCCCTCGATTTCGCATCCGCCAAAATCAGAATCACTGAAAGCGACTAAATCAAAGTTATCATCCTTAGGGTACCATAGACCGGTGTCATGGCAACCCTTCAAATAACGAAAAATCCTTTTTACAGCTGCAAGATGTGAGGCCTTCGGGTTCACTTGATATCTGGCAAGCAGGCACGTTGGATACATTATATCTGGTCTTGATGTTGTGAGGTACATAAGGGATCCAATCATCGCGCGGTAGTATGAAGAGCTAACAACTTCACCCTTCAAATCTGGATTGATTCCGTGATTTTGCTGCAGTGGGGTACCAATGGGCAATGTGTCGGACATCTGGAATCGGTTCAGAATGTCTTGAACATACTTAGTCTGATGGATGAAAATCCCAGACTTCGTTTGTTGTACTTGCAATCCCCAAAAAGAAAGTCATCTCCCCCATAGCGCTCATCTTGAATTTATCCTGCATTACACGCTCGAAATCCCTACACATAACATTGTTAGTAGAATCAAATATAATATCATCCACATATACCTATACAAGTAGAAGAACTCCATCTTGTTCTTTTATGAAGAGAGTGCAATCAATAAGACCTCTGCGAAAACCATTCTCCAGCAGATAATTAGATAAGGTTGCATACCAAGCTCGTGGTGCTTGATGTAGACCATAGAGAGCTTTGTTCAACAACCAAACCCGATCGGGATGGATAGGATCTTCAAAACCTGGAGGCTGTTCAACATACACCTTTTCTTCGACTAGACCATGTAAGAATGCACTTTTGACGTCCATCTGGTAAACCTTGAATCCTTTGAATGAGGCATAAGCCAGAAAGATCCAAATTGCTTCCAGACGTGCAACAGGTGTATACACTTCATTGTAGTCTATACCTTCAATCTGACGAAAACCTTGAACGACCAATCTTGCCTTGTTTCGAAAAACGATTCCATGGTCGTACTTTTTGTATTTATACACCCAACGGGTACCAATCTTCTTGTAATCAGCAGGTTTCTCTACGAGCTTCCAGACACCAAGTTTCTGGAATTGTTGCAGTTATTTCTGCATTGCTTCAACCTAAGAGTTATCTTTCAAAGCTTCTTTCCAAGTTCTTGGCTCTTCCTGTGAGACATAACACGTGAAAGACCAATCGTTTTGTTGACCAGATTCTCGAATTGCCGCATACAAGCCTGCGTTGTTGTTGTTTCGCAACATGTTTCTTGTTTGAATGCCACTTTGTACATTACCGATGATGTTTTGTTGAGGATGGGTATTGTGAATCCTTGTTTCAGGGTTTTCCGGAACTGGAATGTTTGTTCCCAGATTGTTGAGATTGAGATCAACAACTAATTCAATACCCGGAACTGACGAAGAGGATGATGCAGTAGCTTCAGTTGTTATAGGGGCGTCCACTGGAGGTGTAGCCTCTGAAGTACCATGTACTGCTGATGTAGGAGCTTCTTGATCTGCATCTAGAAATTCATCATCCTCTGAAGATTCGTTCAGTTCGGTTGCATCATGAAAATCCTCATTGTCGAGAGCATTATTGTTCACTGAAGCTGGTTCTTGATTGACAATAATTGGATGAACCAACGGTGAATCTGTTGCGTTGTCACTCTCGAAAAACATCCTTGCAGCAGCATTTTCTTCAACTGCTTCAACATTGATCGAAGTGAAAAAGTCATCGTACTTAAACATCCATGGTTTACCTGGATTTTTTACTGGCAAAGTGTGCCTTTGTACTCTGACCTCAGACCATTCCTCAACCCTTTTAGTCTCTAGATTCCAGACTCTTAAGTTCGGGGTGGCATAACCAAGAAAGTGACCTTCAATAGCTTTTGCTCCAAACTTTCCATTAGGATCGATCATTGTGCAAGGAGCTCCAAACGGTTCAAGATATGACAAATCTGGTTTCCGTTTGTGAAGAAGCTCAAAGCATGTCTTGTTGTGTCTTTTGACTGTAAGGACTTGGTTCAATGTATAACAAGCAGAGGACACAGCTTCAGTCAAGAAGGGAATCGGCAATTGTGACTCTACCAACATCGTCCTAGCAGTCTCGATCAATGTACGGTTTTTACGTTCAGGGACGCCGTTCTGTTGAGGAGTGTAAGCCGCACTAAATTCGTGAAGAATACCTTTTGATGTGCAAAACTCCGCCATGGCATGATTTTTAAATTCTGTACCATTGTCGTTGCGTATCCGTCTAACCTTCAACTTATACAAATTCTCAATCTGAATGATCAAGTTTTTGATAATACCGAAAGTTGCACTCTTGTGAGCCATAAACGCCACCCAAGAAAATCTTGAATAATCATCAGTCACCACGAGGCAGTATTGATCATTCCTGATGCTTTTGTGCTTGACAGGACTGAACAAATCCATGTGCAAACGTTCAAGAGGAACTTCCACCATGTTGATCTACTTTGTCGGATGTCGCTTCTTAGTTTGCTTTCCTTTTTGGTATGAAACACAGACGTCTTGAAGATGGAAATTTTTAAAAAGAACACCATTCACTAATTCATTCGACACCAAATGATTCATTTTCCGTAAGTGAATGTGACCCATACGTCTGTGCCAAGAGATTGAGTCTTTTTCAGTGGCTTTGGTAATAAAACAAGTTGCTTGTGCAGTCATTGTTATTGCTTGGCTCATATCAAGGACATATAAATCGTTTATCCTTGGAGCAGATAAGAGAATCCATTCTTTTGGAATCTTGAAGCCGGGTTTCAGCACATAACATCCATTTGTGTCAAAGTGTACTGAAAACTGTTTATCACATATTTATGAAACGCTGAGAAGATTGTGATCAAGTTGTTGCACAAAGTTGATCTTGTCAAAACTTACAACCCCGTTAGATACCATTCCTTCTATTGTTATATAACCTCCTTTATCTCCAGCAAAAGCAACATAACCTCCTCTAATAGATTTAACGTCGTAGAGAAGCTTCATGTCGCCTGTCATGTGCCTGGATGCCCCACTATCAACAATCCAATGACTGCTGAAAGTTCCTCCTGGAACACCCTACACATGTACTCACATGATTAGTTGGAGATGGGGACCCAAGCCTTTGTGGTCTTGGGTCTTCCATTTTCATCAACGTAAGTTACTTGAACTTCTCGATGTTGTGGAAATTGTGATGTTCCCCCTGATTCAGTAACCATTTTTGGTTTCCAGGTCTGTTTTGTTTTACCAGTTTTATTCTTTAAAATCTTAACTTCATGATTGTCTGAAGTTTTTGAATTGTCTGGTTTGACAGAAACAGATGTTTTGTTAACCACGTCGGTTTTAATCGCTTTTTCAATTTTCTTGACCTGTTGGCGTTTCTGTTTCTTTTCCCTTTCTTTTACAAGACGGGGATCTGGTTTTGATGAAACAGATCGCTTGCGGTCAATTTGGTCACGGGGATCATCAACTTTGGCATTTAACTTATGAAGATATGGACAGTTTCGAATGATATGTCCAAATGTACCACATGAAAAACATGATCTTCGTTCTACAAACCCCGAAGTATCATGTGATTGTCTTGTCCATGATGAACTTTGTGATCCCGAGATACTTGGTTTTGAACTGTTTTGTTCATTTCTTTTCAGCATTTTCGCTTGATTAACAAAATCTAGGTTAGATTTGTTTTCAAATGTGTCAATTTTATCCGTTCCCTTCGATTTCACAAAGTTCGCTTTCTTGTTCTTCTTTTGGTTCGGTTCCTTTCGACCTTGAGTCGTTGATTTACCATTTGGTTTGGTATGATTTTGCTGCTTTTTCACTGTTGGTAATTTTTTATTTCCATATTGTTTCGAACTTCGGCCTTTGGAATCGGAGGGCGCTGTGTTACCACAACGTGTGAACCCGACTTTCCCAAAAACCTACTTGTCGAATCTTCAAAAACTTTACTGATTAAAGATTGATTTACATTCTTAATCGGAAAATATTTGTCAGAATAGATTTTATCATCACCAACAAGAGTGTACAGCAAATTCACACTCTCTGACTCTTTTGCAGACGTGGACTTGACCAGAATAGTCTTAGCAGGTTTTGCGGGAGGATCACATAGAATATGATTCTCAAGAGGTATGTCCTCTTCTTTGATTACCGCATCAGACTGTGCTGAGTCAGTATCATTAGATTCATCATCTGAAGAATCAGCATCCTCAACAATGACTGGAGGATCCTGATTTAGTTCAGCAGTTGACACACTTGTAACTGTTGAAACATCTGAATCTGATGATACTTCATTTTTGTATCCAAGTCTAGTTGCAAATTCCTCAATGTCTAAAGGAACAGATTCCTCATAAAAAGTTCTATTTTCCTCATCAGGCATGACATCATAATTTTGTCTAACAGGTGGTGGACATTTCTTATATCCAATGCACGTGACATCCTTTTTCTCTTTTTGTGTGTCAATGATGTGATCCAGCACATATCTAGAGTTTGAATAACTATCTAGCTTAAGCCGGATCGCCTCACTTTCACACTTTGCACAGGCTAACTCTTTTTGCATGATCTCAAGACGATCGATATAACATTTTATGTCAGTTTGTTTTCTTGAAACCATTTTTGTCAGCTCGGTTTTATCTTTTCTTAAATTTGCAACCACCTTTTTAAACTCCTTTTCATGGTTTTCATAAAACATGTTAGCCTCTTTGCATTTCGAAAGATCCACTATCAACTTTTGATTGTGGATATTTGTCACTTCATATTTGTTTTGCAAATCATCATGTTAATCACACCACTTAGTATCAAAAGAAACATGTTTGTTTTGCAAGTCAGACAATTCAGCATTTAAAGCATCATGTTTGCTTTGCAACTCAGACATATTAGCATCTAAATCAGCACATTTATCACTTAAGCTAACACAATTATCACAATTAACGACAGTTGGTTCATCGACACATACCTGGCTTGATGAACTGCCGCCATTAGCCATAAAGGCTGTATGTAGAGAAGAAGAAGAAGAATAAGCAGCTTGATCCACCAGAATAGATCTTCTATCATTCCTTGCTGCAGCCTCTCCTAACAATTCATCGATATATGCATCGATTCTCCCACTAGATACATCATCAGAAAAATCTTCGTCTGAGGTTGAGATTTCCTCATCTGAACTCCTTGAATAACCAGAACTCTCTTCATCTGAAGATTCACCACCACTGGCGGAAGATTCTCCACCACTGGCGTGCTTCAAATCCTTAGCAGTTTCAGCAAAACAAGCTGCTCCTCCCTGATCACCAATGCCTAATTGCATTGACCAGTCGCAACCTTCATCTATTTGCACCACAAGAGCCTGATTGGTGTTCGATGGTCCTGCTTGATTGTTTGGAGGAACCAAGGTGCGAGCGTCATTCCTGGTTTGATTCTGATTCTGTTGGTTTCCTTGACCTCTGAAAGAATTCTGGTTCCCATGCTGTGCTGGCTTTATGCATTCACGCTTGAAATGACCACGTTCACCACAGTTAAAGCACTTAACGGATTGCTTGCGAACCCATACTTGGTATCTTTCTTGCTTTCCAAGCTGGTTCTACCCGTCCGTTCCATGAAGTCCTTAGCTCGCCTAACAGCACTAGCGAAAGCCCATTTGATGTCCATCATATCCATCTCTTTTTTATCGATCTGCTGATAATCTTCTTGAGTTAGATTGATGTTTCCGATCTGCCCTGCAATTAACCCACAATACGAGCTCACCAAAGTGTTTAGTATCTCCATATGATCTTTAGCTACTTCAACGCTAACTTTGGAGAAGTTTGATGTGTCAAGACGTACTGTCTTTGAATTTGATGGCTGACCAGCAGATGATGTGCTTCCATAACAAGCTTGTTGTTGAACATGAAGTGGATTCCCATACAAATCAGTTGCTACGGTAGATGGCCGATAGCTTTGCTGTTGTGGAACTGGTTGTAGTGGATTTCCATACAAGTCTGTGGTTGGAGCTGGCTTTACAGGAACTTGTATCGGATTGCCATATAAATATGTGCTTGTGACAAACGCCGTTTGAAGTGGAGCATGTGAAACAGGTCTTGCAGAAGTGCTAGAAGTTCCATAATACATATCAGGATTTTGTCGCACTGGAACCCTTTTTGCCTTTAGGGTTTCTTCCTGATCTTTGTTCTCTAAGAGCTGACCGAAGTCATTGATGTTTGTCGTAGCCAATGTGCCATTGTATTTCAGGATTTCCAAGAAACCATTCCATTGAGGTGGTAGTGCATCAGCAAACTTTGTGACAATCTCTGTTGGAGTTGTTTCTACCCCATAATTACTCAATTCAGTCAGCAAGTGATGAAATCGACTTGTCATATCTCCCAAATATTCATTTTCCATACAAGTGAAGCCATCAAACTCCTTCTTAAGTAAATCATGTCGCAATTGACGTGACTTTTCATTTCCTAGACCCCTTGTCTTCAATGCATCCCATAATCGCTTTGACGTCTTGAAACTGACAAACTGATGATATATATCCTTGCTCAACGCCTGAGTTAGAATAGCATATGCTTTCTTTTCTAAATCATATGCCTTCTTCTCGTCTTCCGTAAGATCTGCAAATGTAGCGGCAGTTGAAGCGGCAACCTCAATAGCTTGATCGAAATCTGTAGTAAAACATAACCACAATTCCGTGTTTTACCCAAGGACATACGTATGAAATCTATCTACCCATCCTGGATATTCATTTATGTGCATCAGTTTCGGTGGGCGATTTAGACTTCCGGTCTCGCTTTCGCTTAGAAGTATACTTTGAATACATGGAGTTTGATTTGAAACAAACGCCCATTGACCTGTCGACATTGGATTCGCTTGCGAAGATGCGGGTGCAGGAGATTCTGCCCATGATGGTGACAAACCGGTGCTTCTATACTTGCTTTCTGTATTAGATGTGGGTGCGGGATATTCGGCCCATGATGGAGATAAACCCGTACTTCTATACTTGCTCTCCGCATTTGACGGAGTACCCCACCAATTCGGATTCATTCTAGATGTCTATTGATGAAAACCTGTTCAAAACACTCAAATCAAACAGTTAAATGTGAAATGGAAACCTTCTGTTTAAAAAATATCACAAGTATGCGACGAAAACTATAGGTGTTCGTCACTGTAAGGTGATGACGAAGATAGGAGAGTTCGTCTGAAACATGTGGGACGAAATCAGGTGTTTTCATGTGAAGACAGATGTGACGAAGTCAGTGTTTTCGTCTTAGACAAGTGATTTCGCCCAAAGTGATTTCGTCCGAGACAGGTGATGAAATTAGTGGGTGTGTTCGTCGATGTACATGTTTTGACGAAATCAGGGTTGTTTTCGTCGCTGATGTATGGTGATTTCGTTGACAATTGAACCAGACAAGTAAGATATTTCTCAAATCTTATCCTCTGTCACAGAACCTTCCTTTTCAAACACACCTTACTTTTCTTCTTCCTTTTTCAACAAACCATCATCACATGTACACAGAATTCAAACAAGTTAACTATATTATAATCACAACAAGAATTCAATTGATATCACAAATCAGATCAAACATAGATAATATTCAAGAACAGTTTGAATAACACCAAGAACATTATGAATATCAAATGAATACTTGAAGATTTCGGCCAAACATTTTCACCGGAGAATATTTCTCAAACACAATTTGCTTATACTTTCAAGAAAAACCAAACTCTAAACATGCACCCATGTAATGTAACAAGGTTTTCAATAAAACTATAGCAAAACAACAAGATTTTCATAGATTTAAGCACATTTTCCAGAAAACACAAACTATTTGTATCAAACTTCAATAACAAATCTGAAAAACTTATGAAAAATCTTTGAAAACTCAAGAACACAACTTGGTTTTAACAAGGAATCGAGCCAATGCTCTGATACCAATTGTAGGTCCACCCGAAGGATCGAGTAACCTCTATTCCTGTTTTTTGACAAACCCGAAAGTGCGGAATCCAAACGGGTAAGGTAAACCAAGTCACGAACACGCAAGACACAAAGGTTCAATGATTAACACGCAATGTATTAATACTCTGAAACGTTTACAATGCAATGTTTACAAGATAAACCTATACACTCTCTGTTGTGTGTGTGTGTTCTCTCTCAAAGTCTATGCAGACTCTCTACCTGTTTCTGTTCTGTGTTTGATGTATATATAATAACATCAGCGATGAAATCATGTTCTGGACGAAATTTCGTCATCATGGGGATTTCACCACATATGGGATTTCGCCAACAGTGTTTGGGCTTGGGCTTTAGATTTCGTCACATGGCTGGGCTTCTTCAATGTTGGGCCAAACATTAAACAGACAACTCATTAAACACAAACTAACATGTATACTGCACACACGCAGTTACATGTACATTATACAATACAAAGTAACTAACATACCGAGTCAAGACAGGAGGATGTCTTGACTACGGCCTTCACTTCGTAGCCGAGTCGAACCGAGCCGAGCCGTATCCACACAATATATATCAACAGTTTAACTTACATACTCAGCCCTTTAGCTAAGTAAAATTTTAATTTTATCCCTTTGGAAAGCTGAGTTATATGTTTGACCATTATGATAAAATAAGTTATAAAGTTGACTCAAATTGAGGACTAGCTCGATATCTAATTGAGTGGAGATCGAGTTTAAAATTTTTTGCTCGATTTTAACTTTGAGCCGACCTAAACCAGTTCAAATGTTGAATATGAAGTTTGAGTCGAGCTTGAGATAGCCTTGGCTCAGCTCAGCTCGGCTTGTCAACAACCATTAAGTGTTGTATCCCGTAGTGCATTGCGGACACTCCTTTATATGCTAAAATGAGATGAACGAAGAATTTCAATGATTCTAGAAGTATAAATGCTATTATTAAGTTTATATATACTACGTTATAATGCATACGAGGAGGAAAAAAAGTAGTTTTACATAAATTAAAGAATTTAACTAACTACAAATTTTAAAGCACAAAGTAACAACTTTAAAGCCTTCAAAATCATTCAAATCCCAAATCTCTTGGAACTTTGGCATTTCTGTACATCCCACATCCGATGTGAAAACAACATTAATAAAAGAAGTGACTATTAATGAGTATCTTGATTTCTCAAAGAAGTCATCAATTTCATTGTTTCTTTCTCCCTTATAAATGAAGAAACAAAAATTGTGGAACCACCTACTCTATAAATATTACAAGGTAAACCCAAACAAGAATCAATAAGTTATATGTTTGACTCTTATAATATTACAAGAATTAATAAGCTATATGTTTGACTCTTCGAATAAAATAAGCTGTTAAGTCAAGCCAAATTGATTGGAGCGGGTCAGCTCGTTTTTAATCAAGCCAAGCTCGAGTTTAAAATTCCAGCTCGATTTTAGTTTTGAGTTGAGCCAAGTCAGCTCGGTACGAAGTTCAAGTCGAGCTCTAACTAGCCTTCACTTAGCATAGGGTTGTTCAAATCGTTCATCGCCGATTGCTCGGAAAACTCTCAGAATATGCTCGCTCGGTTTGGTTCGGTTTGCAAACGAGCCAAGCATGAGCAAAGGTCCGCTCGGCTCGGTTCGGCTCGAATTAATTTTTATTAATTTATTCCATATATAATTATATATGTATACACAAATTACATGTATATTCAATATTTTATACATACCGCTCTATTATATTAGGACCACTATACTCAAATATACAATTATATTTATCCATACTAGCCTAATCAAACCAATAAAAAAATTAACATCAAATTTAAAACGAAAACTCTAAGTCATGAAGCGACAATATTTGTCATCTTTCTCTCATCAATCGTCAGTCGTCAATCGTCTCTTGCTCTCACCATACGCCACAATGCGAAAATTGTTCTTTGTTGTATATTCATTGCCTCACCTGCCTCAACCAGAGCCTCATCCTCGGACGATCCAACCTCAATCTTAGTGTCATCCTCAGATGGTTGGACCTTAGTCATGACCCGATAACGGAGACATCGAAGGAAACATGCTAAATCTATGGTTATCCAATTTACTTGTCGCTCGCTTCTCGCCCGCCGCTAGCTCGGAAAATTACACAATCGAATATGCTCGTTCGGATTTCGCTTGGTTGTAAACGATCCAAACACGAGCAAAGGTCCGTTCGGTTCGAATCGACTCGTGAATAGCCCTAGCTTAGCTCAACTCGGCTCATTAACAACCTTTAAGTGATGTATTCCCAACTACATCATTCAAACACCCTTCTATGTTCTACAATAAGTTTAAAGGCTTATAACTCGAAGAGTGTTTGTAGTTTTGATTAATATAACCTGAATTGGAATAATACTAATACTATAAGTAATTTATTAACTATGTTATTAAAATCTTTAAAATGAAATACAAAGTAATTATCTCTATCATTTTTGAAAATTAGATTACCCGTTGTAAGAATTCGTAAAAACGATATACGTAGTTAACGAGAACAACACCGGTACTAACCCGAATGCTCGCCGCAACGGGAAGGTAATGTTCACTAACAGAACATCTATACAATGTAACACGAGAGAGTTGATAAACTAACTAGAAAATGACGATTGCGTCGAAAAATTTTCGTTGCCGCAACATTGCACAGATGTTGTAGTAGTACCTAATGATACGGGACCTAATTATTTCTTGAAAATTGGGTTCTAAGATATATAACCTGACGACGGGCCAGTTGGTAGCCCAACATAACCCGTATTCGGCTCTAATTGTCTGGGCCCAATTGCTAAAGCCCAAAGTTAATACTTCTTTTCGATAAGGGACTTGTACATACAAAATGAGCGGGAAACAAAGGAAAGGAATCCAAGAATACTGCAGGGCCTTAAATGCTTGATTGAGGGAGAGAAAGAAGTCACCGGAAACCTAGTACAACCAAGTTGGCCTCATTAATTAAAGCTACTGATCAAACCGTTGGGGCTGAGACACGTGTCTGAGTCCCCCAAAGACGGCAGCATACCGTTAGATCGATCAGGCGTTGTTTACCAAGAAAGATAAGCTATTTCCTTTATATAAGGAAGGTAAGCAGCGATCCTTAAGGCAGAAGGTAACTCTCACTTAATGCTATATGCTCTCATTTATTCCGACCATCATACACTCTCAATAAATTCCGACATAATAACTTGTTTATCAGAATCCACACCATAGGGAATATTCCAGCGATCATACTCGTCGGAATAGGCTTCTCAATTATCTCCGGCAAATTTACTTATTCTCACGCCGGAGCTTGGTCACGGATCCCCCTCCCGGGGCCCTTCGTGACGAGGCTAACGGTTTTCTTTTTTGTAGAAGACGAAGACTGGGGCATTACGACGTCAGCGAGATCCTTTGGACGTCATCAGTGATTTGAGGACTCGACATTGGCGCCATCCGTGGGACATCAGTCCAACTGATTTTCCCACTCAAAAAACCATCGACGTTGTAAGAACCCATTACCCGAAGAAGACGGCATGACGACACCTTCTAGCTCACGAACCATTCAGACGGTACGGGGAGCCAACGATGTAGTCACGGTAGAAGATATCACCCACGAAGAAGAAAATGAGAATCATGAGAGAACCTCAGAGAAAGGAAACACCATCACCCCAGATCCTGTGGCCATGCACAAAGAAGAGCTCAAGAAGCACCTTGAGGACTTAGAAAGACATGAGAGGCTGAAGAGCCTCAAAGCCAGGTTGTCCTTTGACACACCACCTAGCAAGGGAGAAACGTGTCCACATAACAAGAACGATTTCTCTGATCCCTTAGAAACCTTCATGACAGCCCTAAGGCAAATGACGTCAGAGGAGAGGGAGGACCTCATAAGAAGAAAAGGGCCGAAGGGAAAGGAAAATCAAAACGACAGCGGTTTGGACCAACCTTACTTGTCTCGAGATCTAGCTGAGATCTCAAAGTTCGCCAAAAAGATCGCTGAGGCTCCCATGCCCCGGAAGCTCAAACTACCCCTGAATTTCGACAGATATGATGGGACAAAGGACCCGGAGGATCACCTTCATGCCTTCAAAGGTGCAGGACAACTGGGACGATGGCCCATGCCTGTTTGGTGCCATATGTTCATGCAGACCCTTGAGGGAGCCAGGCTCTGGTTTGACAGCCTTCCTCCCAGGGGAATAGACAGCTACGAGGAGCTGAGTGAGAAGTTCCTGAGAACCTTCAGTCAGCAAAGGAAGGTGATCAAAAACCCTAACGAGATTATGCACATAATATAACGGGACAACGAACGAGTAGATCAATACATGGAGAGGTTTATTAAAGAGAGTATGAACATCAAGGATGTCCTGGAAGTCATGAAAATCAGCAGCTTTATCAACGGGCTGAAGCATGCACAACTATGTGAAAAACTGGGCGAGGAATTCCCACCTACTTTTGACAATCTTATGGATCGAGTCAGAGCCTTCGTCAGGGGAAAAGATACAGTTAGCAAGGCCAAGGAGATAGATGTCCTGGCCCGAAGAACCAACCCCACACCAAAGTCTACAGAAAAAGGTACACCGTATCCCCAAAAATTAACTTTCGATAAAATGCTGCATGACAGGGTAAAGCCAGCATACTCCCCATATAGACCTCGAGGTAGGGGGCTAGCACCTTATTCTGACAGTTTCACTCCCCTCACAAAAACTCCGAGTGAAATACTGGCTACGGAGAGGGTAAAGAACTCTTTCCCCAAGCCACCCCCCAAAAAGCCAGGACCGAAGGCCCAACCAAATGAATATTGCGACTTCCAGAAGGGCTACGACCATAAAACCGATGATTGCATGTACTTGAAAAGAGAAATTAAAGTTGCGGTGAAAACGGGTAAACTGACACACTTAGTCAAGGAAATCAAGGAAGGGGGGATCGGAAGGGGAAGGACACAAAAGAAGCAGAAAGCGCATACGTGGATATGATTAGAGGGAGAGATGAGTATGACCCCACCATAAGAGTCAAAGCCAGGGTATTGGGCCCCCCGAACCGTATGAAAGCCCCCATATTAATGCCACACCTAGAGGAGCACGAAGTGCAAAGGCTGCCTCTCAACATTTCAGCTATCATAGCCAGGCACAAGGTGGCCAGGATACATGTGGACAGAGGGGGTGGGGTAGAGGTAATATATGAACATTGTTTCCTGAGGTTCGATAGAGACGTAAGGGACAGATTGGAAGAAGACTCAATTCCTTTGGTTGGTTTCAACAACAGCGTTTCCCATCCCCTAGGGAAGATTAGGCTCCCATTCACAGTGGGAGTAGGAGATCGTGTCCGGTCCATAACCCTCACCTTCATCGTGGTCCGAGCACCCTCCAAATACAATGCAATCCTTGGCAGGCCGGGGATGGGGGATCTACAAGCACAAGCCTCAACCCCTCATGGAGCCCTGGTATTTCAAACACCCAAGGGCTTGGCTTGGGTGAAGTCCTCCTACGAGGTAGTATCCTCTGTCTCGGAGGGAGAGGTGGCCAAGAAACCCCAAAGAGAAGGAATCGAAGAATGGGATCTCTGCGACAGGTTTCCGGAGCAGACGGTTAAGGTGGGCAGCCACCTCAGCAACAAATGCAAAAGTGCTCTCAAAGAATTGCTCCTCCTCAACATAGACGTCTTCGCATTCCAACATGGAGACATGATCGGAATCCCGAGGAGTCTGACTAAACACAGACTCAACACTTACACCTGGGTGCAACCAGTAAAGCAAAAGAAACGAAGCATGGGCCCCAGCAAAAGAAGAGCTGCCTGCGAAGAGACAAGGAAGTTGCTCAGGGCCGGAATAGTAAGGGAGGTAAAATACCTTTCTTGGATCGCCAACCCCGTCATGGTCAAAAAGAAAGACGGAGGGTGGAGAATGTGCATAGATTTCTAGGATCTAAATAAAGCATGCCCCACGGATTGCTACCCTCTTCCAGAGATAGACATCTAGGTGGACTCCCTGTCTCAGTATCCTTTAAAGTGCTTCCTTGACGCGTACAAGGGGTACCACCAGATTCAAATGTCGTTGGAGGATGAAGAGAAAAATGCGTTCGTTACAGACGTGGGGACCTTTTGCTACACCAAAATGCCCTTCGGGCTAAAGAACGCAGGAGCCACATACCAACGATTCATGAATACTCTCTTTAGAGAACAACGGGGGTGAAACTTGAAAGTGTACGTTGATGATATTGTCATAAAAAGCCTCACTGAAATGGCCATGATAGAGGATATAGCTGAAACCCTACAAACCATGCAAGATGTAAGCATGAAGTTGCTTCGGGGTAGAGGAAGGGAAATTCCTGGGGATAGTGGTCACCAAGGGCGGGATCAAGGCCAACCCAGAGAAAACCCAAGCAGTAGCTGAAATGCGATCTCCCAGGTCCATAAAAGATTTTCAATAACTGAACGGAAGCCTAATAGCTCTTAATCGTTTCTTGTCTAAAGTAGCTGACAGGACCCTCCTCTTTATAAAAGTCCTGAAGGACTGCCTCCAGACAAACAAATTCAAGTGCACCCCAGAAGCTAAAGCGGCCTTCCGAGAGATGAAAGACTACATCTGCAAGCTCCCGACCTTAGCCACCCCAGCCCCCGGGGAAGATATACTCTTATACTTGTCTGCGTAAAAAACAACGATCAGTGCGGTAATGATGGTGGAAAGGGAGGAAAAACAAATCCCCATATACTTCATTAGCAGAACTCTCAAAGGCCCGAAAGAACGTTACATGCCCCTGGAAAAACTAATCTTAGCACTCCTTTTCGCCTCCCGAAGGCTCCGGAGATATTTCCAAGCACACAAGATCACACTGCTAACAGATCAGCCACTTCGAAAAGTCCTTAGGAGACCAGAACTATCGGGTAAACTAGCTAAATGGGCTGTCGAGTTAGGGGAACACTCCCTAGAATACAAGGCCAGGACCGCGACAAAAGGACAGATACTGGCGGATTTCTTGGCAGAAGTCCCCGAAGAAGAGGAAAAGGAGTTCCTCAAATGGAAAAGTCTGGAGGAGGAAGTAAAAAAAAAGGAGGACGAGGCAGTATGGAAGTTGTTCACAGATGGGGCATCAAGCTAGGAAGGAAGCGAGGCAGGGATCACACTGATCAGTCCCGAGTGAATCGAACTAACATACGCCGTCAGGTTGGCTTTCGAGAACATCAATAACACGACAGAGTATGAGGCCCTTCTGGCTGGGTTGAGACTAGCAAGAAAGATGAAAGCAAGGCACGTTGAAGCTAACACAGATTCACAACGGGTAGTCAAGCAATATCACTGAGAATTTGAGATGAAGGACAATTCGATGGCCCAGTATGTAGACAGGGTGAAAAAGCTGGCCAAGACCTTCAAAACTTTCAAGCTGGAGTATATCCCCCGAGGGAGAAACAAGAAGTCCGATGCCCTTAGCAAGTTAGCCTGCGTGGCTTTCGACCATTTGGCAAGGGAAGTCAAGGTGTAGGTCCTGACTTCCCCCTCCATTACAACGAAGGAAGTAGCCATGATCGACAATGCTCAGGAAACTTGGATGACACCGATCATAAGGTTCCTTAAAGACGGGGAACTACCTGAGGGTGATTGGGCAGCCCGCAAGATAAGAGTAAAGGCCCTGCAATACGAATTGATAGACGGGGAGCTCTACCGAAGGTCATACCTAGGTCCATCGTTAAAGTGTGTTGACAATGAGGAAGCCAAATATGTGGTGCGAGAAATACATGAGGGCATCTGTGGCATGCATTATGGGCCAAGAACAGTGGTGGCCAAGGCAATGAACGCGGGATTCTACTGGCCCAGAATGTACGAGACAGCTTCGTAGGAAATCAAGAAATGCGACAATTGTCAAGTGCATGCCCCCATGACACATCACCACAAACACCCAATGATACCCGTATCGACATCTTCGCCATTCTAGAAGTGGGCCATAGACATTATTGGGCCGTTCCCCGAGAGTCCCGGAGGGGTCAAGTACATGGTGATTGCCATTGACTATTTCACCAAATGGGTCGAAGCGAGGCCCCTGACAAAGATTACAGGAGAGTAAATGAAGCGATTTGTACTGGACAACATCATATGCAGATATGGGGTACCACTGTAGCTAGTAAGTGACAATGGGGTGCAATTCGCAGGGAAGCCTTTCAAGCCATGGTGTGAACAAATGCATATACGCCAAGTGTTTACCTCAGTCACTCATGCCCAGAGTAATGGCTTGGTAGAAAGAGCAAACTAGAGTGTGATCAAAGGAATAAGGAGACGGCTAGGAAGGAAGCAAAAGGGTTGGCTGGAGGAGTTATCTTTTGTCTTATGGGCATACAAGACCACTCCCAAGGATTGCAACGAGGAGACCCCCTTCACCCTGACCTACGGGACGGAAGCTGTCATCCCTGCCGAGATTGGGTCACCTACTACAAGAATGAGACTAAGAGAGGTTGAGAATGAGCAGGATCTCCGAATGAACCTCAACCTACTCGAAGAAAGAAGGGAGATAGCAGCGGTAAAGGAGGCCAAATAGAAGAAGTAACTTGCGAGCTATTACAACTCTAGAATGAAGAAACTCAACCTGACACCTGGAGACCTGGTTCTGAGGGCAAATGAAGCCAGTCTACAGGAAAGCATCGGGAAATTAGGACCTAACTGGGAAGGACCCTATAGAGTCATTTGGGCCAATGGCAAAGGGACCTGTAAATTGGAGACACTCCAGGGGAAGGAGGTCCTAAGAACCTGGAACCTCATGCAACTCTGGAAGTACTACATGTGAAAGGTAAGCTTGCCCTCAAGAAGGGACTAGTAAAAAAAGGCTTAGCAGCCACTTTTATAAAAGTCAACTGCTAGTTAAGATCTGTCCCAAGAAAATACATTTTGTATAATCATGTACTGGAGGCCTGAGCCCCAAAAGACATATGGTAATTAACAATCTGCTTGTTCTTTTTGACAAATTACGGGTAATGTATTAAGGCAGACGTGCCTAAAAAACTGCAAACCCAATAACAACTAGCACACGTGTAAATCAGTGTATTAAACACACTAAGTGACCGGATGTGGGGCAAGATATGGCCTAGCTAGCCTGGAAGGAGCGGACAAACAAGTTAAGAAACATAATCCTCGATTATAGACTTGTCCAAGGATCACTTTCCTACAAACGATCCTGGTTTACGAGCAAACCACAAAAACAAGAAAATTTTGTAATTAAGCTACAAAAGACAAGCGTACAAATACACACTAGAAAATTTTGTAATTAAGCTACGAAAGACAAGTGTACAAATACACACTATAAAATTTTGTAATTAAGCTACAAAAGACAAGTGTACAAATATACGCTAGAAAATTTTGTAATCAAGCTACAAAAGACGAGTGTACAAATAACACACCAAAAAATTCCAAAAAATTTTGTAATTAACCTACAAAGTTTCACAACTAAGCTACAGAAGCAAACACATGTAACCGGGGATTCTCAGAGGAACCCCAAACCAACGCTTGTGCCTTAGCAAATCACCAAAGAGAAGAAGCGGCCTCGGGAAAAAGCACAAAGAGCTCCCAAGCTACTGGTAACAACACCTGCAAATAACAACAAAACAAAAGCAACAAATAGGAGCATACCGGTGACACACAGTTATAAAGTAACTACAAAAGCACAATACAGTCAGATACTGGGAAGACCCGAACACAAAGGCCTTCCCGACAAGCAAAAGTAAACAGTGTCCAAGGTACATAAGTATGCAGTTACAACCATATCGAATCAACCATTGTTTTGGAATTACTGGGAAGCATCCCCAGACAAAGACTTGGGTGAAGAGGGTCCGGCAGGGGTAAGTAAGGCCTTGAGTTCATCAATAGAGATCAGGGGACGCTCAAGAATCTTCTCGAGAAAAGCAGGGGTCTTTTCTCCAAATTCTTTGTCCTGCTTGGACAACTGCTTCTTAGCCTTGGAGTTGCAAAGAGGAGTTTCTTTCCTCCCCAAACCCTGGGCAGAGTAAGCATACCCGTGTTTTAGACCCGATTGCTACCCCACATCTCGATAAGCCTTGTAAATTCTCTCAAGGCTACCTTTAAACTCCTCAGACTAAGAAACAGCAGTAAGGAAGGACCCAAACCCCTCAGTGATAAGCCAATACCTCTCCTTAGCCAGCTTCTGATTGTTATCTACGGCCATCCCCTGTTCAGCATACATGGTATCCAGATCCCCTTGGGACACGGAATCAAGATCCTTCTGACACTTCAGCTCAGTAACCAGCTCTTCTTTCTATTCAACCAAGGCCATCATCTCCCTCGCCCAAGCGCGTTCCCTCTGCTCCAACATGGCTCCAGCACCCTGAGGGAAAAATACAGAAAGCACGAGATGATAAATATAAAAAAGGGGGGAGGAGAGAAGAAGGATTTGGCACCTTCTCCTCCAGCAATTTGCGCTCAGCGTCAGTCACCTGGCACCGAAGCTCAGCATCAACGGTTTAGGAAGTTTTTAGCTCAGTCCTCAACTCCTCATTCTCCCTCCTCAACTCATCCATCCGCTATAACATACCAGCTCCCCTAAAGAACACTTCACAAAGGGACATGTTGTACTGATCATCAAACAGATCGGGCCTTGGGACAGAATTCATAAACTTGTGAGAAGGGGGAATAACATGAGCCAAGAAGTCCCAAGCAGTCTCAGGAGTTCCCACAACAGTAAATAGGGTTATCTTCCATTTAGGGACATATGGGACCGGAAGAGCATCAGCAAACAGGGGGGCCAGAGGGGACTGAGAAACAAGACCCTCAGGATGAGAAGGCTTGCTAGTCCCGGTAGCACGAAGAGGAGAAACATCAAAGGCTGGAGTAATGCGAGCAGCACTAATTTCGGGAGTCTTATGTTGGACCCGAGAAGAGGAGGGGGCAGTAGGAATTTTAATCAGAGCCTTGGAGCTTCCCTGTTAGCAGGAGAAGGAATCAAAAATAATCACATAAAGTAAAACAAGACATAAAGGGAAAACTCACCAACAGAGGTTCGCTAATAAGGCTGGATGATCTCAAATGCTTGGACAACCTTGGCCCTAACAAGGGGAAGTTCAGAAGCAGCCTTGGTAGCAGGAAAAGACTTCTGACCACTGGCACTCCGAAGCCTCAGCCGAATGTTGCGAGGGGCAGGAGCCAACTTGGGGCTGCTGGTCTGGGCTGCCTTCCGTTTACGGATCAGACGGGTCTCCAAATCCTCATTATTATCATCGTTGCTAGAAATTTTCACCCGAAGGGAACCCGGGGAATCCCCCTTCCCGTCTGAAGAACCCTCCTCGTCCTTTCCTTCAGCAACATAATCACAGGCTTGAACAGAACTCTCAGGGACCTCCTTCTCCACACCTTGGCTCATGCTTGGTTCAACCTTATTGCCAACCATAAACTTGATATCCTTACAATCCCCCTGGAGTAAGCCCCCACAAAGTCATCTCTGTACAGGAAAAATACCAGAGATGACTACCCCAAATCCACAAATTTCTAAAAAGAAAGAAAAGTAAAGAAGAACAAACATAACAAGTCAAGGGGCAGAGGAACACATTTCTTTCCAAAGAAAGCTTTTGGCCAGACTGAGTAAAAAGGGCTCAAGCCCCCCATGGCCAACACCCTTTCGAGGAATGTGAAGGCCCTTGTAGGATTATTATGCATCCTTTTCCGTTGAACGATCTCATCAGCGGACAAGACCGGGACACTGTCTTCAATAACCGCTTTCGGATCTCTCAGGGGCGGTGATACCGGTATCATGGCAGCGGAAACGAAGATAAATCGGCTTTTCCACTCCTTTAGGTAAGTGGAAGTAGGCATGAAAGAGTAATAGGGAGGAGATACGCTGTCTTTTCGCTTGGCAAAGGTGAACCAGTCACCATCCGAGATCAACTTGTAAAACATGCAAAAAACAAAGGGACTGATGGTTCACCGGAAAGCGCCACACACAATAATTCAAAATGGACAACCCTCATGAACCCTAGAGGGTGTAATTGTGAGAAGTGAACCCCAAAATGCCTCAAAAGGTCCACTTTAGAAGCCGACAAGGGGTAACGGACACCGCAAGAAGAAAATGACAAAGTGTAGATGACGATTCTGTCAGGAGTACACTCCGCCGACTCATCCGGTCCGGGCAGAGTTGGGGAAAAGCGCTCCGGGATCTTGTAGGCATTAACGAAGGCATCGAGGTCCTTCGTCGTTAGGACTGAACGAATCGAGGAACGGCCGGTACGGCTCATTATAGAATGCTATTATGATCAGAAAATGGTAGTGAAAAGGGGGAAAGAGAGAATTGTGAAAAAGTGTGATAGAAGTTAGAGGAAAAAGAAGAAGTGATGAGGGTTTTTAAAGAAGTAACTGACACAGGGAGGAAATCGTCACATCACCTTATTTCAAAAAATTGAAAACTGATCAGAACACGTGCATTATGAAGGCAATCACTAGCCGTTGATCTTTGGCACTTGATGGTCCTCGGGAAACGAGGGAGGCGCATAATTTATTAAGGGAAGTTGGGCCCACATTTAAAGCTCAAGAGAATTAACTTCACAAGCAAGCATGATACAGCCCCGGGCCATGAGACTCGAGCCTCGGGACCAGGGACTAGAGATGACTTGACGACGGGCCAGTTGGTAGCCCAACATAACCCGTCTTCGGCTCTAACTGTCTGGGCCCAATTGCTAAAGCCCAAAGTTAATACTTCTTTTCGATAAGGGACCTGTACATACAAAATGAGCGGGAAACAAAGGAAAGGAATCCAAGAATACTGCAGGGCATTAAATGCTTGATTGAGGGAGAGAAAGAAGTCGCCGGAAACCTAGTACAACCAAGCTGGCCTCATTAATTAAAGCCACTGATCAAACCGTTGGGGCTCAGACACGTGTCTGAGTCCCCCAAAGACGACGGCATACCGTTAGATCGATCAGGCGTCGTTTACCTAGAAAGATAAGCTATTTCCTTTATATAAGGAAGGTAAGCAGTGATCCTTAAGGCAGAAGGTAACTCTCACTTAATGCTATATGCTCTCATTTATTCCGACCATCATACACTCTCATTAAATTCCGACATAATAACCTGTTTATCAGAATCCACACCATAGAGAATATTCCGGCAATCATACTCGTCGGAAGAGGCTTCTCATTTATCTCCGGCAAATTTACTTATTCTCACGTCGGAGCTTGGTCACGGATCCCCCTCCCGGGGCCCTCCGTGACGAGGCTAACGGTTTTCTTTTTTGTAGAAGACGAAGACTGGGGCATTACGATTTACGACGTCAGTGACATCCTTTGGACGTCATTAGTGATTTGAGGACTCGACATAACCCAATTTTTAAAGATTGGAAAGTTCCAAATAATTGTAAGTTTTTGTATTCAAATAACCTGATTATATAATAAAAACATATACGTATTATTGTAATAGTGAGCATGATATATATTTTTTGATCACTTGTAATTGCTAAAAATACTTGGAAAAATGAACAATGCTACAAGAGTTAATTACTTTTTTCGTATACTTGGAAAAATGAACAATGCTATAAGAGTTAATTACTTTTTTTGTAATTGTAGTCTGTAGATGAAAATAACTATTGTAATTCATTAGCTTAAAAATTACAAGTAGTTTTAATTAGGCTGTAGGATGTGGTCACGACTCTTATAACCACCATAACTCTTCATATTAGTGTCATGTCATCTACCCCTAATCCACAATCCAAAACCACTACTCTAAGAGCACACGGGGTGGTCCGTTATACCACCCCATCACGCGTGAAACGAAAACGGAACACCGCCGCCGCCTAGACTTTAACGCGTTATTTTTGTAACGCGTGGAATGTATAACGCGTTGAAATTTGAAAGAATTTGAACGTTGGGCCATATTCGACCGTTATTCAACGGTAAGTTTATTAAAAAAAAAAAAAAAAACCTTTAAACCTTTTATATATATCTCCATTTTAAACCATTTTACACACATCAAAAACATAAACCCATTTCTCACAATTTTTATATCTTTCTCAAATGGAATTCCCTACGGATTCGACGTTTCCGATATCTAGCGATAGTGATACCGAGTCGTCTTCCGACAACGAGACGCTAAAATATTTTGTGTCGGTGTATAACGAGCTTGATGCCGAGTCGTCCCGCCCAAAGAAGAAGATGGTCGACCGTGATCGTATACGTGCCAACGAAGTTTTGATGAACGATTATTTTGTGGAAAATCCGCTCTACAATGCCGAAACGTTTAGAGATCGGTTTCGTTTACCCAAAGAATTATTTTTAAAGATTGTTGGAGACATCGAAGCAAGCGGAGAATGGTTTCAAGAAGGTTACGATGCGAGGGGCAAACTAAGTTTCACGCCGATACAAAAATGCACGTCCGCCATTCGCCAACTAGCGACAGGTAACCCTCCCGATCAATATGATGAATACCTAGCTATGTCGGAAAGAACTTCACGTGAATGTTTGCAATTTTTTTACAACGCGGTCATTAAGTTGTATGCTAACGAGTTTTTACGTAAACCGACGAGCCACGACATCTCACGTATTTACGCCGCACACGAGGCTAGATGGCATTTTCCTGGATGCTCGGTAGCATCGATTGTACACATATCGAGTGGAAAAATTGTCCAAGAGAGTTGCGAGGGGCGTATGTTAGGGGAGACATCAAAAGACCAACCATCATATTAGAAGCGGTGGCGTCGAATGATTTATGGATTTGGCATTCGTATTTCGGTGTTCCAGGTTCAAACAACGACATCAATGTATTGCACACGTCGTCGTTGTTCCAAAGCGTAACGGATGGTACCGCACCTTCCTCTCCTTTCTATGTTAACGATCGACATTACAGACGAGGCTTTTTTCTTGTGGATGGTATCTACCCGTCTTGGTCTGTTTTTGTGAAAGCTCCCTCATTTCCTGTCGAGGCTAAAGAAAAGGCGTTCAAAAAATTGCAAGAATCGGCAAGAAAAGATGTTGAGAGGGCATTTGGTGTTTTAAAGGGTAGATGGGGTATACTACACCGACCGGTTCCTGCGACGAGCAAGAAATCAATACATAGCATAGTGTATGCATGTATCATATTGCACAATATGCTGATCAAAGAAGACGGACGTGCAATATCCCCGGATTGGGTGCCGGATCCTCCTACACAAGTTCAAGTTCCACAAGATATCCATCTACAATTGCGTAACGAAGAAACTCACTTTCGGTTGAGATACGATTTAATCGAACTAGTAGGTTCTCTAGGTTTGGAGTTTCATGATTCGGACGAGGAGTAGGTTTTTTTTTTAAATTGTATGTTTCTAGTATGTTAAATTGAAGTAGTATGTTTTAAATTTAATGAAATTTTTAATTTTAGTGTTTTATTGTTAATTTCTAATTTAAAATAAAAAATTAAAAAAATTAGTGAAATTTATAATTTTGTTTTAAAATAAAATTAAAAATTTCTAATTTTAAAATGAAAATTAAAAAAATTTGGGAGTGATAGAATTCCATCACTAGTGATACCACCCCCCCTACATTTCTGTCACTAGTGATAGAATATTGGGTGATGACATGGCATGATTTGATTGGATAGTAGGAGTGATAGAAATCTATCACTAGTGACCACCCCTCCTCCCCTAAGGGTATGGTCATGACTCAAACCACTATCCTATTATTTATTTTAATTTGTCTTTGTTTGAGGGAAAAAAAAGAAATGATTACTTGAAAAATGAAGAGTAGAACCATGATTTAATCGATGCAAATCATGATGGATCAGGCAAGAATGTTGTGTAGCCTTTCATTCATGTTTCTACGTTACGAATTATATCCCAACCACGACCCCACACCCTTTAGCCTTGTCGCTTTGAACCACCCATTAACCCATGCATGTAAATGGTTTTGAAAAGACAAAATTACCTTTATTAATAAAAAAATAGTAAGTATTGCTGTTGTGTTTCTTGTCCCTGTCGCCTCTTCCAGCAACCCACCCTCACACCTTCGTCTCTTCTGGCAACCCACACAACATCGTCTTCTCTTCCGGCAACCCAACGTTCATCTGGCTTTTTCGTTATCAACCATCTCAATGAACAATACTACAGCTGTTGTAGATCCGACCACCATCAAACACATTCCCCCGTTCCCCAACCACGAATGCCTAATCCGGCGACCTCAGCCAGCAATTATATGATGTGTGTCAACCCGAAACATAACCCCCGAAATTTTGCACAAGGGATCGGAATTAACAGGTATGTGAGTTGTTTTTTGTGCTATGTTTTTTGTTGAATAACAGTCAAAACCTTAATTCATGTTCAAGCTTTTGCCGAAAAACAGTTAAAACCGAGAGAAGGAGACGACTGGTTATGAACTTTTTTAAAAAGATTGCTGGAGTATTTAATCTTTGCAAAAGAAATTCAGAAACTTTTATTTTATAGATAATTCTTGCTTCTTTTAAACCAAACCTAAATGATGGTCTCAAGTTCCAAATGGTTTTAAGGTTTTTTTTTTTTTTTTTACAATGGTTACATTTTGTCAAGATGGTGGTGGTGGGGGTTAGTAGGAGACGATGATGGTAGGGGGTAGTGGCGGAACTAGCCCAAAAAGTTAGGGTTATCCTATTTTTTTTTTTAGTATCAGGGGTATCCTTTATATAACGGAAACGGAGTTGAGAGGTATTTTTACAATACGGAAATGGAGTTAAGTGGTATTTTTACACTATGGAGACGGGGTTGAGGGGTAGCCCGTGCTACCCCTACTCACACTATAAGTCCGCCACTGGTAGGGGGTTAGTCGGAGACGAATGGAGGGGTGATAAACCGAAGGTGAAGTCGCACATAAGATTAGTAATGTTCATATATTTTTCTTTTAAAAGTAAACTTCATTAGAAACCACAAACTCCCAAAAAAACGAGGTAGCCACAAGAGAACAAATTACATAATTACAAAGTTATACAAAATTAAAAGTATTTTAAGTATAAAATTAAAAAGGCAAATTGGAATTTAAATAATCTCAGTTTTCTCAATTTGGCCGATAATAATCTCAACTCAGTTATTGGTCGATAATAATCCGAACCGGTCCACTTTTGGTCGATAATAGTCCGCCGTTAAAAATAGCTTAACGGAGTTAAGCTTTTTTCCGAATTACAAACTGATTTTTTATGGATTTTGATCAGAACGAGGATACGAGTCGATTTATGTAAAACTTACCTTGAAACGATGCTTCAAACAACTTGATTTTTGTTAATTAGAAGTTTAAACACCTGAATTGAAGCACCATTTTCGTCGTTTGAGGCAGTATTTCGAGGTAAATTTTACGTCAATCAACTCGTATCCTCGTTCTGAATCAAAAGCCCTAAAACATCAGTTTGTAATTCGGAAAAAAACTTAACTCCGTTAAGCTATATTTAACGCAGACTATTATCGGCTAAAAATGAATCAGTTCAGATTATTATCGACCAATAACTGAGTTGAGATTATTTAAATCCAATTTTCTAATTAAAAATTGTTTACATTTCCTATTTGATTTATTAAAATGCCTAGGTATTATGTCTAAAGTGAAAAAGAAAAAAACTTTAGAACAAAATAAAAAGAAAATAATTTTATTGTAGCTAATGTGATTTAATTTAATATATATTATAATTATAATATGATATATTAGAATTATCATTCTTCTCCTTAATAGGTTTCATATGTTGATACTTGATATTAGGGGTGAGTAGAAATTTGAAATAACCAAACCATAATCGAAATAATCAACAAAACCAAACCGAAACAATAACCGACAGTTCGGTTTTTGGATTTTTAATAACCAAAATTTTGAGTTCGGTTTTTTGATAACCATTTTCAATAATCGAAAAAAACAGAACCGAACCTATAAATTATAATCCAAAATTTTCAGTTCGGTTTAAATGTTTAATCCAATGCTAGAAGAAATTTTTAATTTTATTCTTGAATGTTAAGTGTTTATAATAAAAACGTTACATGTTTATTTATAACTAAAATGATCTATTTATTACCTACAAGAAATAACAAAATTTTATATAAAAATTAAATGATCTTCAAATTATTATAAAAGAAAATTTCTTAATAAAAACTTTAGAGAAACAAAAAAATATTTTAGAATGTTAGGTTTATGTAAGCAATATTAATAAAAGAGGTTAACTATAATAACTTACATGTCAACATATAAGAAAGATTCTTATATTTTAAAGGGTTATTTGATTTTAATAATCATAAGTTTTACTAGTTGGCCGATAATAATTTCAACTTCGAAAATTCCCTACAACAATCCCAACTTGTAAGATTTTGGCCGCCATTGATCCTTCTCTAACTGGGTTATAACAAAGTTAGTTTTTTTGCTGACGTGGCAGATGACGTGGACAAAACTTTGTTATTTGTTTACTTGGCTGCTTATGTGGCATATCACCACATCCACCTCTAGCTACAACCACCACCATCAGCACCACCATCTACCACCATCACCTCAAACCATCTCCACCACCACCAACACCACAATCCACCATCTGTCACCACCATTGGTTTAACCAATTTTGACCCATCACCAAACAATCCTGTATTCGTCCAGGGAGTCTTCAAGCATCACCGATTGCACCACTCAAACAAACACCACCATCAACCACCACCGTTTGTGAAATCATCATTTCCATGAACACCAATAACCACAGTGTTCAAGACCATATCTTTCTTACACCCACTTGATTCAATTACATATAGTTTTGCAAAAGGAAAAAACTGAGAAATTAAACAGTTAATAATGGCAGGAAACCTACCACACAGAAGATAGAGCGCAATTTTCATTCACCACCACCAGACGATCCACCCCACTTGGGTTTATCAAATCCTAAATCCTTGTCCTTCTTTCAACCCTATGTCAGATTCTCAATCAGTTCACGAAAACTCATAATCCATTAGCGCCTATTTATTAATTTAATTTCAATTAGGGCTAGGTTTTAAAAAAATTCCTATTTCCAATCAACGTATTGTAAATGGGGAACAAAATCACTGCTAAACTGATCGCAACGGTCCAATCAATCGTAGGTCAAGATTATTCAAAAATGGATGTAGTCACATGCCACATAAGTATATACCAGATCTAGTTCTGAGAAATATAAACGGATTCAAAATTTGGTGGTGGTGGGTGGTCCATAATCTAGTCCGATGGTTGTGTTCTTGAGAGAGAGAGAGAGATTGATAGGGTTAAGTGTAATGAAGTTGTTAAGTGTTAGGGCTTCAATTTTTGATGAAAAACAGACTTAACACACGTCACAGGCCACATAAGCATCCACCTATTTGTTTTTGAACACATAAGCGTCCTCGTCATCTGCCACATCACACTAAATTAACTCAGTTAGAGAAGGATCGACGCGGGCCAAAATCTTACAAGTTGAGATTGTTGTAAGGAATTTTTGAAGTTGTGATTATTATCGGCCAACGGGTAAAACTTAGGATTATTAATTAAAATCCAATAACCCTATTTTAAAATTTAAATTATACTTTTTATTTTTTGAATCTTACATAAATTTGTTTCAAAAACCGAAATAACCGAAAAACCGAACCGACATAAAACTAAAAAAACCGAAACCAAACAGTTTTAAAAAAACGAAATCCGACATTTCGGTTTCGGTTTTTATTTTACCCAAAAACCAAACCGAACCGTGCACACCCTTACTTGATATAGCTATTTAAATTTAATGTTTTACGGAATAATAATACAATAAGACTTTTTGATTCATAACCTAGTACGTTATACTTGATCTAGCTATTTAAATTTTATGTTTTACGTAATAATAATAATAATACAACACGACTTTTTGATTCATAACTTGGTACGTAAATTAATAATCACTATAGAATTTCTACTTTTCAAACCATATATAGTGGTGAGGTATATGGTTTGCAGGGCTGGCTTAACCGTTTTGAAGGCACAAAGCGAAACAAAATTTTATGGCCTTTCACTACATGATAAAGATAACCTTTCGATATTTATTAAAATATCACAACCCTTACATTATATTGCTAGAAAGCCATCCAATAAGTCTCTTTATTCTTAATTTAATAATGTACCAACTGGTTACTACATCAATTACGTACCTACTGGGTTGTATATTAATCTTTTCATAAGTCTCACTGTTATTATTCCTAATTTAACATGGCATGTAAAGCTAGGCTCTAAAGTAATAAGATTATGCAGTAGGAGGAATTAGCTATTACCTAATCTACAGTAGAAACTCGATAAATTAATACTCGATTATTTAATAAACTCTCTAAGATAATATTTTTTGCCTGTCCCGACTCGGGGATAGGGTGCTAAATTAATAATTCGCTAAAATTATAAGATAATACATTTTTGATAATTTTTTTGTTTAGACCCCATATAAAATATAAATTAATAATTCCTTATATATAGCATATTACATGAATGATTTATAAAGGTTTCTTGAAAAATGACTCAATTGTCTTTTGTTTTTTGTTGAAATCAATTTCCCCTTGAATCTCGTCTCTAATTTTCCTTAGCATGGTAAGAACTTCTGGTGTTGTTTTCCCCTTGATCTTGTATTTATATAGAAAATATTTTTAATGTCCATAAAGTGATACATTGAACACAAGAAGCATAATAAGGTGGGAGATTGAAGGTTTCTTTCAAATTGGGCCGTCATTTGATATACATGCATTGTATACAATAATTAAGTGGAAGCTTGAAAGGTGTTTGTAAACTAAGTATTCTACTATAAATTAATAAAATATTAATTAATATATAAATTAATAATTATTAATTTATCGATTAATTAATAACTCTTTTAATTAATAAATTTTGGTGATCCCAAGTGTATTATTTTATAGAGTTTCTACTGTAGTAGAAGGACAAAGGCTATGTGAAGTCTTCCAAAGTGTAAAAATGCTAATACATAATAAATGTGACCATGCGATGGAAAATAAATCACACAATGTATGTCTACACAAAAGATCACAAATTCAAATTCTTAATTGGAATGCTGCTATATTCTTTATTTGTTTGAGAGGGTTTCAGGTTTTGAAAAAATTGATATGCGAGAAAGGTTTTAACTAGATACAAGGATGCCACAAAATTAATGTAACCAAAGATGTTTACCTTCACCTTGGTTTCCATTACAAAAAGATGTAGCCAGAATGGAATCATTTGATACCTACAACTATAAAAATTAGTATTGAACAAATGAGTATTACACAAATTTGCAAAATCAACTTTCATTGTAGAAGAACAACTCTCAAATTAATCCATATATATAATAAACTCAAGAACAAGAAAAAGACGTTATACCTAAAATTGGCGTTGTAATTTCCATATGCGTTGCCTAAACCTAGTATCCATCATTCCATAATCGTCGCTTCGTTTCCAAACCGAAACCATCATGACTGCTTGCTGATTGGCAGTGGCGAGCGGCCTTGCCTTCTGTCCGTTCCGAATTAATTACCCTCATTGATTACATCAGAATTAATAAATCCAATCCAAGTTTATTAGTTTACCTTGGGGCTCAAGCTGATCTTCTAAGCCCATTTGTTTTAAGCCCAAAATCGAAAATAGGCCGTATAACTTTTTTTTGCTGGAGGCCCTATAAAATATGTGGCCTAAGGCCCTAGCTTTAGTATGCTATGTGCCGGCCCTTGGGCCGGCCCTGATCTCTACCCCCACCACCACCGTCACCACCATCTTCACAGCTTTCAACTCCATCTCCATCTATTGCAACTAGCCTCAATAAAAAATAAATGGGTGAATCCATTTTCATACTTTTTTTTAAACGGCGAATTTCAACTGGGCCATTTTGGTTGCAATTAGTTTTGATCTAACTAGTTTGACCAGAAACTCCATTTTTTATATCACCCGACCCGCACATAATTTTACTAGGTTTACCATTGTCCTCCACAAATTACACAATAAAAAAACAATTCTATATTTAAGTACAATTTTTTTAGATTTTTAACATAAATTGATGTTTGGAACCCATTACATAATTAAAAGCCCATACACAATTAAAAATAATAATTTGTTCCGTTTTACAAGCCCATACACAACTAACAAATAATTAAAATTCAAGTACAAATTTTGGATTTCTAACAAATACTGATGTTCCAAAACAACTAAATTGGATCTATCTCTTCTGGAAATTGAAGGATCTGATGCAATAAGCAAATATAAAGCCAAAAGCAAGAACTAATCCAATGTGAACACCCGCAATCGCACCAAGAAAACTATGTTTAAAGCCGAAATACCGATCCAGGTACTCCTTCACGGGCTCACCATTCACAAGCAAGTCATCATAGTCCCCGAACTGTGATACCACCATGCCGTAGATGGTCCACGCCAACGGATTAGCCCAGTAATACCACCGCCACCATATGGGAATTTTCTGTTGCATGTGTAATATATACATAAGCACCAATGACCCCAAGATCTATGAATGTAGTTTGTAAAAGACTTAGTTTTCCTATTAAAAAAAAGGCTAGTGTCGCAACTTGTTGCCTTTTTGCCTTCTATTTCGATGTAAATCAGTTGTTTGAAAATCTAAAATTCGCTGAAAACGTAAACTAGGAAAAACTAAAAGAAAATAAATTAAAAAAAAAACTTACGGGTCGTGGGATGATGAAGCCAGAGAACAGATTAAAGAATCCGTAAAAGGAAGCCGCTATGATGGCAGCAATGTTGGCATTGGGGGTGATCGCGACGGTCATCATGCCATAAAACGTCATGTAGAGTAAACAGCAGAATTGGAAGAACGTGTACCACAAGAATTTGGAAGAACGTGTATCATTTTCTCTTTTGCTCGCCAGGAAACTCATTTTTGTTTTTCTATTGTTTTTGTGCTTTTGAAATTTTTCGATGTTTTTGGATTTTTCAAATTTTGGATTTATTTCAAATTTTGGATTTACTCCCCCTAAAATCAACAAACTAAAATAAAATTTTAAAAACACAAAGGTATTTACAAAAATGACTTTCCGATGTTGGTTAACTCATGTTTTACCTCAATGCCGTTTACCAAAATTATTTATTTTTAATCTGAAAAGATTTATCGAATTTTAGAAAAATCAGTTGGCATATCGGTTTGCGGTGTGGACCATGACAGCATTGTCTGGCCAAAGAGTGCTGTACGAGAGGATAACAATTTATAAAGTAGCTTAAATAACGACAAGTAAAGGAGAGATTAGAATTTTAAAACCGTATCCTGCAACTGCTTCGTGCATTGCAAGGAATCTGAGTGCTCTCCCAAACTGGATATCCACCCGGTGTGGATTTCAAAGTCGATTCTTTGTAGCTACTGAGAATCTCTTGACAGCAACAAGATCATAAACCTTTGGGTCCGACTGGTCTTCCACATTTCACCAGCGAAGGTTTTTGTCTTTCTCTTTCAGAAGTAGTGTGCGGTTGTTCAATCCATGCCAAGGCATCCGCACACCTGGTTGGTTTGTTCAACAAACACATTTGAATCTACCCCTAGGGACCCGATCAAAGCCTTTAACAATCACACTTTGAAATGATTTGCATTTATGTCGAAGTTCTTCAATCTCTTTCAACAGACACTTCTGTTTCCCTTTTCGTTTTCTCTCCATCAAAGGCAACAACTTCTTCTGTCGCCTATTTTGTGCATGGACACTCCACTATCAACAATCTTACGATTATCGATAGTTCCTCCTGGAATATCCTGCACACTCATTTAAAGATTAGTTGGCCAGGGGGACCCAAGCCTTTGTGGACTTGGGTCGTCCTTGATCATCAAGGAAAGTGATTTCAATCACCTGATGATTAGGAAAAAGAACCTGTGGTGCTCCCCCTGATTGAATTACCTGTTTTTGCTTCCAAACTGTTTGTCCTTTACCAGTATTTGAATTTATTGCTTTAGCATTTACTGGTTTTACAGTTTTAGGTTTTGCTTGTACAGGTTTTTCTTCTTTGACCTCTGATTTTAAGGCCTTCTCAATTACCTTTTGATTCTTTTGTTTTAACTTCTTTTCCTTTTCTTTCAAGACACGTGGGTCTTGTTTCGGGGAAACAGGTCGTTTTTGGTAATTGGTTTCTTGGGGAGCACTCGTTTTTGCCTTCAACTTTTGCAGGTATGGGCAGTATCTTACAATATGCCCAACTGTGCCACACTCAAAACACATTCTCCGCTCTACAAACCTCGGAGAAACATGTTGATGACCAGACGGAGAACCAGACCATGAACTTTGTGATCTAGACGAGCTTGGACCTAAATCACATCCGTTGGTGTGTTGGGTGTAATTATTCTGATCATTTCGTTTTAAAATTCTAACTTGTTTTATAAAATCAATGTTAGATTTATCCTGAAATGTCTCCAGTTTATCTGTACCCTTGGATCCAACAAAGTTCACTTTCGGTTCTCTTTTCTTAACAGGAGCTCTTTTGTTTTGCACCTTTTGCTGCTGAACTTTATTCTTTCCCTGTACCTTACCTTTTCCGGAATTAACTTGTTGTTTTCGCTCAATTGGTAGTTTTTGGTTTCCGTATTGTTTTCTAATTTGTTCACACGGAATTGGATCACATTGGGTGACGCTAACTTTGCCACTTTTGTTCCCCAAAAACTTATCAGTGCATCCTTCAAAAATTTGCTCAATTAAATCTTGATTTACATTTTTAATTGGAAAATCTTTGTTAGAGTAGATTTTGCTATCTCCTTTGAGCGTGTACAACAAGTTATTCCCTTCACTGCTAGAAACAAGGGACTCCATTGCTTTTGACATTTCAGTCTTACTCGGTTTCACTGGTGGATCACACAGGATGTGATTCTCGATTGGAATATCTGTTGTAACCGAGTTAGACTGTTGTTTCACAATCTCTTCAGATTCATCCTCTGATGAATCAGATTCATCATCCGAAGAATCGGTATCCTCAACAATGGGAGGACTCTGTTCCTTAACACATGATGAATCCGTCACATTCTCAGATTCTGATTGACCCGAGGATGATGTACCAGTTGTGAACCCGAGGCCTGCTGCAAAGTCATCTAGACCGAGTGGCACAGTAGGTTCAAAACGGGGCATATCCTCGTCATCAGGCAATTTGGAGTAATTGTGATTCATTGGGGGAGGACATGATTTGAATCCCATACACTTCTTATCCCCTTTTTTCTTTTGAACGTCAATAATGTGATCCAATACATAGCGGGAATTGGAATAGCTTTCCAATTTCTGTTTAATTGTCTCACATTCACATCGAGCTGTTGCTAACTCTACCATTTGTTTTTCAATTGTGTCAATTAGATCATTGTTAGCATGTTGTTTTCTCAAAACAGCCTTTTGTAATTCAGAAACATCATGTTTTAATGACGCAATTGTTGCTTTAAATTCCTTTTCATTTCTGGTTAAAAACAAGTTAGCTTCAGTTGCTTTAGAAAGATCTACAATCAATTCTTGATTGTGTTTGTGTGTGATTTCAAACTGAAATTCCTTTTCTGCATATTCAACCTTTAAACTATCACAATTTTCACAACTAACTACAGTGGGTTCATCGACACATACCTGACTTGATGAACTGTCGACATTAGCCATAAAGGCTGAATGGAAAGAAAAAGATCCATCTTCAGAGAAGAACTGAGCAAGCTTCTCGGAAGTTCCAGCAGATTTCTGGCAGAGAATAGATCTCCTCTTGCATAATGCTTCTGCTTCAGCCAAAAGTTCATCAACCTCCAATTCTAAGGCATCACTTGATGAATTACCAGCATCAAGTGATTCCCCATCCATGCTCCCACTATAACCCGAACTATCTTCATCTTCTGAAGATTCACCAGCAGACACGGGTTCTACTACCTTCTCAATCACTTTAGCATAACATGCTGTTCCACCATTTGGAGCATCATTTCCCAACTGAAGCGACCAATCACAACCTTCATCTACTTGAACCACAAGTGCCTGGTTGGCATTTGATGGCCCTGCCTGGCTTTGGTTGTTGACAGGTATCAACGTACGAACATTGTTCCTGTTCTGGTTCTGCTGGTTGCCTTGATTTCTGAAGGGATTTTGGTTTCCATGCTGAGCTGGTCTTGTGCATTCCCTTTTGAAATGACCCCGTTCACCACAGTTAAAGCACGTTACAGCTTGCTTGTCGAACCCATACTTGGTGTCTTTCTTGCTTTCCAAGTTGGTTCTCCCCGTCCTTTCCATAAACTCCTTTGCTCTTCGAATTGCACTAGCAAGAGCCCATTTGATATCCATCATTTCAAACTCATCTCTATCCACTTGCTGATAATCTTCATTGGTTAGATTGATATTCCCAATCTGACCTGCGATCAATCCACAATAAGCACTAACCAAGGTATTCAACATCTCCATATGCTCCTTGGCTATTTCGACACTGACTTTGGAAAAGTTGGAAGTGTCTAATCTGACTGTGTTCGGATTGGAAGTGGCTTGAGTGGCTTGAGTGGCTTGAAAGTTTGAAGAGTTTCCATAAAACCCTTGCTGTTGCGGTTGTTGCTGCTGAGCTGTCGGTGTCGGTTTCACATCTGGTCTTGGATACATCAAGTATGCTGAAGGATCAAACTGATCTGTTGTTGATGGTCCGGTGTTTGAGATGAAAGTTGTTTGAAGCTTCGCGTGTTGAGAAGCTGGTTTTTCTCCACTGATACCTCCTGCAATCCCAAAGTACATCTCTGGACTTTGAGGAGTTAGTGTTCTTTTTGCCTTAAGCTTTTCTTCCACATCCTTGTTCTCCAATTTTTGAATTAAATCATTAACGGTGATTGTGTCTAAAACACCAGTTTCTTTGAGAATTTCAAGATAACTGCTCCACTTTGCTGGTAAGCTATCAGCAAATCTCTTCACTATTTCTTGTGGAGTGGCGGTGACTTTAAAAGCAAACATCTCGCTCAACAAGTGATGGAACCTTGTAGATAACTCTGCCAAAGTCTCATTCTCCATACACGTGAATCCTTCAAACTCTTTCTTCAGTAAATCTTGCTTGATCTTTCTTGATTGAGCATTTCCTTCACATCGTAACGTGAGCATATCCCACAAGCTTTTAGTAGTCGTGCAGTAAACAAACTGGTGGTAAATGTCTTTGTGAAGAGCTTGTGTGAGAATCATGAATGCTTTCTTTTCTAACTCAAATTTCTTCTTGTCTTCTTCAGACATAGTGCTGTAAGTTTGTGGATTAGATCCTGCAACTTCCAACTCATTGTCAAATGCGGTGAAGAAGCACATCCATAGATCTTGACCTTGCCCCTGAACATAAGTTTTCAGCCTTTCTTTCCACCATCCCCAATCATTGATGTGATTTAACTTTGGCGGTTTTGTGCTTGTACCAGTTTCACTGTCGTTCTGCATCATAGATTGAATGCTGCTGCTTTGATTTGTGACCAATGCCCATTGATTTGCAGTTATCATTGCAGCTTGAGGTGGGGCAATACCTCGCATCCATGCAGTTTTGTCGAAATCTGGCTCAGATTGCGTAGCTGATGATTGTGGAGTCGAAGTTAATTGAGTCCACCACTGACCGTTTGTTCCCATTTTATAAAAAATTAATATATTAAGTGAAAATTGATTAAAAACAAATTAATTTTCACAAACTATGTTAAAATTTCGAATGATAACAACCAGCCGAAGGATCCCTGATCGAAAGACCTGAAAAACACAAACTGTTAAACTTAAACAAATAAGGATCGAAAGATAAGCACTTGTTCGAAAGATAGACACTTGTTCGAAGGATCAACAGTGTTCGAAAGATCACTGTTGAATTTCGAACAATGACTTCGAAAGATTCTCCAAGACGAAGGATCCTTATCTTTCGAAATGTAACAGTAGCTCGAACAATATATCCTTCGAAAAGATTCCTTGGATCGAAAGATAACTCACTGACTTCGAAAGATGTTCGAAGGATGGGTATCTGTCGAACCTCCTTGATCGAAAGATGAACTTTCGACTTCGAAGGATATCTTTCGATGAGCTCTGGCACACTGACACAAAGTTGACAGGTTGGTGAGAAAGGTGACGGGTTGGAAGAAATCTTTCGGCAGAAAGGTATGGTCAGACCCTGCCTTTTCACCAACTCAGATATGGGTTGAATATTTTAATCAGTTAACCCTTCCCAATACACAAACAACTTTCAAAAATAACTAAACAAGATCAAAAGATGTAAAACTTTGAAGAACACTTGAAGCTTTGTTGAAGATACGAAGAACAAACCCAGAAAATTTGAATTTTCCGGTAAACCGACAACTTTCCGAACACGAATTTGGCCGAAACTTCACTAAAAACCAATGTTTAACATGTGAAAATGAAGAATAAACAGGTTTTTATAACAACTTTCAGCAAAATACGATGATTTTTGAAGCTTTAAACAGAATTTTTCAAGAAAAATATAAACTTCAAAAATCCGAAACACACTCTAAAACACTCGGTTTTAACAAGGAGAAGAGCCAAGGCTCTGATACCACTTGTAGGTCCGGCTAGGGGAGGATCTAGTCGCCTAATCCTTGTGTACAAACCAACCCGGTTGTGCGGAATCCAACCGAGAAAGGCAAACCGAGATAGAACACGCAAATGCACGACACACAATATTCACCGATTAACACCTCTGTATTAATACGTATGAAAGGTCCAGTTACAAGCTCAATGTTTACAGATGTACTCTATAAACTCTCTCAAACTCTCGTGTGTGTGTGTGTTTTCTGCAGAATGCTCTAAGTGTTCTCTCAAATGTTCTCCCATTTGAACACAACACACTACATGAGTATATATACTCAACACAGCTAACATGCTCGAAGGATAAGGTAATCTGGTCGAAGGATCATCTATCGACTAGAAATCTACCGAAAGATCCATACATACCTCGAAGGATGATATATCCTTCGAGGTCCATATGTATCCATCGAAGGTTGTCTTTCGAGGTCATCGAAAGATACAAACCATCCTTCGATGACATCCTTCGAAACAAACATGTTACAACATATGTGCTAACTGTTTGGCCAAGTCAAACCGGAGGATGGTTGACTTGGTCAAACTTACATCGAACGCACATAATAACAAACCTAAGACGTAACTCAGACTAACACAAGACATCGTTTTGTATCATGACAAAATACAGACAAAGTACAGACACAAGTGCACCAACAAAACCCCCTTGGTTGTAGCTTTGTCTCGATCTTCGTGTCTTCGAGTCGAAACCAAGTCGAACTGAGCTGAGTTGAACCGAGCCGAGTCGTGTCCACAAAATATGTATCAATTCAAATCCGATCATGGCATAAACTATGATACAATAAACGATGGCTTGAAAGAAAACATAAGGTATCTCCACAAGAACCTGAGTTAAACACAAAAACATATATAAGAATCTTGATCTTTAAACCATGATAACAGATTACACAAAATATGTTTGTTTAATTAGTCACCTGAGCACAGGCATATGGTAAAGCAGAATACATTCCTGCAGCTCGTTCTCTGTAAAAGACAGTGCGTTCAATGTCAACAACTGGCTGCACTGCTGATGCGTTTTGGACTCCAAGGAATAGGGTTGCCGCGTACATGGAACCCATCGCGTTAGATAGCTGTTGTTGGGTTTTCCTGAAATTTGTATAATTGAAATGGATGCATTGTTAGGAGAGAAAAGAAGAAGACAAGAACCTTATGATAAGGAAAACCACCTTTATCATTTGTTATTATGTACTGTTAATCAACTAAATATAGAAATACAATGATGTAATTACAAAGGAAGAATATCAATGATAATTACCAAAGTAAACCTAATCAAATCATATCTCCTAGGTATGGTAGAAATAATTGCAATAAACACCAACTAATATCTCCTAACATGTATGAACGTAACAGAACAATGACCCATTTATGTTTTAATTAATTTCGGACACTTACCGTTTACGGCCAAGATCCCAGAACATAGTACCGAACATGATGGCAATGAAGGTGGTGAAAGCGAAACGGACAGCAGTGTATGGAGGGTTCCGCCAGTAGGACAATCGTTGTTTCCATAGGCAAGCAATACATTGGACATAGAAAGGCTGCGAATATTGGGTCGGGAAGTAGAGGTCTTTGGTACCCGGACGTGGTACGCTCAGTTCAGCAATAAGAGCCTTATTTCTCCTGTAAAGATGATGTTATATAATAAACATATACGATCAAAGAGCATGAATATGGTAATATGTAAAGTATTAGAGTAGTTATATACTTATCATCTCTAGAAGATATTCAAGTGTAATATTATTATCTACCAATTGAATCCTTATGTAACCCTATTAGTCAGATACCAATTGAGTCCTTAGATTGTGTCTATTGATTATGTCTAACAAGGTTGCATATGAGCTCTATATGTATCGAATAATATTACACTTGCGTACATTTTAGATTTGATGATTATATACCTATTCTAATAATATAAAGCATTGTCACTTACCTAAATAGTTGCGATTTTTTGTAGATTTCAGCGAAATCGACTCCTAAAGCTATTTCTTGAGCAGAAGTACTGACTTCCAACATCCATGTGGCGGGGTTATATCCGTCTTTAATCCGACTTACTCCGTCGATATCCTGGTTCGTATAAACAGTGTAGTTTTCGTTTTTAGCGTTATTCATCATAAATCTTATCACAGTATGTAAGGTTGTTGGTCAGATTAGATATCTCACCTCAAAGTACTTTATCAACTCACAGGAATTCCGACCAACAGGTCCTACATATATCTCTTCTCCACCTCTTTTCATCAAGAATAGCTGCAACATATTGTTAGATGATGAGATTTTTAAGATTGGATGTTAACAATGATAGTTATAATGAGCTTAAGAATAAGGTACCTCATCGAAAGCCTCAAATATATCGATGCTAGGTTGATGAATGGTGCACACAACCGTTCTTCCTGTGTCAACTGTGTTCCTGACGGTTCTCATCACAATTGCAGCAGCTCTAGCGTCTAATCCTGATGTTGGCTCGTCCATAAATATTATAGATGGGTTAGCCACGAGCTCAACTGCTATGGTTAACCTTTTTCGTTGTTCGGTTGAAAGGCCATTTACACCAGGCAACCCAACTAGCGCATTTATTAACGGGTTCAACTCCACAAGATCCATCACCTCATCAACAAACATCTGAAAATTAACAAGTCATATTGTTTTCAACTTTTTATTCAATAAAATGTAAGTTTGGTATATATGTGACCGACTGGATTTACTAACCTTTCTGGTGTTTTCATCGACGTCTGATGGCAACCTTAGCCAAGCAGAGTAAATCAAGGATTCATAGACAGTGACATGAGGCGAATGGATGTCATTTTGTTCACAATATCCAGAAATCCTAGCAAAAGTTTCTTGTTTTTTTGTATACCCTGAAATCCTGATGTCCCCCTCTATATACCCACCGGTTTTTCTACCAGCTAATACATCCATTAAAGTAGTTTTTCCAGCTCCGCTAACCCCCATTAAAGCGGTTAATACACCGGGGCGAAAAGCTCCACTGACACCCTTAAGTAGCAACAACTTATCTTCAGATGTTCCTTGTAGATCTCTCATTTCCTACAAAAGGAAAAAAAAAATACATCATAAGGCTAGCTGCATTTGGATTTTTGGATTACCAACGTGAAGAGTTATTCATATTCTGAATCCAAAAAAAAAATGATGAAAATGTAAGTTTTAATCATCTCTTTTGAAGTTCAAAATAAAAAGTGAACAAATTTCTTATATGTGTGTGTGTGTGTGTATATATATATAGGGTGGGGTTCTAAAGTGAACACTAGTATTTGTGAACTGAGTGAACAAATCATGGTTTATTGATTTTCATCATCAAATCATGGCCATTGATTTACACTTGTGTATTGATAGTCAAGGGCCAGGATTAGTTCACACGGTTTCATTATCAAAGGGGTTGTTCGCAAATGAACCTAACCATATATATAGGGGAGGGTTATCTTGAGAACGCTAAATATTGCGAGAACCGTGAGAACAAATGAAAAAACTAATCAAAACTACTTTTTTAATACAAACCTCATTGTAATTAAAATACAACATCAAATAATTCCTTTCTCCTCTTAAAATCACTCTTATTAGATTTTTTACACATGTGTAAATTTTCTTTATTTACGAATTCATGTAAATTTAAACGTGTAAATTAAATTTCTAACATTGTATTAGAATAATAATGATAAGTGTAAAAAAGTTGGATTTGAATTGTTTTTAAAAGTTACCTGAGGCATATCTACCGAGTACTTGACATCATTAAAGGTGATTGAATGTGGTTCGAATGGAAGAATCATTCCTTTCTTCTTGCTTTGATTGCTACCATCACTTGTCTGTGATAATTCTACAGGGCTCTTGTCATCATCATTTTGTGATGATACAGATCCTGATCGCCCAAAAGCTATAATAATCGCACAAATGTTGGAATCATCAAAACACTGTTTATAACACTATTCTGTTATGCTACCAAAATGAAGAGAGATAGATACTTACGGTTAAGAAGATCGAGAGACAGTCCGAAAAATAAATTTAAAAGAAATATGAATCCAACTGAGGCCAGGATTGCAATCCAGTACCAGTAAGATTCTGCATACAACCCTCGAGCAGTGATGATAGTTTTCCCTAGTGTCGTCCCATTTATTGGCTATAAAACAGAATATTTAAAAAAAAAATCAAATTTGATGATCAATACCGAAATCACGGGTAGGCACAACGTGACTTACCTTGTTCCATTTGTCCCCGAGGAATTCATTAACGGCTATCCCATTCATGGCATACATCATTGGAGATACCCAGTATCCCCATATCCACCACTTCTTTACATCATCTGAAATCAGATATTGTATTAGAGTTATAACTGTTTTCATTTTGGTAATTTAGTTATAACTTATGATTACCTCGTGACAGGACAAAGCCACCCAATGCAATGATTATCAGAAGCGCAAATGAACCAAAAGTGTTTGCAACGATCATGTTTCGACCCATGGCCCCAATAGCTCGAAACAATGCAGAAGACACCTGGTTAATAACTAAGAGTAAAAAGTAGTGTCGGAAGAATCTGCAAAACATCAAAGATTCCAGGTAAGGCTAACATATATAGAATTAATTGTAAGCAAGAACAGGAAATTTGTAATCTTTAGTCTTGAAAAACAAATAAACCTCACAATATCTGGATCAAATCCTATTACGTAGTAAGTGAGAATCGTCCATAGGCCAGCTTCAATAAACGAAACAGGAATTTTGACGACCCAAGATGGAAGAGCATATGCCCATGAGGGATAAAACCGGAAGTCTCTTTGCTTGTAGAATACAGGAAGCTTTGCAATGGTCATTGGAATCTCAGACATCCCGTTAAACATGATCATAATCACACCAAAGAAAAGTGCACCCGTGTATATTCCTCCATCTTCTATATTATTTCTATGCATCTCTGTTCGGAGATACACAGTCATAGCTACTAACGCCATGATAAACAGCTGAAACCGACCAAACCAAGTACAATCCTGATTAGTGCTGAAAGATTGGGTAATCGACTAAAAAGAGATGTCCGAACTCGTCATTGTTAGTGTGGGTAAAATGGGTAGAGTGGAATTAGACTTGTATGCACATTTATTTTTTTTAGTTTTTCCATAGTTAACTAATATGTTGATTATGATTAAAAAGAAAAATTATCTTTGTAAGAGCCGAAGTAAACCGTGCCTAGATATTGTCTGCTCTGCCCCCGATGGGTTGCCCATCTAGGAACTAACAGTTTTGTTTTTACTTGACGAGTTGCTCGCCCAGGCAAAACGCGTCTTGGCAGAGAAGGTTTCCACCCCCATATAAGGAAGGCTTCGTTTTCCTCCTCAAAAGATATGGGACTTACAATCTTAATGTTGATACGAGTCTTTGACTAATAACAATTTAGCAGGGTTATATTAATTAAACAGAAACTTTGAGCTACCTTCTATGTGTAATAATTGCCACATCGAAAATTTAAGAACATGACACTTACTTGACACAATTTGAAGATGTAAACAAATGAATTCCTCTTCATGAGCAAGATCTCTCTATCAATGCAAGCTTTCAAGAGCTCTTTTTTATTTAAACCATACTTATCGGTCGTAAGAGCAGCTGGGTGGCTTCTGCTTTTGTCGTATGGGACGCTTAGTGTAGGACCGGGTTTCGTGACCGAAACCGTGATTCTCATGAGATCGGTTCAAAGACGGGAGAGATTAGTGATAAACAAACAACTTCTTTGTATTAATCCGGTAGTAAAACATTACAAATCGGCCCGATTACATGATAACCGAACCATACCAAAGAAGTATACATCCGGGGAGAGACCAAGTGGTGATCTCTCCCGGTGAGGTCTCAACCTCCTAAAATCTCCTCCAACTCTCCAAGTGTTGCAAATGGCAAGGGTTTTCTATTTATAGTCACACCCCTTGTCTTGCAAACACACACGGTCAACCGAATAACCCTCTCGTTTGACCACTTCAAACGAGCGGGTCTATACACGTTCGATAGACCGTTTCACTAACTATTACAAATTCAGCGTAAAATAAAACTAATCTATTCGACAAGCATCGGACACAAAATCTGCATCAACAAATTCCCCCTTGTCCGTTGCTGTCGAATGCTGAAAATGCAACTGCAATCGATCTTCAGTCAAGTATTCATCTTCTCTGTGTTAACAAATTCCCCCTTGACCGATGATCCAGGTAAGTAGTATCTTGACGCTCCTTGTAAAATATTTCCCCCTTAAAGTACGCGTATCCGTGTTGGGTGTTGTGCAATTTCCTCAATTGACCGATCTTCCGCTGATCTTCCAATACTCCAACCGGCATTTGATAAGGGTTCCAATCTTTAAGAACTGCATCAAGTCTTGATCTTGTCATAAGAACTCTATTTCATACAAGCATACTACATTGATAGAGATTTCTGGTGAACTGTCTTCTGTAAACCGTCTTTGTGGAATCGACCAAGTAATGCACTTTAATCTTCAGCATCAACACTCAGGAAAGTCAGCTAGACCAAGTGTATCCCTTGCAAGCTCAACCAGCATGCTTAGTTGAACTACATCCAGATCTCATTGTCTCGCCTTTGTGAAGTTGACCACGTAATGCACTACGGATCTTCAGCATCAGTACTCAGGAAGTCAGCTAGACCAAGTACATCGTTTGCAAACTCAACGAATTGAGTTACCCCCAGATCCCTGTAAAATCCCAAAGAAACATCAAACCCAAAACCGAATCCTGCAGGTCTTCAGTCTTGAACTATCAGCTTTCATAAAGATTCCCCAGGTCTTCAGTGAACAGCGCTTTTGTAACTACTGTAGACTTTAGAAACCTGTATTTTTCCGTGCAAAACCCTTCACGCTGGCTGGAGAATTAATTAAAATCCTCAAATATGTGTCTGTGCAAAACATTCCACGCCGAACCGTTTGTATCACCAGAAAATCACAAACTCTACCACCTGTGATTGCGTTTAGAAATTTACCGAAGAAATTCAACATTTGAAAATTTTTTATCCCCCCATTTCTTTGGTAAAATCTCTAAACCTTAACAGATTCTCTCCACTTCAAAGAAACTGTCGTCAAATGTTCACCAATTCCCTCCACTGAGCGGAACTGTCGTCAATCTTCATTGAATGTTCTCGGTTCCGAAAAATCACGAAAACGACTTTCTTCTTTGCATATTCTAGTTGAATAAGAACGTCCCCTAGTACCCCGTAGGATCCGACTTGTATCCCTCCAAAGACTTTGTGAACTCGTTAGGACCGGTATTGACATTCTAGGTTCATTCATTCGTTACCAAATGCGAGAATATGACAATAAACAAAAAGATTTCTTCGTTGCATATTCTAGTTGATAAAGAAATTTCGCCTAGTACCCCGTAGGATCCGACTTGTATCCCTCCAAAGACTTTGTGAACTCGTTAGGACCGGTATTGACATTCTAGGTTCATACGTTCGTTTTCAAATGCGAGAATATGACAATAAACAAAATGCTTTCGAACATTTACGAATAACCGATAACAATCATAAATATTGACGTGCGGAAGTGAACATACCGTTCCGTTTTTGGTTTTTGGCCCATAATAGTCGCGTCACCATTTTTGACATTTGCATCGGTAACCGTGACTACCCCACATATTTCAAAAATCAAGTTTTCATCATCTCTTGTTTTCATCATGCCGCATCATCCCGCGCGCTCCCAAACCCGTTCAATTTCGACGTTGAAATTTAGAAGCACCGTTTAACTCAACTTCGCGAACACCCGACCAACTAGTTGTTTACAAATTTAAGAACTAAATTTGCAACAAAACTCAAGGCCCACACTTAACCTTATAGAAAATTTTGTTGATCCAAAAAAAAAAATTTTTAAGAAGCCCAACATTAATTTTGATGTCTTTCAATATTAGAGGCCCAAGACAAAAGAGTTATCATTAAGCAATCAAAGCCCAACTCCACTACCCATAAGGATTTCGGTCCATTTCATTTTATTAATTCAAAACCTAGCTTTGACTTTTATCTCCATCCACTTTGTATCTCTCTCTCTTCGATACCTATCATCAAAAGCAGACAAACTCAACTTTACCAAACATCCAAAAAAAAATTTCCCTTATCCTCTCTGCGATACACATACACATCCATACACCAGCAGAATTTTTTTTTTTTCTTTAATCTCAGATGCCGATTGACACTCATATATCCTAATCCGACTGATCTGTCTCCCTCTTTCTCTGTCTGCGATACCCAGCAACAAGAATGGTTATCTTCTTCTACAATACATCTGTTATCTCAGTCTCAAAAGAATCCAGCCGACAAACATGACATCTTCTTCTCCTTCGATACATAAACAACAGCAGCCTTCATCTTTTTCCTGTGATACCAACATCAGAGAATATGCTGGACGATTGATGCTCGAAAGATGAATTGGTCGAAAGATATCCTTCGAGGATAATCTTTCGAGGTTGTTGAAAATGGTGACGCGAAAGATGAATTGGTCGAAAGATATCCTTCGAGGATCATCTTTCGAAGTTGTTGAGGGTTCCCACAAATATCTGGTATCTTTCGATCCAGATCTGGATCCTTCGACCCAAAGTCTCATCTTTCGAGCACCTTTTTCATCTTTCGGGGTATGAAGCCGCCAAGAACATCTCAAGAACACAGCGACTGTTCTTATGCAGATCTGACGAAAACGTTGTATATATGATTTTTGATGATGATAACTTGAATATTTAGGTGAAAAACATAAAACCCAACACTCGTTTCAGCACAGATCTGAATATTCGGGTCCAGATCTGACTTTTTCTCATTTTCACCCAACTTTTCTTCTTGAACAAAAATCACGAAAATCACAGATCTAGAGCACATGCCACTTAGCAAACTGTTAGATTTACTAAATCAGGCACCATGGCTCTGATACCAATTGTAGGACCGGGTTTCGTGACCGAAACCGTGATTCTCATGAGATCGGTTCAAAGACGGGAGAGATTAGTGATAAACAAACAACTTCTTTGTATTAATCCGGTAGTAAAACATTACAAATCGGCCCGATTACATGATAACCGAACCATACCAAAGAAGTATACATCCGGGGAGAGACCAAGTGGTGATCTCTCCCGGTGAGGTCTCAACCTCCTAAAATCTCCTCCAACTCTCCAAGTGTTGCAAATGGCAAGGGTTTTCTATTTATAGTCACACCCCTTGTCTTGCAAACACACACGGTCAACCGAATAACCCTCTCGTTTGACCACTTCAAACGAGCGGGTCTATACACGTTCGATAGACCGTTTCACTAACTATTACAAATTCAGCGTAAAATAAAACTAATCTATTCGACAAGCATCGGACACAAAATCTGCATCAACAAATTCCCCCTTGTCCGTTGCTGTCGAATGCTGAAAATGCAACTGCAATCGATCTTCAGTCAAGTATTCATCTTCTCTGTGTTAACAAATTCCCCCTTGACCGATGATCCAGGTAAGTAGTATCTTGACGCTCCTTGTAAAATATTTCCCCCTTAAAGTACGCGTATCCGTGTTGGGTGTTGTGCAATTTCCTCAATTGACCGATCTTCCGCTGATCTTCCAATACTCCAACCGGCATTTGATAAGGGTTCCAATCTTTAAGAACTGCATCAAGTCTTGATCTTGTCATAAGAACTCTATTTCATACAAGCATACTACATTGATAGAGATTTCTGGTGAACTGTCTTCTGTAAACCGTCTTTGTGGAATCGACCAAGTAATGCACTTTAATCTTCAGCATCAACACTCAGGAAAGTCAGCTAGACCAAGTGTATCCCTTGCAAGCTCAACCAGCATGCTTAGTTGAACTACATCCAGATCTCATTGTCTCGCCTTTGTGAAGTTGACCACGTAATGCACTACGGATCTTCAGCATCAGTACTCAGGAAGTCAGCTAGACCAAGTACATCGTTTGCAAACTCAACGAATTGAGTTACCCCCAGATCCCTGTAAAATCCCAAAGAAACATCAAACCCAAAACCGAATCCTGCAGGTCTTCAGTCTTGAACTATCAGCTTTCATAAAGATTCCCCAGGTCTTCAGTGAACAGCGCTTTTGTAACTACTGTAGACTTTAGAAACCTGTATTTTTCCGTGCAAAACCCTTCACGCTGGCTGGAGAATTAATTAAAATCCTCAAATATGTGTCTGTGCAAAACATTCCACGCCGAACCGTTTGTATCACCAGAAAATCACAAACTCTACCACCTGTGATTGCGTTTAGAAATTTACCGAAGAAATTCAACATTTGAAAATTTTTTATCCCCCCATTTCTTTGGTAAAATCTCTAAACCTTAACAGATTCTCTCCACTTCAAAGAAACTGTCGTCAAATGTTCACCAATTCCCTCCACTGAGCGGAACTGTCGTCAATCTTCATTGAATGTTCTCGGTTCCGAAAAATCACGAAAACGACTTTCTTCTTTGCATATTCTAGTTGAATAAGAACGTCCCCTAGTACCCCGTAGGATCCGACTTGTATCCCTCCAAAGACTTTGTGAACTCGTTAGGACCGGTATTGACATTCTAGGTTCATTCATTCGTTACCAAATGCGAGAATATGACAATAAACAAAAAGATTTCTTCGTTGCATATTCTAGTTGATAAAGAAATTTCGCCTAGTACCCCGTAGGATCCGACTTGTATCCCTCCAAAGACTTTGTGAACTCGTTAGGACCGGTATTGACATTCTAGGTTCATACGTTCGTTTTCAAATGCGAGAATATGACAATAAACAAAATGCTTTCGAACATTTACGAATAACCGATAACAATCATAAATATTGACGTGCGGAAGTGAACATACCGTTCCGTTTTTGGTTTTTGGCCCATAATAGTCGCGTCACCATTTTTGACATTTGCATCGGTAACCGTGACTACCCCACATATTTCAAAAATCAAGTTTTCATCATCTCTTGTTTTCATCATGCCGCATCATCCCGCGCGCTCCCAAACCCGTTCAATTTCGACGTTGAAATTTAGAAGCACCGTTTAACTCAACTTCGCGAACACCCGACCAACTAGTTGTTTACAAATTTAAGAACTAAATTTGCAACAAAACTCAAGGCCCACACTTAACCTTATAGAAAATTTTGTTGATCCAAAAAAAAATTTTTTTAAGAAGCCCAACATTAATTTTGATGTCTTTCAATATTAGAGGCCCAAGACAAAAGAGTTATCATTAAGCAATCAAAGCCCAACTCCACTACCCATAAGGATTTCGGTCCATTTCATTTTATTAATTCAAAACCTAGCTTTGACTTTTATCTCCATCCACTTTGTATCTCTCTCTCTTCGATACCTATCATCAAAAGCAGACAAACTCAACTTTACCAAACATCCAAAAAAAAATTTCCCTTATCCTCTCTGCGATACACATACACATCCATACACCAGCAGAATTTTTTTTTTTCTTTAATCTCAGATGCCGATTGACACTCATATATCCTAATCCGACTGATCTGTCTCCCTCTTTCTCTGTCTGCGATACCCAGCAACAAGAATGGTTATCTTCTTCTACAATACATCTGTTATCTCAGTCTCAAAAGAATCCAGCCGACAAACATGACATCTTCTTCTCCTTCGATACATAAACAACAGCAGCCTTCATCTTTTTCCTGTGATACCAACATCAGAGAATATGCTGGACGATTGATGCTCGAAAGATGAATTGGTCGAAAGATATCCTTCGAGGATAATCTTTCGAGGTTGTTGAAAATGGTGACGCGAAAGATGAATTGGTCGAAAGATATCCTTCGAGGATCATCTTTCGAAGTTGTTGAGGGTTCCCACAAATATCTGGTATCTTTCGATCCAGATCTGGATCCTTCGACCCAAAGTCTCATCTTTCGAGCACCTTTTTCATCTTTCGGGGTATGAAGCCGCCAAGAACATCTCAAGAACACAGCGACTGTTCTTATGCAGATCTGACGAAAACGTTGTATATATGATTTTTGATGATGATAACTTGAATATTTAGGTGAAAAACATAAAACCCAACACTCGTTTCAGCACAGATCTGAATATTCGGGTCCAGATCTGACTTTTTCTCATTTTCACCCAACTTTTCTTCTTGAACAAAAATCACGAAAATCACAGATCTAGAGCACATGCCACTTAGCAAACTGTTAGATTTACTAAATCAGGCACCATGGCTCTGATACCAATTGTAGGACCGGGTTTCGTGACCGAAACCGTGATTCTCATGAGATCGGTTCAAAGACGGGAGAGATTAGTGATAAACAAACAACTTCTTTGTATTAATCCGGTAGTAAAACATTACAAATCGGCCCGATTACATGATAACCGAACCATACCAAAGAAGTATACATCCGGGGAGAGACCAAGTGGTGATCTCTCCCGGTGAGGTCTCAACCTCCTAAAATCTCCTCCAACTCTCCAAGTGTTGCAAATGGCAAGGGTTTTCTATTTATAGTCACACCCCTTGTCTTGCAAACACACACGGTCAACCGAATAACCCTCTCGTTTGACCACTTCAAACGAGCGGGTCTATACACGTTCGATAGACCGTTTCACTAACTATTACAAATTCAGCGTAAAATAAAACTAATCTATTCGACAAGCATCGGACACAAAATCTGCATCAACACTTAGTTCATCCCCGAGTTTCTTTCCAACATGGAAAGACTGGAATGATTCTGAGAATTCCTTGGCTGTAACAAATCTGTAATGTTCATTTCTTCTCATCCAGTATTGTTCTTGATCTTTTTAAGATGTCACCTGTAACACATTTACAATAGTTTGAAAAAAAAAATTGTAATTTATCAAGGTAATGCGCATTTAATCATATGGATAACAATTGAACATACTTCTTGCAAGAAATCAGCAACGCCTTTTCTCTCAGGACATTTGAACCCCATAAACTCAAAAAACTCAAGCACATTGTCTCGTGGTCCTTGGTACACGATTTTCCCATCAGTTAAAAGAATAATGTCATCAAACAAATCATAGGTCTCGGGTGCTGGTTGGAGGAGAGAAATGACAGCAGTTCCTTCAAGGATATGAAGAAACTGTCGAATTGATTTCACAATTTGGAAAGTTGTGGAACTGTCCAAACCAGTAGAAATCTCGTCCATAAGAAGAACCTTCGACGGTCCAACTATCATTTCACCTGTAAATATAGTTTTCTAAAATTAGCCTAAAATCTAAATGTTACAAGTGGAAAAATATTTCAGAACAGATGTTTTTACGGGTTTACCTCTTGTGACACGCTTCTTTTGCCCACCAGAAATCCCCCTAATCATTTGATCACCAACCATGGTATCAGCACAAATGTCCAACCCCAACAACTGCACAAGAAACATTTTACATAATTTTATAAGTTTCTATAAAACAACTGATGTTTATGCAACCTAAATATACATACCTTGAGAGTGTAATCTGTCACCACACTCGCTTCTTGTCCTTCTGATGCTGCAGCCTTAATAATAATAAATAACAACTTTAAATTTCAGATTAAAGAAATTTGAGATAAACCAACATGCCATTAGCCTAAGACATCAAATTTATGTACCTTCATGAAGACATCGATATCCGGATCAGGTTTAATGTTTGCATCTTTCTCTCTTCTTGACAACTCCGTCAACATCTCTGCAATTAACAATTATTAAGGGTTGTACTAAACGTAACACACCCCTTCATTTTTTTTATTGTACCCTCTTCAAGTTGTTAATTAAATCAAATCATTAACACTCTCCCATTTTCAAACGAAAAGACAAAAACAATCCCCTTGATTTTGAAATCATAATCTCCTTCACATCCTATAGTATAAGGGTTCGCTATGTAATTAGTATAAAGATAGTTTATGTTAGAATTAGATAAGTTACGAGAGTGCGGGGACTAAAGATGACAAGTTGAAAGTTAATAACCTACAACTCAAAGGATGCGACATCTTTCTGGTCGCACCCCTTCTCTGATCGACGACAGGAAACAAGAAACACAGGGACGCAACCTTTCATCTTCGATTGAGAGCCACAAGATCAAAAGACATGCCTGTTCGTGAAGAAACACGTCTATTGGATTCGCACCTCTTCGATTAGTATAAATAGGGTTAGATATTTCTATTGTAAACACTTGTATATATATTCACGATTTGTATTCATTCAGAAATCAAGGTTAGTTTATGTTTACACGTTCATTGTGATATTCATTGTTCATTAGGAAGATTCTGGGCAACAGTGGTATCAGAGCCTAGGGCTCAAATTCGTTTCGGGAAGACGATCATCAAGCGGGTGGTTGAATTCCCTAACAATTCTGATCACGCAGGAGGCGTTGATTGGGTTGTTCTTTGTTAAGTTTTAACATCAATCGCATCGAGCGGGTACGATTGTTGTTCGTTCGTTAATCGGTCATCAGGTGGGTGTTCGATTTTTTATCCGATCATCACTGAGGGTGTTTGGATTCTGAGTTTTTGTTAATTCAAATCACGGCAAGAGGCTACGGTTCGAGTTAAGAAGACGGAAGTAAATCTGAGAAATTTGTATTCCGGTTTGAAGAAACAATCGCAAATCTGAGAAGTTTTGGTTGTTTGAAATTTGCAAAAGACACAAAATCTGAGAAGTTTTGTGATATCAAAGCATCAAGAGGGTGTTCGGTTGAGAAGTTTAGTCGCAAATCAAGCGGGTTTGGGGCTGATTTTTGGTTCGTGTTTAGAGAGTCGCGAATCAAGCAAGAAGAAAAAAAACGCAGCCAAGAGGGTTGTTAAGAAAAGTCAGAAAACCGTGCGAAGAATCATGATAAGAGAAGTCGATCGGTTCGCAAATTCCAGGTTCTACGTTCTATTTTTCTGGAATTTATATAAGTTTTAGAAATTGGTTTGATTCCGTTAGAAAGTTAGTGTGAATTTTTGGAATCATAGACTTCGGTTTTAGGAGAAAACCAAAGTTTAGAAAGTGAAAATTGTTGGAAAAGAAATTATGGCGGATTCAGGAAGAGCCTCTCCGTCAAACGCGGTAGTGATTAAAGATGGTAGTTCGTTCTCCCAGTTTCAGTGTCCTATCTTAAAGTCTACAAACTATACGGTATGGGCAATCCGTATAAAAACCATACTTAGGGCAAACGGATTATGGGAAATGATAGAACCAAAAGAAAATACGCAAGCGGATGAAAAGAAGGATATGATGGCAACCGCTTACTTATATCAAGCACTACCGGAAGATATGATAATACAAGTTGCAAGTTGCAAGAGTGCAAAAGAAATTTGGGATGCATTAAAGACTAGGCACGTCGGTGCAGATCGAGTGCAAAAGGCACGTCTTCAAACGCTCAAAACAGAGTTTGAGATGTTAAAAATGAAGGAGGAAGACACTATCGATTCGTTCACTGCAAGACTAAATAGTATTGTCACGAGGGCAAGTGGTCTTGGATCAACTTTTGATCAACCAACTTTAGTACGGAAACTTCTGAGTTCTGTACCGGGAAGGTTCGTTCAAATTGTTGCAACCATTGAACAATTCGCTGATTTAGAAACAACGACGCTAGACGAGACAATTGGAAGATTGAAGGCCTACGAAGAAAGAACCGGTTTGGTGGATGAAACCCGGTATACAATCAAGAGAAACTTATGTTTACTCGACGCGACAAGAACTATGGTCGTGGAAGGCGTTTTGGGAACAATGGACAAGGAAGGTTCAATTCATCACAAGGCAAGTGGCGTGATGGAAAGTCCAGACAAGAAGAAGATGAGGAAGATCCTTCACATGATAACTATGGACAACAAAGAAGGGAAGAGAATTCCTCACAGAATGCTTACAAGAATAGAAGCAACCAAAGGAAGTTTGGGAAGGATTTAAGCAAGATTAAATGCTATAATTGCCAAAAGTTTGGTCATTATGCCTCAGATTGTCCTGAATCAAATCAAAGAGGAGAAGAATCAAATCTGGTGCAGGAAGACGAGGAACCAACTCTCCTAATGGCAATCAAAGAAGACTGCAAGGATCTTCAACAACAAGCTCGAGATAAAAACGGAGAAGCACATGATGGCAAGCAAGACATGGAGAAAGATCAAGGTGCAACCCAAGGATGTTCGAGATTAGGGGGGTGAATGAAATCATAATATCCTTCACATCCTATAGTATAAGGGTTCGCTATGTAATTAGTATAAAGATAGTTTATGTTAGAATTAGATAAGTTACGAGAGTGCGGGGACTAAAGATGACAAGTTGAAAGTTAATAACCTACAACTCAAAGGATGCGACATCTCTCTGGTCGCACCCCTTCTCTGATCGACGACAGGAAACAAGAAACACAGGGACGCAACCTTTCATCTTCGATTGAGAGTCACAAGATCAAAAGACATGCCTGTTCGTGAAGAAACACGTCTATTGGATTCACACCTCTTCGATTAGTATAAATAGGTTTAGATATTTCTATTGTAAACACTTGTATATATATTCACGATTTGTATTCATTCAGAAATCAAGGTTAGTTTATGTTTACACGTTCATTGTGATATTCATTGTTCATTAGGAAGATTCTGGGCAACAGATTTGAATATCATAATATCAACAAAGAATTATTTGGAATTTGGGACTGAATGTATAAAGTCTAACCATAGCGTGTTCCGACCCCTTGGCATCGTGCTGAGAAAGCCAAGGTTTCTCTAATAGTCATTTCTCCGATATGAACATCGTTTTGACTGATATAAGCAGAAGTTCTTTCCGGTACAAACTCATGTAATTCATGGCCGTTGTATGTCACCTTCCCAGAAGTCTAAAAATACAAAAAACAAAAGCAGATAAGTGGTTTTATTCTGCCCACTAATGCATATATAGAATACTTTATAGTCATATAATGTTCACAAACAGATGGATGGAAAGATTAAATGTTTTAGTCTAGAAAGAAAGTTACAAGGATCAAGAATTTACCTTAAGTTCCTTATCGAGCTTGCCAGCCAAGGCTAACAAAAATGTGGTCTTCCCAGAACTTGGAGGGCCCAAAAGTAATGTCATTCTAGAAACATGTGTTATGTTAGATCTAGTGAAGCAAATCACAGTTAAGTTGATAGATAATGTTGATACATGTATGTGGACGCGACTCGACTCGACGCGACTTGGTCCGGTTCGACCCGGTTAGGTTCGGCTCAAGCCCGACGTCACGACATTCCTCCGTCGTGAGCCCCAGAGTTCGACACGCGAAGCACGGAGAGCCGAGAATGTTTCCCGCTTGACACATCATCATGACATCATCATGATGATGTCATGATGATGTCATCTTTGACTAAACTTCACAAATATGAAAACAAGTTAATCGGAACCGTGTGCATGCATGTTATTTAAGCTTGGGCCAATCAGAACTCAGCATGGGCTTCAACAACTATGGGCCAAAGCCCATTGGCGACGAAACAAATGTACAGTTGACGAAACAAGCATGTTTCGTCAACATCATCTCAGTTTCGCCAATGATGTTGTGATTCGCCAAGGTCTGATTCGCCAAGTTTGTTTCGTCAATGCTGGTGCTATATATAGACTGAAGACAGAACAGAACCAAAAGACACAAGAACAGAGCACACACGAGAGAGAACGAGAGAGTTTGCAAAATACATTTGTAAACATTGCTTTGTAACTGAACCTTTTCATAGTATTAATACAGAGGTGTTAATCGTTGAATCTCGTGTCCATATTATTATTGCGTGTTCTATCTCGGTTTGCTTTCCCGGTTGGATTCCTCACAACCGGGTTGGTTTGTACACAAGGATTAGGCGACTAGATCCTCCCCTAGCCGGACCTACAAGTGGTATCAGAGCCTTGGCTCTTCTCCTTGTTAAAACCGAGTTGTTTTCGGGCGTTTTCCGGGTGTTTGAAGTTTTTATTTTTCTTTAAAAAATCTGGTTAAATCTTCAAATATCTTAATATTTTGCTGGAAGTTCACATAAAAACCTTGTTATTTTTCATTTTCACATGTTAAAGAGTGGTTTTTAGTGAAGTTTTATGCAAAATCTTGTGTTCGGAAGTTTTCGGTTCACCGGAAAACTCATATTTTACCGGAAAATTCATTGTGTTCTTACCATATTCATAGTGTTCTTCACATTTCATCTTTTTGATCTTTAAAAATTGTATGTGAAAGGTGTTAGTGTATTGGAAAGTGATAAGGGATTAAAATAATACAAACCTTACTTGTTTGGTGGAAAGCACCATGTGTTGAGCCGAAAGCACTTGTCAGAGAAAGATTATTTGTCAAAGGTGTTTGTGTGTTGGAAATTGCAACTTGGATTAAAATATTACAAGTCATCTTTGGTTGGTGAATTGAACATACCTTTAGCCGAAAGTAGCATACTTGTGTCAGAAAAGTTTGAAAAAGTTTACCAACTTAGTTATCTTTTTGTCAAAACAGAACATCAACGAGACAGTATTTCAGTTTCGTAAACAGGATCATTGGCGAAACAAGTTTCAGTTTCGTCGACCAATTGGGCCTTATTTCTTTTCGTCGACACTCTGAAGATTGGGCCTGTTTCATTGAAGCCCAAAAGTCATTTGAATCAGTTTCGCCAAACTAATACTCAAAATCTATTTCGCCGAACAACTTTAGTGGGCCCGTTTCGTTATTGGAAGCCCAAAAGCCTTTCGTCAAAAACATAACTTAAAATCTGTTTAAAATCTGTTTCGTAAAAATAACAAAGTCAATATTCTGTTTCGTGAAACAGTTTCGTCGAAACACTTGTGATTTCAAACAGAAAGTTTGCAAAAGTATTTTTAACTGTTTGTTTGAGGTGTGATTTTCAGGTATTTATTTTTCTTGATCAAAAATGAATCCAAGATGGGGTAGACTGGTAAATACAGAAATGTATTTTGGTACTCCGACTCCAGATTCATCTTCGCAAGCTAATGCTATATCTACCGGTCAATGGGCATTCGTATCAAATCAAACTCCAAGTGTTCAAAGCATTTTATTAAGTGAGAGTGAAACGGGAAGTTTGAATCGGCCTCCAAAGTTGATGCACTTATATGAATATCCAGGATGGATTGACAGATTTCATACATACGTCCTTGGGCAAAATACAGAATTGTGGTTGCGGTTCATCACTGATTTCGATCAAACAATAGAGGTTGCTGCATCATCTGCTGCTACTTTTGCAGATCTTACAGAAGATCAGAAGAAGGTCTATGACTTGGAAAAGAAGGCATATGCCATTCTTACTCAGGCGTTGAGTAAAGACATTTATCATCAATTTTTCAGTTACAAGACAACGAAGAGGTTGTGGGATGCATTGAAGACAAGAGGCGTGGGAAATGAAGCGACACGTCAATTGAGAAAAGAATTGCTAAAGAAAGAGTTTGATGGTTTTACTTGTATGGAGAATGAATCTTTAGGAGATTTGACAAGTCGATTTAATCATTTGCTGAGTGAATTGTCAAATTTTGAGGTCGTTACACCTTCAGCAGAGATTGTGAAAAGGTTTGCAGATGCGTTGCCACCTCAATGGAATACTTTCTTGGAAATCATGAAGTACAATGGCACTTTAGCTACAACAAGCTACAATGACTTTGTTCAAATCCTGGAAAACAAGAATCAGGAAGAAACTCTCAAGGCAAAAAGAGTTCCAGTGCCACAAAATCCTGAAATGTATTATGGAACTTCTAGCACTTCCACAAAACCTTCTTCACATGCTCCAATTCAAACAGCGTTTGTGTCTCACACTGACATGTTTGGCAATACTATCCAAGTTCCGGTCCCTCCAAAAACAGACATGTTTGGAAATCCGCTTGAACCAGTTCCTCAACCATCACCACAACAGCAAAGCCAACGACCTATCAGAGCAACTGATATGTTCGGAAATCCTTTACCTGTTCGATCTACCGAAACAACTGATATGTTCGGAAATCCATTACCTCCTCAAGCTACCGGACCAACAGACATGTATGGGAATCCACTTCCTCCTCAACAGCAAGCATGTTATGGAAGCACATCATCTGCTAGTCAGCAGTCAAAGCCAAATACAGTACGGCTCGACACCTCAAGTTTTTCTAAAGTTAGTGTGGAAGTAGCAAAGGAACATACGGAGCTGCTAAACACCTTGGTGAGCGCATACTGTGGATTGGTGGAAGGTCAGATTGGCAACATTAATCTGACACAAGAAGACTATCAGCAGATAGATAAAGAGGAGATGGAGATGATGGATATCAAGTGGGCCTTTGCCAGTGCTGTTAGGCGAGCAAAGGATTTCATGGAAAGAACGGGCAGAACCAGCTTGGAAAGCAAGAAAGACACCAAGTATGGGTTCGATAAGCAGGCTGTTAAGTGTTTCAATTGTGGGGAACGTGGTCATTTCAAGCGTGAATGTACGAGGCCATCTCAACATGGAAACCAAAATCCTTTCAGAGGTCAAGGCAACAGGGCAAATCAGAACCAAGGAAGGAACAATGAGCGAACATTGGTGCCTGTCAACAACCAGAATCAAGCAGGACCATCTAATGCCAACCAGGCACTTGTGGTTCAAGTAGATGAAGGATGTGATTGGTCAATCCAGTTGGGAAATGATGCTCCGGATGGAACAGCTTGTTTTGCTGAAATTGTCAAGGATCTTAAACACACCAGTGGTGGAGAATCTTCCACCAATGGTGATGAATCTTCTGAAGATGAAGACAGCTCCGGTTACACTGGAAGTTCAGATGAAGAGTCTTCGAGTTCAGGCAATGATCATGTGAATGAGACATCAAGTGCGTCAGTCGATGCAGATATTGATGAGCTATTGGATGAAGCTGCAGCAGGAATTCAAAGAAGATCTATTTTGGTGGATCAAGCTGCTTATTCTTCGTCTTCTCTCCATTCAACCTTTATGGCTAATGTCGACAGTTCATCAAGTCAGGTATGTGTCGATGAACCCACTTCTGTTAGTTGTGATAACTGTGATAGTTTGCATGTTAAATGTGCTGATTTAGAAGCAAACATGTCTGAGTTGCAAGGCAAACATGATGCTGTACAAGCTAGTTTGTTTGACTTGCAAGACAAACATGTGTCATTGAATGATAAGTGGTGTGAATTGCAAGGCAAACACGAGGCTTTGCAAGAGAAATATGATGTGACATTCATTCATAATCAGAAATTGACTGTTGATCTTTCAAAGTGCACTGAAGCCAACATGTTTTATGAAAACCATGAAAAAGAGTTTAAATCGATGATTGAAAAATTAAAGAAAGATAAAACTGAGTTAACAAAAATGGTTTCCAGAAAACAAACTGACATTAATTTGTATATAACTCGTCTTGAGGTAATGCAAAAGGAAATGGCTTGTGTTAAAACCGAAAGTGAGGCGATCCGACTCAAGTTAGATAGCTATTTAAGCTCTAGCTATGTGTTGGATCACATCATTGATGTGCAGAAAGAGAAAAAGGATGTCACATGCATTGGATATAAGCAATGCCCACCACCTGTTAGACAAAATTATGATGCCATGCCTGACGAGGAGAATAGAACTTTCTTTGAACCATCTGTTCCTCTAGATGTTAAGGAATTTGCAGCTGGACTCGGATACAAGAAAGAGGTATCATCAGATTCAGATGTGTCAGCAGATACATGTGTGTCTTCTTCCGAACCGAATCAGGCTCCTCCAGTTGTGATTGAGGATACTGATTCTTCTGATGATGAATCTGATGATACTGATTCGGAAAAGTCTGATGCGGTAATCAAAGAAGAGGACATACCTCTTGAGAATCATATTCTATGTGATCCTCCCGCAAAACCTGCTAAGACTGTTCCAACCGAGTCCACATCTGCAAAAGAGTCGGAGAGTGTGGATTTGCTGTACACTCTTGTTGGTGATGATAAAGTCTATTCAGACAAAGATTTTCCTATTAAGAATGTTAATCAATCTTTAATCAGTAAAGTCTTTGAAAATTCTACAAGTAAGTTTTTGGGAAAGACAGGATCACGTGTTACTGTAACACAGTGCCCTCCTATCCCAAAGGCCGAAGTTCGAAAACAGTTTGGCAATCAAAAATTACCAACAGTGCAAAAACAGCAAAATCATGCCAAACCAAAAGGTAAAACACCGACTCAAAGTCCAAGGAAGCCGAATCAAAGGAAGAAAAAGAATGTGAACTTTGTGAAATCTAAGGGAACGGACAAAATTGAAAAGTTTGAAAATCAATCTAACTTAGATTTTGTCAAGAAAGCAACTGTGATGAAAAGAAATGAACCAAATAGTTCAAAACCTAGTACCTCGGGATCACAAAGTTCATCATCGGCAAGACGATCACATGATACTTCGGGGTTTGTTGAACGAAGATCATGTTTTGAATGTGGTACAATCGGGCATATCATTCGAAATTGCCCGTATCTTCATAAGTTGAAAGCCAAAGAAGGTGATCCCCGTGAACACAATCACCAAAAGCGATCTGTTTCTGTAAAACAAGATCCCCGACTTGTAAAAGAAAGGGAAAAGAAACAGAAACGCCAACAGGTCAAGAAAATTTAAAAGGCAATTAAAACCGATGTGGTTAACAAAACATCTGTTTCAGTTAAACCAGAAAGTTCAAAGTTTTCAAAAACTTCAAATAATCACGAAGTTAATTTGTCAAACAATCAAACTGGAAAAACTCAACAGATATGGAAACCTAAAATGACCACAAATTCAGGGGGATCATCACAATTTACAAATCATCAAAGAATAGAAGTTATTGTTGTTAGGGTTGTAAACGAACCGAACGAACACGAACAAGGCCTTGTTCGTGTGCGTTCGTTAAGGAAATAAATGTGTTCACGAACGGTTCATGAACACTTACCGAACGAGATTTTATGTTCATGTTCGTTCATTAAGGAAATGAGCGTGTTCGCGAACGGTTCACGAACACAAACGAACACAAATAAATTTGACGAACTCGACGAAGGATAAAGATAGATGGCCCAGAGAGTAGCACTCGAACTTGAATCCCTTATTGTGGAACGGAGGTCGATCGTATTCGTGGATGTAAATAATGAGAAATGAAAGGGAAATGATGCATAAACAAGGTGAAAGTGTGTTTCCTAGTTTAATTGTTAGGGAAATAAAATAAATAAAAGTTTAACAATAAAAAAAGTACAAATAAAATATAAGAAAGTACAAAGATCTTCAATTAAAACAAAAACATACGAACATAAACAAACATAAATCAACGAATGTTCACGAACACGTTCACGAACACCTTACCGAACGTTCACGAACACAATCGAACGAACGAGACCTCTGTTCATGTTCGTTCATTTAACTAATCGAACGAAATTTCTTGTTCATGTTCGTTCGTTTATTAAACGAACGAACATAAACGAACTTCCCGCCGAACGGTTCACGAACTGTTCGCTGAACGTTCGGTTCGTTTACAGCCCTAATTGTTGTTGATGAAAATGGAAGACCCAAGACCACAATGGCTTGGGTCCCCCTCTCCAACTAATCTCTGAATGAGTGTGCAGGATGTTCCAGGAGGAACTATTGATAGTCTTAAGATTGTTGATAGTGGAGCGTCCATGCACAAGATCGGCGACACCAGACTCCGAAACATCATTATACTAGGAGTTGTTGCCTTTGATGGAGAGAGGAGGAAAGAAGACAAAAAGATGTCTGATGAGAAAAAAAAAAAAAAAAAAAAAAAAGAAGAAGAATGATGATGAATGAAGTTGAAAAATTCGACCAGATGAAATATGTTCCAAAATTTGGTTGTTATGGTTTTTGATCGGGTCAACAGGAAAGATTCCAACAAAATGTACGCACAAGCAGCACGTTTGAAGTTCAAAATCAACAAGATGAACGTGCAGTGTATATTTCTTGGCGGTGTGATCGAAGAAAATGTGTTTGTTGAACAAACCAACCGGGTGTGCGGATGCCTTGGCATGGATTGAACAACCGCACACTACTTCTCAAGAGAAAGATAAAGACCTTCGCTGGTGTAATGTGGAAGACCAGCCGGACCCAGAGGTTTTTGATCTTGTTGCTGTCAAGAGATTTCTCAGTAGCTACAAAATCGTCTTTGAAATCCACACCGAGTGGATATCCAGTGTGGGAAAGCACTCAGATTCCTGGCAATGCACGAAGCAGTTGCAGGATACGGTTTTAAATTTCTAATCTCTCCTATACTTGTCGATATTTAAGCTGCTTTGTGAATTATTATCTCGTACAGCACTCTTTGACCAGACACGTTGATCTCAAATATCACCTCACACGTGATTGTTTCAATATGAAACTCGTCAATGTTGTCATGGTCCACACCGATGACCAACGTGCCGACCTTTTTACCAAAGCATTTGACAAATCAAGATTTGACTTTTTATTATTGGTAAACGGCATTAAGGTCAAGCAAGAGTAAAACCAACATCGGAAAATCATTTTTGTAAATACCTTTGTGTTTTAAATTTGTCTTAGTTTATTGATTTTAGGGGGAGTAAATCCAAAAATTTGAAAATCCAAAAACATCGAAAAATTTCAAAAACACAAAAACAATAGAAAAACAAAAATGAGTTTCCTGGCGAGCAAAAGAGAAAATGATAGTACATCAGTGGTCTGTCTAAACCTCTTTAAACCTTAAATGAAAAAGCGATAAGCAGCTCTATATAAGATGTATCGGTAGGCTCACAATCATTTTAAAGTGTGCAGGGTGATATAAACTTAAATCGACTGAAGACCAGGTGGGAACCATTCATTGGCATATGGTCTTAGTACCGAAATTTCGTTTGAGAGATTGCCGAGGTTCTGAGATATTCGGTCTTTATGCTGCTTATCATCTGGGTATCATGGTTGTATCTTTTACCGAAAAATAACGGGGACGCAAGTCTAGATCTTCCATGATACTATACATACGTGTACATACTGCATTCGACCTCAATAAGTGATCAACAATCACATGTCCAAACAAATAAGTGATAATATATCACATTTATCCGGGAGTCAAGTTCGTCTCTCTGCTGTACGAAAGTACTGACCTGTTCACGGACTTGCTCCTGTGCCCTCATGCATCGAAAATCAAGTTCCTCATCAATAAGTGATTATATCACATAGGGCTTGTTTTCAATCAAAATAAGTGAGAATCTCACATCATATACGGTCAAACAGATGATAATCGGTATACTCACCGGTAAGATGAACCCTCGTGCATACCTTGATACGGGAATGTGTCGTGATGTGGATGAACACCGGTCGGTAAGTATAAATCATACCTTAACGTATCCCCTCGCCATGATTACATCTGATAAGTTGAGCTTAAGTGGACAACAATACCGATAATCATTATAGGATGCTTATCTTAATGTTAACTAATTGTACAAAGAGAGTGTTTTGACATGACCGTACACTGATATGATTCTCTTACCCTCGAAACTCACAAAAAGAATGTCTGTAAATATTTATTTAATGCTTTCAGTTTCTGCATCTTTGTATATATTTATTTACTGCTTTCTGTCTTTACATTTGAAATATTCAAAAAGTCCAAAAAGATTTTAGGTGTGTTTTAATATAAACTTTCTAAAAGCCAAAAAGATTTTATTTTTATCTTATTTTCGATTGTACGATGTTGGATCTCGAGTCTTCGTTACCTGAAACCTGATTGAAAACCAAAACGACTAAATCTTCATAAACGGTCGAAATTTGCAAGTTTTGAAAGTTAAAAACTGAAATTGATAAATTTGTTAAACTTTCAAGCTGTCGGACGGTGTTTGATTGCACAATGGTCACGTGTGTGTCATTTGTTATGGTACTATATTCCAGGCAGTTGTTCTCATTACGCGTTTAGATTTCTTGCTTGTGCAGATTCTAAAGGCAAGGAGAACATGGTCGATGACAAGCTTCGGAATGAAGACACGACGTGAAGGCACTCAAGTGATGAAGATGATCGAGTTGCCGCTGACCATCATCAACACCACAAGGATCTCAACTTGTAAAGTTCAAGTCATTCACGAGCATAACTCAAGGGAGAGCTTATGTTAAGGGGGAGTTTGTCAACACACTTCCTACATCAAACGGGGAGTTTGTTGGTACACTTTCTGCTTTGAAGACGTGAAGACTTTGAAGATCCTCCGACATAGAAGATATGAGAAGCGAATCTCGCGAGTAGCGTCCAAGGGGGAGTTTGTTGATACATGTATGTGGACGCGACTCGACTCGACGCGACTTGGTCCGGTTCGACCCGGTTAGGTTCGGCTCAAGCCCGACGTCACGACATTCCTCCGTCGTGAGCCCCAGAGTTCGACACGCGAAGCACGGAGAGCCGAGAATGTTTCCCGCTTGACACATCATCATGACATCATCATGATGATGTCATGATGATGTCATCTTTGACTAAACTTCACAAATATGAAAACAAGTTAATCGGAACCGTGTGCATGCATGTTATTTAAGCTTGGGCCAATCAGAACTCAGCATGGGCTTCAACAACTATGGGCCAAAGCCCATTGGCGACGAAACAAATGTACAGTTGACGAAACAAGCATGTTTCGTCAACATCATCTCAGTTTCGCCAATGATGTTGTGATTCGCCAAGGTCTGATTCGCCAAGTCTGTTTCGTCAATGCTGGTGCTATATATAGACTGAAGACAGAACAGAACCAAAAGACACAAGAACAGAGCACACACGAGAGAGAACGAGAGAGTTTGCAAAATACATTTGTAAACATTGCTTTGTAACTGAACCTTTTCATAGTATTAATACAGAGGTGTTAATCGTTGAATCTCGTGTCCATATTATTATTGCGTGTTCTATCTCGGTTTGCTTTCCCGGTTGGATTCCGCACAACCGGGTTGGTTTGTACACAAGGATTAGGCGACTAGATCCTCCCCTAGCCGGACCTACAGATAATATGTCCTTTCAGCTCACCTGCTTGGCTTAACAATACCACTAATATCATCAAGGATGGTTATATGTTTTTTCGAATTCGGAAGCAGACGGAATAAGCTCAAGAACATCTAATGCAATCAAACATGGAGACATGATTCATCAAATTTGAAGAGGAAGTCATTAGAAAGATTCAGGAAACTTGTATGCATATAATAAATTCGATTCTTTACCTCAAATATATCAATGTGGAAGTTTATAAAACTAGGTAATGCTCTACTTCCCGTTTTCACGTCTGCCTCCACAGTCAAATGCTCAAACTTGACTTCTATTGTTGGCAAATCAATTCCAACCCTGTAAATTTCACATTTACGAGCAAATAAGTTTCGTCGTGTTTGTTGATGATCCTTTGCAAACTATTAACTGATACTTGCTAAATAGTGGGGAACAATGGATTAACATAAGTAACAGGTTCAATATGGAGCAGTGGAAACAGCAGAAAATTAACATAACAACTCAATGCGGCTACACCCTTAGATCCAAATGGAGTTACAAAATTTTGGCAAGGGAAAATCACTAGAATCAACAGGTTGATCTTGAAAATTAACTGTCAGGTGTTAAAAAATACACAAGCTCAGAAAGAGCCAATCAAGATATGTAAAATCGGATTGCGGCTAAGACGGCTAGAGCTTAACCTGCACAAAAACTCATGGTGAAGTACAAAGGGATCCCACATAATAGCCAGTGAGATTGAAACACGTGTAAAGTGTGGCTAAGTTAGCTGCCGACTAGAATTTAACCCCCCCCCCCCCCCGTTTTTAGGCGTCAGTCCACCTGCTATTTAAGTCTATGCTTTTTCATCCACCGGCTGAATTTAGCCCGCGCTTTACACGTGTCTTTTCTTTATTGGTTTTTTGTGAACCCCATTGTTTTTTCAAGATTTTTTCCGGCTAAACTTTAGCCATCTTAGTCGGCGAATCTTGTTTGGCGTCTGATTGGCTCTTTTTGTCTTTTCCTAAAGGATGAATATGCATGTCGATACTTTTGATTTTTTTAAGGTCAACTTATTTATTCTAGTAATTTCCCATTCGGCAAGCGCACCTAACGTCAGTGGCCTAAAATACGGAATTCCATCTAAACGGGTCATGTTCATGGGTTGATGATTTCATCCTGACATGAACTTGTTAATTTATACGAACTCGGACATGATATGAAACCAAATATCCTGTCACTCACCCGAACACAACACGTGTATTCATGGATTGACATGACTAAGGCTGGCAAATCGTGTCTTATCAGGTTTAACAGGTCTCTAACAACGCGAATAACACAAGTATTAAACATGAATACAACTTGTTTAACTAGTTTATATCTAATGTTAATAACACAGTTGTACGTTTTCTGTACCAAGGAGAAAAATGATAAATCGTAGCCCCCTAATTCTATTTATTTGTAAAAAGTAAAAAACCAAATAGTATACTTTTTCAGTAAACAGGTTTAATCGTGTCTTATACAGATATCTATTGCCACACGGCTCGTTTAACAAAAATATTCTTTTAGTTTTTTATAAAAAATCTAACTTTACATATTATTTTTATTTTTTAAGCATTTATGTTAAATTATGCCTAATTTAATTATTTTATGCACGAAAGATTAAACAAATAATGAATTTTGAATAAGGAAACGGTCCAAAGAAATTGAAGATTTGAAAAAAGATAAATCATTCTGTAAAAAGTTTGAAAAACTAATCATATTTTGCAAAATTTTTATTATAATGGTTTATCTTTTTTCAGATCTTCCATTTCTTTTGTTTTCTATACACGTCGTTTTTTAAATTTTAAACATGAACGACTTAAAAAAACGAATTGTTTAAAAAGGTTTAAAAACCAAACGATTTTAAAAAGAACGATATAAAATGAATTGTTTAAAAAAACTTTAAAAGACAAACAAATTTTAAAAAATGATTTAAAAAACAAAGGTTTAAAAAGGAACAATTTGAAAAACGATAGACGGTTTAAAAAGGGTTACCATAGAAGATTTTAAAAACGATATTTGTAAAAAAAAACAATTGTTTAAAGAAAATACATATTTATTTGTAATTTACAAAGTATTTTGTTAAATAATAATCATGAAAATAATAAAATAAACTTGAGTAATTGCGTTAATAATCTATTAAATATTAAAAGAATTTTGCAATTATCAAAAACAGCCCATAAGGTATGTAATGACCTAGTTACACTTACACTTAACCGTAAAAAGTAACAAAATTAGTATCAGAGGTCAAAATCGCTATAAAATGCAAACTTAAGTTTTGATATGTCAAAAGATTTTTTTGGCCTGAAAATGTTAAACTGGCTAAACCACAGGGGTCAAAACAGTAATTCACTCTTAAGTAATTATATAAAACAAGTTTTTAAAAACTAAAAAAACAAATATGAGTTAAACAGTTGAACCACGACTCGATGGGTTAACACGATCCGTTTTAGGGATGGCAAAAATACCCGAGCCCGACGGGTATACCCGAAACCCGACACAAATGGGACGGGTATTCCCGATACCCAACGGGTATTGGGCCGGGTATGGGATTAGTTTTAAAAAATTTCGCAGGTATTGGTCGGGTATGGGATTAGGTGATACCCGACCCGATTACCCGAAACCACATACCCGTTTACCCGTACTATATATCCGATTTTTTTTTTAATTTATACTTTTATTTTTCATTAACTCTTGTCTATTAGTGATTTATTTTAGTATGTTTATAATGTGTAAAAATAAATTTTCTTTTAGTATATGCATTTGATAATAGTATTTATATTTTGTATGTTGTGAAGTATATGCATGTGAGTTTATAAGTATTATAAAGTTATTATTAATTTATGATAAAACTTATATGTATGTAATGTATATTTTTAATTTATAATAGTTGTTGTATAAATAAAATAATATAATAATTACAATAGTAAAAAATGTATTTAGAAATCCCAATGTACATCTTTTAACAAACTAATGGGTAAACCCGATACCCGATACCCGACGGATAATTACCCGACAAATACCCGACGGGTATTGGGTTGGGTATGGGACGCGATTTTATAACCGGGTACGGGTATGGGATTACCAATACCCGACCCGAACCCGACCCATTGCCATCCCTAATCCGTTTAGCTAAACTTCTCCACGGGTTCCACGATCACACCGGTAAATAATTGTAGTATAATTTGGCTTGTAGGTGCAATAAAGAGTTTTCACCAAAAATAAAATTTTCAATCAAACAACAAGAAGTTAGAGGGACAATGAATACCTATCGATACGGTCCCTTAGCTTTAACAAGAACTTCTCATTATCTTCATCAGCAGTGTGTACAAGCCTATCTAGTAATCGTTTTCGGTCCTCGAAATTAAGATTGTCTACATCAACTTCATGTGAAGGTCCAGTTGATCCAAAGAGCAAACCTTTCTTGAGACGATCGAAAGTCGGAAGCTTTTCAAGAGAAGCCCATTTAAGAGCTTCTTCATCATCTTCTTCATGAGTAGATCTTGAAAACACATCCATCCCAGTGTTCCTCCATACAGAAGTACTGCCAGATCTTAAACTCCCCATTCTTCCATTACTTGTTGCTCTTAAGCTCCCTAATCTAATACTTCTACTAGCTTTATAAATGTCACTTCCATCCATGATGAAAAAAAAATCAAGATTTTTGAGGTGTTTTCACGTTAAAAACAGAAAATTGCAATAAAAGTATCAAGAATCAATCCAGATAAAAAGGGTTTTCTATGAAGACTGATCCCATAAAGAGAAAAAGGGGTTTCCCATGAGAGGTGGGTTGATCCACTGATTTATTTGTTCGAGTTACTGGACTTCATGCAGCCTTAGCTACAAGTTAAGTTGGCTCGACTATTTAAAACACCCTCATGGGAATCTTTTGGCGCTGATGGAAGAAAATGATTTTATAATCATGCCATGTGACTGTACGAAACGATCAAAATATGTTGTATCTCCATAAAATTTTTAATTAATACCCATTGTACTTCTTTACACCTTTTCCACATCGTTGGGAGCGTGGGTTGGGAACTCCCGCCCGGAACACCGGCCCGAGGTGGGCTTGGGTTTGGCGTGGCCTTTTGGCGTGGGGAAGTCCGTGACATGGACGGAGAAGATTGACGACGTGGCAATATTTTAGTGGCCCATTCTTTTGACCGTTGCAAATTTAAAAAAAAAATAGTCGTTGGCTATTTGACCGTCGATTAAAAAAATCAAAATTTATATTATATATACGCATACACTACACACACAAACAACCCACAACCCAAAAAATAAACATCCTCTCCATATTTTCACGATGCAATCTTCAAGTTCGTCAGATTCATACGACCAATTTGTTTTGTCATCCTTGTCCAACAACGGCACGGAAGTCATATTTTCAACCATTCACAAAGTGGTACAAGCTATTGCTGAGAACGAATATGAAGGGGGTTCCCAACACAAGACCAGAAAATATATATCTCGCGAACGACATGCCGCACATGATTTGTTGGTATGTTATTACTTCTCACCCAAACTCACACCCCTCCACTCCCTCCCTTTTTGGGCTTGAGTTGTGGAGCCCACACTGCCTACGTGGCTACCACATGGCGACTCATGCCCCCAACCCAAGCCCCCCCACTCCCTGTAGTCTTAGACCATTCACAACTGAGTCACGCCCATGCCACATGGCATGGGCTTGGCATGAGAGCTGTGTGGCACACCGTTGGATGGGGCGGGGTGAAGGGGATGGGTGGGTTTGCGAGGATGCACTCATGGTGTGGTGTTCTTGATTTGGGTGGGGGGCATCATCTTAACGGTCATGTGACCGTTTGTTTTTAGAAAAAAAAATATTTTAATTAAATAATACCTTAACACATTTCCCATTTTCTCCATATCTACACCATTCTATCTTCTCTCTCACACCATTTCTATCCCAAAAATAAAACCTAAGTTTTTTTACCGTGAATTTTCTATTCGAGTCATTTGATTCCGATCTTAAAGACGAGATCATTACTTAAACTATTAAGTTGGGCATGCAAGTTTTAAGTTATCAAGCCGAAAGTTCTCAACCCCTTACAAGAGCAAGGAGAATTGAAAGGAATATTTTCTAATAATCTGGTGTATGGCTCGACTATTTAGGCGTCTGTCGTATGAGCCGCGATCTATTTGTACGAATAGTTGGCGACTTAGAGAACAAGTATACTTACTTCCAACAAAGGGAAGACACAAGGCGTATACTTGAATTCACCACTTTACAAAAATGCACGGAGGCAATACATCTATTGGCGTCTGGCGTGGAGTCTGATGTTTGGGACGAATAGGCATTATTATTGTGATAGTCTCCATCATTATTGCACATGTATTGTTGTTTTTGTTTGTTGTTGTTAATATTATTAACAAATCGAAGGTGTGCTTGACATATATGACAAAAGATATTTGAGAAACCCAAGCTTTAGCGATATTCAAGAAATATACAACGTGCATGAAAGTGTACACGGCTTTCAAGGAATGTTAGAAAGTACTGATTGCACAGATTGGAAGTGGGATCTTTGTCCTACGGCCTGGCGAGGTGCTCATCATTGTGGTTATCATGATGGCCCAACCTTGATACTCGAGGCCCGTTGCGTCATATTGTCACACCACAACCGATGGCGGAAACATCGAGGCGAGATAAAATAGATTGTTCAAAGACATCATAGCACTAAAGTTGCGATATATTAAGATTGAAACTCCATCGTCGTATAATCAAATAAAACATTACATTCTTCAAAAACAGAAATACAACAAACGTAAATTTCATGATTAAAACATCATAATTGCATAAATAGATTAGGTGAGTAGCTAAATCCACCCTAAGTAGTTTCTTGTGATAGCATCTCAAACGTTTCCTGCAACATGTATAAAATATTCGTCAACACATAAATATGTAGGTGAGCATACTAGTTGGTTACATAGCATAAATGAGAATAGATCTCAAATCCACATGTTTATAGCATACTAAATTATGTATCATACTAGCATGCAAAAGCTAAAAATCAATCCAAAGTTTGGCACTAGGATATCCTTATCACCGAAGCTAATAAGGCCGAATAGAATAACTTAACAATGACCCACAAAACAGGTGATGTGCTAATCCTAGCGCTATACATGTTAAGGGACGCTTGCAATGTTAATGATGGATAACTAATAAGAATATTGTGGAATGTGTCCACAATTAGCATATTGTATAAGTTTGCTTGTATGTGTGTATGTGTGTATGTGTATTTAGTACGAATACCTTTTGCAACCCAGATAGTGTTTAAAACGAAAAAGGGTATAAACTCACGATTTGCAAAGAAAATACACAAGATGCGAGCGAGTGGGTTTGGGGGATGTAACACCAAAGTTACCCTAAAATGGTAAACAAATGTGTATGAGTATAAGTATTGTAGATTGGAAAGTAATTACGAGTATGAAAATACATAAAACATATCCCGCCTAGACACTTATTTGGACACTATTATTAGTGTGTGTTTTTCATGAGTGTTAAACACCTATTAGAAGCCCAAAATAAGAACTATAAGGCTAAGATATTCTCCATCTTAACACATAACATTCAACAATGGGTTGGTTGATATTATGGTTTGGTTTTGGGGAAAGTATTATATGTATGAATTATTATTTATATAGTCAAGCATTTGAGGTAGGGTAATCCACAAACCTCAAGAGTTTCACCATCGCACAAAATCACCAACATGGTTGATGATTCGGACGGTCATGAATACAAAGAAACAATGCATATGGAAAACCAACTATTTTGCTAAGTAACCGGTTAAGTGAGGGATAGTGGAAGTTTTAGTTGTAGAACCAACGTCCTCAATATCGCCATTTGTACCTTAACACAAGTCTTCCAACATTGCTTGTTTGGAGACTTGGTTTGGTTTAACTCACATAGTTGGTTGTGGGTTACTTAGAGACTTAGAAGATATAAAATGGAGGCATATGAACCTCAAAGTTTCTAGAAATAACCTTAACGCAAGCCCTTCAACATGAAAACTTGTTGGTGACTTGGTTTGGTGTAAAGAAGTTCCAAAAACATAGTAAAGAAAACATGTATATAAAGTTTAAGAAAAATCCCAACTTGGTCCTCAAAAATGGTTGTTTGTCATCCTCTTTTACCTTGTTAAACAAGTTGTATAACTCCTAGAGGCTTTCCAAGTACGGGGAAGGAAAAAAACTAAAAAAAATGCAAGAAGAAAGCCAAAACTCGTTGTTTTGGTCTTAGAATGCACTGCCCAAAGTTAGAGAAGTGGATGATTTGAGAGAGCTTAAGAGAGTTTTTAGAGTGGTGAAAGTGTTTAGGAGGTGTTAGGGGTTAGTATATATATATAGGTAGGATTAGATTTTGGGGTAATAAATGCGTTGGTTGGGGGTTAGAAGGAGGAAAATGTTCAAAAAATGCAAGTTGTTTACGAGCCTGTTGCCAAACACACCCCTTGTAGACCGCAGGGGTGTGAATACGGTCTGCAAGGACCTGCTGAACCTTCAAAAAATCGGTTTTAGTCCCTGAAGTTGTTTTGTATGTTATTTTATACTAAAAAATCATATTTAAACATGTTTTTGGGTATTTAAGTGTATCCAAGCATGGTAATTAATAAAAACACTTATGAAACAACATTCCAAAAAAAGTAGAATCTCGACGTGTTGTTCAGTTTTGAATCAGAATGCGTATTCATGAGTGTTTATGAAAGAAATAATTAGGCAAAAATAATACAAAAGTGAATTTCCATTATAATCAAGTTTCCAAATTACTAGGAATTGAAGAGAGGGTACAAATTACATTAAATGGAAGAGAAAGACATACATTGAACGTTACAGTCTCCCATACTTTAGGAAATTTTGTCCCGAAATTTATTTAGGAGGAAGACTTTGGGAAAAGATGCGGGTACTTGGTCTTCATTTGATCTTCACATTCCCAAGTAAATTATGAGCCACGTTTTCCTTCCCAGCGCACCTTGACAATAGGGGTGTGCCTACGTCTAAGCTACTTGATACCACGATCCATGATTTCAACAGGCTTCTCGATAAAGTGCATAGTCTCATCGATGCATATGTCGTCAAGAGGAACCTGAAGGCCTTCGTAAGCTAGGCACTTCTTGAGATTTGAAACATGAAAAGTTGGATGAACGTTGCTAAGCTCTTGCGGTAGGTTGAGTCGGTAAGCCATTTTACCAATTTTTCAAGAATTTTGAAAGGACCTACATAACGAGGAGCAAGGTTTCCCTTCTCACCAAAACGTACTACTCCTTTCTAAGGAGATACCTTAAGGAGTACGAGGTCACCGACATTGAATTCCAAAGGCTTTCATCGTTTGCGGCGTAACTCTATTGATGGCTGCTTGCAGGAAGCAAATTGCTGTGGATTTGTAGGATTTTATTCGTAGTCTCTTGTATAAGCTCGGGACCGATGATGTGTGCCTCGCTGATCTCGTGCCAATAAATAGGCGAATGGTATTTGCAACCATAAAGAGCTTCAAAAGGAGCCATTTTGATACTGGAATGGAAGCTATTGTTGTACGAGAATTCAACCAAAGGTAAATGTACATCCCAATTTCCACCGAAGTCGATGACACAAGATCGAAGCATATCCTCGAGAGTCTGGATAGTACGTTCCGTCTGACCATCCATTTGAGGATGGAAAGTCGTACTAGATTTAATTGTCTGTTCAAAGCTGCTTGAAATGATTCCCAAAAACGAGAGGTGTAACGACCATCGTGATCAAAGATGATGTCGAGAGGAACACCATGGCGACTAATGATTTCCGCGGTGTAGATACAAGCCAATTTCTCGACTCGATAGTTCTCACGAATGGGGAGAAAATGGGTCGATTTGGTCAACCGGTCAATGATAAACCGAAGGTGAAGTCGCACATAAGATTAGTAATGTTCATATATTTTTCTTTTAAAAGTAAACTTCATTAGAAACCACAAACTCCCAAAAAAACGAGGTAGCCACAAGAGAACAAATTACATAATTACAAAGTTATACAAAATTAAAAGTATTTTAAGTATAAAATTAAAAAGGCAAATTGGAATTTAAATAATCTCAGTTTTCTCAATTTGGCCGATAATAATCTCAACTCAGTTATTGGTCGATAATAATCCGAACCGGTCCACTTTTGGTCGATAATAGTCCGCCGTTAAAAATAGCTTAACGGAGTTAAGTTTTTTTCCGAATTACAAACTGATTTTTTATGGATTTTGATCAGAACGAGGATACGAGTCGATTTATGTAAAACTTACCTTGAAACGATGCTTCAAACAACTTGATTTTTGTTAATTAGAAGTTTAAACACCTGAATTGAAGCACCATTTTCGTCGTTTGAGGCAGTATTTCGAGGTAAATTTTACGTCAATCAACTCGTATCCTCGTTCTGAATCAAAAGCCCTAAAACATCAGTTTGTAATTCGGAAAAAAACTTAACTCCGTTAAGCTATATTTAACGCAGACTATTATCGGCTAAAAATGAATCAGTTCAGATTATTATCGACCAATAACTGAGTTGAGATTATTTAAATCCAATTTTCTAATTAAAAATTGTTTACATTTCCTATTTGATTTATTAAAATGCCTAGGTATTATGTCTAAAGTGAAAAAGAAAAAAACTTTAGAACAAAATAAAAAGAAAATAATTTTATTGTAGCTAATGTGATTTAATTTAATATATATTATAATTATAATATGATATATTAGAATTATCATTCTTCTCCTTAATAGGTTTCATATGTTGATACTTGATATTAGGGGTGAGTAGAAATTTGAAATAACCAAACCATAATCGAAATAATCAACAAAACCAAACCGAAACAATAACCGACAGTTCGGTTTTTGGATTTTTAATAACCAAAATTTTGAGTTCGGTTTTTTGATAACCATTTTCAATAATCGAAAAAAACAGAACCGAACCTATAAATTATAATCCAAAATTTTCAGTTCGGTTTAAGTGTTTAATCCAATGCTAGAAGAAATTTTTAATTTTATTCTTGAATGTTAAGTGTTTATAATAAAAACGTTACATGTTTATTTATAACTAAAATGATCTATTTATTACCTACAAGAAATAACAAAATTTTATATAAAAATTAAATGATCTTCAAATTATTATAAAAGAAAATTTCTTAATAAAAACTTTAGAGAAACATAAAAATATTTTAGAATGTTAGGTTTATGTAAGCAATATTAATAAAAGAGGTTAACTATAATAACTTACATGTCAACATATAAGAAAGATTCTTATATTTTAAAGGGTTATTTGATTTTAATAATCATAAGTTTTACTAGTTGGCCGATAATAATTTCAACTTCAAAAATTCCCTACAACAATCCCAACTTGTAAGATTTTGGCCGCCATTGATCCTTCTCTAACTGGGTTATAACAAAGTTAGTTTTTTTGCTGACGTGGCAGATGACGTGGACAAAACTTTGTTATTTGTTTACTTGGCTGCTTATGTGGCATATCACCACATCCACCTCTAGCTACAACCACCACCATCAGCACCACCATCACCTCAAACCATCTCCACCACCACCAACACCACAATCCACCATCTGTCACCACCATTGGTTTAACCAATTTTGACCCATCACCAAACAATCCTGTATTCGTCCAGGGAGTCTTCAAGCATCACCGATTGCACCACTCAAACAAACACCACCACCGTTTGTGAAATCATCATTTCCATGAACACCAATAACCACAGTGTTCAAGACCATATCTTTCTTACACCCACTTGATTCAATTACATATAGTTTGCAAAAGGAAAAAACTGAGAAATTAAACAGTTAATAATGGCAGGAAACCTACCACACAGAAGATAGAGCGCAATTTTCATTCACCACCACCAGACGATCCACCCCACTTGGGTTTATCAAATCCTAAATCCTTGTCCTTCTTTCAACCCTATGTCAGATTCTCAATCAGTTCACAAAAACTCATAATCCATTAGCGCCTATTTATTAATTTAATTTCAATTAGGGCTAGGTTTTAAAAAAATTCCTATTTCCAATCAACGTATTGTAAATGGGGAACAAAATCACTGCTAAACTGATCGCAACGGTCCAATCAATCGTAGGTCAAGATTATTCAAAAATGGATGTAGTCACATGCCACATAAGTATATACCAGATCTAGTTCTGAGAAATATAAACGGATTCAAAATTTGGTGGTGGTGGGTGGTCCATAATCTAGTCCGATGGTTGTGTTCTTGAGAGAGAGAGAGAGATTGATAGGGTTAAGTGTAATGAAGTTGTTAAGTGTTAGGGCTTCAATTTTTGATGAAAAACAGACTTAACACACGTCACAGGCCACATAAGCATCCACCTATTTGTTTTTGAACACACTAGTGGAAATGCCCGCGCGTTGCAGCGGGTGTCCCGATTGATTTCATATTCAATTTGTTTTTTCAATTATATACGTATAACTGAAAATGAGCCACCATGAATTATATATTAAAGATTAAGAGATGCAACCGGTAGCTAGACGGTTCAGTGTTCCGAATAGATCTTGTAAACATTACTTAAAACATAGTAAGAACAAACTTGTTTTGTATATTCGTTATCAAAATATCAATTAGAAGACACAAAACTTGCAAAAGTAAAAATAGGAGCTTATTGAATCGTAGAAAGGTAAACTAACCATTTCTATCTGTGTTTAGAACCAAAGAGAAGCTTATTGGATCAAAGATAGGCAAACTAATAAAGATCTAGTATTATATTATCAATAATGAAATTCTTGAAAAATATCTAGTTTGCAACTCCCAATAGTCTTTAGTTTGCTTTGTAATTTCACTATGTTCTTCAACAAGTCTTTCTTTCCATTGTTCCTTGAACCTACAAATCCCATGTAGTATGATCAATGTTCATTCACAAGAATTTATAAACTTAATATTACTACTTACCTTCACTTAAAAAGTAAATTGAGTTCAGACATGCTCACTGCATTACCATATACACCATCCTGCAATCGCATCAACTCACGCTTTGTTTAATGATATCACATTTCATTTTTTTTTAAGAAGAGAAGAGTTCTATTCCCACAGCTCAAAGCAGATGGATGAAAAACAGTATTCTGGTGAATGAGATTGCACAAAAGATATGAAACTATAATATCTTATGTGTATTGAATTATATACAAAGACTACAATGAAAAAAAATAATAATAATAACATAACACGCCGATAACATCCTTAATATTCAAACCAAATATGATCAATCATATAATAGACTCGGCGAGCAAAATTCAAGGAAAGATATACGCATTTAGTTTACAAGATTATATGAAAAATCGGAATTATAATAGGATGTACCAAACAAATCGGACAAGTGAGATTGTATTCCAAATTTGCATAACCTGGAAGCACTAATCTCAATACAGGTTTTGAATCTGCAATGGTGAGATCACAAGAGAATGGTATGTCATGAAGCTTGTAGTCAATCATATGGTTTGATTCATTGAAGCTCAAATATAAAGCCACCAGTTCAATTAACCATGGTGACTATGAAATCTCAAGTGTTCTGCCTGTAGCTTAGACTTGAAGTTCATGCCAGTTACAGATTTGTGCACCTGTAAAATCAATGAAAGAAAAAAAACAAAAATCCAGAAATTAGGGGTCTTCATAAACTGCCGAAACCGACCAAACCTCGCATACCAAAAAAAAGTTGGTTGGTTTGGCAGCTTTATGGCCCGGTTCATAGTTAAGTTTTAATGGTTTGACGTTTTAGAACTTGGAACTGAAGGTTCGAAATCTATTATTTGTTTTTTTAGAAATATAGGATTATGTACATATATTATATTCGTGAAAGATCATTACCATAAGGTAGACCTGGCAAACGGGTCGGATCGGGTGATGGATCAAAACGGGTTCGGGTCAAAACGGGTCAATTATAAAAAAGGGTTGTTTTGGTTCGGGTTGGAACGGGTACGGATGCATACTATGTACTGTAGGTAGAGCCTATCATTTTATCATATAACCAGGTCCTTGTCAGTATTTATTACAAACATAAAACAATTCCTTTTGACCATTTATGTAAAAATGTTGTGAGCTATAGTGGATACCTATAACGAACATCTACAATTAGCACTTTAGCACTCTGGATGCTTTGTATATGAACTCTAAAATTAGTGTGCAAGAAAATAACTTTGTTAATGCATAGAACTGAGCAATTTGGTACTGTAAACTGAAGTCAATGACTATCATGAGCAATTTTATCTTTCTAGCCACCTACGATTCTACAAACATTTAAAAGAAAACGGTAAAATAAAGTAGGCTTGTAAAAGTAAAGAAAAATAAGTGAGAGTAAAATGAAAGCACAGGAACATTTAATTGAAAGAACAATTGACCTCTTAACATCTGAAGCTTTGCATCATAGTCACAATTCACAAAGAAGTTAACGGATTTCTCTGCCAAGTATTAACATAACCAGCAAAGATGATAACATCTTGGACAAAACAAAATGTCAAGTTGATTAAACAACCCGAAAGCGTATATATAGCACGCGAATCCCCAGAAAGTAACAATAAGCGATAAAATCTTGAAACCCCTCATAGGATCACTCAAAAGTATAACAGCTGCAATGCTTGTGAGTGGTACCCTTATCGAGTTAAGCACACCTGCTAACACAGTGGACGATAAATATAACACCGCGGTTGAACCCAAAACTCCCAATTGAAACGTAATAACGCCCTAAATAATAACCATATTGTATGCACTTTCCCCGCCTATAAAACTTTTCGCTTCAGCGCTCATCCCGTGAAAATCATCGTTTACAATGACCCCGATTGTCGTAAAAACGAACGCAAAGGACACCGCTACTTGTTGCTCTAACACTACGTGAAACAATCTTCCTTCTAGTAAATTTATGAACACGAGCTCAGAAAGAGCGAAGATCAGGTCGTGAAGCGCGGATCCAATAATATCCCACATAAAACCAAGCGCGTATTGGGTGTCTGTAATATTCGAAAACCGATCAGAATCCGAATCCAAGGCGATTATAATCATGGCGGCTGTGATTACCACGATGGAGTTTATAGTATATAGATTAATCTTGTTATTGACAATAAAATACCCGAATATTGCGGAGAATATGAGGACTGTCGAGGCTAAAAGGGACGCAATTGATGCAGGGAGATACGCGTACGCGTATGCATACATGAGATTATCCGCCGCACTTAATAAACCCAAACCGATGTACTATAACGCGAGTTTTAACGTTAACGGAGTTGGGGACGCTTTGGTGAAGAAGTACATAGGGAGTAAGATGAAAAGCGGGATGGGCCACCCTGCGACCGATACCCATGAAATGATCCATTTGCTTTTGCCGCCGTTTGAAAAGTAGAGTCGTGAAAGAAGGCTAGAAGCGGGGAAAGCTATAAGCATTCCCGAGCTACTGAGAAGTAAAAGAAGCCAGTATGAGACGGGTTTGTTCTTATATGCGTCGACAACCATGTTCTTGTAATCGGTTATTTTGTCGTGGACGGATTTTGGTGGCGCTTCCACTTCTTCCATTGTTTCTCCTAGAGGAGTACATGGATAATTATAACATAAATAAGTTCACAAGTAAATAACTAAAAACATTTTGAAAAAAAAAGTCAATCTGTTCATATTTAGTTTCAGTCGACTATGCTATATGATAGTATGATGTTGCTGATCTCCTACAAACAAAGAGACTCTTATTTAAGTCAACTATGGAAGTTTTAAAGAGAAAGTAGTCACTTAACATGTCTATTAGCAGGAACCAAATAAAGAGAAAGTAGTCACTTAACATATCAATGATCCATCTTGATTGTGAAAGTAGTTTGACTGCAAAAAATAGCATAACACACGTACCTTAATCTCACAGCTAGCAAGGTAATCATAATTGAGACTATCTGAACAACATTCATAAAGATTGAACTTAAGAACTCCAGCATCATCATGAAGAACCATATTAAAAGTTGAATCCCATGTTGGGTTGGGTCCCGCTACTTCAAGTGTTCTTCTAGTCAAATCTTGGAGTTCCACTTCAACAAATGTATGAAAGTCTTTACCCATGGTGTCATTATGATTATCTGCTGCTACTACTACACTCCCATCATCACTTATCCTAGGCCTTCCTTTAAAACTATTACGCGAAATAGATCCAGTTGTCACAACAGTGACATGGATTACACCCCCAACCGCCTTTTTCCTTAGGTCCACTACTGGCAAATAAAGACAACGCCGTCGAGGTTCAACCATTGTTTTATTCAAGGAATCATTACATAATTTAACCTGGGATTAAAAACATTATTAATTAAAGAGTGTTATGAGTTATGACCAATTCAACGGTCCTATTATGTACGTATGTGACTACAGATGGCAAACTGGGAAGCTTTCGATAACGGGTCAAAACAGGTTAAAAGCAAAATAAGTAATTGTTTGTACGGGTTGGGTCGAACACAAGACCACTTGTCAAAAATGAATTTCCTTTTATAATTACAATCACAAACAAATATTACAATTTTTCAGTAATAAACTAATTATTAGATTTAGTAGGTTTTGTGATTTAAGAATACATTTTGGTCCGCTTTCGACTGATTCGACCCAAGCTGATATATTTTTCTTTTAGTGACCCGTTAAAGAGTTTAATGTATATACTATCATCATATAATGGTGACTCGTAAAATAAATTTTGTAAAGTAAGAACTCAGAAGCTTACCAGCCACGAAGAAACACCAGGGACTTCTGCCACCACTTCCGAATGCAACACCTATTCTTGAAGCCAGTTAGCTGTTTAACACATTAACTTTATTAAAAAAATAAAAAGTAGACAAAGGGTGTTGCAAGTCAGTCCAACCTAACCCGTTCCACTTGGATTTGTACCGAAATTTGACATGTTTAAACCTAAACCCGTTCTGACCCCACCCAACCTGCCCTCTCACCAAAATTCCACTTCTTATCCAACCAGCGGAAGATATGTTGCTAAAAGGATTAAAAATAACTTGACGTATTGTACCTGAAACATTTCTCTGAAGCATAGCATGTAACATTTAGAACTACAATTAGTTTTAACTAACTACATATCCAGCCCTACCCAGACTATTAAGCCAGTAGAAATAATAGCATGTTCTGACCCAAACCCGCTACCAAACCTCCACCCATGGACTAACCTCAAAACCGTCAGAAGAAAGGCATGAAAGCGACCGGCTTGAGCAATAGTTGACGCACCATGGAAGCCCGTACAACTAATACGATTAATGGAAAAGTTACCATATATGAGTCATGATGGATCTTGCGCTGCCATTGTAACTTTAGACCTAAATAAGACCGGGCACAAAAATTAAGATAAAGTAGAAGTCATATGCAAAAATTTTTACTGTCTTTTTACGGTAACCAGATCATATTTAAATAACTGGAACCAGAAACATTGACAGCACGAACGATTCAAATAGGAAAACTCTAAAATGCAAAAAAAATATGCATACTAAAAGTAAATCAAACAAATACCTGAAGGCATGAAATGTGGAACTGTGCACCATTAGATACAAATATGCCATCTTCCTCTATGTCAATGATTGTGTAAAACCATGAAGCAAGTTGAGCTCTTAGTTGCTGAACATATAAAGAGCACTTATATGTTAATTAACTATCATATTAATAACCAAAATAATAACCAAAAAAGCTACGTAACCAAAAAAGCTATCAAATAGGTATACCTTGCCACTTTGTTCAACTTCATAAAGACCGTAACTCTCAAAAGTAAAAAAAGCAAAGCCGGGTGTGCTCTGCTAAAACATTAAAAATATAAACCAAGCAAGGTAAACGCTAAGTTTAAGCAAATTTAAACTCAGAAACAATCACAATCAAAAACAAAAACATTTTCTTGCAACAAACAACAAAAAACGATTAACACATACAACTACATATTATCAGACTACGAATTGAAACCCTAAACGATAAAATCAAATCAAGTAAAACAAGAATTACCTCCATCCCTGTAATAGTTTGTTAGCAAAAATTGATAATATTCCGGTCGTTGGCCACCGCCACCGCCCCCGCGATAACCAACCCCAGCCCAGAAAAAAAGCTAGTATGGTTCTAAAAGATAACTACACAAAAATATCCAAATTAATTACCATAACGCACCTTGTTGAACCTCTTGGTTCTTGCTAAATCAGCATCGTTGTTTCCATTAGTTCTTGCTTATAGGTTAAAAAGAGGTGAGATACCACAATCGCACAGACATACACATTGAAAGCCTTAATTAAATGATGTACCTGTGACGTAGTGGTCCGACGGTTGCATTACAAAATCAAACATTAAAACAAAACAAAAGCAAACAAAAAAAAAGCATAAGCAAATCAAACAAAAATACCGACAAACCAAACAACAGTAGGTCTGGAACAAATTAGTTAAACAAAAACATTAAAACAAGAATCATTAGACCTAGAACCAAAAACCCAACTAAAAAAATACAAACTTTACATACAGATATGAAGCTGGATGCCGGTAATTAAACCGCAAATCGTCGCCACAGCCTGGTTCTTCATCACCGCTATAGTTGGAAACGTAGGGGTTCGCCGGAAAACTGTTGGCCGACTCCCCTTTTCACTCGGTCTCTCTCAACATAGGGTTGTGTGTGTTTTGTAAAGAAGAGAAAGGATAACAAACTTATACACACCATCGCCTGAACCAACCGATTCAACACCAAAAAAACCTAATTTCAATTTCACAAATTACAAACCCTAAATTTACTAATTTTACGGTACCTTGGATCTCTTTCCTATAGGAATTGGAGATGAACAAGATGAAAACATGCTTTTGGATGACAACGAACTCCACCATTATCAATCTGTCCTCAGTTACGTACATGTTTCCTGTTCTTGATGACTTTGTACCGATTGATTAATCTAATCTGGTAAAACTGAACGACACCATTTGCTTAATAGCCGGACGATTCATTTACAGGGCTGTAATGAATTTGCATTGGTGAAATCCCTAGGATAACCCTAAAGCGTCTTAAAATTTTGATGAAACCCCATCTAAAATGGCTTGTATACTATTGTACATCATGCTTCAAAATTTATACTTGTGGTAAAATTACAATTGTGTACATCACTTCTCCTTTTTATAATAGTATAGATAAGCGTCCTCGTCATCTGCCACATCACACTAAATTAACTCAGTTAGAGAAGGATCGACGCGGGCCAAAATCTTACAAGTTGAGATTGTTGTAAGGAATTTTTGAAGTTGTGATTATTATCGGCCAACGGGTAAAACTTAGGATTATTAATTAAAATCCAATAACCCTATTTTAAAATTTAAATTATACTTTTTATTTTTTGAATCTTACATAAATTTGTTTCAAAAACCGAAATAACCGAAAAACCGAACCGACATAAAACTAAAAAAACCGAAACCAAACAGTTTTAAAAAAACGAAAACCGACATTTCGGTTTCGGTTTTTATTTTACCCAAAAACCAAACCGAACCGTGCACACCCTTACTTGATATAGCTATTTAAATTTAATGTTTTACGGAATAATAATACAATAAGACTTTTTGATTCATAACCTAGTACGTTATACTTGATCTAGCTATTTAAATTTTATGTTTTACGTAATAATAATAATAATACAACACGACTTTTTGATTCATAACTTGGTACGTAAATTAATAATCACTATAGAATTTCTACTTTTCAAACCATATATAGTGGTGAGGTATATGGTTTGCAGGGCTGGCTTAACCGTTTTGAAGGCACAAAGCGAAACAAAATTTTATGGCCTTTCACTACATGATAAAGATAACCTTTCGATATTTATTAAAATATCACAACCCTTACATTATATTGCTAGAAAGCCATCCAATAAGTCTCTTTATTCTTAATTTAATAATGTACCAACTGGTTACTACATCAATTACGTACCTACTGGGTTGTATATTAATCTTTTCATAAGTCTCACTGTTATTATTCCTAATTTAACATGGCATGTAAAGCTAGGCTCTAAAGTAATAAGATTATGCAGTAGGAGGAATTAGCTATTACCTAATCTACAGTAGAAACTCGATAAATTAATACTCGATTATTTAATAAACTCTCTAAGATAATATTTTTTGCCTGTCCCGACTCGGGGATAGGGTGCTAAATTAATAATTCGCTAAAATTATAAGATAATACATTTTTGATAATTTTTTTGTTTAGACCCCATATAAAATATAAATTAATAATTCCTTATATATAGCATATTACATGAATGATTTATAAAGGTTTCTTGAAAAATGACTCAATTGTCTTTTGTTTTTTGTTGAAATCAATTTCCCCTTGAATCTCGTCTCTAATTTTCCTTAGCATGGTAAGAACTTCTGGTGTTGTTTTCCCCTTGATCTTGTATTTATATAGAAAATATTTTTAATGTCCATAAAGTGATACATTGAACACAAGAAGCATAATAAGGTGGGAGATTGAAGGTTTCTTTCAAATTGGGCCGTCATTTGATATACATGCATTGTATACAATAATTAAGTGGAAGCTTGAAAGGTGTTTGTAAACTAAGTATTCTACTATAAATTAATAAAATATTAATTAATATATAAATTAATAATTATTAATTTATCGATTAATTAATAACTCTTTTAATTAATAAATTTTGGTGATCACAAGTGTATTATTTTATAGAGTTTCTACTGTAGTAGAAGGACAAAGGCTATGTGAAGTCTTCCAAAGTGTAAAAATGCTAATACATAATAAATGTGACCATGCGATGGAAAATAAATCACACAATGTATGTCTACACAAAAGATCACAAATTCAAATTCTTAATTGGAATGCTGCTATATTCTTTATTTGTTTGAGAGGGTTTCAGGTTTTGAAAAAATTGATATGCGAGAAAGGTTTTAACTAGATACAAGGATGCCACAAAATTAATGTAACCAAAGATGTTTACCTTCACCTTGGTTTCCATTACAAAAAGATGTAGCCAGAATGGAATCATTTGATACCTACAACTATAAAAATTAGTATTGAACAAATGAGTATTACACAAATTTGCAAAATCAACTTTCATTGTAGAAGAACAACTCTCAAATTAATCCATATATATAATAAACTCAAGAACAAGAAAAAGACGTTATACCTAAAATTGGCGTTGTAATTTCCATATGCGTTGCCTAAACCTAGTATCCATCATTCCATAATCGTCGCTTCGTTTCCAAACCGAAACCATCATGACTGCTTGCTGATTGGCAGTGGCGAGCGGCCTTGCCTTCTGTCCGTTCCGAATTAATTACCCTCATTGATTACATCAGAATTAATAAATCCAATCCAAGTTTATTAGTTTACCTTGGGGCTCAAGCTGATCTTCTAAGCCCATTTGTTTTAAGCCCAAAATCGAAAATAGGCCGTATAACTTTTTTTTGCTGGAGGCCCTATAAAATATGTGGCCTAAGGCCCTAGCTTTAGTATGCTATGTGCCGGCCCTTGGGCCGGCCCTGATCTCTACCCCCACCACCACCGTCACCACCATCTTCACAGCTTTCAACTCCATCTCCATCTATTGCAACTAGCCTCAATAAAAAATAAATGGGTGAATCCATTTTCATACTTTTTTTTAAACGGCGAATTTCAACTGGGCCATTTTGGTTGCAATTAGTTTTGATCTAACTAGTTTGACCAGAAACTCCATTTTTTATATCACCCGACCCGCACATAATTTTACTAGGTTTACCATTGTCCTCCACAAATTACACAATAAAAAAACAATTCTATATTTAAGTACAATTTTTTTAGATTTTTAACATAAATTGATGTTTGGAACCCATTACATAATTAAAAGCCCATACACAATTAAAAATAATAATTTGTTCCGTTTTACAAGCCCATACACAACTAACAAATAATTAAAATTCAAGTACAAATTTTGGATTTCTAACAAATACTGATGTTCCAAAACAACTAAATTGGATCTATCTCTTCTGGAAATTGAAGGATCTGATGCAATAAGCAAATATAAAGCCAAAAGCAAGAACTAATCCAATGTGAACACCCGCAATCGCACCAAGAAAACTATGTTTAAAGCCGAAATACCGATCCAGGTACTCCTTCACGGGCTCACCATTCACAAGCAAGTCATCATAGTCCCCGAACTGTGATACCACCATGCCGTAGATGGTCCACGCCAACGGATTAGCCCAGTAATACCACCGCCACCATATGGGAATTTTCTGTTGCATGTGTAATATATACATAAGCACCAATGACCCCAAGATCTATGAATGTAGTTTGTAAAAGACTTAGTTTTCCTATTCAAAAAAAGGCTAGTGTCGCAACTTGTTGCCTTTTTGCCTTCTATTTCGATGTAAATCAGTTGTTTGAAAATCTAAAATTCGCTGAAAACGTAAACTAGGAAAAACTAAAAGAAAATAAATTAAAAAAAAAACTTACGGGTCGTGGGATGATGAAGCCAGAGAACAGATTAAAGAATCCGTAAAAGGAAGCCGCTATGATGGCAGCAATGTTGGCATTGGGGGTGATCGCGACGGTCATCATGCCATAAAACGTCATGTAGAGTAAACAGCAGAATTGGAAGAACGTGTACCACAAGAATTTGGAAGCTGTCCATTCAAATCCGATCATGGCATAAACTATGATACAATAAACGATGGCTTGAAAGAAAACATAAGGTATCTCCACAAGAACCTGAGTTAAACACAAAAACATATATAAGAATCTTGATCTTTAAACCATGATAACAGATTACACAAAATATGTTTGTTTAATTAGTCACCTGAGCACAGGCATATGGTAAAGCAGAATACATTCCTGCAGCTCGTTCTCTGTAAAAGACAGTGCGTTCAATGTCAACAACTGGCTGCACTGCTGATGCGTTTTGGACTCCAAGGAATAGGGTTGCCGCGTACATGGAACCCATCGCGTTAGATAGCTGTTGTTGGGTTTTCCTGAAATTTGTATAATTGAAATGGATGCATTGTTAGGAGAGAAAAGAAGAAGACAAGAACCTTATGATAAGGAAAACCACCTTTATCATTTGTTATTATGTACTGTTAATCAACTAAATATAGAAATACAATGATGTAATTACAAAGGAAGAATATCAATGATAATTACCAAAGTAAACCTAATCAAATCATATCTCCTAGGTATGGTAGAAATAATTGCAATAAACACCAACTAATATCTCCTAACATGTATGAACGTAACAGAACAATGACCCATTTATGTTTTAATTAATTTCGGACACTTACCGTTTACGGCCAAGATCCCAGAACATAGTACCGAACATGATGGCAATGAAGGTGGTGAAAGCGAAACGGACAGCAGTGTATGGAGGGTTCCGCCAGTAGGACAATCGTTGTTTCCATAGGCAAGCAATACATTGGACATAGAAAGGCTGCGAATATTGGGTCGGGAAGTAGAGGTCTTTGGTACCCGGACGTGGTACGCTCAGTTCAGCAATAAGAGCCTTATTTCTCCTGTAAAGATGATGTTATATAATAAACATATACGATCAAAGAGCATGAATATGGTAATATGTAAAGTATTAGAGTAGTTATATACTTATCATCTCTAGAAGATATTCAAGTGTAATATTATTATCTACCAATTGAATCCTTATGTAACCCTATTAGTCAGATACCAATTGAGTCCTTAGATTGTGTCTATTGATTATGTCTAACAAGGTTGCATATGAGCTCTATATGTATCGAATAATATTACACTTGCGTACATTTTAGATTTGATGATTATATACCTATTCTAATAATATAAAGCATTGTCACTTACCTAAATAGTTGCGATTTTTTGTAGATTTCAGCGAAATCGACTCCTAAAGCTATTTCTTGAGCAGAAGTACTGACTTCCAACATCCATGTGGCGGGGTTATATCCGTCTTTAATCCGACTTACTCCGTCGATATCCTGGTTCGTATAAACAGTGTAGTTTTCGTTTTTAGCGTTATTCATCATAAATCTTATCACAGTATGTAAGGTTGTTGGTCAGATTAGATATCTCACCTCAAAGTACTTTATCAACTCACAGGAATTCCGACCAACAGGTCCTACATATATCTCTTCTCCACCTCTTTTCATCAAGAATAGCTGCAACATATTGTTAGATGATGAGATTTTTAAGATTGGATGTTAACAATGATAGTTATAATGAGCTTAAGAATAAGGTACCTCATCGAAAGCCTCAAATATATCGATGCTAGGTTGATGAATGGTGCACACAACCGTTCTTCCTGTGTCAACTGTGTTCCTGACGGTTCTCATCACAATTGCAGCAGCTCTAGCGTCTAATCCTGATGTTGGCTCGTCCATAAATATTATAGATGGGTTAGCCACGAGCTCAACTGCTATGGTTAACCTTTTTCGTTGTTCGGTTGAAAGGCCATTTACACCAGGCAACCCAACTAGCGCATTTCTTAACGGGTTCAACTCCACAAGATCCATCACCTCATCAACAAACATCTGAAAATTAACAAGTCATATTGTTTTCAACTTTTTATTCAATAAAATGTAAGTTTGGTATATATGTGACCGACTGGATTTACTAACCTTTCTGGTGTTTTCATCGACGTCTGATGGCAACCTTAGCCAAGCAGAGTAAATCAAGGATTCATAGACAGTGACATGAGGCGAATGGATGTCATTTTGTTCACAATATCCAGAAATCCTAGCAAAAGTTTCTTGTTTTTTTGTATACCCTGAAATCCTGATGTCCCCCTCTATATACCCACCGGTTTTTCTACCAGCTAATACATCCATTAAAGTAGTTTTTCCAGCTCCGCTAACCCCCATTAAAGCGGTTAATACACCGGGGCGAAAAGCTCCACTGACACCCTTAAGTAGCAACAACTTATCTTCAGATGTTCCTTGTAGATCTCTCATTTCCTACAAAAGGAAAAAAAAAAATACATCATAAGGCTAGCTGCATTTGGATTTTTGGATTACCAACGTGAAGAGTTATTCATATTCTGAATCCAAAAAAAAAATGATGAAAATGTAAGTTTTAATCATCTCTTTTGAAGTTCAAAATAAAAAGTGAACAAATTTCTTATATGTGTGTGTGTGTGTATATATATATAGGGTGGGGTTCTAAAGTGAACACTAGTATTTGTGAACTGAGTGAACAAATCATGGTTTATTGATTTTCATCATCAAATCATGGCCATTGATTTACACTTGTGTATTGATAGTCAAGGGCCAGGATTAGTTCACACGGTTTCATTATCAAAGGGGTTGTTCGCAAATGAACCTAACCATATATATAGGGGAGGGTTATCTTGAGAACGCTAAATATTGCGAGAACCGTGAGAACAAATGAAAAAACTAATCAAAACTACTTTTTTAATACAAACCTCATTGTAATTAAAATACAACATCAAATAATTCCTTTCTCCTCTTAAAATCACTCTTATTAGATTTTTTACACGTGTGTAAATTTTCTTTATTTACGAATTCATGTAAATTTAAACGTGTAAATTAAATTTCTAACATTGTATTAGAATAATAATGATAAGTGTAAAAAAGTTGGATTTGAATTGTTTTTAAAAGTTACCTGAGGCATATCTACCGAGTACTTGACATCATTAAAGGTGATTGAATTCGAATGGAAGAATCATTCCTTTCTTCTTGCTTTGATTGCTACCATCACTTGTCTGTGATAATTCTACAGGGCTCTTGTCATCATCATTTTGTGATGATACAGATCCTGATCGCCCAAAAGCTATAATAATCGCACAAATGTTGGAATCATCAAAACACTGTTTATAACACTATTCTGTTATGCTACCAAAATGAAGAGAGATAGATACTTACGGTTAAGAAGATCGAGAGACAGTCCGAAAAATAAATTTAAAAGAAATATGAATCCAACTGAGGCCAGGATTGCAATCCAGTACCAGTAAGATTCTGCATACAACCCTCGAGCAGTGATGATAGTTTTCCCTAGTGTCGTCCCATTTATTGGCTATAAAACAGAATATTTAAAAAAAAATCAAATTTGATGATCAATACCGAAATCACGGGTAGGCACAACGTGACTTACCTTGTTCCATTTGTCCCCGAGGAATTCATTAACGGCTATCCCATTCATGGCATACATCATTGGAGATACCCAGTATCCCCATATCCACCACTTCTTTACATCATCTGAAATCAGATATTGTATTAGAGTTATAACTGTTTTCATTTTGGTAATTTAGTTATAACTTATGATTACCTCGTGAGAGCCCCGCTTGCGGTCTGCTCATATAATGTAATATATGTGTGGGCGCTCGGGGGGGCAAAAGCAAAAGTGCACTAATTTTTAACGTTATTTTACTAATTTCGTGAAAATAACGTTAAAAAGAGGGGATCGTTAATCAGGCATCATGTGGTGGCGTTGATAGCCGAAAGACAAGGGGGTACATGCACCAATTGGCGTTTGTCTCAATTGCTGAGTGTTATGTGCCTTATGTCCAAGGCTTGATGCAAAACCACAATCGAGCCGGGGGTCTCATTGGAAGCAGCCTCTCTATTCCTACGGGGTAGAGGTAAGGCTGTCTACATCCCACCCTCCTCAGACCCTACCTTAGCTTTGCTATAGGTGGGATATACTGAGTACGATGATGATGATGATGATGATTATGATTACCTCGTGACAGGACAAAGCCACCCAATGCAATGATTATCAGAAGCGCAAATGAACCAAAAGTGTTTGCAACGATCATGTTTCGACCCATGGCCCCAATAGCTCGAAACAATGCAGAAGACACCTGGTTAATAACTAAGAGTAAAAAGTAGTGTCGGAAGAATCTGCAAAACATCAAAGATTCCAGGTAAGGCTAACATATATAGAATTAATTGTAAGCAAGAACAGGAAATTTGTAATCTTTAGTCTTGAAAAACAAATAAACCTCACAATATCTGGATCAAATCCTATTACGTAGTAAGTGAGAATCGTCCATAGGCCAGCTTCAATAAACGAAACAGGAATTTTGACGACCCAAGATGGAAGAGCATATGCCCATGAGGGATAAAACCGGAAGTCTCTTTGCTTGTAGAATACAGGAAGCTTTGCAATGGTCATTGGAATCTCAGACATCCCGTTAAACATGATCATAATCACACCAAAGAAAAGTGCACCCGTGTATATTCCTCCATCTTCTATATTATTTCTATGCATCTCTGTTCGGAGATACACAGTCATAGCTACTAACGCCATGATAAACAGCTGAAACCGACCAAACCAAGTACAATCCTGATTAGTGCTGAAAGATTGGGTAATCGACTAAAAAGAGATGTCCGAACTCGTCATTGTTAGTGTGGGTAAAATGGGTAGAGTGGAATTAGACTTGTATGCACATTTATTTTTTTTAGTTTTTCCATAGTTAACTAATATGTTGATTATGATTAAAAAGAAAAATTATCTTTGTAAGAGCCGAAGTAAACCGTGCCTAGATATTGTCTGCTCTGCCCCCGATGGGTTGCCCATCTAGGAACTAACAGTTTTGTTTTTACTTGACGAGTTGCTCGCCCAGGCAAAACGCGTCTTGGCAGAGAAGGTTTCCACCCCCATATAAGGAAGGCTTCGTTTTCCTCCTCAAAAGATATGGGACTTACAATCTTAATGTTGATACGAGTCTTTGACTAATAACAATTTAGAAGGGTTATATTAATTAAACAGAAACTTTGAGCTACCTTCTATGTGTAATAATTGCCACATCGAAAATTTAAGAACATGACACTTACTTGACACAATTTGAAGATGTAAACAAATGAATTCCTCTTCATGAGCAAGATCTCTCTATCAATGCAAGCTTTCAAGAGCTCTTTTTTATTTAAACCATACTTATCGGTCGTAAGAGCAGCTGGGTGGCTTCTGCTTTTGTCGTATGGGACGCTTAGTTCATCCCCGAGTTTCTTTCCAACATGGAAAGACTGGAATGATTCTGAGAATTCCTTGGCTGTAACAAATCTGTAATGTTCATTTCTTCTCATCCAGTATTGTTCTTGATCTTTTTTAGATGTCACCTGTAACACATTTACAATAGTTTGAAAAAAAAAATTGTAATTTATCAAGGTAATGCGCATTTAATCATATGGATAACAATTGAACATACTTCTTGCAAGAAATCAGCAACGCCTTTTCTCTCAGGACATTTGAACCCCATAAACTCAAAAAACTCAAGCACATTGTCTCGTGGTCCTTGGTACACGATTTTCCCATCAGTTAAAAGAATAATGTCATCAAACAAATCATAGGTCTCGGGTGCTGGTTGGAGGAGAGAAATGACAGCAGTTCCTTCAAGGATATGAAGAAACTGTCGAATTGATTTCACAATTTGGAAAGTTGTGGAACTGTCCAAACCAGTAGAAATCTCGTCCATAAGAAGAACCTTCGACGGTCCAACTATCATTTCACCTGTAAATATAGTTTTCTAAAATTAGCCTAAAATCTAAATGTTACAAGTGGAAAAATATTTCAGAACAGATGTTTTTACGGGTTTACCTGTTGTGACACGCTTCTTTTGCCCACCAGAAATCCCCCTAATCATTTGATCACCAACCATGGTATCAGCACAAATGTCCAACCCCAACAACTGCACAAGAAACATTTTACATAATTTTATAAGTTTCTATAAAACAACTGATGTTTATGCAACCTAAATATACATACCTTGAGAGTGTAATCTGTCACCACACTCGCTTCTTGTCCTTCTGATGCTGCAGCCTTAATAATAATAAATAACAACTTTAAATTTCAGATTAAAAAATTTGAGATAAACCAACATGCCATTAGCCTAAGACATCAAATTTATGTACCTTCATGAAGACATCGATATCCGGATCAGGTTTAATGTTTGCATCTTTCTCTCTTCTTGACAACTCCGTCAACATCTCTGCAATTAACAATTGTTAAGGGTTGTACTAAACGTAACACACCCCTTCATTTTTTTTATTGTACCCTCTTCAAGTTGTTAATTAAATCAAATCATTAACACTCTCCCATTTTCAAACGAAAAGACAAAAACAATCCCCTTGATTTTGAAATCATAATCTCCTTCACATCCTATAGTATAAGGGTTGTAGGTCCGGCTAGGGGAGGATCTAGTCGCCTAATCCTTGTATACGAACCACTCCGGTTGTGCGGAATCCAACCGGAATAGCAAACCGAGATAGAACACGCAAATACACGACACACAATATTCACCGATTAACACCTCTGTATTAATACGTATGAAAGGTTCAGTTACAAAGCAATGTTTACAAATGTATTCTGCAAACTCTCTCTAGTGTGTGTGTGCTCTCTGTTCTGGTGTCTGAAAATCTGTGTGTTCTCTACCGAAACAGAACAAATGAAACCTATTTATACTAACAGACACACATACATGTGACGAAACAGAAAGACAGGCGACGAAACTGATCATGGTCGACGAAACACACATGTTTCGTCGACTTCTGGGCTGTTTCGTCGATAGTGGGCTTCGGCCCAAAGCAGATGAGGCCCAATCCTTGATTCGTCAACTTGTCTAAGCCCAAGGACTGTGATGTTGAGTCCAGTCCTTGTCTTGTCTCTTGTGTCGGCTTGAAGTCTTGTACACGACGGAGGAAAGTCATCACATGATAAGCCGTGCTGAGTCGCGTCGAGTCGCGTCCATACTCTTGAATTAAGACGAGTCGAGTCGCGTCCATAAATATGTATCAACAAACTCCCCCTTGGACGCTACTCGCGAGATTATCTTCTCATATCTTCTATGTCGGAGGATCTTCAAAGTCTTCGCGTCTTGAAAGTAGAAAGTGTATCAACAAACTCCCTGTTTCATGTAAGAAGTGTGTTGACAAACTCCCCCTTAACATAAGCTCCCCCTTGAGTTATGCTCGTGAAAGTCTTTATCTTTATGAAGTGAGATCCTTGTGGTGTTGAAGGTCAGCGGCAACTCCATCATCTTTGTCTTTTGAGAGCCTTCACGTCGTGTCTTCATTCCGAAGCTTGTCATCGACCATGTTCTCCTAGCCTTTAGAATCTGCACATGCAAGAAATCTAAACGCGTAATGAGAACAACCGCTTGGAATATAGTAAACATAAACAAACGACACACGTGTGACCATTGTTTAAACAAACACCGTCCGACAGTTTGAAAGTTTAAAGTATTTTATCAATTTCAATTTTAACTTTCAACACTTTGCAAATTTCGACCGTTTATGAAGATTTAGTCATTTTCGGTTTTCGTTCAGGTTTCAGGTAACGAAGACTCGAGCTCCAACATCGTACGATCGAAAATAAAATAGAAATAAAATCTTTTTGGCTTTTAAAAGGTTTATATTAAAACACACCTAAAATCTTTTTGGTATTTTTGAATATTTCAAATGTAAAGACTGAAAGCAGTAAATAAATATATACAAACATTCTTTTTGTGAGTTTCGAGGGTAAGAGAATCATATCAGTTTACGGTCATGCCAAAACGCTCTTGTTGTTCATTTAGTTAACATTAAGATAAGCATCCTATAACGATTATCGGTATTGTTGTCCACATAAGCTCAACTTATCAAATGTAATCATGGCGAGAGGATACGTTAAGGTATGATTTATACTTACCGACCGGTGTTCATCCACATCACGACACATTCCCGTATCAAGGTATGCACGAGGGTTCATCTTACCGGTGAGTATACCGATTATCATCTGTTTGACCGTATATGATGTGAGATTCTCACTTATTTTGATTTGAAAACAAGCCCTATGTGATAGAATCACTTATTGATGAGGAACTTGATTTTCGATGCATGAGGGCACAGGAGCAAGTCCGTGAACAGGTCAGTACTTTCGTACAGCAGAGAGACGAACTTGACACCCGGAAAGAATTTGTGATATATTATCACTTATTTTGTGGGACATGTGATTGTTGATCACTTATTGAGGTCGTATGCAGTATGTACACGTATGTATGGTATCATGGAAGATCTAGACTTGCGTCCCCGTTATTTTTCGGAAAAAGATACAACCATGATACCCAGATGATAAGCAGCATAAAGACCGAATATTTCAGAACCTCGGCAATCTCTCAAACGAAATTTCGGTACCAAGACCATATGCCAATGAATGGTTCCCACCCAGTCTTCAATCGATTTAAGTTTATATCACCCTGCACACTTTAAAATGATTGTGAGCCTACCGATACATCTTATATAGAGCTGCTTATCGTTTTTCATTTAAGGTTTAAAGAGGTTTAGACAGACCACTGATGTACTATCATTTTCTCTTTTGCTCGCCAGGAAACTCATTTTTGCTTTTCTATTGTTTTTGAGTTTTTGAAATTTTTCGATGTTTTTGGATTTTCAAATTTTGGATTTACTCCCCCTAAAATCAATAAACTAAGACAAATTTAAAACACAAAGGTATTTACAAAGATGATTTTCCGATGTTGGTTTTACTCTTGCTTGACCTTAATGCCGTTTACCAATAATAAAAAGTCAAATCTTGATTTGTCAAATGCTTTGGTAAAAAGGTCGGCACGTTGGTCATCGGTGCGGACCATGACAACATTGATGAGTTTCATAGTGAAACAATCACGTGTGAGGTGATATTCGAGATCAACGTGTCTGGTCAAAGAGTGCTGTATGAGATGATACTAATTTATAAAGTAGCTTAAATAACGACAAGTAAAGGGGAGATTAGAAATTTAAAACCGTATTCTGCAACTGCTTCGTGCATTGCCAGGAATCTGAGCGCTCTCCCAAGCTGGATATCCACCCGGTGTGGACTTCAAAGTCGATTCTTTGTAGCTACTGAGAAGTCTCTTCACAGCAACAAGATCATAAACCTTTGGGTCCGGCTGGTCTTCCACATTGCACCAGCGAAGGTTTTTGTCTTTCTCTTTCAGAAGTAGTGTGCGGTTTGTTCAATCCACGCCAAGGCATCCGCACACCCGGTGTAGTTTGATCAACCAACATATTTTCTTCAATCACACCGTAGAGAAAAGTACCCTACACGTTCATCTTGTGGACTTTGAACTTCTTGTGGAAGAAAAATCCATGAATCTTCCCTGAGGACCCGATCAAAAACCATGACAACCAAATTTTGGAACATCTCTCATCATGTCGAATTTTTCAACTTCTTTCAACAACATTCTTTCATCAGACATTTTTGTCTTCTTTTCTCCTCTCTCCATCAAAGGCAACAACTCCTAGATATAATGATGTTTCGGAGTCTGGTGTCGCCGATCTTGTGCATGGACGCTCCACTATCAACAATCCTAAGACTATCAATAGTTCCTCCTGGAACATCCTGCACACTCATTCAGAGATTAGTTGGAGAGGGGGACCCAAGCCTTCACAGACTTGGGTCGTCCGTCATCATCGAGGATTGTGACATCCATTTCCCGATGATTCGGAATTGATGTAGCTCCCCCTGAAACAATTACTGGTTTTGGTTTCCAAATCTGTTTTTGTTCTTCATGTTTAACATTTGATTTAACAGATTTTGTTTGGACAACGTCCGGTTTTAAAACCTTTTCAACATTTTTCTGTTGTTTCTTTCTCTGTTTCACTTCTTGTTGTTTAACAAGACGAGGGTCTTGTTTTGGTGAAACAAATCTTTTATGGTAAGTGTTACCATGAGGGGCATCAACCTTTGCTTTCAACTTATGAAGATATGGGCAATTTCGAATGATATGCCCAATTGTACCACATTCGAAACATGATCTTCGTTCAACAAACCCCGAAGTATCATGTGATCGTCTTGCCGATGATGAACTTTGTGTTCTCGAGGTACTAGGTTTTGAACTATTTGGTTCATTCCTTTTCATCACAGTTACTTTCTGAACAAAATCTAAGTTAGATTGATTTGCAAACTTTTCAATTTTGTCCGTTCCCTTCGATTTCACAAAGTTCACATTCTTCTTCTTCTTCTGATTCGGCTTCTTTTGACTTTGAGTCGGTGTCTTACCTTTGGATTTGGTATGATTTTGCTGTTTTTTCACTGTTGGTAATTTCTTGTTCCCAAATTGTTTTCTAACTTCAGCCTTTGGGATAGGAGGACACTGTGTGACTGTAACATATGGTCCTGTCTTTCCCAAAAACTTACTTGTAGAATTTTCAAAGACTTTACTGATTAAAGATTGATTAACATTTTTAATAGGAAAATCTTTGTCTGAATAGATCTTATCATCACCAACAAGAGTGTACAGCAAATCCACACTCTCCGACTCTTTTGCAGATGTTGACTCGGTTGGAACAGTCTTAGCGGGTTTTGCGGGAGGATCACATAGAATATGATTCTCAAGAGGTATGTCCTCTTCTTTGATTACCGCATCAGACTTTTCCGAATCAGTATCATCAGATTCATCATCAGAAGAATCAGTATCCTCAATCACAACTGGAGGATTCTGACTCGGTTCAGCAGAAGACACACATGTATCTGCTGACACATCTGAATCTGATGATACCTCTTTCTTGTATCCGAGTCCTGTTGCACATTCTGTTGCAAATTCCTTAACATCTAGAGGAACAGATGGTACAAAATGAGTTCTATACTCCTCATCGGGCATGGCATCATAATTGTTTCTCACGGGTGGTGGACATTTCTTGTAGCCTATGCATGTGACATCCCGTTTCTCTTTCTGTACATCAATGATGTGATCCAACACATAGCTAGAGCTTAAATAGCTGTCTAACTTGAGTCGGATCGCCTCACTTTCAGTTTTGACACAAGCCATTTCTTTTTGCATTATCTCAAGCCTACTGATGTAAAGGTTTATTTCCGTTTGTTTTCTTGAAACCATTTTTGTCAGTTCTGTTTTATCCTTCTTTAATGTCTCAATCATCGACTTAAAGTTCTTTTCATGGTTTTCATAAAACATGTTGGCTTCTGTGCACTTAGAAAGATCCACGGTTAATTTCTGATTGTGGATAAATGTCACATCATATTTCTCCTGCAAAGCCTCGTGTTTGCTTTGCAACTCACACCACTTAGCATATAAATCAACATGTTTGTTTTGCAAGTCAAACAAACTAGCTTGTAAAGCATCATGTTTGCCTTGCAACTCAGACATGTTTACTTCTAAATTAGCACATTTAACATGCAATCTATCACAATTATCACAAATAACAGAAGTGGGTTCATCGACACATACCTGACTGGAATCACTCTCAGATTTTGACCTTTCTGCATCAGAATCAACAACCTCCCTTGATGATTCATATTCAGATCCATCCTCGCTTGAACTTGAAGTTGTATCATCCTTAACTGAAGTTGAAACATCTTCATCTGAACTACTGTCATGTTCAGAACTGTCATGGTTTCCCGAGGATTCATCACCATTGGTGGAAGATTCTTCACCACTGGCGTGTTTAAGATCCTTGACAACCTCAGCAAAACAAGCTGTTCCATTTGGAGTATCCCTACTCAAATGGATTGACCAATCACCACCTTCGCCTATTTGAACCACAAGTGCCTGGTTAGCATTTGATGGTCCTGCTTGGCTTTGGTTGTTAACAGGTATCAACGTACGCTCATCGTTCCTGTTCTGATTCTGCTGGTCTCCTTGATCTCTGAAAGGGTTCTGGTTCCCATGCTGAGCTGGCTTAACAGGAACTTGAATGGGATTACCATGCAGATCAGTTGTCACAGGAGGCCTTTGTGTTTGCTGTTGAGGCATTGGTTGAGAAACTGAATTAAGCGGATTTCCATATATGTCTGTTGTTGGAGAAGGAATGCCATACAAGCTAGTGCTAGACACAAATGTTGGTCCTGTAGATTGAACAGGTAATGGATTTCCGAACATGTCAGTTTTTGGAGGGACCGGAACTTGGATAGTATTGCCAAACATGTCAGTGTGAGACACAAATGCCGTTGGCCTTGAGGAAGCTGTATCCGGAGACGGAGTTCCAAAATACATATCTGTATTTACCAGAGTATTCCATCTTGGATTCATTTTTGATATAGAATGACAAATACCTGAGAAACACACTCAAAACAAACAGTGAAAACACAATTACAAGCCTTCTGTTAAAAACTGATAAGGGTCTCGATGAAACAGTTTCCACGAAACAGATGTATGACGAAACAAATTTCTTTATGAGCGGCGAAACAGATTTGTGTATGGGGTTTGACGAAACAAAGGTATTCGACGAAACTGATATTGAGCAATTGGGCTAAATGTGTCGAAGAAACAAGCCCACTTGTGTTTGGGCTGCCACTCGACGAAACAGAGACCCAAGATGTACTACGAAACAGAAGCCCAAATTGTTAGCCCGATCCCACAACACAGTCCACGAAACAGAGGCCCAACAACAAGTAATATCGACGAAACAGAAGGTCTGTTTCGTCGAGGAGGGGCTTGACGAATGAGACCTGTTTCGTCTGATGTTTGATTCGTCGAAGAAGTAGCTGGGTGGGTGAGATCTGTCAGACACAACACTCTTTTTCAAACAACTGGTATGGTAAGATTACTAACCCGGTAAGGTGTCCAATTTTAATAATCTATTTCAATTTCCAATTCACAAACACTTTTTAATTTAAAAATTTTAAGATCAAAAAGTGGGTCTTGGTGAAGAACACTTTGAAGATGTTCAAGAACACAATGAATTTTCCGGTAAACTATGAGTTTTCCGGTGACCCGATAAATTTCCGAAAGCTGAATTTTGCAAAAATGTTTAATAAAAACCAACAAATAATATGTGAACTTTATTTTAACAAGGTTTTTAAGCAAACATAATGCAAAACAACAAGATTACAGCCGATTTTAAGAGATTTTTCCAGAAAATTATGAACTCTAAATCCGAAAATCAGCAAGAACTCCTCGGTTTTAACAAGGATAAGAGCCAAGGCTCTGATACCACTTGTAGGTCCGGCTAGGGGAGGATCTAGTCGCCTAATCCTTGTATACGAACCACTCCGGTTGTGCGGAATCCAACCGGAATAGCAAACCGAGATAGAACACGCAAATACACGACACACAATATTCACCGATTAACACCTCTGTATTAATACGTATGAAAGGTTCAGTTACAAAGCAATGTTTACAAATGTATTCTGCAAACTCTCTCTAGTGTGTGTGTGCTCTCTGTTCTGGTGTCTGAAAATCTGTGTGTTCTCTACCGAAACAGAACAAATGAAACCTATTTATACTAACAGACACACATACATGTGACGAAACAGAAAGACAGGCGACGAAACTGATCATGGTCGACGAAACACACATGTTTCGTCGACTTCTGGGCTGTTTCGTCGATAGTGGGCTTCGGCCCAAAGCAGATGAGGCCCAATCCTTGATTCGTCAACTTGTCTAAGCCCAAGGACTGTGATGTTGAGTCCAGTCCTTGTCTTGTCTCTTGTGTCGGCTTGAAGTCTTGTACACGACGGAGGAAAGTCATCACATGATAAGCCGTGCTGAGTCGCGTCGAGTCGCGTCCATACTCTTGAATTAAGACGAGTCGAGTCGCGTCCATAAATATGTATCAACAAGGGTTCGCTATGTAATTAGTATAAAGATAGTTTATGTTAGAATTAGATAAGTTACGAGAGTGCGGGGACTAAAGATGACAAGTTGAAAGTTAATAACCTACAACTCAAAGGATGCGACATCTTTCTGGTCGCACCCCTTCTCTGATCGACGACAGGAAACAAGAAACACAGGGACGCAACCTTTCATCTTCGATTGAGAGCCACAAGATCAAAAGACATGCCTGTTCGTGAAGAAACACGTCTATTGGATTCGCACCTCTTCGATTAGTATAAATAGGGTTAGATATTTCTATTGTAAACACTTGTATATATATTCACGATTTGTATTCATTCAGAAATCAAGGTTAGTTTATGTTTACACGTTCATTGTGATATTCATTGTTCATTAGGAAGATTCTGGGCAACAGTGGTATCAGAGCCTAGGGCTCAAATTCGTTTCGGGAAGACGATCATCAAGCGGGTGGTTGAATTCCCTAACAATTCTGATCACGCAGGAGGCGTTGATTGGGTTGTTCTTTGTTAAGTTTTAACATCAATCGCATCGAGCGGGTACGATTGTTGTTCGTTCGTTAATCGGTCATCAGGTGGGTGTTCGATTTTTGATCCGATCATCACTGAGGGTGTTTGGATTCTGAGTTTTTTGTTAATTCAAATCACGGCAAGAGGCTACGGTTCGAGTTAAGAAGACGGAAGTAAATCTGAGAAATTTGTATTCCGGTTTGAAGAAACAATCGCAAATCTGAGAAGTTTTGGTTGTTTGAAATTTGCAAAAGACACAAAATCTGAGAAGTTTTGTGATATCAAAGCATCAAGAGGGTGTTCGGTTGAGAAGTTTAGTCGCAAATCAAGCGGGTTTGGGGCTGATTTTTGGTTCGTGTTTAGAGAGTCGCGAATCAAGCAAGAAGAAAAAAAACGCAGCCAAGAGGGTTGTTAAGAAAAGTCAGAAAACCGTGCGAAGAATCATGATAAGAGAAGTCGATCGGTTCGCAAATTCCAGGTTCTACGTTCTATTTTTCTGGAATTTATATAAGTTTTAGAAATTGGTTTGATTCCGTTAGAAAGTTAGTGTGAATTTTTGGAATCATAGACTTCGGTTTTAGGAGAAAACCAAAGTTTAGAAAGTGAAAATTGTTGGAAAAGAAATTATGGCGGATTCAGGAAGAGCCTCTCCGTCAAACGCGGTAGTGATTAAAGATGGTAGTTCGTTCTCCCAGTTTCAGTGTCCTATCTTAAAGTCTACAAACTATACGGTATGGGCAATCCGTATAAAAACCATACTTAGGGCAAACGGATTATGGGAAATGATAGAACCAAAAGAAAATACGCAAGCGGATGAAAAGAAGGATATGATGGCAACCGCTTACTTATATCAAGCACTACCGGAAGATATGATAATACAAGTTGCAAGTTGCAAGAGTGCAAAAGAAATTTGGGATGCATTAAAGACTAGGCACGTCGGTGCAGATCGAGTGCAAAAGGCACGTCTTCAAACGCTCAAAACAGAGTTTGAGATGTTAAAAATGAAGGAGGAAGACACTATCGATTCGTTCACTGCAAGACTAAATAGTATTGTCACGAGGGCAAGTGGTCTTGGATCAACTTTTGATCAACCAACTTTAGTACGGAAACTTCTGAGTTCTGTACCGGGAAGGTTCGTTCAAATTGTTGCAACCATTGAACAATTCGCTGATTTAGAAACAACGACGCTAGACGAGACAATTGGAAGATTGAAGGCCTACGAAGAAAGAACCGGTTTGGTGGATGAAAACCCGGTATACAATCAAGAGAAACTTATGTTTACTCGACGCGACAAGAACTATGGTCGTGGAAGGCGTTTTGGGAACAATGGACAAGGAAGGTTCAATTCATCACAAGGCAAGTGGCGTGATGGAAAGTCCAGACAAGAAGAAGATGAGGAAGATCCTTCACATGATAACTATGGACAACAAAGAAGGGAAGAGAATTCCTCACAGAATGCTTACAAGAATAGAAGCAACCAAAGGAAGTTTGGGAAGGATTTAAGCAAGATTAAATGCTATAATTGCCAAAAGTTTGGTCATTATGCCTCAGATTGTCCTGAATCAAATCAAAGAGGAGAAGAATCAAATCTGGTGCAGGAAGACGAGGAACCAACTCTCCTAATGGCAATCAAAGAAGACTGCAAGGATCTTCAACAACAAGCTCGAGATAAAAACGGAGAAGCACATGATGGCAAGCAAGACATGGAGAAAGATCAAGGTGCAACCCAAGGATGTTCGAGATTAGGGGGGTGAATGAAATCATAATCTCCTTCACATCCTATAGTATAAGGGTTCGCTATGTAATTAGTATAAAGATAGTTTATGTTAGAATTAGATAAGTTACGAGAGTGCGGGGACTAAAGATGACAAGTTGAAAGTTAATAACCTACAAGATGCGACATCTCTCTGGTCGCACCCCTTCTCTGATTGACGACAGGAAACAAGAAACACAGGGACGCAACCTTTCATCTTCGATTGAGAGCCACAAGATCAAAAGACATGCCTGTTCGTGAAGAAACACGTCTATTGGATTCACACCTCTTCGATTAGTATAAATAGGGTTAGATATTTCTATTGTAAACACTTGTATATATATTCACGATTTGTATTCATTCAGAAATCAAGGTTAGTTTATGTTTACACGTTCATTGTGATATTCATTGTTCATTAGGAAGATTCTGGGCAACAGATTTGAATATCATAATATCAACAAAGAATTATTTGGAATTTGGGACTGAATGTATAAAGTCTAACCATAGCGTGTTCCGACCCCTTGGCATCGTGCTGAGAAAGCCAAGGTTTCTCTAACAGTCATTTCTCCGATATGAACATCGTTTTGACTGATATAAGCAGAAGTTCTTTCCGGTACAAACTCATGTAATTCATGGCCGTTGTATGTCACCTTCCCAGAAGTCTAAAAATACAAAAAACAAAAGCAGATAAGTGGTTTTATTCTGCCCACTAATGCATATATAGAATACTTTATAGTCATATAATGTTCACAAACAGATGGATGGAAAGATGAAATGTTTTAGTCTAGAAAGAAAGTTACAAGGATCAAGAATTTACCTTAAGTTCCTTATCGAGCTTGCCAGCCAAGGCTAACAAAAATGTGGTCTTCCCAGAACTTGGAGGGCCCAAAAGTAATGTCATTCTAGAAACATGTGTTATGTTAGATCTAGTGAAGCAAATCACAGTTAAGTTGATAGATAATATGTCCTTTCAGCTCACCTGCTTGGCTTAACAATACCACTAATATCATCAAGGATGGTTATATGTTTTTTCGAATTCGGAAGCAGACGGAATAAGCTCAAGAACATCTAATGCAATCAAACATGGAGACATGATTCATCAAATTTGAAGAGGAAGTCACTAGAAAGATTCAGGAAACTTGTATGCATATAATAAATTCGATTCTTTACCTCAAATATATCAATGTGGAAGTTTATAAAACTAGGTAATGCTCTACTTCCCGTTTTCACGTCTGCCTCCACAGTCAAATGCTCAAACTTGACTTCTATTGTTGGCAAATCAATTCCAACCCTGTAAATTTCACATTTACGAGCAAATAAGTTTCGTCGTGTTTGTTGATGATCCTTTGCAAACTATTAACTGATACTTGCTAAATAGTGGGGAACAATGGATTAACATAAGTAACAGGTTCAATATGGAGCAGTGGAAACAGCAGAAAATTAACATAACAACTCAATGCGGCTACACCCTTAGATCCAAATGGAGTTACAAAATTTTGGCAAGGGAAAATCACTAGAATCAACAGGTTGATCTTGAAAATTAACTGTCAGGTGTTAAAAAATACACAAGCTCAGAAAGAGCCAATCAAGATATGTAAAATCGGATTGCGGCTAAGACGGCTAGAGCTTAACCTGCACAAAAACTCATGGTGAAGTACAAAGGGATCCCACATAATAGCCAGTGAGATTGAAACACGTGTAAAGTGTGGCTAAGTTAGCTGCCGACTAGAATTTAACCCCCCCCCCCCCCCCGTTTTTAGGCGTCAGTCCACCTGCTATTTAAGTCTATGCTTTTTCATCCACCGGCTGAATTTAGCCCGCGCTTTACACGTGTCTTTTCTTTATTGGTTTTTTGTGAACCCCATTGTTTTTTCAAGATTTTTTCCGGCTAAACTTTAGCCATCTTAGTCGGCGAATCTTGTTTGGCGTCTGATTGGCTCTTTTTGTCTTTTCCTAAAGGATGAATATGCATGTCGATACTTTTGATTTTTTTAAGGTCAACTTATTTATTCTAGTAATTTCCCATTCGGCAAGCGCACCTAACGTCAGTGGCCTAAAATACGGAATTCCATCTAAACGGGTCATGTTCATGGGTTGATGATTTCATCCTGACATGAACTTGTTAATTTATACGAACTCGGACATGATATGAAACCAAATATCCTGTCACTCACCCGAACACAACACGTGTATTCATGGATTGACATGACTAAGGCTGGCAAATCGTGTCTTATCAGGTTTAACAGGTCTCTAACAACGCGAATAACACAAGTATTAAACATGAATACAACTTGTTTAACTAGTTTATATCTAATGTTAATAACACAGTTGTACGTTTTCTGTACCAAGGAGAAAAATGATAAATCGTAGCCCCCTAATTCTATTTATTTGTAAAAAGTAAAAAACCAAATAGTATACTTTTTCAGTAAACAGGTTTAATCGTGTCTTATACAGATATCTATTGCCACACGGCTCGTTTAACAAAAATATTCTTTTAGTTTTTTATAAAAAATCTAACTTTACATATTATTTTTATTTTTTAAGCATTTATGTTAAATTATGCCTAATTTAATTATTTTATGCACGAAAGATTAAACAAATAATGAATTTTGAATAAGGAAACGGTCCAAAGAAATTGAAGATTTGAAAAAAGATAAATCATTCTGTAAAAAGTTTGAAAAACTAATCATATTTTGCAAAATTTTTATTATAATGGTTTATCTTTTTTCAGATCTTCCATTTCTTTTGTTTTCTATACACGTCGTTTTTTAAATTTTAAACATGAACGACTTAAAAAAACGAATTGTTTAAAAAGGTTTAAAAACCAAACGATTTTAAAAAGAACGATATAAAATGAATTGTTTAAAAAAACTTTAAAAGACAAACAAATTTTAAAAAATGATTTAAAAAACAAAGGTTTAAAAAGGAACAATTTGAAAAACGATAGACGGTTTAAAAAGGGTTACCATAGAAGATTTTAAAAACGATATTTGTAAAAAAAAACAATTGTTTAAAGAAAATACATATTTATTTGTAATTTACAAAGTATTTTGTTAAATAATAATCATGAAAATAATAAAATAAACTTGAGTAATTGCGTTAATAATCTATTAAATATTAAAAGAATTTTGCAATTATCAAAAACAGCCCATAAGGTATGTAATGACCTAGTTACACTTACACTTAACCGTAAAAAGTAACAAAATTAGTATCAGAGGTCAAAATCGCTATAAAATGCAAACTTAAGTTTTGATATGTCAAAAGATTTTTTTGGCCTGAAAATGTTAAACTGGCTAAACCACAGGGGTCAAAACAGTAATTCACTCTTAAGTAATTATATAAAACAAGTTTTTAAAAACTAAAAAAACAAATATGAGTTAAACAGTTGAACCACGACTCGATGGGTTAACACGATCCGTTTTAGGGATGGCAAAAATACCCGAGCCCGACGGGTATACCCGAAACCCGACACAAATGGGACGGGTATACCCGATACCCAACGGGTATTGGGCCGGGTATGGGATTAGTTTTAAAAAATTTCGCGGGTATTGGTCGGGTATGGGATTAGGTGATACCCGACCCGATTACCCGAAACCACATACCCGTTTACCCGTACTATATTTCCGATTTTTTTTTTAATTTATACTTTTATTTTTCATTAACTCTTGTCTATTAGTGATTTATTTTAGTATGTTTATAATGTGTAAAAATAAATTTTCTTTTAGTATATGCATTTGATAATAGTATTTATATTTTGTATGTTGTGAAGTATATGCATGTGAGTTTATAAGTATTATAAAGTTATTATTAATTTATGATAAAACTTATATGTATGTAATGTATATTTTTAATTTATAATAGTTGTTGTATAAATAAAATAATATAATAATTACAATAGTACCTATCGATACGGTCCCTTAGCTTTAACAAGAACTTCTCATTATCTTCATCAGCAGTGTGTACAAGCCTATCTAGTAATCGTTTTCGGTCCTCGAAATTAAGATTGTCTACATCAACTTCATGTGAAGGTCCAGTTGATCCAAAGAGCAAACCTTTCTTGAGACGATCGAAAGTCGGAAGCTTTTCAAGAGAAGCCCATTTAAGAGCTTCTTCATCATCTTCTTCATGAGTAGATCTTGAAAACACATCCATCCCAGTGTTCCTCCATACAGAAGTACTGCCAGATCTTAAACTCCCCATTCTTCCATTACTTGTTGCTCTTAAGCTCCCTAATCTAATACTTCTACTAGCTTTATAAATGTCACTTCCATCCATGATGAAAAAAAAATCAAGATTTTTGAGGTGTTTTCACGTTAAAAACAGAAAATTGCAATAAAAGTATCAAGAATCAATCCAGATAAAAAGGGTTTTCTATGAAGACTGATCCCATAAAGAGATAAAGGGGTTTCCCATGAGAGGTGGGTTGATCCACTGATTTATTTGTTCGAGTTACTGGACTTCATGCAGCCTTAGCTACAAGTTAAGTTGGCTCGACTATTTAAAACACCCTCATGGGAATCTTTTGGCGCTGATGGAAGAAAATGATTTTATAATCATGCCATGTGACTGTACGAAACGATCAAAATATGTTGTATCTCCATAAAATTTTTAATTAATACCCATTGTACTTCTTTACACCTTTTCCACATCGTTGGGAGCGTGGGTTGGGAACTCCCGCCCGGAACACCGGCCCGAGGTGGGCTTGGGTTTGGCGTGGCCCTTTTGGCGTGGGGAAGTCCGTGACGTGGACGGAGAAGATTGACGACGTGGCAATATTTTAGTGGCCCATTCTTTTGACCGTTGCAAATTTAAAAAAAAAATAGTCGTTGGCTATTTGACCGTCGATTAAAAAAATCAAAATTTATATTATATATACGCATACACTACACACACAAACAACCCACAACCCAAAAAATAAACATCCTCTCCATATTTTCACGATGCAATCTTCAAGTTCGTCAGATTCATACGATCAATTTGTTTTGTCATCCTTGTCCAACAACGGCACGGAAGTCATATTTTCAACCATTCACAAAGTGGTACAAGCTATTGCTGAGAACGAATATGAAGGGGGTTCCCAACACAAGACCAGAAAATATATATCTCGCGAACGACATGCCGCACATGATTTGTTGGTATGTTATTACTTCTCACCCAAACTCACACCCCTCCACTCCCTCCCTTTTTGGGCTTGAGTTGTGGAGCCCACACTGCCTACGTGGCTACCACATGGCGACTCATGCCCCCAACCCAAGCCCCCCCACTCCCTGTAGTCTTAGACCATTCACAACTGAGTCACGCCCATGCCACATGGCATGGGCTTGGCATGAGAGCTGTGTGGCACACCGTTGGATGGGGCGGGGTGAAGGGGATGGGTGGGTTTGCGAGGATGCACTCATGGTGTGGTGTTCTTGATTTGGGTGGGGGGCATCATCTTAACGGTCATGTGACCGTTTGTTTTTAGAAAAAAAAATATTTTAATTAAATAATACCTTAACACATTTCCCATTTTCTCCATATCTACACCATTCTATCTTCTCTCTCACACCATTTCTATCCCAAAAATAAAACCTAAGTTTTTTTACCGTGAATTTTCTATTCGAGTCATTTGATTCCGATCTTAAAGACGAGATCATTACTTAAACTATTAAGTTGGGCATGCAAGTTTTAAGTTATCAAGCCGAAAGTTCTCAACCCCTTACAAGAGCAAGGAGAATTGAAAGGAATATTTTCTAATAATCTGGTGTATGGCTCGACTATTTAGGCGTCTTTCGTATGAGCCGCGATCTATTTGTACGAATAGTTGGCGACTTAGAGAACAAGTATACTTACTTCCAACAAAGGGAAGACACAAGGCGTATACTTGAATTCACCACTTTACAAAAATGCACGGAGGCAATACATCTATTGGCGTCTGGCGTGGAGTCTGATGTTTGGGACGAATAGGCATTATTATTGTGATAGTCTCCATCATTATTGCACATGTATTGTTGTTTTTGTTTGTTGTTGTTAATATTATTAACAAATCGAAGGTGTGCTTGACATATATGACAAAAGATATTTGAGAAACCCAAGCTTTAGCGATATTCAAGAAATATACGACGTGCATGAAAGTGTACACGGCTTTCAAGGAATGTTAGAAAGTACTGATTGCACAGATTGGAAGTGGGATCTTTGTCCTACGGCCTGGCGAGGTGCTCATCATTGTGGTTATCATGATGGCCCAACCTTGATACTCGAGGCCCGTTGCGTCATATTGTCACACCACAACCGATGGCGGAAACATCGAGGCGAGATAAAATAGATTGTTCAAAGACATCATAGCACTAAAGTTGCGATATATTAAGATTGAAACTCCATCGTCGTATAATCAAATAAAACATTACATTCTTCAAAAACAGAAATACAACAAACGTAAATTTCATGATTAAAACATCATAATTGCATAAATAGATTAGGTGAGTAGCTAAATCCACCCTAAGTAGTTTCTTGTGATAACATCTCAAACGTTTCCTGCAACATGTATAAAATATTCGTCAACACATAAATATGTCGGTGAGCATACTAGTTGGTTACATAGCATAAATGAGAATAGATCTCAAATCCACATGTTTATAGCATACTAAATTATGTATCATACTAGCATGCAAAAGCTAAAAATCAATCCAAAGTTTGGCACTAGGATATCCTTATCACCGAAGCTAATAAGGCCGAATAGAATAACTTAACAATGACCCACAAAACAGGTGATGTGCTAATCCTAGCGCTATACATGTTAAGGGACGCTTGCAATGTTAATGATGGATAACTAATAAGAATATTGTGGAATGTGTCCACAATTAGCATATTGTATAAGTTTGCTTGTATGTGTGTATGTGTATTTAGTACGAATACCTTTTGCAACCCAGATAGTGTTTAAAACGAAAAAGGGTATAAACTCACGATTTGCAAAGAAAATACACAAGATGCGAGCGAGTGGGTTTGGGGGCCGATGTAACACCAAAGTCACCCTAAAATGGTAAACAAATGTGTATGAGTATAAGTATTGTAGATTGGAAAGTAATTACGAGTATGAAAATACATAAAACATATCCCGCCTAGACACTTATTTGGACACTATTATTAGTGTGTGTTTTTCATGAGTGTTAAACACCTATTAGAAGCCCAAAATAAGAACTATAAGGCTAAGATATTCTCCATCTTAACACATAACATTCAACAATGGGTTGGTTGATATTATGGTTTGGTTTTGGGGAAAGTATTATATGTATGAATTATTATTTATATAGTCAAGCATTTGAGGTAGGGTAATCCACAAACCTCAAGAGTTTCACCATCGCACAAAATCACCAACATGGTTGATGATTCGGACGGTCATGAATACAAAGAAACAATGCATATGGAAAACCAACTATTTTGCTAAGTAACCAAGTGAGGGATAGTGGAAGTTTTAGTTGTAGAACCAACGTCCTCAATATCGCCATTTGTACCTTAACACAAGTCTTCCAACATTGCTTGTTTGGAGACTTGGTTTGGTTTCACTCACATAGTTGGTTGTGGGTTACTTAGAGACTTAGAAGATATAAAATGGAGGCATATGAACCTCAAAGTTTCTAGAAATAACCTTAACGCAAGCCCTTCAACATGAAAACTTGTTGGTGACTTGGTTTGGTGTAAAGAAGTTCCAAAAACATAGTAAAGAAAACATGTATATAAAGTTTAAGAAAAATCCCAACTTGGTCCTCAAAAATGGTTGTTTGTCATCCTCTTTTACCTTGTTAAACAAGTTGTATAACTCCTAGAGGCTTTCCAAGTACGGGGAAGGAAAAAAAACTAAAAAAAATGCAAGAAGAAAGCCAAAACTCGTTGTTTTGGTCTTAGAATGCATTGCCCAAAGTTAGAGAAGTGGATGATTTGAGAGAGCTTAAGAGAGTTTTTAGAGTGGTGAAAGTGTTTAGGAGGTGTTAGGGGTTAGTATATATATATAGGTAGGATTAGATTTTGGGGTAATAAATGCGTTGGTTGGGGGTTAGAAGGAGGAAAATGTTCAAAAAATGCAAGTTGTTTACGAGCCTGTTGCCAAACACACCCCTTGTAGACCGCAGGGGTGTGAATACGGTCTGCAAGGACCTGCTGAACCTTCAAAAAATCGGTTTTAGTCCCTGAAGTTGTTTTGTATGTTATTTTATACTAAAAAATCATATTTAAACATGTTTTTGGGTATTTAAGTGTATCCAAGCATGGTAATTAATAAAAACACTTATGAAACAACATTCCAAAAAAAGTAGAATCTCGACGTGTTGTTCAGTTTTGAATCAGAATGCGTATTCATGAGTGTTTATGAAAGAAATAATTAGGCAAAAATAATACAAAAGTGAATTTCCATTATAATCAAGTTTCCAAATTACTAGGAATTGAAGAGAGGGTACAAATTACATTAAATGGAAGAGAAAGACATACATTGAACGTTACAGTCTCCCATACTTTAGGAAATTTTGTCCCGAAATTTATTTAGGAGGAAGACTTTGGGAAAAGATGCGGGTACTTGGTCTTCATTTGATCTTCACATTCCCAAGTAAATTTTGAGCCACGTTTTCCTTCCCAGCGCACCTTGACAATAGGGGTGTGCCTACGTCTAAGCTACTTGATACCACGATCCATGATTTCAACAGGCTTCTCGATAAAGTGCATAGTCTCATCGATGCATATGTCGTCAAGAGGAACCTGAAGGCCTTCGTAAGCTAGGCACTTCTTGAGATTTGAAACATGAAAAGTTGGATGAACGTTGCTAAGCTCTTGCGGTAGGTTGAGTCGGTAAGCCATTTTACCAATTTTTCAAGAATTTTGAAAGGACCTACATAACGAGGAGCAAGGTTTCCCTTCTCACCAAAACGTACTACTCCTTTCTAAGGAGATACCTTAAGGAGTACGAGGTCACCGACATTGAATTCCAAAGGCTTTCATCGTTTGCGGCGTAACTCTTTTGATGGCTGCTTGCAGGAAGCAAATTGCTGTGGATTTGTAGGATTTTATTCGTAGTCTCTTGTATAAGCTCGGGACCGATGATGTGTGCCTCGCTGATCTCATGCCAATAAATAGGCGAATGGTATTTGCAACCATAAAGAGCTTCAAAAGGAGCCATTTTGATACTGGAATGGAAGCTATTGTTGTACGAGAATTCAACCAAAGGTAAATGTACATCCCAATTTCTACCGAAGTCGATGACATAAGATCGAAGCATATCCTCTAGAGTCTGGATAGTACGTTCTGTCTGACCATCCATTTGAGGATGGAAAGTCGTACTAGATTTAATTGTCTGTTCAAAGCTGCTTGAAATGATTCCCAAATACGAGAGGTGTAACGACCATCGTGATCAAAGATGATGTCGAGAGGAACACCATGGCGACTAATGATTTCCGCGGTGTAGATACAAGCCAATTTCTCGACTCGATAGTTCTCACGAATGGGGAGAAAATGGGTCGATTTGGTCAACCGGTCAATGATTACCCAAATATTGCCTTGCCCGGAATATGTTCGTGGGAGCTTGGTAATAAAATCCATAGCATTACTCTCCCATTTCCACATCGATATTTCGGGTTGTTCGAGTAAACCCGATGGACGTTGGTGTTCAGCCTTTACTTTGGAGCAAGTGAGGCACTTTGCCACGAAGAGAGCAATGTCTTTTTTCATGTCTGGCCATCAATTTGTTTTAAACGTGTTTGACTGTTTAACTTAAACGCTAATTGTTTTTGGTGTTTGTGTTAGGTTTAACTTAAACACTAATTGTTTTTGGTGTTTGTGTTAGATTTATACAAAGGCGGGAACCGGACGAACGTCCAAGCACGCGGAGAACCAAACAGTATTAAACTGTCATCTCTTGGGAAACATTCATGGAAGGATGAAGCATGATCATGCATGAGTTTTCGAGTTTAAAACTTTATTATTTTTAAACTGTAAATTTAGTGTAATAATCCATCTTGTCGGTTCGTCTGGGTTATCAGTTAACCTAGATGTGTAAGTTCTTTGTTTTTTTTTTTTTAAATCTAGGACCTAACTATTCAAATGTTTAAAATATTGATATAAATGGGTTAGAGTGTTACACCTTCATAACAATGTATACTATTCACTTTGCAACTTTGCCCACAAATAGCTCATGGATTTATTATTATTATTATTATTATTATTATTATTATTATTATTATTATTATTATTATTATTATTATTATTATTATTATTATTATTTGCAAATTTTTGAGCCATCACTAGTTAGTTGTTGGAAAATCGCCAAATATATGTATAGGTAAACTACTACACATACCCAGTTTTTCGAAAGACCTTCACAAACGGATCATCCCTTTAGTGACCATTTTTGGTGGTAAAAGTCTTTTTTATTGTAGTGACGGGCATTGCCACCTAAAACCACCGTCATCGATAACCATCACATATGAACGAACATGTCATGAAAACCTAGTTTATCAAACCCTTCCATTTGTCTCTCGAATGAGCTTGCCCTCTCAAAGCAATGCTCTCGAACCCTCACTTGTTATACTGCCACGCAAGGGCGGACCCAAGCTTTGGCCCCCCTTGAAAAAAAAAATTAGTGTATGTTCGAGGTAAAAATCCGACTGCACTAGTTGAAAATTTGGTTGAACCCTTCGTTCGCACCCCCAGATAATAATTCTTGGGTCTGTCACTACTGCCACAAACCATTCCTAATTAAACCGCAGAACACCCTCTTAGGTTCACGTTCGTTCACCCTTATTTTTTTCCTTCTTTTCTGGGTCTTTTTATCACTCTTATAAAAGGAACATGCTAAATATTTGCCATTCAAAAAAAACTTGCTATATGTCCTATGTGTGCCATACAACATTCGATTAGAAGCATATTGCTTTGAATCACTAGAGTTTCCTGTTATTTTGAATTGTTCAAGTGAGATTCTTTTAATTTAAATTAATTAGGTATTAACTCTTTACTTATTATCCAAGAGAGAATTATAATCTCTTTATATGTGTTTTTTTATGAAATTTTAATACTGGAGGTTCCGCTTCAAACTCGACACACTAACACCAGATTGATTATATATCTTAAATAGAAATTGGTTGCCTGAAGTTGTTGGATTATATTTGATAAAAATTGCTTAATTACCTTCGATTGCTTGCACAAATTTCTGTTCTTGTTTGATAATCTTTATAGGGGTAATTAAAATTGTTATCTACTTTTTCAAGACCGTTATTTATCACACAAAAAAGTATAACTTAACATTTTATCTAAAACACCATTTATAAGTAATTATCACTGTAAAATATATCTTAATTAATACAGATCACTATTAACAAAGTATTATACGAAGTGACAGCTTAATTTATCTTTGAATAACGTTTATAAAATTAAGGCACAAAATGGTAACCACGTTGCGATTTTAATACCATTTTCTGAAGTTTACATGGAAAGTAGTATTCTTTTGTCATGTATTATTTTGTCCTTTTTAACTCCGAATATGAAATTTATATAAAGTACAGGATAAGTATGTTGTATATTTTATGGTCCAGCTTGCAACCAATTTTTAGTTATCATTACTTATTGTACTTTTTTTCTAAAGAGGAAAGTGTTATTTTCACAGATTTGGTTACTTTTCTCAGTTCCATCTAAAAGTTTTTTTATATATCTAGACCCTTGTGGTTTACAAATCTTGTCATTTTCATTCAACTAGTTAACTCCATCCATTTTTGACGCTAAATCAGCGGTATTTTTGTCTTTTTACCTAATTCTTTCGTTCACGGCCACAAGCTTCGACGACCACCCAATAGTCTTCTTCGGCAACCATTTTCTTCAACAAAACACCATCAACCACCACACTCGTTTCCTCCGGCCACCGTTGGCCACATTAGTCGCCGGAAAGGTCAACAACCCCTTCTCCATCTACCGCATTCAAACCAGCAACTCACACCACCGACGATTTGTTAACTAGAACCGTCAGGAATTCTTCAGAACTCCAAATCAACCATCAACCCTACCACATTCGGCTCAAGACAGGATCTTCGAGCAGCGGTGAACGCTCCCAAACTAATACCATCGTTGCAAGTAGTTTCGAAAATCCCAAGGAAAATGAAACCCTAAATCTTCGAAACCTACTTTATTAGTGGAAAAACCATCACACAATTACCAATAGAAGCCCTAATCAACCATCGGGATCTCGAAAACAAACCCTAAGGCATGACTGGGCCGCCAGAGGTCATATTTTTTTGTCGTTGTCACCGATGCAAGGTTTTAATACCACTGTCGTCATTTCCTTTAACCATTGTCGTCGGAAACTTAAATGGTCAATGATATCTCGCCTCAAAATCTTTTCAACGACTGAAATGATTGGCGGCGATATATAGTGTTGATCTCTAGATTGTTATTTTTATAGATTTTATTTATCTTTTAAATAAAGATCTTAAAAACATGGGTATTTTGTCTTTTAACAAAAATGTTAACGAAAATTTTGGATGGGGTTAACAAACTGGATGGAAATGACAAGATTTGTAAAACTCTATGGTCTAGATGCAAAAAAACTAACAAGGTTTTTGAATGAAACTGGCAAAAGTGATCGAACCTCAGATTTTATATATATGTATGTGTGTGTGTGTGTGTGTGTGTGTGGGTGTGTGTGTGTGTGTGTGTGTGTGTGTGCGCGTGTGCATGCATGCATGCATGCATGCGTTTGTGTTTTCGTATGTATGTATGTTTATCGATGGATTTCCGGCAACCATTTTCGCCGAAAAGTATCGTGTTTTTCACCCCAACTATCTCTTATCTCTTTCATTTCTCTTTTCACCTAAACACTTTTCCAATTTCTCTTTCGCTGCTACCACCAGCACTACCTGATTGTCGCTACCACCAACACCTCTACACCGCCGCTACCACCACTACCACCAACACCCTTACATCGTCACTACCACCAATCCCCATACACCACAAACACACCTACATCGTTGCTAACGTCGCTACCACATGTGATAGGTATAATGCCCTACTAATTTTTTGGAGTTGTATGTATTCGTATGTCCATGTGTATTTGTATGTGTATGTGTATATAAATTGTAATGTGATGTATTTGTATTTGTATGTGATGTACTTGTATGTATGTGTATGATATATGTATGTATATGATGATTGTGCGTTTTGGTTTTAAGATGGTAGGTTTAGCTATTGTGGACTAACGGTCAAACTTCACGCATGACTTTTAAGTTCTTTGTAACGTTTAAAACACAATACTTACGATATTTTTCTAAACTTCACATTGTCGGTAAGTTCTCTAAATTATTTATACATATCTTATTGAAGTTTTTATATCTAATGCATGTAATTATATTTTGTTTGATTGTATATTCATTGTGTATTGATTCTAATCTAACATTATTAGACCACCCGTAGTGGGGCGGTATTTTAAAAAAAAAATTGAAAAAAACGCCGCAAAACGCCCCCCGCCATTACACCCGGCGTTATTAGGCGTTATTTTTGAAAGAAAAAAAATCGTTTGGCGTTTTATTTAAAATGCTGAAATTGCATAGGGGGGAGAGATTAGACCGTTGCCAACGGTCAAATGTTAAATATTTTTATTTTTATTTTAATTTCAAAATTTACCCACTATATAAATATCACCCACTTTCTCCTACTTTTTTATAAAAAAACTCACACTTTCTCTCCTACTTGTTTTATATTTTATACAAACATGCATCCATACCGACCCCCCTTTGGCGATGCGTTGATCCTTGCGCAAATGCGTCGCCAAAAAATTCGAGAAAAATATGGACTCTAGATCATCTTCTTTTTTTAACTTTATTTTTTTCGGTTTTTTTATTTTCTGTTTTTTTATTTTCTGTTTTTTTATTTTCTGTTTTTTTATTTTCGGTTTTTTTTTTATTTCAAGTAGTGTAATTTTTATTTTAAATTAATGAAGTTTTTTATGTTTTAAATTAAAAAAAATAATTGTGAAATGATTGCATGGGCGTTATTGGAATAATGCCCCACTACGCCACTTTTAGAATAATGCCCCATGCTGACTGGACTGCCACGTGTCGAATAATGTCCCATGGTGGGGGCATTATTTTGTTTAACCACTACACATGGTCTTAGTGTATGGTTACAAATAACATACACTGTTGTCGTGCATTGTGCATTATGAGACATATGTCCCCAATTCTTGTTGTTATATATTCACTTATCAAACCATGATGTCGTAATAGTAAATAAGTGCATAACCACTTCACTAGTCACCGTGCATACGCACATAAGTGTGTGTACGTGAGTGTGTGATGAGTACGCCAGAAAGTGTTTACGCTTAAGTGTTATTGTTGTGGTTAGAGAAAAATCGACAACCACTGACAACATACGTGTCTAATTAAGATCAGGATATCTTCCGTTAAATTAAAATTAGATCGGCAAGTTGAGGAAACTCAACACATTGCTTTTCTGTCATAGACAAAGACAAAGATATACCATCATTGTAAGACGTAGATTAGGATCTTATTTCATTGAATTGTTACAAGTATTTATTTGATAATCTAATTACCCAACTAAAACACTTTTCGGTGACTTTTTCTAAACTTTAGTATTGGGGTTTGGGGGGTGGGGGTGGGTTGGGAAGATACGTAGTCTTGTCATTGTATCTTTGTGACCCAAGAGTTTATAAGACCGGGTGTAGTGGTTAAGAAAAATAATGCCCACACCATGGGGCATTATTCGACACGTGTCATCCCAGTCAGCATGGGGCATTATGGCAAAAGTGGTGTAGTGGGGCATTATTCCAATAACGTCCATGCAATCAATAAATAATTATTATTTTTTTATAGAGAAAAGGATTAAAAAAAAAAAGAAGAAACTAAACTATGTCAGAGTATGTTATGTTAGTCAAACTTACTTGGACCACTCCCATTGGTCTTCCATTGGTCACATGCAAACCACTTCAGCGTTTTCTTAAAAACGCCAGCATGCATTTTTTTCAAATATAACGCAGGATAACGCCGGCTGTAATGGGGGTGGGGGCGTTTTTTTTCAAATTTTTTTAAAAATACCGCCCCACTACGGGTGGTCTAATAAAGTTTCATGATTTGCATAATTATTTGTTATTTCTTGAATTAATTGTATGTTTATTGGGGAAAACTAAAAGAATCTAAATCATGTATTTTTTAGGAAAAATGATACTTACCGATGAGATGTCCGTCGGTAAACAAAACCTGGCCGGAAGATTGGTCGTCCGTAAGAGTCATTCATTGGCCGGTGAACATAAATTTGGCCACAGAAGGTGCATTAGTCGAAGATGTTAGGTGAATGATAAATTAAAAACAAAACGAGTGACTAAGTATAATAAATAAAAATGGATATGGATAGTATAAATATTTTTCATAAAAAAATTGAATGGAGGCGTATTTATATTAAAGTGAAAAAAAGGCCTTCTATCAAGTAGTTAAAAGCCTACAGGATGACAACATCAGAGCATTCACAACAGGTTTTGTATAGATTAGTGAGGGATACAAAATTTTGTTGTAGTTTCTTTGTGACCCATATAAAAAAGCTAAAAACTGAAAACCAAGAGGTTTTAATAAAGTTTCATGATTTGCGTAATTATTTGTTATTTGTTGAATTATTTGTATGTTTATTGGGGAAAACTAAAAGAATCTAAATTATATATTTTTTGTAACACCCCAAATTTCATGAGATTTTAATTTAAGCTAGTTATGAATAAGTAAGGATAGTCCTGCTCATAATAATATAAATATTATTCTTGAAGGGCCAAACATATAAAGTGACAAAACCTAAAACCATTAAAAGAAAACAAAATTTGAAACACACACATAAGTGTGGGTGTGGTGGTGTGATCGAACAGAAGCAGGGGAAAGGGTGAAACCCTAGTTTCACCAAACTTCATCAAATTGGATGGAAATCTCAAGGATAAACGAATGCATGTGATCAATTCCTCATTCATCTAAGGGTTTCCCAACATGGGGTAAGTCGAATTATGTGATTTGATGCTAGATGATGATAAGGGTTTTGATTAAACCAATAAATAGTATGAAATTGAACTTGTTTATGAGTTAGAATCATCAAATAGAAGATGCTTTATACATGATACTGATTAGATTGAAAGTTTGAGTAGAAACCCATTTGATTTAGTTGTATGGTGAACTTGTAGTGAACTAATCAAGAGATTTGGATGGGTGAATGTTTATGTGCAAAATACCAATAGATTATTATGTTGTAGAATGAATAAGTAAGGTGAATTTAGTTGATTAAATGATTTATGAAGATTACTAGTAAAATTGTGCATTGATTACTTTTACATAATGCTTACAATGTTATATGCACACCAAGTGTTCGATAAAATGCTTAGGTGAAAATGATAAGTGAAATTTGTATGCTAGCAATGGATAATTATATGTAGAATGTGATAATGATGTAATAGATAATAGGTTTGCAAAAGGAATGTGTTTTAGATGGATTACAAGTGGGAAATTAGTATGATAAGATGATACGGTAAGATACTTGCATTAGAAAGTTGTACTACACGCTTTGAGGGTGTGATGCACACCGTATGTGGGATTAGGTGTTTGATCATAACTAGTAAATAATCATGTACTAAATATTAAGCATGTGAACTCACTAGCGAGTAAAGAAGGTGGAGTTATGTAAATGGGTTAATTTAGAATGTGTTGGTCAATTGGTAGGATCATGAAGAATTTGCATATGTAGGATTTACTATGTGATTATATGTGGATATAGCTAGGTGACCGTTCGGTATGTGCGTCACCACATGAGTATGAAATGCACACGATGTTATTACTATGGTCTACCTTATTAAGAATAACAATTTGAAGGTACACATGTAAGTTAGATCGTTGACTTTTGAAAGTCAACAGTGTATGAATGTAATGGATGGGCTTTTGAACACAAATGTTAGAGTAGAGAATTGGTGTGTCATGTACTAGATGATTTGTGTGCTATGTATGATGGTAATCGAGTTGCGTGAGATTTGAATAAGGTAACTATTGATATGTGTCTCATGTATGCGAAAATGTGACTAATGGAAGTCAAATAATGTGTAAATAAAAGGAAATGAATGTTTGTATGTATGATCATATATGCTAACTTTGATACGAACGTGATGACATGTAAGGAAAGGAATCATATCAATTGACTCAAGCACGGAGGGCTAACGCGGCGAGATGAGGAAGGAAGTAAGCTTTAATACGCACGCTTAAGGTAAGTGAATTCTGACTCACTTATTAGTATGTATAGGGAGTTATTTAATGCTTATAAATGTGAGAATTACATGTATGATTAATTAATAAATGAAAATACTAAGGTAGGAATGATTGTCGGGGCTGAAAGTAGCTAGTTACGTCGGAAATAAAATGGTGGAATCGAACGGGTCGAATAATGGCATGAAGGATCTTTAAGCCTTTTTCTTATAATTCAGCTTTTGATGTGAGTTAGGATGGTGAACGAATCCGTAATTAAATTACGGACGTGCAGAAACAAGAATTACACAAAACGGACGCTTAGCTCAAAAGGTATGTAAGTTTCAAGTTGAGTTTTGGTTGAAAACATAGCTGGGCACTTTATGCAGCAGCAAAGGGAAGTATTCTGTCGAAATAGGGCTGTCGCGCTACGCGACAGCAATTTAGTTTCACCATCGTGCAACGCGACAGATGTCGCGCCCCGCGAGAGCCAGTTAGCTGGAAAATCTTGTTTTTATAGTTCGTTTCAGAAAGAATGTTCACTTAACAGTTGGAACGTTCACTCGTCAGCAAGAATGTTCACTCAACAGTTGGAACGTTCACTCGTCAGCAAGAATGTTCACTCAACAGTTGGAACGTTCACTCATCCGCAAGAATGTTCACTCAACAGTTGAAATGTTCACTCATGAGCAAGAACGTTCACTCAAAGTATGTGTGGGAAAGAAATAAGTTTGGAGATATGTATGTGTATAGATCTACCTACATGTTAGTGACAGAATCCATAGGTAAGCATGAATAGAAATGAACATGCACGTAAATTTGTACGTATGAGACTTATTTTTATGGATGTTTGTGACTAGGATATGTTAGTAAAATTATATGGGAATGCAATGGTATGTAAGAGCTTGTACGTATGTATGTGTGCGTGTACGAATGTGTGCGTATATATGTAGGTGTATATGTTTGTGTACATGTATGATTTATGAATGTATGCATGTATGGATCTAATATGTTATGAATACACGTAGGAATTAGTATACATATATGAATGCGAGATGTTATAAATGTGTGAAGGAATGGTTTCATTATGTTTGGGCATTGATGTTTGCTAATGGTGTGCCTTGAAGTTGAAATGTAATGCAGGTAAAAGAACATCGGGTTCATGAGGTATCGAAGTCGAACTCGGAATGAGTAAATACGAGAGGATAGTTGAATGAATCAAAGTTTATATTGTTGAATGATATTAAATTACCTGAGAATAATGTTGTATGATGTTGTTAACGACTAATGGTTAAGTTGTATGTGATGTCCACAGGTATTACACAGATTTCTTCTACTAGAAACGAAAAGAAGCGACATAGATCGAGTCAAGAGCAAGGATTGTATGGAAAAGAACGGTCACTTAGCTTTAATTATGTAACGCCTTAAAGTGTTAATTGAAAGTGAATGTTTTATATTTCTTTTAATTAACGTTTGTGATTCCGTATTTGAGCCTTTATGTAAGAAGTGTGTCTAATAGAGAAATAAATTTTTAAGGCTCTTTTTCCGCTGCGTCGTTTTTAAGTTATTACGTGTGAGGGCGTTTCATTTTTTAGGAAAAATGATACTTGCCGACATATTACCGATGGGATGTCCGTCGGTAGACACAACCTGGCCGGAAGATTGGTTGTCTGTAAGAGTCATTCATTGGCCGGAGAAGGTGCATCGATCTGGTAAAATAAAATCAAAAATATTTTATCTTTAAACGAGTGACAAAGTATAAAAATAAAAATGAATATGGATAGTATGAATAGTTTTCATAGAAAAATTGAATGGTGTTGTATTTATATTAATTAAAGTGAAAAAAAGAAGTCTTATAACAAGTAGCTAAAAGCCTATTGGATTACAAGATAAGAGCATTCATAGCAGTATATATTTGTGAGTGAGTTCTTCATATTTTAGGAAGTGATTGTGAGTGAAGGAGAGATGAAATGTTAGTGTTGATTTGTATATTTGGGAAGCCACTAATCTTCCGCATTTATTTTTTAAAAATGGTTGTAAATAAAGGAGAGAAAAAAATGTAGTAATAAATGTATAAAAAATGTTATTTAATAAAAAATAAAAAATAAAATAAAATAATTTTTAATGTAATTATGTGAATAGTGATTAAAAAACTGATTTGAATGCCCTAACTAAACAAATATTAAAATTACATCGATCTAGTCATTTCATCCTGTTTTTATCAAAAGATAAAATAAGACATTCTGGTTTCCTCAATAATATTATACATCGAAGTTGATGTTATGTTAAAAATAAATATAAGCTATCTCGTTATGAGCTTTCCGAAGTAACCAACTGCAGGACAAGATGATTGTTTGGATTATCTTTTTCTTTTTTTTCTAATATAGCTTAGAATGGATTTCGTATAAACTATGGTATTTGTATTTGTATTTATCAGATACCATGTGGTAGATTTATGGAGTGACAAATTCAGAAAATTTTTTTCACCGGGTTACTTTTGTTAGATTCTCACTAATTTTTTTTCAAATCATACAAAGTTTTCACTAATTTTTTCTATTTTTTCCGTAACAAAAGAAACCCCAAAACATTTATGTAATTATCATAAAATAAATAAAGTATTTAATAATGTAATAATTCAAAAGTTTATGAGCTTTCCAAAGTAGTCAACAACATGACAAGATAATTGTTTGAATTATCCTTTTCTTTAATATAGCTTAGAATGGTTTTCGTATAAACTAATGGTATTTGTATTTATCACATACCACGTGGTAGATTTATGTTTAACATAGCTTACAATGGTTTTTTTTATAATAAACTAATACCACGTCGTTTTTCTGTTAATAAAGTTTACCTTTCAAAAAAAAAAAAATGATTTGCGTATAAACGAATGGCATTTGTATTTATCACATACCACGTGGAAGATTTTAATGAATAAAATGAACAATAAAGTGTTTAATAATGTAATAATTCAATTCAAAAGTATATAATTCGCCAACTAACAATGCATGTGAAGGATTCCAGAATTTCATTGGAATCAAACGCCAATAACTAAAGATTTGCTCAATCGAGACGTTAATAATCTAATTAATTAATCATCATTTTCTAGAAACTTGAAGAAAACAAATAAAAAGTAACTAAGTCATGTGCGCGAGAACTTGCACATAGATTAAGGTTTTGTGGATAATTTACTAAACTTTTTTTCTTTAGCAACAGAATTTTATTCGAACCCAAACCAGCTAAAAACTTGAAATAACAAACTCTAAAAGGAACAACACCACCAAAAACCATAAGTACAAGCATTGCTGGTCATCATGTCGCTCGAGACCTAAATTTTTAAAGGGCCCAAAAGGTTTTTATAAGTTTTTTATATATATTAAATTATATATTTAATATATGCATCCTTTTATCATGCAAAAGAATGTTGGTGGTGGATTGGTAAAAACCATCTCATGATAATGTAGTGGTCTCAACTTCAAAACTTTGCTCCACCACTATAAATTTATTTTTTAATTCATTTACCCTTAACCACAGGTTTGGGCCCAATTCTTTTTGTCGCCCAAGGCCTAATTTTTTTTAAGAGTTCGTGGAGACGGCCTGCAACGAATGTCTTTAAAAAGGGGGACTTGACTCTTTGAAAGACCATATCGTTTTGGGCTTTCAACAAGAACTAGAGCGTAGAGTAGACAACCGCAAACTAAAATTCAATGCCGGCTTTAGAACCCGGAATAGACCTGTCAAAATGGTATGGAAACACAGATCTAATACAAACAACAATAACAACACCGATATCTAGTGACAAAAAATGACGCAAAACTTTTATTATTTACCAACCCAGAAAACTCCCAAACCACCCAAGATCTTACTTAACTGTAAGATCAGAAAACGAACAATACAAAGTACATCATCAACTGATAATAATCAGTTGATTAAACAAAATAACGAGAATGAAATGATACAACCTGTTCTAAGATGATCCGCAGGATCTGGAATACGACACTAAACAGATGAATAACTTAATCTTCAATAAACCTTAAACACAACATCAGCAGGTAGAACAAACATCAACAGGAAGGACTCTTCTTCAAACAGACTTCATCAAATCTTCTGCAGATTGTATGATCTTTAACAGGAACGAAAGATAAACTGATAGAATGCGTAACAAGAATGAGAAAGTTGTGAGATTGAATTAGGGAAAAATCAAACCCTTCTGTGCATAGCCTGCCTTTTTATATCACCAACACAAATATTACACATTAGCCCACAAGATATACAGAAGATGATCGAGATCCCTTAGATGTTACACAAACACCCCTTATCTTTCCAGCTGTTACAACAACCTCACAACAACAACTAACAACCGGATAAAATACATCGGTCCACCATAAACAGCTTAAAACCATAACAGGCCCAATGAGATAAACAACCCAATAAACGAGTCCAGTAATGTTTAACCACAAATCCACTTGACATGTTTGTGTTTTAATCATTATTATTTTTAACATCCCCCCTTGATTCAAACAACAAACATGTCAATTAGATCTAACTCAAAACACAACATACCATGCTGAATATTACTCAACTTTTTTTAACCAAGTTGCCAACAGATCAACAGTGGCAATTTTTCCAGATTCATACCAACTGATATCACACATACAAGCTTTAACAGGTGAACAGTAGTAACACCAAATATTTATACAACACAAAATATAACACGAATCACTCCCAACAGAACCTTAAACACAACAACATAGAAAAACAAGACAAAAATAGGATTCCTATAACCAATATCCTAACTCAGACATATAAGAACCCAGACAAATAACAATATGAGACAAGAGATCCTTTGAAGCAAAACACAAATACCAACAACAAATCAAAGAAATCTCTATAACAGACAGTTATCAACACAGACAAACTGTTATGACAAAAAATACCAGACAACAATGATAGCCAATACAGATCCCGGCAAAAAATACACTACCAGACACATCTCTTATACAAGAGAAAAGTACAAGGCTAACACAACATACATACAAGAGACAAGCTTGAACACAGACCCCATAAGACCAATTCAAACCAGAAGATATGACAATAAGGTATGACAATTCATACAACACAACATATGGATCACACGTACCAACGTTTTAATAGAGTAAAAGACAAATAAACAGTCACATAATGCAGAATAAACCCGTCAAGACAAGAATCACCTAAAGACTCATATAAACAAGAAGTAAATCTGACAAACAAAATATTAAACAACCAGAACAATATTGAAGTATTGAACAAGCTGCACAACTCCCCACCAGGTTTATCATAACCAGAATAGCAAAGACTCTCATATCAGCATATAAATTCTAATTGAAAAATAGACTTTGAATCTATATTCAAAGAAATCAAATACTAAAAACACCATATAAAGTCACACGTCTGAATAAAAAACCTGGTCATGAAATCATAAAGACCATAAAGACTCGTATGGTTTTACAACAAGAACAAAGTCTGAAAAGACAATGATTCAATTACATTATGCAGATCATATACGATAAAAACCAAGAGTCACACAACTTTTAAAGACTCAGAACCATATCTGAATATTTTGAATCACACAATTAAAAAAACATATCTGTAAATACTAGGATTCATGTAAAAAAAACCTTTGTAAACAGAATAATACAACATATCCAAATAACAAGGAATCATATGATTGCATAACAGAACCAGATACACATCTGATGACACATAAAGTCACATGACTTTAAAGAATTCAGAACACATCTGAAAAACAACACTTGTGAAGATCTTAAGAAACTAATTTGACTTGATCAAAAACTTTTACAACTTTACAAGGAACATATCATAAGAAAACTTGTAAAGAACATAAAGACTAATTTGAATCAAGCAAATAAAATTTTACAACTTCACAACAAAACTGAATCACACGATTCAAAGAAAAAATCTGATAACAACGCAGACATCAGACTAAACGATACAACCAAACAAGTTCCGACAGAACACAAAATCACACGATTTGCAAACGGAACACACATCTCATACAAGAGAACAAATAGAAGGTTGTACAAACATTCTAGAACAATCTTGACAATACTATTGATCCAGACAACAAGATTCATAATAACACTGATAAAAGAGAAGTACACACTTCTATATCAGACAACAATTCCAACCTAAACAAAAATGAAACACAAAATCACTTGATTTCATATCTCACATACAAGGCTAAGAATAATGAGACATACACAAGACAATAAGACACAGCCAAACAAAATCACAAAATAACATATTTTGCAACCAAAAACACCTCAGAAGAGTTAACATACAAGGCTGTCACAAATGCAAATTAACCTTGACAAATATCGGTTAAACATGAACCACACAGTTCAACTAACCAAACAAACAAGACAATAGACAAGCAGACATAGACATCAAGGACAGCCTTGGCGAAACAATTGATTAGAGAACACTCAAACCACACGGTTTGATTAATCATACAACAAGAGACAATGAGACATGCAGACAACGCTCAGGAACCATTTCAACAGTCCAAACACATAATTGAATCACATGATCCAAGATAAAGATTCACACCACAAATCAACAACATTAACAGGTCTAAACTTAACAAAAGCACAAGACCATTCAACCCCAAAAATAGAACGAGGAACAAACAGTTAACCATGATTGAAAAATACAGAATCATATAATGAACATACAAGATTCTATTACCAAGACAAAAAGACATGAAATCCTTGTAAAACAGAATAAACTCTCAGATGAGCAAAAAACTCTTGAAATACAATTGAAGAACAGAGCTTATTTATAAACATTTCTGACAAGCAGGAGATTCACAAAAGACACAATTTAAGATCCTAGATAATCATCTAATTTAAACAAACCTCTGTTATAAACTCAATTTCTATTGTGTGGATAATTCTGAACATAGCACATTTCTTATCACATATAAATTTGCAAATTACAATATTTGATCATTATAGAACAATAGCAAAAAACACAAAGGCTCCAAAAAATATTTTCACCCATGGTGCAACTTAGTTATAGACTACACAATGTACATGTATAAGGAACCACTTGAACCTTGCAACTTACTATCATTAAGGATAGAAAGATCTAACATTCAGTTTTGCAACACTAAAGAAATATTTCACATTTAACTCATATGCAACACTTTTGAAGTTAAAAAATTCCTAAAACCTTGTTAGAACAACCTTGCAAACAATACTAAGAGAACATGTGCAATTTGCAAGTAACGACAGATTTAACAAACTCATTACTACACATACATTTCAATTCTTCATGATTAAGTGTAACAAGATGTTTAACATACAAGTCTACCATACAATCATACTCAAGAAAGAACCTGAACAGACTGAAATTTCATGGAACAATCCAACAAAAGACCAGATAAACAAACAAAGAACAAGCAAGATAACACCAAGTTATCAAACAGATAACTACTCACTCAAAACAACAGACAACAAGAGCAAACAACTCTAAGGCGAAGCTGAGTCAGGGACAAGATTCCAGGTTCATCACTCTATGGTGCCTGGACATGCCTTTACTCAGGAGCCACAACCTAACCTTATCAAGAATAAAGAACCACATAGACAAATAACAGACAAAAAAAAGATAGACAAACAAAAGCACCAAACAGACAAGTAGGTGCCGGTCCTCACTACCCCGACTTCAACTAATCCAATCAACAACAGAAATATAAAACAAGACAAAATTAGAAAGATCTTACAGAAAGTGCGTTTAACTCCTAGAAAGATCAAATTTGTAGTTTTCAAGAACTACACAATTGGATCAAGCCACAATCAAGCACACCTAGTTAGTTTGCCCTGAACCTTCTAGGGTTTCAGAGACTAACATAGGTCTTCAAAAATGACAGGCAATCTCCTTCCAAACGTCAACCGGCCCTACTTAGGGTTTGTGACACACCAGAATTGTACAGATCTTACCAGATCTGACCTGCAAACACTCCAAACAAGGATAAAAAACAGAACAAACACAAATAAGGAACAAAAACATATTCAAAAGACACAAGATCACAACATAACCCCAAAAATCATACTCAAGAGCAACAGCTCAACCTAGGGTTACAAAATAATACGGAAAAAAAAACAATTATACTAATCAAGATAGACTCACAGCGGAAGAACAACAAAATTGGAGCCTCAAGTCAAATGATATGAAATGCTCAACAAAGAAAAATCAAATCCAATATAAATAAAGAGCTGAAGACATTAAGATCACTAAAAACCGTCTCAGCCAGAGCCCAAAAAAAAACACATTATTCCCAAGACTTACAAACGATAGAACAGATCTTGAAAATTTTGAATAACAAAGAAACCCTACACCACAGGAAACCAAAAAAACTAGACCAAACAAGAGAAAATCACAATATCAAGAGCCTAAGCTCTGATACCATGTCAAAATGGTATGGAAACACAGATCTAATACAAACAACAATAACAACACCGATATCTAGTGACAAAAAATGAAGCAAAACTTTTATTATTTACCAACCCAGAAAACTCCCAAACCACCCAAGATCTTACTTAACTGTAAGATCAGAAAACGAACAATACAAAGTACATCATCAACTGATAATAATCAGTTGATTAAACAAAATAACGAGAATGAAATGATACAACCTGTTCTAAGATGATCCGCAGGATCTGGAATACGACACTAAACAGATGAATAACTTAATCTTCAATAAACCTTCAACACAACATCAGCAGGTAGAACAAACATCAACAGGAAGGACTCTTCTTCAAACAGACTTCATCAAATCTTCTGCAGATTGTATGATCTTTAACAGGAACGAAAGATAAACTGATAGAATGCGTAACAAGAATGAGAAAGTTGTGAGATTGAATTAGGGAAAAATCAAACCCTTCTGTGCATAGCCTGCCTTTTTATATCACCAACACAAATATTACACATTAGCCCACAAGATATACAGAAGATGATCGAGATCCCTTAGATGTTACACAAACACCCCTTATCTTTCCAGCTGTTACAACAACCTCACAACAACAACTAACAACCGGATAAAATACATCGGTCCACCATAAACAGCTTAAAACCATAACAGGCCCAATGAGATAAACAGCCCAATAAACGAGTCCAGTAATGTTTAACCACAAATCCACTTGACATGTTTGTGTTTTAATCATTATTATTTTTAACATCCCCCCTTGATTCAAACAACAAACATGTCAATTAGATCTAACTCAAAACACAACATACCATGCTGAATATTACTCAACTTTTTTTAACCAAGTTGCCAACAGATCAACAGTGGCAATTTTTCCAGATTCATACCAACTGATATCACACATACAAGCTTTAACAGGTGAACAGTAGTAACACCAAATATTTATACAACACAAAATATAACACGAATCACTCCCAACAGAACCTTAAACACAACAACATAGAAAAACAAGACAAAAATAGGATTCCTATAACCAATATCCTAACTCAGACATATAAGAACCCAGACAAATAACAATATGAGACAAGAGATCCTTTGAAGCAAAACACAAATACCAACAACAAATCAAAGAAATCTCTATAACAGACAGTTATCAACACAGACAAACTGTTATGACAAAAAATACCAGACAACAATGATAGCCAATACAGATCCCGGCAAAAAATACACTACCAGACACATCTCTTATACAAGAGAAAAGTACAAGGCTAACACAACATACATACAAGAGACAAGCTTGAACACAGACCCCATAAGACCAATTCAAACCAGAAGATATGACAATAAGGTATGACAATTCATACAACACAACATATGGATCACACGTACCAACGTTTTAATAGAGTAAAAGACAAATAAACAGTCACATAATGCAGAATAAACCCGTCAAGACAAGAATCACCTAAAGACTCATATAAACAAGAAGTAAATCTTACAAACAAAATATTAAACAACCAGAACAATATTGAAGTATTGAACAAGCTGCACAACTCCCCACCAGGTTTATCATAACCAGAATAGCAAAGACTCTCATATCAGCATATAAATTCTAATTGAAAAATAGACTTTGAATCTATATTCAAAGAAATCAAATACTAAAAACACCATATAAAGTCACACGTCTGAATAAAAAACCTGGTCATGAAATCATAAAGACCATAAAGACTCGTATGGTTTTACAACAAGAACAAAGTCTGAAAAGACAATGATTCAATTACATTATGCAGATCATATACGATAAAAACCAAGAGTCACACAACTTTTAAAGACTCAGAACCATATCTGAATATTTTGAATCACACAATTAAAAAAACATATCTGTAAATACTAGGATTCATGTAAAAAAAACCTTTGTAAACAGAATAATACAACATATCCAAATAACAAGGAATCATATGATTGCATAACAGAACCAGATACACATCTGATGACACATAAAGTCACATGACTTTAAAGAATTCAGAACACATCTGAAAAACAACACTTGTGAAGATCTTAAGAAACTAATTTGACTTGATCAAAAACTTTTACAACTTTACAAGGAACATATCATAAGAAAACTTGTAAAGAACATAAAGACTAATTTGAATCAAGCAAATAAAATTTTACAACTTCACAACAAAACTGAATCACACGATTCAAAGAAAAAATCTGATAACAACGCAGACATCAGACTAAACGATACAACCAAACAAGTTCCGACAGAACACAAAATCACACGATTTGCAAACGGAACACACATCTCATACAAGAGAACAAATAGAAGGTTGTACAAACATTCTAGAACAATCTTGACAATACTATTGATCCAGACAACAAGATTCATAATAACACTGATAAAAGAGAAGTACACACTTCTATATCAGACAACAATTCCAACCTAAACAAAAATGAAACACAAAATCACTTGATTTCATATCTCACATACAAGGCTAAGAATAATGAGACATACACAAGACAATAAGACACAGCCAAACAAAATCACAAAATAACATATTTTGCAACCAAAAACACCTCAGAAGAGTTAACATACAAGGCTGTCACAAATGCAAATTAACCTTGACAAATATCGGTTAAACATGAACCACACAGTTCAACTAACCAAACAAACAAGACAATAGACAAGCAGACATAGACATCAAGGACAGCCTTGGCGAAACAATTGATTAGAGAACACTCAAACCACACGGTTTGATTAATCATACAACAAGAGACAATGAGACATGCAGACAACGCTCAGGAACCATTTCAACAGTCCAAACACATAATTGAATCACATGATCCAAGATAAAGATTCACACCACAAATCAACAACATTAACAGGTCTAAACTTAACAAAAGCACAAGACCATTCAACCCCAAAAATAGAACGAGGAACAAACAGTTAACCATGATTGAAAAATACAGAATCATATAATGAACATACAAGATTCTATTACCAAGACAAAAAGACATGAAATCCTTGTAAAACAGAATAAACTCTCAGATGAGCAAAAAACTCTTGAAATACAATTGAAGAACAGAGCTTATTTATAAACATTTCTGACAAGCAGGAGATTCACAAAAGACACAATTTAAGATCCTAGATAATCATCTAATTTAAACAAACCTCTGTTATAAACTCAATTTCTATTGTGTGGATAATTCTGAACATAGCACATTTCTTATCACATATAAATTTGCAAATTACAATATTTGATCATTATAGAACAATAGCAAAAAACACAAAGGCTCCAAAAAATATTTTCACCCATGGTGCAACTTAGTTATAGACTACACAATGTACATGTATAAGGAACCACTTGAACCTTGCAACTTACTATCATTAAGGATAGAAAGATCTAACATTCAGTTTTGCAACACTAAAGAAATATTTCACATTTAACTCATATGCAACACTTTTGAAGTTAAAAAATTCCTAAAACCTTGTTAGAACAACCTTGCAAACAATACTAAGAGAACATGTGCAATTTGCAAGTAACGACAGATTTAACAAACTCATTACTACACATACATTTCAATTCTTCATGATTAAGTGTAACAAGATGTTTAACATACAAGTCTACCATACAATCATACTCAAGAAAGAACCTGAACAGACTGAAATTTCATGGAACAATCCAACAAAAGACCAGATAAACAAACAAAGAACAAGCAAGATAACACCAAGTTATCAAACAGATAACTACTCACTCAAAACAACAGACAACAAGAGCAAACAACTCTAAGGCGAAGCTGAGTCAGGGACAAGATTCCAGGTTCATCACTCTATGGTGCCTGGACATGCCTTTACTCAGGAGCCACAACCTAACCTTATCAAGAATAAAGAACCACATAGACAAATAACAGACAAAAAAAAGATAGACAAACAAAAGCACCAAACAGACAAGTAGGTGCCGGTCCTCACTACCCCGACTTCAACTAATCCAATCAACAACAGAAATATAAAACAAGACAAAATTAGAAAGATCTTACAGAAAGTGCGTTTAACTCCTAGAAAGATCAAATTTGTAGTTTTCAAGAACTACACAATTGGATCAAGCCACAATCAAGCACACCTAGTTAGTTTGCCCTGAACCTTCTAGGGTTTCAGAGACTAACATAGGTCTTCAAAAATGACAGGCAATCTCCTTCCAAACGTCAACCGGCCCTACTTAGGGTTTGTGACACACCAGAATTGTACAGATCTTACCAGATCTGACCTGCAAACACTCCAAACAAGGATAAAAAACAGAACAAACACAAATAAGGAACAAAAACATATTCAAAAGACACAAGATCACAACATAACCCCAAAAATCATACTCAAGAGCAACAGCTCAACCTAGGGTTACAAAATAATACGGAAAAAAAAACAATTATACTAATCAAGATAGACTCACAGCGGAAGAACAACAAAATTGGAGCCTCAAGTCAAATGATATGAAATGCTCAACAAAGAAAAATCAAATCCAATATAAATAAAGAGCTGAAGACATTAAGATCACTAAAAACCGTCTCAGCCAGAGCCCAAAAAAAAACACATTATTCCCAAGACTTACAAACGATAGAACAGATCTTGAAAATTTTGAATAACAAAGAAACCCTACACCACAGGAAACCAAAAAAACTAGACCAAACAAGAGAAAATCACAATATCAAGAGCCTAAGCTCTGATACCATGTCAAAATGGTATGGAAACACAGATCTAATACAAACAACAATAACAACACCGATATCTAGTGACAAAAAATGAAGCAAAACTTTTATTATTTACCAACCCAGAAAACTCCCAAACCACCCAAGATCTTACTTAACTGTAAGATCAGAAAACGAACAATACAAAGTACATCATCAACTGATAATAATCAGTTGATTAAACAAAATAACGAGAATGAAATGATACAACCTGTTCTAAGATGATCCGCAGGATCTGGAATACGACACTAAACAGATGAATAACTTAATCTTCAATAAACCTTCAACACAACATCAGCAGGTAGAACAAACATCAACAGGAAGGACTCTTCTTCAAACAGACTTCATCAAATCTTCTGCAGATTGTATGATCTTTAACAGGAACGAAAGATAAACTGATAGAATGCGTAACAAGAATGAGAAAGTTGTGAGATTGAATTAGGGAAAAATCAAACCCTTCTGTGCATAGCCTGCCTTTTTATATCACCAACACAAATATTACACATTAGCCCACAAGATATACAGAAGATGATCGAGATCCCTTAGATGTTACACAAACACCCCTTATCTTTCCAGCTGTTACAACAACCTCACAACAACAACTAACAACCGGATAAAATACATCGGTCCACCATAAACAGCTTAAAACCATAACAGGCCCAATGAGATAAACAGCCCAATAAACGAGTCCAGTAATGTTTAACCACAAATCCACTTGACATGTTTGTGTTTTAATCATTATTATTTTTAACATCCCCCCTTGATTCAAACAACAAACATGTCAATTAGATCTAACTCAAAACACAACATACCATGCTGAATATTACTCAACTTTTTTTAACCAAGTTGCCAACAGATCAACAGTGGCAATTTTTCCAGATTCATACCAACTGATATCACACATACAAGCTTTAACAGGTGAACAGTAGTAACACCAAATATTTATACAACACAAAATATAACACGAATCACTCCCAACAGAACCTTAAACACAACAACATAGAAAAACAAGACAAAAATAGGATTCCTATAACCAATATCCTAACTCAGACATATAAGAACCCAGACAAATAACAATATGAGACAAGAGATCCTTTGAAGCAAAACACAAATACCAACAACAAATCAAAGAAATCTCTATAACAGACAGTTATCAACACAGACAAACTGTTATGACAAAAAATACCAGACAACAATGATAGCCAATACAGATCCCGGCAAAAAATACACTACCAGACACATCTCTTATACAAGAGAAAAGTACAAGGCTAACACAACATACATACAAGAGACAAGCTTGAACACAGACCCCATAAGACCAATTCAAACCAGAAGATATGACAATAAGGTATGACAATTCATACAACACAACATATGGATCACACGTACCAACGTTTTAATAGAGTAAAAGACAAATAAACAGTCACATAATGCAGAATAAACCCGTCAAGACAAGAATCACCTAAAGACTCATATAAACAAGAAGTAAATCTGACAAACAAAATATTAAACAACCAGAACAATATTGAAGTATTGAACAAGCTGCACAACTCCCCACCAGGTTTATCATAACCAGAATAGCAAAGACTCTCATATCAGCATATAAATTCTAATTGAAAAATAGACTTTGAATCTATATTCAAAGAAATCAAATACTAAAAACACCATATAAAGTCACACGTCTGAATAAAAAACCTGGTCATGAAATCATAAAGACCATAAAGACTCGTATGGTTTTACAACAAGAACAAAGTCTGAAAAGACAATGATTCAATTACATTATGCAGATCATATACGATAAAAACCAAGAGTCACACAACTTTTAAAGACTCAGAACCATATCTGAATATTTTGAATCACACAATTAAAAAAACATATCTGTAAATACTAGGATTCATGTAAAAAAAACCTTTGTAAACAGAATAATACAACATATCCAAATAACAAGGAATCATATGATTGCATAACAGAACCAGATACACATCTGATGACACATAAAGTCACATGACTTTAAAGAATTCAGAACACATCTGAAAAACAACACTTGTGAAGATCTTAAGAAACTAATTTGACTTGATCAAAAACTTTTACAACTTTACAAGGAACATATCATAAGAAAACTTGTAAAGAACATAAAGACTAATTTGAATCAAGCAAATAAAATTTTACAACTTCACAACAAAACTGAATCACACGATTCAAAGAAAAAATCTGATAACAACGCAGACATCAGACTAAACGATACAACCAAACAAGTTCCGACAGAACACAAAATCACACGATTTGCAAACGGAACACACATCTCATACAAGAGAACAAATAGAAGGTTGTACAAACATTCTAGAACAATCTTGACAATACTATTGATCCAGACAACAAGATTCATAATAACACTGATAAAAGAGAAGTACACACTTCTATATCAGACAACAATTCCAACCTAAACAAAAATGAAACACAAAATCACTTGATTTCATATCTCACATACAAGGCTAAGAATAATGAGACATACACAAGACAATAAGACACAGCCAAACAAAATCACAAAATAACATATTTTGCAACCAAAAACACCTCAGAAGAGTTAACATACAAGGCTGTCACAAATGCAAATTAACCTTGACAAATATCGGTTAAACATGAACCACACAGTTCAACTAACCAAACAAACAAGACAATAGACAAGCAGACATAGACATCAAGGACAGCCTTGGCGAAACAATTGATTAGAGAACACTCAAACCACACGGTTTGATTAATCATACAACAAGAGACAATGAGACATGCAGACAACGCTCAGGAACCATTTCAACAGTCCAAACACATAATTGAATCACATGATCCAAGATAAAGATTCACACCACAAATCAACAACATTAACAGGTCTAAACTTAACAAAAGCACAAGACCATTCAACCCCAAAAATAGAACGAGGAACAAACAGTTAACCATGATTGAAAAATACAGAATCATATAATGAACATACAAGATTCTATTACCAAGACAAAAAGACATGAAATCCTTGTAAAACAGAATAAACTCTCAGATGAGCAAAAAACTCTTGAAATACAATTGAAGAACAGAGCTTATTTATAAACATTTCTGACAAGCAGGAGATTCACAAAAGACACAATTTAAGATCCTAGATAATCATCTAATTTAAACAAACCTCTGTTATAAACTCAATTTCTATTGTGTGGATAATTCTGAACATAGCACATTTCTTATCACATATAAATTTGCAAATTACAATATTTGATCATTATAGAACAATAGCAAAAAACACAAAGGCTCCAAAAAATATTTTCACCCATGGTGCAACTTAGTTATAGACTACACAATGTACATGTATAAGGAACCACTTGAACCTTGCAACTTACTATCATTAAGGATAGAAAGATCTAACATTCAGTTTTGCAACACTAAAGAAATATTTCACATTTAACTCATATGCAACACTTTTGAAGTTAAAAAATTCCTAAAACCTTGTTAGAACAACCTTGCAAACAATACTAAGAGAACATGTGCAATTTGCAAGTAACGACAGATTTAACAAACTCATTACTACACATACATTTCAATTCTTCATGATTAAGTGTAACAAGATGTTTAACATACAAGTCTACCATACAATCATACTCAAGAAAGAACCTGAACAGACTGAAATTTCATGGAACAATCCAACAAAAGACCAGATAAACAAACAAAGAACAAGCAAGATAACACCAAGTTATCAAACAGATAACTACTCACTCAAAACAACAGACAACAAGAGCAAACAACTCTAAGGCGAAGCTGAGTCAGGGACAAGATTCCAGGTTCATCACTCTATGGTGCCTGGACATGCCTTTACTCAGGAGCCACAACCTAACCTTATCAAGAATAAAGAACCACATAGACAAATAACAGACAAAAAAAAGATAGACAAACAAAAGCACCAAACAGACAAGTAGGTGCCGGTCCTCACTACCCCGACTTCAACTAATCCAATCAACAACAGAAATATAAAACAAGACAAAATTAGAAAGATCTTACAGAAAGTGCGTTTAACTCCTAGAAAGATCAAATTTGTAGTTTTCAAGAACTACACAATTGGATCAAGCCACAATCAAGCACACCTAGTTAGTTTGCCCTGAACCTTCTAGGGTTTCAGAGACTAACATAGGTCTTCAAAAATGACAGGCAATCTCCTTCCAAACGTCAACCGGCCCTACTTAGGGTTTGTGACACACCAGAATTGTACAGATCTTACCAGATCTGACCTGCAAACACTCCAAACAAGGATAAAAAACAGAACAAACACAAATAAGGAACAAAAACATATTCAAAAGACACAAGATCACAACATAACCCCAAAAATCATACTCAAGAGCAACAGCTCAACCTAGGGTTACAAAATAATACGGAAAAAAAAACAATTATACTAATCAAGATAGACTCACAGCGGAAGAACAACAAAATTGGAGCCTCAAGTCAAATGATATGAAATGCTCAACAAAGAAAAATCAAATCCAATATAAATAAAGAGCTGAAGACATTAAGATCACTAAAAACCGTCTCAGCCAGAGCCCAAAAAAAACACATTATTCCCAAGACTTACAAACGATAGAACAGATCTTGAAAATTTTGAATAACAAAGAAACCCTACACCACAGGAAACCAAAAAAACTAGACCAAACAAGAGAAAATCACAATATCAAGAGCCTAAGCTCTGATACCATGTCAAAATGGTATGGAAACACAGATCTAATACAAACAACAATAACAACACCGATATCTAGTGACAAAAAATGAAGCAAAACTTTTATTATTTACCAACCCAGAAAACTCCCAAACCACCCAAGATCTTACTTAACTGTAAGATCAGAAAACGAACAATACAAAGTACATCATCAACTGATAATAATCAGTTGATTAAACAAAATAACGAGAATGAAATGATACAACCTGTTCTAAGATGATCCGCAGGATCTGGAATACGACACTAAACAGATGAATAACTTAATCTTCAATAAACCTTCAACACAACATCAGCAGGTAGAACAAACATCAACAGGAAGGACTCTTCTTCAAACAGACTTCATCAAATCTTCTGCAGATTGTATGATCTTTAACAGGAACGAAAGATAAACTGATAGAATGCGTAACAAGAATGAGAAAGTTGTGAGATTGAATTAGGGAAAAATCAAACCCTTCTGTGCATAGCCTGCCTTTTTATATCACCAACACAAATATTACACATTAGTCCACAAGATATACAGAAGATGATCGAGATCCCTTAGATGTTACACAAACACCCCTTATCTTTCCAGCTGTTACAACAACCTCACAACAACAACTAACAACCGGATAAAATACATCGGTCCACCATAAACAGCTTAAAACCATAACAGGCCCAATGAGATAAACAGCCCAATAAACGAGTCCAGTAATGTTTAACCACAAATCCACTTGACATGTTTGTGTTTTAATCATTATTATTTTTAACAAGACCAGAAGAAGTCTGACTAGTTTTGGGGAATATTTACTAACTTGTTTTGAACCCTTGATCACAAGATTGAAGTATTGTTAAAATCGTAATGTAATTAGTTAATTAAAAAAGTTGGTTGAAAGGGTAAAAGGTGATGCTTTCAATATGTAAATATTAAGCATTCTACACCCTATTTTTATCCTTGAATCTTGATTATGCTTGGAAGTATGTTACTTTATAACGTTTGTTTACGGGTTGAAGGTGATGATTTGACACAGTTTTGGGATGGTTTAGCACCAAAAAGCGAACCATAGCGAGTCAAGGAAGCAAAACGGTTGAAGAATGCAAGAAGGGGATTAAAAGACGCCCCTGGCGTATTTTACGCAAGTTCTTCTCACTTGGGCGTACAAACCTGACGTTTTCAATTTGTTTGGCGTATTCTGATTCCTGATTGGTGTATCTTAATCTCTACGGCGTTTTTGAGGCCCAAATGGCGGTTTCAAGTGGTTTTGGTTTGTTTGGGACGAATTTCAAAGCATTTCTACGGTGGTTTTCGACCATTTTTCACCATGGACGACTAAAAGACCAAAGGTGAAGGAGGCTTTTCTCCAATTGCTTACCAAAATCACATGTCTTCATCAAGTGTGACTATGTGTGTCTAAAATGTTCGTGATCAAAACCATGGCTAGGGTTTCAATGCCATTTAGTTCAATCCGAGTTTTTAATGTATGTTGAAGATGCTTACATTGTATTTGTTAAAGGCCATTGGCGAATTTGATGTTTCGTGTGAATTATTCAAGTATTTGTTTGTTCAAAGGTGTATTGACCAGAATCACTTCACGTATCTTAAGTTTATCAATGTCTATTAGTTCGATGTTCAGATATATGATAGAAGGCTATGTCATTATGTTGGTATTTGAATGAGATCACCTTGTGTATCTAATTATCTCGGTGTTTATTCATTATAAGCTTAGACATACAATAGTAGGTCCTTCATTACACATGTTATGCTTGTTTAGTAGACGTTATGTCTATATAACTTTTCATTTTGGTTTAGAAACCCATGTAACTAACTTGCAATATATCAAATTTAAACTTAGATGTGATCAAGGGCGCAACATAGTGGGGGCGGGAGGGGTGGCCGACCCACTGAACTTTTCGCTCGATGGTGGAGAGTATTTAGTTTCCGTATAGAAATTTTTTGGTATATACGTTTTCGACCGCCCAGTCGGAAATCTCAAGCTTCGCCACTGGATGTGATCGCTTGTTTCTTGTCTTTTGTTTTAGTGTGCCTTTATGATATACAGCAATCAATCCAATTTATCAAAAAAAAATGTGTGTGTTTTGCTTTTCACAATCAATCAAAACATGTAATACTAACCCCATACTCCTTGTGGATATTATACCCTACTTATCCTAGCTATCTTGGTTAACCAGGTTTTTTAATGACTTGACGACAGTCATCAATAAACACGAAGTATCGTTCGTTGTTAACATTCTGGGTTTTATATATTTATACTTTTTTTTTAACGGCGTCCGGTTAGGGTATCGCTAACCGGGTTAGTAGTTAGTATGTTTGACTGTCGACAGTCAGACTGGTTAGGGTATCCTAGCTATCTTGGTTAAACGGGTTTTTTAATGACTTGACGACAGTCAGACTGTTTGTTTCGCGAGCTGATGTCTGAATAGTTCAGACATTTGCCTCTGAATGGTTAAGCATTGTACTTAGTCTAAATGGTTAAGACATCTTACTGGTTTGACACTTAATGGTTCATACCTCTTATTGATACAGTACTTAACCATTCAGAGGTTGCCAAACAACCCCTTAGTCCTTTTAGGTGAAATGACAAATATGCCCTCACATGCAAGTCACATGATCAGATTTAACAAAAAAATTTGACTTGGTTAAGACTAAATGACAACACATGCAACAATATCCCCTATAAATGGCAAAACCTGTCAAAATTCGTTGAAAATGACACCGCCTGAAAAAAGGGTATCAAGATAAAGGACAAAACTATAATTTTTTCCTTTAATGCATAAGGTACAACTCTAAAATAAGGGTAAATTAGTCTTTCAAACACTAATTATAATTTAATCATCCCAACTTATTTACATTTAAATCCTTCATCTTGAACCAAATTATGACTAATTAATTAGTAGTTACACGTTATTCTGCTTATAAAAAAACTAACTACCCCACGATTTTTAAACGGACATAACTTTTTCGTACGTTATTTTTTCTAATTATACTATAAAACGAGCATTTCATTCTTTTTTTAATTTGAGTATAATATTGCTATAGTTTTTTAATTAAAAATTTGATATGTTACGTGATTAACAATGTCGAGGGGTGAGCAAGAACTGATTAGTTAACCGAAAATAACCAAAAACTGACTTAACTAAAAACTGATTAACTGAAAACAGAATTAACCAAAAACTGGTTATCTTTTTTTTTTAGCTTCATTTAACCAAAATTAACTGAACCATTCATATTTTCATATATTTCTAGCTTTTATATCTCCACGTCAAGTGTTTCAGCTTCGGATAAGGATAATAACTGAACTGACTGTACCATACACACCCCAGCAATGTTTGTGTTTTTCCTCGCATCGCACGGGTATCATTCTAGTTTTTTATATCATATAGTTATTGTTATTTAGGTTTATAATTTTTTTTTGGATGATTTCATCTCTACTCCTTAATTTAATTATTATGTCTCTAAAGTTCTAATAAAACAAATAATTCAAATATAAAGTTTGGTAAATATTTTTTTCTATCATTATCATTTTGAAAAAAAAAAAAAAAAACTTAAAAAACACATATTTTAGTAAATATTTTTCAAATACTCATTTTGATAAATATTTTTTTCACCACCTTTTTAGGAAAAAAAAACTCCTCCTGAAATACACATGTAGCATCTAGGGCTGTCCAAACTGCTCGACAATCGAGGATCGCTCGAAGAATGCTTGTTCGATTCCTACTCAGTTTGTAAATGAGCCGCTCGGTTCGGTTCGATTTGAAAACGAGCCAAACATGAGCAAAAGTCCGCTCGCTCGTCGATTGCTCGGTTTCGCTCGAATTATTTTTATTAAATAATTTATATATATATATATATATATAGTTATATAGATAAGTAGCCCAAGAAAAATTAAAAGCCCAATAAACATACTAGGCCAACTCAATACCAAAACCTAACCCTAATTCCTAAAAATTCAAATCAGCACCTAATCTCCTGCTACATACCTCCTGCCACATACCTCGCTGCTGCTCAAGTTCAAATTATACGGATATGGTACAATCTCCTACCTCTTCGGCTACTTCAAATCAGCAAAGGTACAATCTCCTACCTCCTGCCACATATCTCGCTGCTGCTCATGATCGATTTTTATGATCCATTTTTAGGATCCATTTTTGTGCTTCTTGATATTGTTAAGAACATTTTTAGGATCTTGATTTTAGTTATGTATTGCTTTTGTTAGTAAGGTGTTGGACATGTTTTAATTAAGTTGTGATTTGTTTTTGTTGAATGCAGCCTTCTAATAGTCTTGATTTCAGTTTTTTGTGTTGCTACACATGTTTTAATTCGGTGCTTAGAAAAACTGAGCGAAACGATCCGCTCGATTCAAATTCAATCCGAGCACGAGCATCACTTTTTTGCTCGGTTTTGCAAATTTGATCGGATCGGAACGGATCGATTGTAATTCAATCCGAGCACGAGCAGACCCTCGTTCGGATCGGATCGGCTCATGAACACCCCTAGTAGCATCCTAGAATCTTCCACCAATCAAAAAAATTAATAATAATAATAATACAACAACAATATATTCTTCAATACTTCAATACAAATTTCGGTTTTCTCTTGCCTACTTAATCATTCAAAAGCCGGATGTGTACTTTTATACGGACCGGAGTGAAATCAACTTTAATAATTTTTATTCAAAAGCCGATACTCTGGTTTCTTTAAGCCAGACTTTATTCTAAATTTCTAACCAAAAAAAGACATGAGTTTATATTTATATTTGCGTATTATAAAAGTCACGTTTGTCATAAAGAAATGAATTAAAAACCGGTTCATTATTTTAATTAATTTATTTCCAGGCTAATCCAACTTGCTATTCTCTATGATTCAACTTTTTGACAAATATATTTGTTGTCCATATGATCGAGTGGTAAGTCTTCTAGTTGTCCATATGGTTATATGCTTAATGATTGTTAAGCGATGTACATTTATGTTTAAAAAAAATATTAATTACACGAAAATAATATCAACAATAGATGACGAGTGTCCCATATCAATATCTATAATACGAGAAGTATTTTTATGCTTTCTGTATCTTATAAATGCTATAGAGAAATCAAGTTTGAAGGATGATATGTGTGCTCATCTTTATAATCTCTCATTTTCTCTTCTCTTCGTTTTGTCAATTGTCTTCACTCCCGATCAATATAGCGGATAGACAAGTCAAGCCGTTGGCTAAAATCTCAAATCGAGTCGATCTTAAAACGAGATTTATTTGATAAAGTGAAAATCAGTTTAAATGTTTTAATACAAGCATGAAATACATTACTTGGTGATTTGAGGAAATGAGTTTTGGCTGATGATTTTTAGGTTAATTGGAGTCATGGAGACATAAGGAACAAAGACGAGAGCAGTCGTGAAGGTCACATGGAATAAAGCAGCTAATTGTTAGGTTAAAAGGATGATTACTCTTTTTTCACCTCTTTATTAACTAAATTGAAAATAATTTATCCTCAAAGTTGAGTTTTTATGATAATTAATCCTCGACTTTTACATGTTATTGCATTAAGATGTTGTATGTATAAGTGATTGAGTTAACTTTGGTTTTGCTCCATGTGGTTTGGTCGTTTTAACAGTTTTGCCCCAATCATTTAAAAAGTGTCATTTTCCTCCTTGATGTTTTTATTGGTTCTCTAATATACTCCCCGCCCTTAACGCCATTTATTTTTGTTGTTAACGACCAAACTACAGGGAGCAAAACAGAAGTTAACTCTAAGTGATTTATATAATATACTATTAAATAATAATAAAAACTTAATTATAACTGAGCATCGGGTAACTTTTTTTTGAACGGCAAATTTGATCAGTAACGGACCACTGGAGTATCATTGTGGCACCAGCGAAACCATCAGATCATATTCATCTCCACTAGGCATAATGTCTATACCCAATTCAAGAGGAAACTCAATAAATATGGGAAAAACCCTCCTTGTGGAATCGTACCCAGTATTTATTGGTCCCAAAGCCTTATCTCACCCCCAACATGCAGTAGGCTATAACGCCATGAACATTGGGTAACTAATGCTAGAAACTTATGAGAATTAATATAACATAAAGAAGTATATAAATAAGTTATGTCTCGCGTATAAAAAAGCGAGACACTTTTACGCTTTGTGTTGGTATTAAACCTATTGCGTTTCTCGATCTTTAAAACCAAAAATTCATTTCACCAAGAATTAACACGAAGAAACATGGGCCTAAGTCTGCTTCTTGTGTTGTTAGCCCATCAGCGCATGACCCAAGTTGTCCCGCTTCTTCTTCTTCTTCTGTGCTCAACTTTTAACCCAACAAGGCAGTACTGTTCTTTTTATTTTATTTGTTTGTAACATTAAAATGTATCAACTATATATCTTAGTGTTTATTGTCTACTTTACTACTAAAACGGTTGTGTAAGAAACTAGAGGGGGGTGTCTTAAGTTATTTATACACTTAATGATCACTTTTACAATGTTTGTTTGTTTAGAAATATATTTCTTGTAAAGAAGTTATGTAAACAGGTTTAAAGTTAAAGAAAAATCAAATACAAGAAAGTAGAAACACAAAGATTTACATAACTAGCTCACCTTCTGTCCACTTCTTAGTATTCAATAATTTGTTTCATTACAAGTTGTTGAGAAAAAGTAACATTTCAGTTTACCTGCAACCACTGATGAGTTTTAAATAAATAAAACAAACCACTGTTAAATACTAAGGAGGCAAACAGCTGATGGAAACCTTGTAAGCACTGCTTGTGATTAAACACTGATGGTGGCTAACAGCTGATGGTAACAACTGATGATAAACAACTGCTATTGTAGTAAGCAGTGAGTAGAGAGTCAGTGGTTGATGTGTTGTTGTTAAGGGAAGAGTAGTGTTTGGGCTTCAAGGACTGATACTTACTTTCTTGTAAGTTCAGGGGGTGTTTGTGCAAATTCTTACAACGGTTGGTTGTAACGGATTTGTGAGCTCTTAGTATAAATAGGGGGTTTGTATTAGTTTGTAGATAGTTGGTTAGTATTCAATTCTTGTAATTTCTTTCTGTACTTTCACAATTCAATAAGAATCGTTAATCGTTGGTTCAAGTTTTCTCCGGGTTCAATTTCTGATTGTTCTTTAACAAGTGGTATCAGAGCTATTGGTGGCTCGATTCAAAGAAATTGATTTTCAATTCCGCAATCAGAGATCAAAGATGGTGTCGACGAAGTTTAAATTGGAGAAATTCGATGGGAATAATGATTTCAGTCTGTGGCGTGTGAAGATGAGGGCTCTTCTAGTTCATAATGGTGTGGTAGATGCGCTAAAAGGGGAAGATAAAATTCCTGAGGGCTTAAATGATAAAGAGAAGAAAGATATGCTCGAGAAGGCTCATAGTGCGATTATATTGAGTCTTGGTGATCGAGTTCTTCGTGAAGTATCAAAGGAGACATCTGCTGAAGGGATTTGGGCAAAGTTGGAGTCATTGTACATGACAAAGTCTTTGGCAAATCGGTTGTACTTGAAGAAGAAGCTGTATACTTTTCACATGACATCAGGAAAGAGTCTTGAAGATCATACAGATGAATTCAACAAGTTGATTTTGGATCTTGAAAACAGAGGTGGTGTTGGATGATGAAGATCAGGCCATAATATTTCTCACTTCTCTACCATCATCATATGAACACTTTGTGGATACACTGATGTATGGTAGAGATTCTCTGTCCATGGAAGATGTCTTGTCTGCCTTGAATTCAAAAGAATTGAAGAAGATGTCAGATTCTAAAGAAGAAGGTGGAGATGGTTTGTTTGTGAGAGGAAGGTCAGATCAAAGGAATTATAACGGTGGTAACAGGAATTCCAGGTCAAAGTCCAAGTCAAGATTCAAGAGAAGATGTTTTGTTTGTAATTCAGAGAAACACTTCAAGAAAGACTGTCCAGAATACAAGAAAAGAAAAGGTGAAGGAAGTTATTCAAGAGGGCAAGGTAGTAATTACTCAAAGGGGCAAAGTAGTCATGTAGATTCTGATGATCAGTCAGAAGGAGGTTATGACAGTGCTGATGTTCTTATGGTCACAAGTGAATGTAACCAAGAGAAATGGGTAATGGATTCAGGGTGTTCATTCCACATGACACCTATGAAAGAAGCTTTCAAAGAAGGCAAATTGGAAAATAATAATCCCATCTTTCTGAAATTGGCTGATAATAATCCCAAGTCAGTTATTAGCCAATAATAATCTGACCTTGTCCATTTTTTTGTAAAATAGTCTGCCGTTAAAATAGCTTAACGAAGTTAAGTTATTTTCCGAATTACAAACCGATGTTTTAGGGCTTTTTATCAGAACGAGGATACGAGTCGATTGATGTAAAACTTACCTCAAAATACTACCCCAACCCACGAAAACGGTGCTTCAATTCGGGTGTTTAACTTCCAATTAACAAAATTCAAGCCATTTCGAACACAATTTCGAGGTAAACTTTACATCAATCGACTCGTATCCCTAAAACATCGGTTTGTAATTTGGAAAAAAACTTAACTCTGTTAAGCTTATTTTAACAACGGTCTATTTTACAAAAAAAATGGACGAGGTCGGATTATTATTGGCTAATAACTGACTTGGGATTATTATCGGCCAATTTCAGAAAGATGGGATTATTAATTTCCAATTTGCCTTCAAAGAATTAAAGATGGTGGACATGAGTTCTGTGAAACTTGGTGATGACAGGCCTTGCCAGATTCTTGGAATTGGCAAAGTCACAATGAAGACAGAGTCTGGTATTATTTTTTATCTCAAAGATGTGAGGTACATTCCTGATCTCAAGAGAAGTTTGTTGTCTCTTGGTACTTTAGAAAAAATAGGATATCATGTTAGTCTTAGAGATGGTAAGGCAAGAGTAATAAAAGGATCTATGGTGATGCTAAGTGGTACAAGAATCAAGAACAACATTTACATGTTAGACTGTAAAGTTGTTGATGGAGTTGCTGCTGTAGCAAGTGAATAAGGAAATGATGAAGCCCTGAAGTGGCATAAGAGACTTGGTCATATAAGTCAACAAGGCTTGATTGAATTGTCCAAACAACAAGTTCTTGGTAATTTAAAGAACTGTGATATAAGCTTTTGTGAAAGCTGTGTTTTGGGCAAACAGAAAAGAGTGAAGTTCAGTAAGGGAAAACATATTTCTAAGGGAGTCTTAGATTATGTTCACTTTGATATGTGGGGGCCTGCAAAAACAGAAACCTTGGGGGTGGTAGATACTTCTTATCAATTATAGATGATTACTCTAGAAGAGTGTGGGTTTATGTTCTTAAACATAAAAGTGATACTTTCAAGAAGTTTAAAGAGTGGAAAGTATTGATGGAAAATCAAACTGAAAGAAAGTTGAAGAAACTCAGAACAGATAATGGGTTGGAGTTTTGTAATCATGAGTTTGATCAATTTTGTAAAGCAAATGGAATAGCCAGACACTTAACCATTCCTGGTACTCCTCAATAGAATGGGTTGGCTGAAAGAATGAATAGAACCTTGTTGGAGAGAGTAAGATGCATGTTAGCAACTTCAGGGATGCCTAAAAAGTTTTGGGGTGAAGCTGTATCCACTGCAGCTTATCTGATCAATAGATGTCCTTCAACTGCAATTAAGATGAAGACACCTATGGAGATGTGGTCTGGGGTTAAACCTGAGTATGAAGATTTGAAAGTATTTGGATCTTTGGTGTATTCTCATGTCAGTGATGATAAATTAGATCTAAGGTCTCAAATGTGTGTAATGCTGGGGTATACTGAAGGGGTGAAGGGATACAGGCTTTGGAGGTTGCAAAATCCAATGGTAAAAGTGAGCAGAAATGTTCAATGCAGAGAGAATGTCCTATACAAAGATGTCATGGAGTCAATGAACAAAAGTGTATCCAAGAAAGATGATCTTCAGTTTGAGGTGGAGTGTTAAACAGACCAAAGGTGAATGATGAAAAGTCTGGTACAACTCAGGGTGAATCAAGTCAAAGTGGTCCTGATTCGAGTCAAGATGAACAAAGTCAAAGTGCACCAAACTTGGAAGATTACATTTTGGTGAGAGACAGATCAAAGAGTAAAGTTGTGAAACCACTGAAGTATAGAGATCATGAAGATATCTCAGCAGTTGCTTTTGTAACAGCTGAAAATGAAAGCATCTATGAACCACTAACTTTTGAAAAAGCTGTAAATTCAGAAGATAGTCAAAAGTGGTGTCAAGCAATGGATGAGGAGATGGATTCTCTGTACAAGAATGGTACATGGGTGGTGAACAAGCCTAAAGATCAGAAGTTGGTGTCTTGCAAATGGATCTACAAGATTAAAGAAGGTGTTAAACCAGGAGAGGGTCCAAGGTATAAAGCAAGATTGGTGGCCAAAGGATTCACACAGAAGGCAGGTGTTGATTACAATGAGATATTTTCTCCTGTAGTCAAACATGTCTCAGTTAGAATCATCTTATCCTTGGTTGCTTCATTACATCTGGAATTGGAACAAATGGATGTGAAAACTGCATTTTTGCATGGTAATTTGGAGGAGCAGATCTACATGGCACAACCTAAGGGGTATGAGGTCAAAGGCCAAGAAGAAAAGGCATGTCTGTTAAAGAGGTCCTTGTATGGACTTAAGCAGTCTCCCAGGAAGTGGTACAAAAGATTTGATGAATACATAGTGAGCAGTGGTTTCAGCAGGAGTCCTTATGACAGTTGTGTGTATCATAAGGAGTATGACAGGGGTAAATTTGTCTATTTACTCTTGTATGTGGATGATATGCAGATAGCTTGTGAAAGTAAGAGTCAAATAGTAGAAACCAAGAAGCTGCTGATGAAAGAGTTTGAAATGAAGGATTTAGGAGAAGCCAGGAAGATTCTTGGTATGGAAATCCACAGGAACATGGCAGAAAAAGTGTTAACACTGTCTCAATCTTCTTATATTGAGAAAGTGTTGAAGAATTATGGAATGGGAGAGTGTAAGTCTGTTACAACTCCTCTGCAGCTCACTTTAATTTGTCAAAGAAGGATTGTCCTCAAACAGATGAGGATAAAGTGTATATGAGCAAAGTTCCATATGCAAACACTGTTGGAAGTCTGATGTATATCATGGTCTGTACAAGACCTGATATTGCATATGTTGTTAGTGTTGTAAGCAGATTTATGGCAAATCCTGGTAAAAATCATTGGGCAGTAGTGAAATGGATTCTCAGGTATTTGGCAGGCACAAAGAAACTTGGTTTAAAGTTTGAAGACCAAGCTGAGAAGAAGGGGAATATGATCAGTGGTTATGTTGATTCTGATTATGCAAAAGATAAAGACAATGGCAGATCAATAACTGGTTATGTGTTCTCAGTAATGGGGAATGTGGTAAGTTGGAAGTCTCAGTTGCAGCATGTGGTTGTACTATCCACAACTGAGGCAGAATTCATAGCTTTAACAGAAGGGGTAAAAGAGTCCTTATGGTTAAAGGGAATGGTTACTGATCTGGGAATCAGACTGGATGGTGTGCAGGTTAGTTGTGATAATGAAGGAGCTGTTCAGTTGTCAAAGAACAGTGTTTTTCATGAAAAAAACAAACACATCAATGTGAAGATGTTTTGGATTAGAGATGTGGTAACTTCTAAAGAAGTGATGGTCAAGTGGGTTGGAACAAATGTTAACCCAGCTGATGTGATGACCAAGGCTTTGCCAGGTGCAAAGTTTACATTTTGTTTTAACTCATTAAGTTTAGGTTAAACTGAATTGTTACTTAGGTGGAGATTGTTGAGAAAAAGTAATATTTCAGTTTACCTACAACCAATGATGGGTCTTGAATAAATAAAACAAACCACTGTTAAATACTGAGGAGGCAAACAGCTGATAGAAACCTTGTAAGCACTGCTACTGATTAAACACTGATGGTGGCTAACAGCTGATGGTAACAACTGATGATAAACAACTGCTGTTGTAGTAAGTGATGCGTGTGAAGTGTCGTATATTTTTAATATATATTTTAAGCCCTTTAACACTTTTTAGCCAAGTTTTAAATTTATAAAACACGATATTTACTAACACTAAACACACATATGGGCAAGTGCACCCATCGTAAGCGTAGTATAGTGTTGGTAAGATACCGAGGTCGTCCAAGGACACAAGAGCTTTTAATACCGGTTTATCCTTAACGTCTAATCAAATCAAAAGTTTAGAAAAAAGGTTTTAAACTAGAAAAATAAAACTAACTAAAATGCTAAAAAATAAAATAAAAATAAAAACAGATAGACAAGATGAATCACTTGGATCCGACTCGTGTTTAGTGTAACCTTTGATTATTTCCGCACTTTTGCACTTTTAAGAGATTATCTTAGTTATTGTAGTAGGCCCATCTTCTGAAGGTGACGTTACCCTCAACCCAGTAGTTTGAGTCAGCAAGGATACAATCCTAAAGGGTTGGATTATTGAAAGATAATTAATTAAGTTATTAATGCATATTGTGGTAGGCCCCTCTTCTGGAGGTGACGTTACCCTCGGCTAAGTAGTCTGAGTCAGCAGGGATACAGTCCTAAGTAGCCGGGTTAAAGTATTAATAGTAGTTTATATATGAGGGGATCAAGGAGTTCAGACCCCCGCCATCTAATACCAGTGGGTATCGAAGGAGGTCCTACTAAAGTTGACACAGGTCCTTGCAGGATCTATACACTGAACAAGGCAAGACTCTTACCAAACCGTTCCCTTAACCCCCGACCAGGTAGCCAACATACCTCCATATAGACCGTGGAGATATGAATGGTGAAAATCTTTTATTTTATATAGACAGTAAAATAATGCCAAGACACCACGGACAAACGATAAGGAAGACTCACCTTCAACATAAGAAACTAGTTATTAAAGTCATTAATACAGAACCAAATAAAAAGTGCGAAAAGATTAAAAATAAAAAGTATTACACTAGACACTTGTCTTCACCAAGTGATGTAAGACTTAGGCAAACATGGCCTTTGATTGTCAATAACTCTTACGATCAATCTTGGATCCCGAGACTACTCACACACTCTATGATGGATGATGGATGATGGTGGTGGATGATGGTGTTGTGGTGGTGGTGGAGTGTGGGTGAAGTGTGAGAGAGGTGGTTTGCCAAGGGATGGTTTGCAAATGAGCTAAGCACCCCTATTTATAGCCTGCACAGAAGCTCGGACACGGCCCCGTGTCCATTGGGCACGGCCCCGTGTCCACCCGTCTTCTCTCCCTTCATTAAATGCAGTTTGTCTGCATTAGTTGACCACGCCCCCGTGTCCGCTGGGCACGACCCCGTGTGCAGAAGCGTATCTGTACTATCAAGATTTCCTCAGATTCTGCGAATCTTAGAGTTGACCACGGCCCCGTGTCTGCTGGGCACGCCCCCGTGGTGGGTGATAGAAGCTTCTACAACTTTGTCTTTTCTACAGACACTTGGGCACGCCCCCGTGCTCATTGAGCACGGGGCGTGTTCAGCCTTCTGTTCTCTTGTTTTGCTTGGGAAGATGTTGTCGATGGGTCGGGCATGCCACGTTTATCCCTTTTCTTGTATTTATGTTAGATTTAGCTGCCTTTTTGCTTCTTTTGTTCAATTGAGCTCATTTAATCCTGAAAATACAAAAGGAAGACAAAAACACACTTTTTCCAACATTAGTACTAAAAAGGGTTAGTTTAATGCCACATTTGATGTAATTTATATGTTGCATTTTGCGCACATCAGTAAGCAGTGAGTAGAGAGTCAGTGGTTGACGTGCTGTTGTTAAGGGAAGAGCAGTGTTTGGGCTTCAAGGACTGATACTTACTTTCTTGTAAGTTCAGGGGGTGTTTGTGCAAATTCTTACAACGGTTGGTTGTAACTGATTTGTGAGCTCTTAGTATAAATAGAGGGTTTGTATTAGTTTGTAGATAGTTGATTAGTATTCAATTCTTGTAATTTCTTTCTGTACTTTCACAATTCAATAAGAATCATTAATAGTTGGTTCAAGTTTTTTCTGGGTTCAATTTCTGGTTCTTTAACACAAGTTTCTTAAAATAAAGGTAGTGGCACAAAGGGTGTGAATTTCTATTATGACACGAACCTAACTTAAAGTTAGAGTTTAAAACATTATTTAATACTTTTCTTGTAAAATATTGTCGATTAAACCATCTCTTAACACCCCTAACTTTCTTGCCTCCAGAAAACCTCCCTTTAGCCTTATACACTTGATAAATTAACTGAAGAAAACGAGTCCCACTCAACTAGTTACGTTTATTTACTTGTTAAAACTTAAAAGTTAGCAATCAGCAAAGTTGTTTTAGTTTGACACAAAAATAAAAACAATTATTCCCAAACAAATGTTACATATAACTCTAAAATCTTACATAGTGTTATATTCATTCAATCAAGAATAATATTATCAAACATGCTAGTTTAAAACACTTCTATTTTCATATTTACCGATTTTAACGAATACAGCTTGTAATATATTTATCATACTCTTCTTGTTCTTCATGATAAACGCGAAACACTTCAAGCTATCATATCATAAACCCTAAACCCGTAGCACTCGCATGTATGTTTGATAAAACTAACTGTTTATATTCATGAATACATAACACTATGCAAGTTTTTAAGAAAATTTCGAAGCTAATTTCGACATGTATCATATCAAAAAATTAATGATTCGACCATCCCTATATTTAAACTTTTGTTACCCGATATGCCATATATGGTTGGCGTGTCATAAATATGTCCATGTGGTGGTTCGAATGTTCGATACTGACATGATGATCGAAAAGTTATTTTCGACCGGTCTAACTGTAACCATCATCAATTTCAGCCACTCCTGCGGTGGACCTACATCTATTTGAAGCAAATTTAAGAAATTAAGAACCAACCCACAACATTAATGCTCAAGACATAACCCTTGGAGCCCCCTCGTCCAATTGCATACCGTGACTTCAAAGTAGGGTTGTAATCAAGCCGAGCCAAGTCAACCTCGAACTCGAGCTTGAACGTAAACAAGCCAGCTTGGCTTGGCTTGGCTTGGCTCGCTTATTTTATCGAACTCGAGCTCGGCTCGTAAAATGTTCGAGCCAACTCAAGCCAAATTGAGCCAGCTCGTTAATTTTTTATTTTTTCACAAATATCGATAAGATAGAAAAAAAATAAAATAAAAGTTACACATATGACTACATGTATTTTTATTTTTCTAATATTTTTATGATCGAAATGGATATTAAAAATATTATACGTATAATTTCTATTTATTTTCCCATATTTTTATATGTTATTGATTAATTAAACTTAACATGTTAACACTTCAACACCTCCCACATATTTGTATTTTAATACACTTAAAATTAAATTAAATCTATATAAAAAAAACTGAGCCGGCTCGCGAGCTACCGAGCCGAGCCGAGCCAGGCCACAAATAGAGTTGAACCGAGCCAACTCGTTTACAACCGAGCTTTTTTCAATCGCGCTACAAGCGAGCCACGAGCTTTTGGAACACCCCTACATCAAAGCCCATCATCTGACAACCCGTATGTCAGAACCGTTCTAGAGGCCCTTCAACGGACCCATCTTCCTTCATGGTTCACAAGCTAGAGTATAATTGGAAATGGTGGTACCTAAACTGAGTTTCGGTTCTAATAGGGTGTAAACGAGCTGAGTTATCTATAGGCTACTCCAGATAGGCTCACTAAAAGCTCTAACTAAGCCACGCTCAAAAAAGCTTGAGCCTGAATTGAAGCCCATTTGGATAACGAGCTCGGGAGAAGTGTCATATACCCGAGAGCCTAAACGAGCATTATATACGTATAAATATGATATAAATGAATGAATAATACATACCATGTCATATTCATAATTGTAACCAAGTATGTATATGTGTGTATATTTAGCCTGAGTTTCAAGTTAAATGAGTCGAGCCAGAGCTTAGGCAAGTTCGGTCCAACTCGATACGTTTATACTTTATACCCATAATTCTAAGGAAATTCAAGGTTCAATCAAGGCCATGACATGAGCACCTCCCCGACGTTCTAAGCGAAAATGTGTCGGCACTACACGAGTGCCATCGTATGGCTCGGTTTTTGCTTTAGTCAAGAAGCAAGAAAGGGAAGGGAGAGAGGTGATTGGCTTCTCTCTGTTTAAAGTTCAAATCTCTACTTCTAAAGTTTATAACACTCCAAAACTATCTGTTTCACTTGAATGACAAACTTGTTGAACATATATATAAGTTTCCATCTATTTGGTAATGAACAATAAATCAACAACACTTTATCAATTATATTATGTTTTCTTAACAGCCATTGCCACACAAAGAAAAATCAATATTACTTGAAAATATTTCATAATTATTTATCAGGAATAACAGATCAGTTACCATTAGATTGAGGGCCAAACTTTTGCGCTTTTTCGTCGATCCAAGCGTTCATGTCCGCCAACACAAGCGCAACGGACTCATCAGGCTCCCCTTGAATCAATGAGTGGTACATACCTTCATACAGCTTCAACGTCTTATCTTCCGCCGGAGTTGCAGCTTTCTCGTATAACATTTCTGAACCAGAATGACACGCCAGCCCATCCGCCGTCCCGTGTGCAACGAAAAATGGGGCAGTGACCTTCTGGAAGTTGTTCTGTAAGTAATTTGTTACCCTCACAACCTCCCTCATCGTCCCCACCCTCGGTTTTCCAGTGTATCGTTTTGGGTTCACTGCGATTATCTTCAGTTTTTCAAAATCCTTAATTGCCTTTGCCACCATCCGATTTTCTGGCATTGCCGCCCATGTATCCGCCAATCCGAACAGGAGCCCGTACATTGTCAAATGTAGCTTCAATTGCAGAACAAACATAACCGTAATTAAATCACAGAATTTAGTTAAACAAACTAACATGAACACATGTGCTATTTCATTCACTTGTGTCCATGAACATTTATTCATTTAGTTAAACAAACGAACATGAACACATGTGTTGTTTCGTTCACTTGTGTCCGTGAACTTGATATTGAAACAGAGATCCAGATTAAAATCGAAAGCGAACTGAATTTAAAAACCGAAGTTACCTTAGACGGAACCATAGCTTCGGGTATAACAAAGAGCGGCGACGAGAATATCAAACCAGACCAGACATCTTTCTCGGACTGCAAATACATAAGCATAGTAATAGCACCACCCATAGACTCACCAAACAAAAACGCCGGCAGCTTTGTAAACTCGTCACTCTTCCGAACAGTAACAAAATACGACAAAGAAGTAGCAGCAGCTTTATCCATATCACCAATATACCCATGAAGGCCATCAGAGCGACCATGGCCCAGAAGATCAGCAGCAAAGACAGCGTAGCCCCACTGGGCGTAGGCGATGCAGATTTTTTGGAAGCACCAGCTGGAGTCGGAGCCGTAGCCGTGGGTCATGAAGACGGTGGCTTTGATGGGTTGGGTGGGGGATGATGGGCGCCATGATTGGGTGAAGATTTGGCCGTTGGGGGTCTGGAAGTAGGATGTGGAGTGGTGGATGTTTTGGGAGGCGTAGAATTCGTCTTCTGGGGTTTCGCCCCAGAAGAAGGGTGGAGGTGGAGGGAGAGGTGGGAGGTTCGGTGGTGGCATGGTAAATGGTTGGTGGCGGTGGGTGGAGTGGTGAGGGAGGGGGTAGGTGGGTATGTATGTATAGAGGATGAATTATTGGTTGACGTTGAATTAAAGTTTGTGGATCGACATTGACTATAAGACATGTTTTATTTTGGGAAAAAATTGATGGATATTACAATTTACAAACTACTACTAGCAATTGACCGTTTTCACTTTAAAACTATTCATAACTCACAACATGCGTCCTTTGGAGGGATGTCACTCAAACCCACTAAAAAGAGGACACGTGGGGTGAAGGACGCATGGGGGAACACATGTACGCATAGGAGATCAAAGAGACCAGGGTCGGCCCTGGAGGTGGGCGGGGAGGACCACTGGGCAGGGCTGTGATTTCGTAGGGCACGTAAGTTTTAAAAAAAAATCCGATATTTTATATGTAAATTTTTTTAATGGGGTATAGCCAAACAAATACTAACATTAGCCCACTTAAAAAAATCATATGGCTTAGATTAGTTAGCCCATTGGGATTAGGTTAGTGAACCCGATACCCAAATTATTTTAAAAACTAATAAAAAACAATATGTTCATGTTGGGTGGCAACTAGTGCCCTGGATATTGAAACGTCGTCTATGGCAGGAGAATAGGAGACCTGGTTCAACGAAGAACTCACAGAGTTTGCACGCACAAAGTCTGCACTCTTTTGTTCTTCGATTGTTCTTCGATTTCAGTCTTGCACGCAGCCACGGGCCTGTTCGACGAACTCAGACTCACGATCACGGATCATGTATTCAGGTAAACATTAAACCATCAATCAGCTCTTATTCAGTACTCCAGTTGTTTTGTTTTTGGTCGAATTCCCTCATTCAGATCCTTATTAGTTATGAATTATTATGTTTCTTATTGTTGAATTCAGACCCTTGTTTAGGCAATTAGTTATTATAGAATTCATGCTCTTTTTCTGTTGTGTTGAAGACTAAATTGTTGGTAATTTATACAGAAACGATTGTCGAATTCAGGCCCGTATTATGTTTTTTTTTTGTGTCGAATTCAGGTATGATTTACGATTATATGATTAGTTGTTGAGTAAATTGCTAAAATAGTCCCTAACGTTTGTTCACATTTGCTAGATCCATCCAAAAAAGATTTTTTCTCATATGAACCACTGAGGTTTCAAAAAAGTTGCTAAATCCATCCAAACTTCAGGGACGATTTTAGCAATTTAATAAAACAAACTTTTTTTGGATGGATTTAGCAAATGTGAACAAACGTCAGGGACGATTTTAGCAATTTACTCTATTTTTTTTATTTTCATCTTTTTATTATATCTCTTAATTAACATAAAATCTATTTATTTTTTTATTTTCATCTTTTTATTAAATTTCTTATTTAACATAAAATCTACTAATTTTTTTTTTTGAACGGCGAATTTCTATAATAGGCGATAGATTCGCACCTGCTTTTGCAGGCCCTCCACCCCACTCTGGACAAGACTATGTTGTCTTAACCAGGCTCACGCTTGGCATCAGAGTTTGGCTTGGCGCTCCCCGACAAAATTTCCAGCCTACTGCCATATGCGAGTAGTTGCACCCTCCACAAGAGCCGAAAACTCTCTGGAGTAAATGCACTGTAATAGAAAACTCGGGTGTGCTCTGCGGGTTTCGAACCTGTGACCAGGCCTTCACCCATTTCATAATAAAGATTAATCATTTATATTTTACAATTATGAATACGGTTTTATATTTATAATCATCTAACCATCTAACCAAGTCTTTTAAAATGTAAACATTTTACTCATTACTAATCCTTTAATAAAGTTAATTATACGACAAAATCTTTTCAACGGTTTAATTTGTTACCTGTTTAGCAAGAACGTGTATTTTATTTTATAAATGAACAAAAAAATACTGGGTGAAGGCCTGGTCACAGGTTCGAAACCCGCAGAGTACACCCGAGTTTTCTATTACAGTGCATTTACTCCAAAGAGTTTTCGGCTCTTGTGGAGGGTGCAACTACTCGCATATGGCAGTAGGCTGAAAATTTTGTCGGGGAGCGCCAAACCAAACTCTGATGCCAAGCGTGAGCCCAGTTAAGACAACATAGTCTTGGCCAGAGTGGGGTGGAGGGCCTGCAAAAGCAGGTGCGAATCTATCGCCTGTTGTAGAAATTCGTCGTTCAAAAAAAACTAGTAGATTTTATATTAAATAAGAAATTTAATAAAAAGATGAAAATAAAAAAACAAATAGATTTTATGTTAATTAAGAGATATAATAAAAAGATGAAAATAAAAAAAAATTAGAGTAAATTGCTAAAATCGTCCCTGACGTTTGTTCACATTTGCTAAATCCATCCAAAAAAAGTTTGTTTTATTAAATTGCTAAAATCGTCCCTGAAGTTTGGATGGATTTAGCAACTTTTTTGAAACCTCAGTGGTTCATATGAGAAAAAATCTTTTTTTGGATGGATCTAGCAAATGTGAACAAACGTTAGGGACTATTTTAGCAATTTACTCTTAGTCGTTTTATGATTTAGGATCTTTTTTTTGTCGATCAAGAATGCAAGGAAGGCATCACGAATCATTGATTAGATACTAGTTTATTAGTTTTTACGGTATGTCATTAATTCGAATACTATATTTTGTATTTTGTTAATTGTATGGTTTATCGAATGCTATATTTTTGTCAACGGTTCACGGTTGAATGAAAAACTAGTTTAAATGATTTATTTCGTTAAGGCCTAAAGATACGTTTTTCGAGCTCGAACAGGGTACAGGAATTCTCAGGGCCGACCCTGAAAGTGACATTAGATATTCACCGGAAAAGTTCATCTCAATCATCTGAGAAGACGCTTAAGGTCTGCAACTTGAGGAGGATGCATGAAACTTAAGGCCAGTTATCAACTCGCATGAAGTCCGATGGAAGTCTGCAACTTGTCCGGCAATATCACCAACGGAAACTAAAGACCTGCAACTTGGGAACCACAATGAAATACAAGTATGTAACTGACATGAACATATACATCGCCGAAGACGTGGGTTTTGTGATGAACGGTTTAGGGTAGAACAGGGCACCGGAGACGTCTGCAATTTCCATCGAGACTTCCGGCGAGTTGATGAATGGCATGCAATTTCTGATCAAGATAGCCAAACGCTTCAAGTTCAACACCTCTGAAACAGACGCTTCAGCCCACATCGCCGACACCTCCACTACGTTTTCCGACAACTGCAATTCTTGTAGATAGCCTAGACGCTTCAGCTACATCACATAAGCAAGTCGTGCATCTGGATATGTGATGCGTCGCTCCAAGGACGCGGGAGATGACCAAATCTGAAAAAGTGTTTGGTCAATGGTCATTCTTGTAATTTTCCCTTTAATTATTTTGCGAAATGAAATTAAGTGGTGGGTTACACATGCGTTTCGCAACGGAGACAACCCGATTTTTAACAAATATTAAATGAAAACGTAAGTGCAATGGTAAAAATGATGTTAGTGGCATGATTTGTTTGATATTGACTTGGTTTTTTAAAATATCGGCACTCGATATAGCAACAAAAAAAAAAACTTAAAAAATAAAGTTGTGATAAGCCCAAAAAGATGTCAACACATGTTTTATATCGATCGAAAACAATAAAAACGAATAGTGATGCCAGCATCAACGTTGTTCGGTCGGTATCGGTCGGGCCGTTTTGTTACATGTACAGTACCAGCAACGATATAATTAATGAACACAATTTATTTAAAGTATAATAGTGGTATTGAAATTTTTAAAAACACGATAACCGAAAAGAAACAAAACATCGTATGGCTACAGTAATTTTGAGTTGTTACATTAAATAGGAATATATTATTTCATACGTAAACGAAAAGCAAGTTAGGGGAATAGTGTTACGCAGTTGCGTGGCACTTCCCTATTCGACCAACCATTTTATTGTTTTATATTCGTTTTAAAATTACCGTTTCGTCCTTAATTTAAAATAAAATTACGTTTGTGCCCCTACTTCAAAATAAAATTATGTTTTTGTCCCTCGCTCAAAAATACGATTTTGCCCTCGGTTCCAAATTATGCTTTTATCCCCAGATTACCGTTTCGTCCTTAATTTAAAATAAAATTACGTTTGTGCCCCCACTTCAAAATAAAATTATGTTTTTGTCCCTCGCTCAAAAATACGATTTTGCCCTCGGTTCCAAATTATGATTTTATCCCCAGATTACAATTACATTTTTGGCCCTAGTTCAAAATAAATTTTTGCTTTTGCCACAAACTAAAAATGAGGATTTTGCATTTTCACCCCGTTTCAAAAATTATGATTTCGCCTTCAGTTTAAAATTATGTTTTTGTCCGGTTCAAAATAAAAGTATGCTTTTGCCCCCCCCCCCCCCAACTCAAAATTACGATTTTGCGCTCAGTTCAAAATTTTGATTTTGCCCCAGTTCAAAATTTTGATTTTGCCCCAGTTCAAATTAAAAATATAGTTTTGTCCCCAGCTTAAAATTATGATTTTGTCCTTAGTGCAAAGCTATATTACGATTTTGTCTCTGGTTCAAATTTATAGTATTGTCATCACTTTAACTTTTGACAAATTACGATTTTACCAAAGTCAACAAATACAACTTTGCCCTCAGTTCAAATTACAGTATTGCTATCGTTTTAATTTTTTTAGCAAAACTATAAAAGTGTTTTTTTTATTAGTTGACTGGATTTAATTTTTTTCCATGTCAATGAGCTGCCTAACACTCGCTCATTAATCCTGACAAACTACAGTTTTGCCCTGAACTCAGAACTACGGTCTTGTCATTGTTTTAGTTTTTTTTTTCTAACAAAACTATAATAGTGTTTTTTTAATTGATTGAGAATTATTCGGCCATCGCCCGACAAGGCGGGCGGGGCATTAACTAGTTAGTTTATAAAAACTAAGACATAACCAGCGTATATATAGAATAATCAATTAACAAAGCTGTTTGATCATGAATGAATTATAACTTTGAAAATCAGTTAAAGATAACCGTACATAGTTATCACAACGCATTTAGAGCTAAAAGTCAAAACTAAACAACTATAACTATAACAAAAGTGTTATAAAACAAAGAAATTAAAATTTTCAATATAGTTTTCTCTCTATATCGTTCCTCTCTTCTTTCTGTAATTCACACCTCTATCGAATACATTTACATTTGTTATATAGAAAAGAAAAGAAATAAAACAAAGATGGTGGGGTCAATATGTCTGCCACTTCTCATCTAATAATTCATAACACTTCCCCTCAGACATATGCCCATTTATTTATTTGATGAGTAAATTATTAGCTCCTTGTGGTATGATGTTGTACAACTTTGGTGTTTAGCTTTGACATGCTGCCTCGTTAAAAACCTTGCTAGGAAAACTCAGTGGGACAAAACCATAGCTAAGGGAAAAAGAGTGCAGCTTGCATTATACACAGTGGATCAGATATGTTGCCTCATTAAAAACCTTGCTAAGAAAAACCCAGTGGGATAAAACCATAGTTAAGGGAAAAAAGAGTGCAACGTGTATAATGCTTCCCCTCAAATTGTCATGTGTGGATTATCACATTTTCCGTATATGTCGCATCCCAACATCATGAACGTGTTTCCTGAAAGTTGATGTATGTAGTGCTTTTGTGAAGAGATCGGCTGAATTGTTGCTGGATTGGACATATCTCATCTCGACTTGATTGTCTTTAATAAGGTCACGAGTATATTCAAAGAATCTTGGTGGTATATGCTTTGTTCTATCACTTTTGATATACCCTTCCTCCATTTGCGCGACACAAGCTGCATTATCTTCATAGATTGGAGTTGGATTTATGTTTTTCTCTAGTCCACAAGATGTTAGTATGTGTTGTGTCATAGATCTTAACCATACACATTCTCTTGAAGCTTCATGTAGTGCAATGACTTCGGCATGATTTGAAGATGTTGCAACAAGTGTTTGTTTATGAGAACGCCATGAAATTGCAGTTCCTCCATTCTTAAATACGTATCCAGTTTGAGATTTTGCTTTATGGGGATCAGATAAATAACCTGCATCTGCATAACCAACTAACCCTTCTTTTGAATCATTAGGATAAAATAAGCCTAAATCAACAGTACCTTGAAGATATCGAAAAATATGTTTAATCCCATTCCAGTGCCTTTTAGTGGGAGCTGTACTAAATCTTGCTAACAAATTAACAGCAAATGAAATGTCAGGCCTCGTACAGTTAGTAAGATACATAAGTGCTCCAATAGCACTGAGGTATGGTATCTCTGGACCAAGAACCTCTTCACTATCTTCGCAAGGGCGAAATGGATCATTATCAATATTGAGTGATCTAACAACCATCGGGGTGCTCAAAGGATTTGCTTTGTCCATATTGAAACGCTTTAAGAGTTTTTCAGTATAAGTTGATTGATGCACAAGTATTCCATTATGCATATGCTCAATCTGTAAACCAAGACAAAATTTGGTTTTTCCAAGGTCTTTCATTTCGAATTCTTTCTTTAAAAGAATGGCTGTTTCATGAATTTCTTTATGCGTCCCAATTATGTTTAGATCATCAACATATACAGCTATTATCACATATCCTGATGTTGTCCTTTTAATAAATACACATGGACAAATAAGATTATTTGTATAACCTTTACTTATCAAATATTCATTCAAACGGTTATACCACATTCTCCCAGATTGTTTCAAGCCATATAAAGATCTTTGCAATTTGATTGAATACATTTCTTTAGGCTTTGAATTTAATGCCTCTGGGATTTTAAACCCTTCTGGGATTTTCATATAGATATCATTATCAAGTGATCCATATAAATAAGCTGTAACAACATCCATAAGGCGCATTTCTAAATTTTTAGAAACTGCTAAGCTGATTAAATATCTGAAAGTGATTGCATCCATAACAGGGGAATATGTTTCCTCATAATCAATTCCCGGCCTTTGAGAAAAACCTTGAGCTACAAGTCTAGCTTTATATCTTGTAATTTCATTTTTCTCATTTCGTTTTCTTACGAAAACCCATCTATACCCTACAGGCTTTACTGCCTTAGGTGTAAGAATAATGGGTCCAAAAACCTTTCTTTTGTTAAGAGAATTTAATTCAACTTGCATAGCATCTTTCCATTTATCCCAGTCATGTCGATTTTGACAATCATTTACTGATTTTGGCTCAGGAGTATCATCTCCATTCATAATCTCACTTGCCACAGAATAAGAAAATATATCATTATTTTCTATCTCATCTCGGTTCCATAATATATGTGTATGACCATAATTGATCGACAATTCTTTATTGGAATCATTTACTTCTTCCTGAGGGAAGGTTTTTTCATTCACTCCTTCCTGAGGGAAGGTTTCTATATTATTTTCTTTATGGTCAATTTTCTTTTCAGGAGCTTTTCTTTTTCGAGGATGTTTATCCTTTGAACCGACTGGCCTCCCACGTTTTAAACGTTTCTGGGATTCAATAGCTATATTATTATTCCTTTGCTTGTTTGGAATTTCAACTCGAGCTGGAGCATTAACAGCGGGTATATGAGATTTAGTTACTTTTTGTGTATCAGTAAATGCATCAGGCAACTGATTTGCAATTTCTTGTAGATGTATTATCTTTTGAACATTTGTTTCACATTGTTTTGTTCTAGGATCAAGATACAATAATGAAGGTGCACACCATGATAAATCCTTTTCTTTTATTTTGTTTTCTCCCCCTAACTCAGGGAAAATTTCCTCTTTAAATTGGCAATCAGCAAATCAAGCTGTAAAGACATCACCCGTTAAAGGTTCAAGATATCTTATGATAGAAGGTGTATCATATCCTACATATATTCCCAACCTTCTTTGAGGTCCCATTTTTGTGCGTTGTGGTGGTGCAATAGGAACATATACTGCACATCCAAAAATTTTAAGATGGGAAATATTTGGCTCTTGGCCAGAGACAAGTTGTATGGGAGAGTATTTGTGGTTTGCACTTGGTCTTATACGAATTAGTGATCCAGCGTGTAAAATTGCATGCCCCCAAATAGTCACAGGGAGTTTTGTTCTCATTATTAATGGTCTAGCAATTAGCTGTAGACGTTTGATTAATGATTCAGCTAAACCATTTTGTGTATGTACATGTGCAACTGGGTGTTCAACAATAATTCCAATGGACATGCAATAATCATTAAAAGCATGTGATGTGAATTCACCCGCATTATCAAGTCTCACTCTTTTAACTGTATAATCCGGAAAATGTGCTCGTAATTTAATAATTTGTGCCAGAAATTTTGCAAAGGCTACATTACGAGTTGATAATAATGAGACATGAGACCATCTGCTGGATGCGTCTATCAAGACCATGAAATATCTAAATGGTCCACATGGTGGATGAATTGGTCCACATACATCACCTTGAATTCTTTCAAGAAACATAGGTGATTCCTTTTCAATTTTTGATGGCGAAGGCCTTGTAATTAATTTCCCAAGAGAACATGATATACAAAGAGGCATTTTATCTATTTTGTGGATCTTTTGATCTTTCAATGAATGCCCATGTGTATTTTCAATGATCCTTTTCATCATTGTGGATCCTGGATGGCCTAATCTGTCATGCCATAAGTTGAAATCACAATAATTTTCTTTGACTGCCATATGTGCATGTGGCACATTTATATATGTATAATGCAAACCCGAATGGAGCATTGGCAGATTCTCAAATATGTGATCTTTCCTTACAATATGTAAATATTTTTTACTTTTATCAGTTCTCGACTGAGTATCATACCCATTATGATATATATCCTTGAAACTCAACAAGTTTCTTGTTGATTTAGGAGAAAATAGAGCGTCCTCTATTAAAAGCTTTGTACCATTAGGTAATACAATATTAGCTTTTCCCACTCCTTTTATCAAGTTTGAAGGACCTGATATTGTATTAATGTTTCCCTTTGTTGGTTTCAATTCATAAAAATATTTTTGGGATTTCAGAATAGTATGTGTGGCACCACTGTCTGCTATACATATATCTGCATTGTTTGTTTGATCTTCTGTTCCAGTGAAATTCATTTTTAATCTTCATGCGTAAAAAGAATAATTAGTACATAAATAGTATGAATTTACAAAACAAAACAGCTTTTTCATTGCATAAAAGAGAAATAATTAAACATACTTACAAAACAAAACAGCTTTTTCATTGCATGAAAGAGAAATAATTAAACATACTTTAAACATAAAAATACACTGATATTTATTGGGTTTTAACAATATTTCTTTCATGGTTCCGGTTCAAAGAAATCTGAGTTGTTGAGATCAGTATTGACATGGTTAAAATTTTCGATATGGTTCAACTCAGTATCGACATTGTCAACATTGTCGATGTGATTTACTTCATTTTCTTCTTTTTTCAGAGATGCTTGATATAGTTGACATAGATGTGAAGGTGTACGACAAGTTTTTGCCCAGTGATTTGCACTTCCACATCTAAAACAAGAACTTTCATTATTTGTGGACGTACCAGCTTCATTTCTAGCCTTATGTTGCTGGTTAAAATTGTTATTCTGTGGTGCATGGTAATTATTAGTTCTTTTGCCACGACCACGACCACGATTATTTTTCCATTTGAATGAGTGGTTGCGACCACTAAAATGAGTTCTGTCAACATTGTTTCGACCACGTCCACGGCCTCGTCCACGGCTTTGTTCCCATTTTCGCCCATAATTGTTATGATCATTATTATAAGCAATATTTGCTTCTGGTATTGTCAATGATCTTGTGGGACGAGCTTGATGGTTTTTCATTAATAACTCGTTATTTTTCTCTTGTATAATGAGAATCATATTCAACTCAGCACATGTTCTAAACCTTTGCAACCTATAAGATTGTTGCAAATTTATTTGTGATGCATGGAAGGTAGAGAAAGTTTTTTCTAACTTTACCTCTTCGGTTTTTGGTTGCCCACAAAAATCAAACCTTGAACATAATTTTAATAAAGCAGATGTGTAATCATTTACACTTTTGAAATCTTGGAATCTGAGACTATCCCAATCAGCTTTAGCCATAGGGAGTAATGAATCCCTTTGATGGTCAAATCTGTTTTTTAAATTTTCCCATAAAACACTTGGATCATCATAATTAAAATACTCTAATTGTAGTATTTCATCGATGTGTTTATGGATAAAGACGGCAGCTGTTGCTTTGTCTTGTTCATCACATTCGTTGTTTTCTGCAATTATTTCTAGTACACCCATTGACTTTAGGTGTCTTTTTATATTTGCAGTCTAGGGCATATAGTTTTCTCCAGAATTTTTAAGAGCTAAAAATTCGAGCTTTGCAATACTCGTCATTTTATTACTAAACATAAATAAGATAAATATTAGAAACATTAGATTTTATAAATAAATGTTAGATAACATAAATATAAATGTTAGGTTCATAAATAAATGTTAGATAACATAAATATAAATGTTAGGTGCATAAATAAATGTTAGATAACATAAATGTAAATGTTAGGTGCATAAAAGAAATTTAGATTGTTAGTAGTCCCAAAGTTATTATATATCCATAGTATGAGGTCTCCTGCACTGATTTTAACTCGTAATAGAATTCATATTATATATATATATATATATAAATATACATATGAAAAACTTACTTCTTTGCTCTACTGATCTTCCTGCTTGAGCTCTCGTGCTGATAACGTGTTATAAAACAAAGAAATTAAAACTTTCAATATAGCTTTCTCTCTATATCGTTCCTCTCTTCTTTCTGTAATTCACACCTCTATCGAATACATTTACATTTGTTATATAGAAAAGAAAAGAAATAAAACAAAGATGGTGGGGTCAATATGTCTGCCACTTCTCATCTAATAATTCATAACAAAAAGGTATTATTATAAGCAATGAACATTTCCTACATATACAAAAACCAAATGGGGGAATAGTGTCAGGCAGCCAATTGGACCAACACGTTTATTGTTTTATATCCATTTTAAAATTACGGTTTTGCCCCCCAAAATAAAATTACGTTTTTGCTCCCAGCTCCAAATAAAATTACGCTTTTTGTCCTCATCTCAAAATTACGATCTTGCCCTCAATTCAAAATTACGACTTTGCCTGGCACTCTCCCATTGGACCAACCAGTTTATTATTTTATATCCATTCTAAAATTACGTTTTTGTCCCTCTCTAAAATTACGGTTTTGCCCCCAGCTCAAATAAAATTACGCTTTTGTCCCCAGCTCAAAATTACGATTTTTCCCTCCATTCAAAATAAAATTATGGTTTTGCCCTCAGCTCAGAATTACCTTTTCGCCCCCAGTTCAAAATAAAATTTTGTTTTTGCCCCCACTTAAAAATTACGATTTTGCCCTCTGTTCAAAAATGTGATTTTCCCCCGTTTAAAAATTGTGATTTCGCCCTCAATTCAAAATTACGTTTTTTCCCCAGCTCAAAATAAAATTATGTTTTTGCCCCAAACTCAAAATTATGATTTTTCCCGCGGTTCAAAATAAAATTGTGCTTTTGGCTCAAGCTTAAAATTATGATTGTGCCCTTAGTTCAAATTTATATTACGTTGTTACCCCAGGTTAAAAATTATGAATTTGCCCCTGTGAAAATTTACAATTTTGCCCCAGGTTCAAGTTTACAGTACTGCCATTACTTTAGCTTTTGTCAAATTATGATTTTACCCCAGTCAAAAAATACAACTTTCACTCAGTTAAAAATTACAATATTGCCATTGTTTTAGTTTTTTTTATCAAAACTATAAAAGTGTTTTGTTATAATTGGTTGACTCGATTTAATTGTTTTTCGTGTCAATGATCTGACTAACACTCGCTCATTATTCGGTCATCGCCCCGCAACGCGGGCGGGGCACCAACTAGTTTCCTACATATACAAAAGAAAGTTAGGGGAATAGAGCCAAGCAGTTGCGTGACACTTCCCTATTCGACCAACCATTTTATTGTTTTATATTCGTTCTAAAATTACGGTTTCGTCCTTAATTTAAAATATAATTACTTTTTTGCCCCCACTTCAAAATAAAATTATGTTTTTGTCCCTCGCTCAAAATTAGGGTTTTGCCCTCGGTTCAAAATTATGATTTTATCCCTAGATTACAATTACATTTTTGGCCCCAGTTCAAAATAAATTTTTGCTCTTGCCCCAAACTAAAAATGACGATTTTGCATTTTCGCCCCGTTTCAAAACTTATGATTTCGCCTTCAGTTTAAAATTGTATTTTTGCCCGGTTCAAAAAAAAGTATGCTTTTGCCCCCCCCCCCCCAATTCAAAATTACGATTTTGCCCTCAATTCAAAATTTTGATTTTGTCTCAGTTCAAATTAAAAATATAGTTTTGTCCCCAGCTTAAAATTATGATTTTGTCGTTAGTGCAAAGTTATATTACGATATTGTCTCTGGTTCAAATTTATGGTATTGCCATCACTTTCACTTTTGGCAAATTACGATTTTACCCAGGTCAACAAATACAACTTTGCCCTCAGTTTAAATTACAGTATTGCTATCGTTTTAGTTTTTTTAGCAAAACTATAAAAGTGTTTTTTTTATTTGGTTGACTGGATTTAATTTTTTTCCATGTCAAGAAGCTGCCTAACACTCGCTCATTAATCCTGACAAACTACAGTTTTGCCCTGAGCTCAGAACTACGGTCTTGTCATCGTTTTAGTTTTTTTTTTCTAACAAAACTATAATAGTGTTTTTTTAATTGATTGAGAATTATTCGGCCATCACCCCACAACGCGGGCGGGGCATCAACTAGTTTTATAACAAAAACAAGTATAAGCAATGAACCAATATATAGTAGTAGATATGGTTTAAATGTTGATCAGTTCTGTTTAAACATAATGGAAAACATGAAAATATACATTTGATTGCAGGAGACAGGCCAGCAGAGAATCCAGATGAAGACGCAACAATAGAGTTTGACATGATTGTCAGAGTGATCTGGTTCCTCCTTAAGGTGCAATCTAATGATGGTGATGAGAAAACCGATAAAGGAGAATCGGCTATGGAGAGCAGGTCGAGATTGATGTTATTGAGTAATTAGGTTGTCTTTTAAGTCTAACCTATTAACCTCTACATTAGTCTCCTTATATATGCATCCAAGAGGAAACCTTAATTAGTTAATAAGGGTAATATGGCACATCAACAATTACCAACTAATTAAATAATAGGTTGTTATATATTTTGATCTATATAATGAAAATGATTATAATGGCTACTAGATTAAATATAACATAATAATATATTTAATCTTACATTCTCCTACTTAGTCGAGTAATCATTTACTATGAGTATTAGATAAGCCTGGTCAGGAGTTAACACTCATTTTAGCTCTAAACCAAGAACTATAGCAGAGAAATACAGCCGTTGAATCATTATGCGACTCAGGACCCTCATTAGTAATACTATAGCCTCAATTTAAAACCTAATCGTTATGATCAAAATACACATAAACCCTTTGTTTGATTTGTAATTTTATTTGTCTATATGTCATTATACCGGCTTAACATATGCTTAGAGACATACAAAATCAAACTGATGAGGAAAATTAACTAATACTTAGTCATTCATAGTACGATATGCAGTTGCGCATGGCCATCAATTAAAACCCGTCTATGAGCTCTCTTAATAAGACTTATGGGTAATAGCCCTTCAGTTATAGGATCCTTAAGCATATCATGAATATATTCGATACAAAGATTTAGTTTCCTCAATTCGTTCACAAACGAATTATCGAAATTTAATGTCGCACCTCTCGAACTGTTACTGTTCAAGGAGACATGGTAGCTGACTTTATCACAAAGTCTTCAATGTATAATTTATATGGAGTTAATAAACTTATGAGTTCACTGATAAATTTCCAACAACATTTAGTGACTATATTATGTCGTTATAACTTAGGTTGTTCATATAAGTCCATTATGACTCCTCCATGAGATAGGTTTTGTCTGTTGACATAAAGATATACCCGAAATTACATTTTGTCATCTTTGAATATCACAAAGTTAGAGTAATCAACCGGTTTGAGTTATCACTTCTTCTTTAAATCATGGCCTCTCGTTTCTTTTAAAGATATTGTAATACTCCATTAGATGCTTCACATTAATCTAGACATATCTAGTGTGTTGCAATGTGAGTAATATCTAAACGAGTATATACTTGAACTTACATAAGGCTTCCAATTAATGAAGCGTAAGGAAATAATCTCATTTATCCTATTATCCTCTAAAGGAGAGCAGTATTGTTTGTTACATGTGTAAGAACCCATTTAAGGTTAAACTTATGGAACGAAACTAATGTCCCATTGGGTCTATCTCGGTATGTTATGATATCTATTACATAAGAGATATCTCTGAGATCTATTATATCAAAGTTTTTGTTAACAATGCTTTGACTTATGTAACATATACTTGTCAAAAGAATGTCATCTATAGAAAGACAAGTTTATCTTAGTTGCTCCCACTCATTTTGAGGTAGGTACATTAATCCACTTGGTTCTTGATGAAAATAATTAGGTTAAGTTTTCATCACATTACAATGTTTGCATTAACCTATACATGGATTTTATTGGCTTATAGAAAAACTGTTCTTTAACCTTAAGTTTAGAACTTTCAGGTTGTTTTATGAATATGTAAATGTGTCAGCCAATTGTTAGGGAAAATTGTTTTAATGTTCATCTAATGTAGCTTAAAACTATTATAAGCTACTAGAACAATGATGATCCTCAAAGAAATCTTCCGTAAGATAGGTAAGAAAGACTCTTTGATAATTTATCACTTCCTGAGTATAACCTTTGATAATCAATCATGCTTCTTTGTGTCTTAACGTTTATATCAGGATTTGGTTTAGTTATGAACACTCTTAGGTAATTCAATCAAATCTCAAACGTTATACGAACACATAAAATCAGTTTTACTAGAAAACAGTTTTATTCCATTTAGAAGATTGATTGACGCTAATGGCTTAATTTGAAGAGATAGGATCAGTAAACATTTCCAAAATCCATTTCAACTTTAATTAGGGAGGTTATGTAATCATCAAAGTTAGTAGGTTTTTAAACCTAGATGACCTCTTGAGTTAATTATTGGGTTTATTAGAAGTTTCAGTTTTATTGATTAGCTCTTGGTTAGGTTGCTATCATTCTTAGGATTCTAAGTTTGTAAGAGATGGTGCTGTATGGTGTACAAGAGGTGTAATCGGAGTTAAATTCAGAGTAAAATTTAATGACTCTCTTCCATCCACCTCTTGTATTCCTTGCATGTCATGATAAAGACTTTTACTGCTCCCACTGACCTTAGAAATCTTTAGGAACTCAGCATGCTTAGGGTCAATATTTAACGACCAACTAATTCTAATAGAGAAAAACAAATTAATGACGTTAGTCATTGTAGTTTTTCTTGTTGAGGATTATGTTAGTTTAGGCAAGAAATCTAAGTGTGCCCACAATTAAACGACAATGAAACTTTTGTAAGTGCAACATTATATTTTAAGGAGACAAGTTTTGATAGAACAGTGTAGAGATGGACCAGTGTCTTATACAAGAGATGTAAATTGAAGTTTCCACTCCCCCACCTATTGCAACTATTGCAAGTTATTATTCTGACACTTAATGCTCCCACCGATCTTTGATATCTCTAGAAATGCTACAAGAGAAATTTCAATGAGGTACGTGACGTGGGAACCTATCATATATATATGTTAGACTTTATTTGATTTCCTTAATGTTCACATGTCATAAGAAACTTTTGGGACATATTTAATAGAAATCTTATTAAGTATATATATGAATAGATTTCTTCTAAGACCGTGGGCCATATGCGACAAAAATTAGATACAAGTAGATAGTCTTTAATTGATAAATGAATTATGTCTGAATATTCCATTTGGAATAAGTTCCACGAATGTCAATAAATAACTTATGGTGGATCCATACTTATTCCTTAAGCCAAGTAATATTTTAGGACTTTTAACATCATGATTTAAAATCATTTAGAATGAGATTAGATAAAAAAAATCATCCTCATTAACCATGTCATGATTTATCATAAATTTCGGTTATAATGGATGAAATTTATAGGTCTCATTTTCCTTTTGTCAAATTCTCATTTGCATGACAACAAAAGTTGTGAAAGTGTAAGATATCATCTAGTTTCATCTTAGTAATGTTTCTATCCAGATATTGAGAACAAATAATATGAGAGTTTAAGGTAAGTGTGACTTTATGTTGACCATGCAAACCTCACAACCTTCATAACCTAACTTAATTATGATACTATATTCTGATTAATTTTCAAAATATGTAAGGTATCGAAAGGCGTTGGTAGAAGACTGCTTATTATGATTCTTATAGCCTTAACGTTTAATTTTGTCACTAACTCTCATTTTAGTTATTTGTTGAATTATGGTGAGGAAACGTATAGAACTAGTGTCAACTAATCATGTGTTAATATGAATATTAAAATTAGCAGACTTAAATGTCATTAGTAAGTGACTACCTAATTAACTTATCCAATTGTTCTTTTGAATAATGGATAGTCTTGTTGTTTATGCCTAGTCTAATGGCATAATTATGCAGTGAGATTCTCCCTTGAAGAACCTTAGAGTTGGAATTTTGTACTTGTATTTTGACTATGGACCTTAGAACGATCCTCTTTTAAGGTTTCAGTGGTTGTAAGGTGAATAACATCTTATTTTCCAGTTTCAAACATTTATTTCTTTGTACATATGTTGCTTACCAACACACTCATTTTCCTTTGGTACTTTTGAGTGTTATAGTTGATTTATAAAGCATCAAATTGTACAAGTGAAAATCTTAGTATGTAATGTACTGGAAAAATGTACTTATTTCCATGCGTAAGCCCTTAATCTTATGGGTCATGGTACTATACATTATGATATATTCAGGAATGCCACTTAACCTTATAGAATGAAGGCATGCATCTTAGGAGTTCTTGTGATTATTCCACAGATAATAGATTAGTCTTAGGAAAAACTTAATATGGAATGACATTTTAGTGACAACAATTATGTTAGAGAGTTCTTGATTATCATAAGAGACATCATGTTCGATTTATCCTATTCATCATGCTCTAATTTTCTTCTGTAGTACTTTTATCAGAAGAGAGCAGTAGGATTATAATGTCTTAAGAGATAATCAAGGATTTAATTTAAGAGTTAATCTTATAGAAACTTTAAATAAAGCAAAACATATTAGGTTTAGGAATTAGAGTGGATGAGATATAGATTTATAGAAGAAAATTACAGTGAGTAAAGTTATAGGTACTTAAAAAATTAAGGCAGACAAAAAAATGATCATAAGATTAATGAAGGATCATTAATATGAGGATCATTATATGAAGAAGTTGTGACATGTCTATTACTAACATCAAAATAATAGACTTAGTTAAAATTATACTTAAACGAAGACAAATCAGCTTTGGCCAGAAGTGTAATCATTTAAGCATGTGTGCAAAGTAATCGTGATAAATCAGCTTTGGCCAGAAATGAGACAATCACTTTAGTTATGCACTTGTTAAGTATGCTAGACATAAATGAATTAAATCAGCTTTGGCTAGAAATTAAGACATTTCACGTTTGTAATGCATACCCAACATAGCTTTTATAATACTTGAACAATAAATAGATGCATCAAATCAGCTTTGGCCAGAAATGATACATCAGAAGCTCATTCAAGTTAAGCTATTTTGGTTTTGTAAAACATTATCTGATTCTAATTAATTAACTAAGTATTTATCAAAACCAATTATTTTAGTTCACATTAACAGCTTAATAAAGTAATGAGGTTTCGAGTGAGATCTCGAGTTACCTTAGTTTTCGAGTGAGATCTCGAGTTACCTTAGTTTTCGAGTGAGATCTCGACTCAGTTATGAGATCTCGACTCATTTATGAGATCTCGACTCGGTTATGAGATCTCGACTCAACTTATGAGATTTCGAGTGAGACCTCGAGTAAGGTTTTGACTCATTATGAATCATTATGAGGTTTCGAGTCATTAAGGTTTCGAGTCGCAACAAACTGATTGCGAGTCACTAATGTGTGTCGAAACCTCAGTTGAAATCTCGAGGTTTCGAGTAATGAAGATTTATGCCTTAATGAGATTTCGACTTCATAATGAGGTTTCGAGTCGCAACCACCTGATTGCGAGTCGAAATCTCAGTCGCAATCTCAGTTGTCCTCGTATTTTAGTGAGATTTTGAGTCGGAATCTAAGTTGGAACCTTATGGTTTCGAGTCATGAAGAATAAAACCTTTATGATTTCGAGTCGCAATCTAAGTCGAAATCTCATGGTTTTGAGTTATTAATGAGATTTCGAGTTGTATGTTTATGTCGAAATCTCTTATGAGTCTCGAAACTTACTGTCAACGGCTGTTAGTGTGATAAGGTTGGAAATTCGAATGTTTAGGGATTATGAGATTTAGTTTCTTATTTTAATGTTGATCTAAATTTATCAGAATATTTCAAAATAATATTCATTTAATTTTTATAACAGATTTCGAAATTCTAAGAGATAATTTTTAGATCAAAACTAGGAAAAACACCCAATAGTCTAAGTTTAATTCCAAAACTTAAGGAATTTTTGAATTTCTCATAAGGACATAAGATGAACCCTAAAATTAAAACATAATTCTGGAAACCCGAAACCTGAATTTTAATGGTTTTGTAAACGGATTTCGAACATTAATACTTTACCCATTTGATTTCGAGTCAACGTGATCAACCAATTTTGTTTTTCGAAACAGTGATTTCGGTAACTTTTAAAGGACTCGAAAACAGGCTGTGATATTTTATTAGGTTTTCAAAAAAAAATCTGTTTTCCAGATTTCAATCCTAGAATAATGGATACGAAAACAGAACTGATTTATCAACATATGCTCTGATACCACATGTTGATCAGTTCTGTTTAAACATAATGGAAAACATGAAAACATACCTTTGATTGCAGCAGACAGACTAGTAGAGAATCCAGATGAAGACGCAACAATAGAGTTTGACATGATTGTCAGAGTGATTTGGTTCCTCCTTAGGGTGCAATCTAATGATGGTGAAGAGAAAACCGATAAAGGGGAATCGGCTATGGAGAGGAGGTCGAGATTGATGTTATTGAGTAATTAGGTTGTCTTTTAAGTCTAACCTATTAACCTCTACATTAGTCTCCTTATACATGCACCCAAGAAGAAACCCTAATGTAGTTAATAAGGGTAATATGGTCCATCAACAATTACCAACTAATTAAATAATAGGTTGTTATATATTTTGATCTATATAATGTAAATGATTATAATGCCTACTAGATTAAATATAATATAATATAATAATATATTTAATCTTACATTAAAACCTAAGGTTCAGTTTAAATACCAATATCATCATATCATGCTACCTTGTACGAGTGTGTTCATGACAATAAACAAAGCCAATAATTAAACTTAGTTACTTTCATCCTACTTTTTAGCGTCTTGAAACGTCCCCTCTTCTTCACAAATTTGAACTTCCATGTGGTAAGAAGCAGTGACTTTTCTATTGTTTTTTTCGGTTATCTATTCTTCAAAAATTTTGCTCTGTTTTAGCTTCTTCTTTTTGTTAACTGCTACTACTACTACCAATGGGGTGGTGGTCCATTAGCAAAGGCAAAGCCTTTAAAAACACCTAGGTTGGGAAAGGGAAGGTCTTGGATTCAAGTCCCATAGACGACAGGGGATTAAAAAAATTAGCAGTTCAAAAAAAAAAACTACTACTACTGAATAAATAAATAAATAAATAAATAAATAAAAAGTAGCAATATCAACATATTTTATACTAGAACAAGAATAAATATAGAGATATCGCCTCATAAATAACCAGTTTTAGAACCGAAATTGGAAAAAAAAAAACCGAAAGCGGTTTTTTAAATTGGTTTCAACACGAACCGAACCAGCGGTTTGTATACCGGTTAATAATCTTGAACTTTGAAACCGGGTTAGAAACAGAAACCAGTTTTAAAAAACCGGTCCAAATCGGTTTTTAAGTGAATCAATTAGTACCAATTCAGGTTTCCACCATGTAAAACCGATTTTTTTTCCCACCGAAAAAGCCAGTTCAGTTAAAAACCGGACTGATTTAGAAAAAAACTATTTGTACACAGTACACCTCTACTGATGACGGGCCAAATAAATAACATAAAAAATACAACAAATATACACTAGCTATAAGCACCAACACTAAATTCAGCCCCCGCCTCCATTCTTGAACCGATTAGATAACCACAGACACACCGATTCCTTTTTCTCTTCCAAAACTTTTGTAAGTGGTTACTATCTAGTAGTAGTGTTATTTTATTATTTTCAAATTTTTTTTGAAATATTCAATTGTAAATCCAACAACTTTATCAGTTTTTTAGATGGTTATGCATGCTATAGTACACATGTATAAAAAGTCACAATTGACCATTGAAAATTAAGTCAAATTGGATTTTAATAATCCAAACGACAACACATTAGCCAATAATGATCATACTGATAACTTCACCAATGACCCTCGTAACTTTCACTTTCGTTACCAAGAGCAATCCAAAATTAATGGAAAAGCAACTTTGTCTGCTACTAATTAACAATTGACCGACTTTTACTTCAATCAGTATTGTAAATTATTTTGAAACGACACAAATGAAAGTTAGAAGCAAAGAAAGTTACTTTTTTGTTAAACTGAGATTTGCCTTGCCAACAAAACTGAAATTTAAGGGCGTCGTTGGTCATATTATCAATACAAATTATTAACGACCAATAAAAATCCAATCTACCAAAAGTTAATATAGAAACGTACTCCTAATGTCATGAGTAGATATTATAGACAAAAGATTTGTGTATAAAGTTATCATATTGTATCAAATCATATATTTCATACTAGTGACAAGTTTTCCGTTTTTTGTTTAGAATGTTTTATTATGTGCTTGGCCATGGTATCCCTAGCACTTCTGAAAGACAGTGACCACAATCTTGATCTTGATCGTCCATTCGATCAATTGGTGTTAGCTCAATAGTGATCATAATATATCTATTGATGGCATGTGTCTATGTGAGATAGGGGTGAGTAGAAAACCGAAATAATCGAACCGTAATCGAAATAACCGATAAAACCGAACCGAAACAAAAACCGACGGTTCGGTTTTCATATTTTTAATAACAGGAAATTTCGGTTTGGTTTTTGGATAACCATTTTCAATAACCAAAAAAAAAAAAAAAACGAACCAAACCAATAAGTTACAATTCATATATTTTTAAGTTTAAGTTGTTTAAATGTTTAACCCAATGCTAGAAGAAATTATTAGGGGCTGTTTGGTAGCCTTTAAGTTGTTTAAATGTTTAACCCAATGCTAGAAGAAATTATTAGGGGCTGTTTGGTAGCCTCTGAATGGTCATTAAGAGGCTACATCTTAATGGAACCATTAAGAATTTTACCAATGAGAAGGTAGAAGAATGTGACATGTGATTATTTATCATTCAGAGGTTACCTCTTAACCATTCAGACTTGAGGTTACCTCTTATTCATTCAGAGGTTTTAAACCATTAAGAGGTAGCATCTGAATGATCATTAAGAGGCTACCAAACAGCCCCTTAATTTTTATTTTTGAATGTTAAGTGTTTATACTAAAAACATTACATGTTTATTTATAATTGAAGTGATCTATTTATTACCTACAAGAAATAACAAAATTTTATATAAAAATTAAATAATCTTCAAATTATTATAAAAGAAAATGTCTTAATAAAAACTTTAAAGAAACATAAAAATAGATTAGAATGTTAGGTTTATGTAAACAATATTAATTAAAGAAGTTAGCTATAATAAGTTAAATGTAAACATATAATAAAGATTCTTATATTTTAAATTATACTTTATATTTTTTTGAATCTTACATAATTTTGTTCCAAAAAAACAAAATAACTGAAATACTGAACCGAACCGGCATAAAACCGAAAAAACCGAAACCGAACGGTTTTAAAAAGCCAAAAACTGACATTTCGGTTTGGGGGTGTTAATTTTACCCAAAAACCGAACCGCGCACACCCCTAATGTGAGAGGTCTTTTCATGCCAACTTAGGCTATATGGTATGCAATAGAGCCCCTACCACACCAGCGATACAGAGTAGGCATGAAAATGTGGCGTGGAAGCCAATCCACGTTAGGCAAACCGGCCCGCTTGTGTCGTGGAGGGCGACGTTGTGTGTCACACCCTGACTTTTGCGGAAGCGTGATTATTGGTGTGACTTTCTTAATACCATAGCATTCAATCATAACAACGCTATATGATAAAAACATGAGATGTTCATCCATATATTAAGTTTAGAAAATACCACAACATACTTGTCTGAAACATAGACACCAAATTCAAGTTACAAATCACAACATGTTTAAATGGGTTCACGAAGACTCAACAAAAGACCTTAATTAAAACCGAGTTTAGGAACATGTATCTCGTCCAGGAATAAGATACATCTCCTAAACCCTACGACCCCGGATGACATCTTTTATTTATGACGCAGCTTGAAAACATGCAACACCTGCCAGATCCACTTAGTTCCCTGAAATACATGTAATTTGAAAACATTAACAAAAGTTGAGCGAGTTCATGTGTTTGTATAAGTATGTATAAACCTTTGTAAACAGTGTATGTAAATCCCGGTATGAAAGCAAACAAGGAAAAAATCACCAATGGTTTGCAAGGCCACTGATATGTGTGACGGTGTAGGAAGACTCAAACCTAGCAAATTTGTACCGGGCTTCCGGCTGGAAGACATAGTCACCCTATGGGCCACCCTGGTCCTCATGGGTGTGGGCTCGCTACACCCAAACAGATCTATCACTCATGCCCCTCGGTCCTTATACGAGGACTAATGGTCCCAAGTACCGCCTACCCATTCACATGATCTATGTTTCTTTCCTATGCTAACCATACCAATTGTATTTGTATGTAATCCATTTGTAACATGTATTTCACCCCCGAAGTTAATAAACAAAACACTTTAAAGAAAAAGGGGGGACATGAACTTACAATTTTGCGTCTTCACAATCGTAACCCAAATCTCTTCAGCAAACACGACTTCCTACAATGTACTAATGTCTATTAGACGAACGGGCCGTGCCTTGCCTTAGTATTAATGTTTTCGAGTTACGTTTCTTTCAATATCATCCCAAGTTATAATTTCTTGTTAAAATAATAATTATTTTAACTTTAAAATTATATTTGATTTTGGAATAATTTGTTAAACAATATTTTTAAAATAATACTTCTCAAGTATTTATTTTCGTATTTCATTCCCAAGGATGGGGGTATATCATACATGTATATTTGTATTCTTGTATTTGTAGTTCCAAAATAATATATTTTTAAGTCTAACTTAGAAAATATATATATATAAACTTATTTTGTCCAAAAATAATGTATTTCAATAAAATATATATTTTTCTCAAAAATCACATATCTTCTAAATATACTAAGAAAATATATTTTTACTTCCAAACAATAATATATTTTCTCCTTGTCGAAAATATGATATAACTTGGTAATATTTACAAAAATCATATTTTCATTTATTGCATCCAAAATATCAGTTACCAAAAATATATTTACAACGGTATTTTCCGGAATATTTTTGTAAGTTGCGTTCTTGTTCGGTTTACCAATATTATGTGTATAACTTATATATTTATTCCTTGTGATTTTTGGTAATATTTTGGATTGTAAATTCTTGGTATTTTGTTAAGTTATATTACTTTAAATCCTAAAATAATATAACTAATACACAAAGTATACAAATAATCACACACAATGTGTCTTCTAAATATATATCTTTCAAATACATATTTAGTTATTTTTATTTATAAAAACCAACCTCCAATACTTGTATTTTTGTAACAAAATCTATGGCAAAGTTTATATTAAAATCATAGTTAAAACACACTTGTAAATATTTGTTTAGAAAATATTTTTCTAAGTGTTTATATTTCTAGAAAATTTTGCCATAGTTTCCCCCTAAAATGGAGGTGTCCATGCTATAAAAGCATATCATTTTCTTTTTAAAAACATCACAAACAATCAACAATCAACCTACACTTACCAAGTGCCACATTAATGCTATTTACATAACAATCATGAACTTGATCTTTCATAAAAAATTGTAGTAACTTGGTAGTGTGTTTAGTAAACTTAGTTACCCTTTAAAGTGTGTTTATTTCTTTCAAAATCTCATTCTTGGAAGATTTAGGTGTTTACAACTTGTAAACATGTTTAACAAAAATGTTTCTTTATGAAATCTTCTTGTTTCTCTAGTGTTTCTACACTTGTTTTACCACAAAAAATAGTGTGTGTTTAAGTAAGAACCAAGATCTTCTAAAAATCATATTTTGAACTTGGTTCTTTTGGAAAAACCATTCATAAATCTTAGGGGCTGTTTGGCAACTTCTGAATGAATAAGTGCTGAAAGAATAAGAGGTCTGAACCAGTAAGAGGTCTGAACCAGTAAGTGCTGAACCAGTTTAAGTCTGTTTGGTTGGATCTCTGACTGACTGTGTACAATGACAATTTTACCCTTCTGAATTATTTCTTGCTGAGTATAATGTATCTGTTTGGTCATAACTCCTAATAATGAATAATTTTTAAAGAAAAAAAATACAAACCATCATAGAAAATCCAAATTACACATAAATCCTTCTTGAAAACATAATAATCCAAGTAGAAATTAATAACTCGCGTACAATTTTGGTTTTAAGCATTTGACATTAATTGAGTAGCTATCTCGTCACGCAAAGTAGTCATATATTCAATGCCTTGTGAGCCCCATTCCATGTCGTGAACAGACTGGCCATCACTTTCCTCCTGTTGCATTTCTCCAAAAAAAGTGTTCTCGTTGTACTCCACAAATAACTGATCATGAATATTCCATTTCCTTATAAAGTTATGGATGGCGAAACACGCAATCACTATGTCTCTTTGTATTGGAAATGAAAAGGGGGCCATTTGTTTTAGGATTGGGAATCTTGCCTTCAAAACACCATATGCACGCTCAATCACATTTCTGAGTTGTGCGTGAGCATGGTTGAACTTTTCTTCCTTAGTCAATGCACGTTGTCGTCGAAAATCGGCTAACCAATATCTCGTATTACGATAGGGAGTCATAAACCCACGAGTGTTGGTGTATGCGGCATCGCAAAGGTAATATTTGTCTGCAAATGTTAGTATCAAAACTATTAAATAAAAAAACTAGATAAACAATTACTTCAAATTTAAGGAAAGGTTAAAAACCTGGTATGGGGAAATAAAAGCCGGAACTCGGATTAAAAGCAACTTCTTTCAAAACACGTGAATCATGTGCAATACCCTCCCATCCGGCCCATGCGAACGTGAATATCATATCAAAATTACAGATTCCTAAGACATTTTTAAAGCATTCACCCTTTCCTCTTCCCCTGTAACGAGTCTGTTGATCACCAGGTACGACTGCATGTACAAGAGTTCCATCTAACGCACCTATTGCTCCAGGAAATATTTGTTTTAGCCTTCTATGGTTTTCTGAAGCATTCGCGATTGGATTAGAAGATGTCGGAACTATAACTTCTCTTGCGAAATTCATCATCGCAATTAAGACCTCATGAAAACATCTGTGAATTGTTTCTGTTGAGTGTTGAAACCTTCGCTTAACCATTCGAAATCGCTCATTATGTCCTATGACAATAAAAAACATAGCCATCTTTTCTTCAAAGGTTATTGACCTACTACTCTGCAACAAATTTCTTTGCTTAAAATGATTGCACAATAATACATACGCATCACGTGACATGCGCATCATCTCATGACATTGTGTAGAAGTGCCATGCAACAATTCTTGTGTGTACTCATGAACGGTCAATGCCGAATTCAGATCTCTTATCCTTTCATGATTGGTCAATACCGAGGCTAATTGTAGCCAATGCCAACAAAGCAACAAGAAAAGCATAATCTCCTCATCCGAGTCCATAGGCTACCTATCACCCAAAATAATCAAGACAATAGAATCCAAAATAACATTGCATGAACATAGAATTCAAATAACATTCCAAAACATAGCGTACAAAGTTTAGCATCTAATACAAACTTTAGCATTCAACAAGACAAATACAAACATAGCTCAAAGTTTAGCTATCAAAAGAAAAACACATACTAACATAGCTCAAAGTTTAGCTATCAAAAGGCAACTAGAACACAACATTAAAATAATCCATACTTCGCTCCCGCGTTCTTAACCCACATTTCACAAGTGTGCGGCTTAAGTTCTAACCACACTTTCCTCAAATCAGCACTTTCACCAAAAAGCAAAATCGCTGTTTGATATTTCGCATCAAATTCTTCCCATCCCAAAGTCTCCATCTTCTCCATGCATGCATGTATATCATTAGACTGGTTGTGTTTCTCAAGCAACATGTTTGCCACCTTCCTTATATCCTCCCCAACTTCCATGAGATGTGCATTGAATGTTTGTTTCCCTTTTTTAGACCGACCCGATGACTCGTAACTAACACCTTCAGTTGATGATTTTCGTTTGTGTTTAGACCGATCAGAAGACTCTTCACTAGCCCCATGTTCCATTTGAGTGCCATCAATGTCCAAAGGAGCAATTTGATCAATCATTTCCACAGAAGGATGAGGAATTGTAGAAGATGGCCCCCAACTATCAAAACCATTTGAAGTAGATCCTTCAAACAATTGAATACACAAGTCGGGATAATCAAGTGGCCCTCTTCTCAACTTTTCTACAAATTTGTTGGACTATGTGGAAAAAAACTAAGAATTACTATGAGGTTATTGAAATATATATATGTATATATAAAGAAATACCTTGCTCTCAAGTTGCCATTCCTCTTCCGTTAAGTTAAAGGTGTTTGTTTGAGGGTTATAAACATTTCCAGTTTTGTTCTTAAGCTTTGACCAAGCTGCAAATTTTGATTTCAAGTAATCATAGCGATTCTTCATTTGTTTTTGATCCACTATAAAATCATGTTCTATTTTCAATTTTTCAGCAACTCTCTTCCATGAAATTGCTTTCAGGCTACTACCCTCACGTCCATGAAGTGCAATTTCATGAATACATGATTCTAGAAAGGTTTTACCGACTCCTTCTTGCTTCCAATTAATCCTAATCTTTTTTTCAGCCATTTCTTTAGTAGAATCTACCAATTGATAAAAAAAAAACAACTCTAATTAAATAATTAAACACTGAACATCAAGTTACAGCAGCAAAAAAAAAAAAAAGTTCACAAACTTTTGATGTGGGGATATATGGAGATGACTTTTTCCCTTCAAGTTAATTCTCTTTTCCTTTAAATTTCATGTTGTTCTTTTTGTCTAAATTTATATTATCAACTTCATAACAATTACCAACAGCAGCAAGTGGGGTACTCACCTTGTCAAATTAACCTCTTATGCTCACTTACTTCTATTAGAACTAGACCTCTAGTAAACGGAACTCATATTTTTCAATTAACAAGCTTTAGGCACTTTATTTAAATCTTCATCTCAGTGAGGCAATACATCAAACACCAAGCACGCATCAGTGCATAAGTGCATAAGTGTTATTTAAATCAAGAACAATGAATCAGAGCAAACATATATGCACAGTTTAAACATTAAAATCCCCAATTTAATTCAAGTTATTACAGCAAAAAAAACCCAGCTTTCATATCGTCAACAACAGCAGCAAGTGTCAAATTATCATCACATAAGCAACAAATCAGATGAAATCGAAGATATTCGAACCAGCAGCAACAAAAAACTTAATTCGATTAAAGTGATGTATGACAGAAAAAAGAAGAACAAACAGAAAAAAGACGATTTCATACCTTTGATGAAATCGAAGAACAATCAGATGAAATCGAAGAACAAACAGAAAAAAGACGATTTCATACAACGACATCAACAAAATCAGCGATTAATTCGATTAAAGTGATTAGAACATACCTTTGATGCTTCCTTTGTAACAGATTGTTGTAGATTTGCAAAGAAAAAAACCCTAGGGAAGGAGGCACATGATGGGTAGAAGAGGGGAGAAAAAGTTGCGTGGGCTTTTTAGGGTATTTGGTGGAAAGTTTCTAGTCAGACTCTTTATCATGTATGACTCGGTCAGAGAACAATAAGTGGCTGGGAGGCTATTAAGAGGGATAAAACAAACAATATGAAATCTGACTCAGTCAGACATGGGCCATTAAGAGGCTATTAAGATGCAACCAAACACCCCCTTAGATCTATAAGATTATCAACTCACTTGATTATTATTTTTCAAGAAATCATTTTATTTTTCAAGTTCATGCTTACACATGAGGATGATCATCTTGTTTCATCACATAATCATCCTCTAACTTGCTAGATCATGTGTTTAATCACAATCTAGCAAGCTCCTTATGATGATCAACATCATAATCTCAAGAAAATAACAATCAAGTATCATACATACACTAAACAACATAGTTTCATCAAGATTTCATTATATGTTAAGCTTATGTTCAAGTTTCTTGATTAGGTTCTTTATTGTTCTTCATGATCATCAATGTATATCATCTTTTATCCATCAAAATATGAAGTAACAAAGGGTTATGAGAGCCTTACTACTAGCTCTATGGCTAGGGAAGAACACTTGATGTTGTAGATGACAAATGTGGAGGATAATAGCAAGTAAGAGAGGTCCTTGAAGATCCACAAGCTCCTAACCTCCTTAAACACCTTCTTGCACCTTGTGAATACTTGAGATTGGATGAACTTAAGTGAAGAATGATGGTGGGGTGGGTGGTTGTTCTCGGCGGAGAGCCAAGGAGAGGGAGAGAGATGAGTGGAGGTGATGAGATGTTGGTGAAGATTATGGTTAAGGTCATGGGGTTAATATACACTCACTTCCAACAAGTGTTTAACCATTGGATTTTATGTCTTCTATTGTACATGACAATATCAGATAAACAAATCAATAAAATCCACTAATTAGGCCATGTGGCCGATTACTAGCTTGTGTGGGGGGGGGGGGTCTAAGTGTAAATTTGAATCATGTAGTTAGATTAAAGTTCAAATCCAAGTATATGGTTAGTTAAGTTAGTTACTAGATATTTTTAGTGGGTGTTAGGGTGTTCGGGGATCATAACTGGCTCAGAAATAATTAAACAATGCTTCCAGTGTAATTTTGGTGTTTCGGGCAGTGTCCGGTTGTTTGGTTAGATACCGGTTCGTTAAAGCGTCAAACTATTCCGTTTAGTGTTCTTTATGTTACCTTTTGTGACACTTTTAATTCCCGACACTTAGGAAAGCATTCAGGACCATTTAGTCATATTTTTGCATGAAACTAGCATGTTAAAATGCTGATTTTTGCTGATTTGTGCAGGATTCTGCACTTTATGTGGGTTTTGGGCACTTTCCGGCACTTTATCTATTACCTAGAAAAGCAGTTTTATGGTCCTTACTTCCCTACACACCATATTAGTGTAGTACCTTGTCTATGGCCCATACTGGGTCTCAAAACATTGTTTGTCTATGTACTGACATCGTCAGCATTTTTTCTGAGCTATCCGCTAACTGTGCTAACCGTGCTTTATGCATCGTTTATGTCACTAGAGTTTGCATGTAAGAATGATGTGACAGTATGAAATGTGATGCACATGTATGTATGATACAGAAATCAGAAAGCAGTCATTTGTAATTCAGCACAGTCATTAAGCACTGATCATGGTTAATTAAATTGTACGGATACCTGGATTTTTTACGGTTGTCACATTCTCCCCCTGTTAAGAAAATTTCGTCCCGAAATTTTAGGCTCTGCTACTAGCTGCAGGGGAGTTGGGGAACAAATGTGGGTATTTCGCTTTCATGCGATCCTCACACTCCCAAGTGAACTCTGAGCTGTGACGCGCATTCCAACGAACCTTGACGAGTTTGACACTACTCCTGCGTGTCTTGTTAACCTTCTAGTCAGTAACCTCAACAGGTTCTTCTGTAAAGTGGAGTGTGTCGTTAATGTGGACTTCATCGGCAGGAATGACAACTGTTCCTTGAGTTGGACTCTTTTTCAGATTAGATACATGAAATGTATCATGAACTCCATTCAGTTCTGCGGGTAGATCCAACTTGTAAGCTACAAGACCAATCCTTTCCAGGATTTTGAACGGTCCAATGTATCGTGGGTTCAACTTTCCACGTTTCCCAAAGCGTGCTACACCCTTCCAGGGTGAAACCTTTAACAAAACCATATCTCCCACTTAAAACTCCAAAGGTTTCCTCCTTTGGTCCACATAGCTCTTTTGTCGATCATGAGCCGCCTTGATGCGCTCTCGGATCTGCATAATCTTATATGTCGTCTCTTGAACCAATTCGGGACCAACAAGCTGTCTATCACCCGCGTCTGCCCAGCATAACGGTGATCGACACTTGCGTCCATAGAGGGCTTCAAATGGTGCAGCTTGAATGCTTACATGGTAACTGTTGTTGTATGAGAATTCTACCAAAGGTAGATGAGTGTCCCAACTGCCGCCCAAGTCCATCACACAAGCTCGTAACATGTCTTCTAGCGTTTGAATCGTTCGTTCGCTCTGGCCGTCTGTCTGCGGATGAAAAGCAGTACTCAGATTCAACTGAGAACCAAAGGCTTCTTGGAAGGATTGCCAAATCCTTGATACAAATCTTCCGTCTCTATCAGAAATAATTGAGAGAGGCACTCCATGTCGTGCAACTATCTCTCTGAGGTACAACTCGGCAAGGTTACCTGTTTTGTCTTTTTCCTTGATTGGCAAAAAGTGTGCAGATTTCGTCAGACGGTCTACGATTACCCAAATCATGTCATGACCTCTGGGTGTCTTTGGTAACTTTGTTATGAAATCCATTGAAATCTGCTCCCATTTCCACATGGGTATTTCAGGTTGTTGCAGAAGACCTGAAGGCTTCTGATATTCGGCCTTTACCTTGGCACAAGTCAAACATTTGCCAACATATGTTGCAACATCACCTTTTAATCTTGGCCACCAGTATAAATCCTTTAAATCTTGGTACATCTTGTCCGATCCTGGATGGATCGAGTACCGTGACTTGTGAGCTTCATCGAAAATTACTTCTCTGAGACCACCAAAGAGGGGAACCCAAATTCTTCCCATGAAACACAACGTTCCTTCCTCATTTGGTACCAACTGTTTCTCCATCCCACGGAGATATTCATTTTCCAAATTCTTTTCCTAAAGAGCTTCCCTCTGCGCAGCACCAATGCGCAACGAGAGGTCCGTTTGAATAATCATTTCCAAAGCCCTAACCCTTATGGGCTTGATCCTCTCTTTCCGAATCAAGGCGTCTGCTACCACATTCGCCTTCCCTGGGTGATACTTAATCTCACAGTCATAATCGTTCAACAGCTCCACCCATCGGCGCTGTCTCATATTAAGCTCTTTCTGATCAAATATATGCTGCAGGCTCTTGTGATCGGTAAAGATCGTACAGCGGGTACCATACAATTAATGTCGCCAGATCTTCAATGCAAACACCACCGCGCCTAATTCCAAATCATGCGTGGTGTAATTTATCTCATGAACCTTCAACTGGCGCGAAGCATAAGCTATAACCTTCTGTCGCTGCATCAGCACGCAGCCTAAACCTTGACGCGAGGCATCGCAATATACCACGAAGTCATCAGTGCCTTCGGGTAGGGATAGGATGGGTGCATCGCAAAGCTTGTTCTTCAGCAACTGAAAAGCTTCTTCTTGCTTGTCTCCCCATTCATACTTCTTGTCCTTTTGAGTGAGGGAGGTCAAAGGTTGAGCGATTTTTGAAAAATCCTCGATGAATCTACGATAATACCCAGCCAAACCTAGGAACTGACAGATCTCGGTTGGCGTCTTCGGAGTCTCCCAATTCTTGATCGCCTCGATCTTTGTGGGATCCACATGAATTCCAGCTTTGTTAACCACGTGACTAAGGAACTGGACTTCACGCAACCAGAACTCGCACTTCGAGAACTTCGCGTACAATTTCTCTTCCTTGAGCAGCTCTAAGATAGCTCTTAGATGTTGCTCATGCTCTTCCTTCGTCTTCGAATAAATCAAAATATCGTCGATAAACACAATTACGAATTTATCGAGATATGGCTTGCAGACTCTATTCATCAAATCCATAAACACTGCTGGCGCGTTTGTCAACCCAAACGGCATAACCAGGAACTCGTAGTGTCCATATCGAGTTCTGAAGGCAGTCTTTGGAATACTTTCCTCTTGTATTCTCAACTGGTGATATCCTGATCGGAGATCGATCTTGGAGTAAAAACTCGAACCTTGTAGTTGATCAAACAGGTCATCAATTCTTGGCAAAGGATACCGATTCTTAATGGTCAACTTGTTCAGCTCGCGGTAGTCGATACACATGCGGAAACTACCGTCCTTCTTTTTAACAAACAACACTGGAGCTCCCCAAGGAAATCCCTTGTCCAAAAGCTCCTGAAGTTGCGTTGACAGCTCTTGCATTTCTGAAGGAGCAAGTCGATAGGGTGCCTTAGCTACAGGCGCGGTGCCTGGAACTAAGTCAATATGGAATTCGACTTGTCACTGCGGCAGCAATCCTGGCAAGTCTTCGGGGAAGACTTCAGGATACTCCCTAACAACTGGGATATTTTCCAACTTCGGCTCAGCGGCTTCTTTGTCCACAATGTGTGCCAAGAAGGTAACACATTCTTTCTGCAAACACTTTCGAGCCTTCAAACAACTGATGATCCTTAGGGGCGTATCGCGCTTCTCTCCATGCACTACAATTGTCTCTCCATTCGCCATTGGAATGCAAATGATCTTCTCATGAGATACGATCTCTGCTCGGTTGCTTGACAACCAATCCATTCCGACTACCATGTCAAAGCTTCCCAACTCGACGGGCAGAAGATCAAGCGTAAACTCATGCTCTCCCAGTTCTATCTCGCAACCTCTAATTACTTCATTCGCTTCTACTAGCTTTCCATTAGCTAGTTCTATCGAGTACGGAATATCTAGCTTACTAGCTACCAACCCAAGCATATTCTTAAATTCTAGGGATACAAAACTATAATCGGCACCAGTATCAAACAGTACAGATGCAAAGCGTTGGTTGATAAGGAACGTACCAGTAACTATGTTCGGATCCTTGCGAGCTTCCCTAGCTCCGATGTTGAAAACCCTTCCTTGAGCTTGATTGAGCTTTGGGTACTCTCTCTTGAAATGCCCCATGTCTCCACAGTTAAAGCAACCTGGTCCCCGACCATTTCCATTCCCATTACCCTGATTGTTGTTGGCTCCACGATTTCCATTACCCGCTTGATTCCCAAAATTACCACGATTACCATTACCGCCATTTCCTCCTTGAGGGCGGTTTCCATACCCATTTCCACCACGGTTATTGTTGCCGTAACCTATCTGGCCACCACGACCAGTACCAACCCAGCACGTCTCCTTCGAATGACCAACCCTTCCACAAGACTCGCATTTTCCAGCTCGGCAGCGTCCATTGTGATGCAACTGACACGCATCGCATTTGGGCAAGGTGCCCATATACCCTTTTCCTTTGTTTTGAACACCAGTTTTGACTTCAGCTGGTGGGTTAACTTCCTTCTTCTTGCTAGCACTGCTGGTACCCTTCTTAAAATTTGAGAACTTCCTTTTGTTCTCACCGGATGACTCAACGTGAGTCTCCTTTTTCTTCTGGTCAGAGATCGAAAACTTGTTCAACCTGATCGCCTCTTCTGTTAGTGCTACACTCAGATCAATCGCCTCAGTGATTGTGGCAGGCTTCGATGTTGTCACCATACTCATGATTTGGGGTGACAATCCCCAAATAAAATGCTCAATGCGCTTGAATTCTGGATTAACCATGTATGGCACAACGCGAGACAAGTCGTGAAATCTCTGCACATATTCAGCAATCTTCGGACCATCCATCTTGAGGTTCCAGAACTCAGTTTCCAACTTTTGGATTTCGGCCCTTGAGCAGTACTTCTTTCGCATGAGTTCCTTCATTTCATCCCATGTCATGGCATAAGCAGCCTCTTCTCTCAAGGTCTGAACTTGGAGATTCCACCAGGATAACGCTCCGTCTAAGAATAATCCAGAGATGTAGGTGACCTGGTGCTCCGGCGCACACTTGCTCATTCTTAGCACAGAATCAGTCTTCTCTGTCAATCTTACAAAAGCTACAGCACCCCCGGTGCCGTCAAAATTCAGAGGCTTACAGTCTAAGAACTGCTTATAGGTACAGCATGTACAAGCAACATCATTCACAGCAAGCATTAACAAACGCACATGGAATATCCAAACGTAACGTAATGCGTCTTTAGAGACTTAAACATTACCATGAGGTGGGTTGTTTCCAGAGGTACCCCCGCTATGTTCAGAGCGCAGGGCCTCATGTTGTGCTATCGCTCGTGAAATCTGTTCTTGTAACTCAGCCTCTGTCGTGGGCAATCGAGTTTCTCTTCGTGGAGGCATCTTCTATAAGAAGATCGCATCGGTCAGGTCATAATAAGTATAGTAAGTACATGGCATGCACACGTAATAACATTTATCAACACAAGTAAACACATAACATAAACAAGTAATTCAACAATGTATGTAATGAGAATGTTGCGATTGAGCCTTGTATAAATCATCGACCACAAATACAGTTTTACATGTTCTACAATGTACCATACATCAAAAGGGACTACAGGGTCACATCACCCTTGTCCAAATCATCTATCCAACTACAATAGTCATAAAATCAAAAGAAAAGTGGTCTTCAAAAGGCTGTGCAAACTGGGCCCAATAGCGACACTCTCACTAAAAGTATGCTACCTGCATAAAACCAAAAACTGCTATGCTGATGGTGAAGGAGGAGGATGTGGAGGAACGAATAGCAAACTGCGCACATGCGCTAGCTCCTCCTCGAGGGCATGAACACGACGCAACAGATAGCTAACCTGCTGCTCCATAGTAAGAAAATGAACATCAAAATATGGGTATGGCATAAGAGGAGCGGGTGGAGTCGCGAATGGTGACTGACAAGTACAAGGCGGAGGACGCGGAATCCTCTCAAGATCCATGACCCTGCGACACAACATCTCCTGCTAGAGCTGTAAGGATAGGAGTAGCTCATCCCTCGTGTACCCAGTGTAATGGAAGGGATGGTATGGATCAGAAACAGGCATCGTGTTGGGCGGAAACCAAATCAGTGGCTCACCCGATGGTGCAGAAGCAAAAGGTGTAGTATGTGAAAACTATGGCATGAAAGGAAAAGCTGCTGACACAGGTGGGACATGACCAGACGACTGGCTAGACGGTCCTTCCCCTGGACGGGGTGGAGGGATATCCTGTAGAAACGTGACCGGTAAATCAGTGCGGTGTATGTCAGACACATGTGGGTGAAACGGGGCGATATCAACAGGTGCATGTGCAGGTGCAGGTGGGGGAGTAACAGGCCTAACAAAAGGAGGCAGGTCATCATCATCTATCCACCCATTGCGGGTGAATGCATAACGGGGATCTATATGGTCAGCAAAAGGAGCATGGTCTACGGGTGCAGGTAAAGGGTCAGGTAAAGGTGGTGTAACAACTGGTATGTCAACAGGTGCATGCTCAGGCAGGGGATCGTGAGCAGGTATAGGCTCGGGTGCAATCAAAGGCTCAGGGTCGGCTGGAGCTAACTCAAGATCAGCGGGTATCGCCTCGAGATCAGCGGGTATATCAAAAAGCTGATCGTCAGGAATGAAGTCGACCTCGTGCTCAGGATCAATGTCAGGATCAAACTCATCATCAAGCTCGAAGTCCTGTGGAGGAACAGGTGCGGCAGACATAGCTGTGTCAGAATCAGAATATGTGGGATAACGCTGTAATCCCAGTGCGTGTAGAGTAGTAGATGACACAGACTCGAATGAATCAGGACCAAAATGGTCAGACGAAATCTCAATGATCGGAATCTCAATAAGCGGAACAACAATGACATCATCGACTGGAATCTCGACAAGTGGAGCGACAACGACATCATCGACTGGAGCTCCATCATCCTGGGCACCCTCAGGGAGACCCTCGATAAAAAGATCGACGTCGTCGTCAGACATGGCATCAAGAGGCAGATCCTCGAGAGGAAATGCAGCAAGAGGAAGAGGGGCAGGGATCGGAACAAGAAGCAGATCCTCGCAAGGAAAACCATCAGCTAGCGGTATATCATCGCCAAAATCTGGTAAAGCAAACGGCTGGAAATCATCATCATCGCTACTCTCAGTGTCAGATGTAAGAATCTCAAGGTCTGGGACACTATCATCGTCTGAAACTATGGCCATAGGGTCTACTGTATCAGATACTCCACTATCATAGGAGGACATCGTGTCTGTAACAAAGCCATCACAACATATGCACATATATCAACAATCATCAAATAAGCATGTAAGTAGTAACAATGTAAGCATGTATGCATCCTAGTCTTCCCAGACTATTCCACCCAGCCTCTCAGACTGAACCACCTAGCACTTCTGAAAGACAGTGACCACAATCTTGATCTTGATCGTCCATTCGATCAATTGGTGTTAGCTCAATATTGATCATAATATATCTATTGATGGCATGTGTCTATGTGAGATAGGGGTGAGTAGAAAACCAAAATAATCGAACCATAATCGAAATAACCGATAAAACCGAACCGAAACAAAAACCGACGGTTCGGTTTTCATATTTTTAATAACAGGAAATTTCGGTTTGGTTTTTGGATAACCATTTTCAATAACCCAAAAAAAAAAAAAAAAAAAAAACCGAACCAAACCAATAAGTTACAATTCATATATTTTTAAGTTTAAGTTGTTTAAATGTTTAACCCAATGCTAGAAGAAATTATTAATTTTTATTTTTGAATGTCAAGTGTTTATACTAAAAACATTACATGTTTATTTATAATTGAAGTGATCTATTTATTACCTACAAGAAATAACAAAATTTTATATAAAAATTAAATAATATTCAAATTATTATAAAAGAAAATGTCTTAATAAAAACTTTAAAGAAACATAAAAATAGATTAGAATGTTAGGTTTATGTAAACAATATTAATTAAAGAAGTTAGCTATAATAAGTTAAATGTAAACATATAATAAAGATTCTTATATTTTAAATTATACTTTATATTTTTTTGAATCTTACATAATTTTGTTCCAAAAAAATGAAATAACTGAAATACTGAACCGAACCGGCATAAAACCGAAAAAACCGAAACCGAACGGTTTTAAAAAGCCAAAAACCGACATTTCGGTTTGGGGGTGTTAATTTTACCCAAAAACCGAACCGTGCACACCCCTAATGTGAGAGGTCTTTTCATGCCAACTTAGGCTATATGGTATGCAATAGAGCCCCTACCACACCAGCGATACAGAGTAGGCATGAAAATGTGGCGTGGAAGCCAATCCACGTTAGGCAAACCGGCCCGCTTGTGTCGTGGAGGGCGACGTTGTGTGTCACACCCTGACTTTTGCGGAAGCGTGATTATTGGTGTGACTTTCTTAATACAATAGCATTCAATCATAACAACGCTATATGATAAAAACATGAGATGTTCATCCATATATTAAGTTTAGAAAATACCACAACATACTTGTCTGAAACATAGACACCAAATTCAAGTTACAAATCACAACATGTTTAAATAGGTTCACGAAGACTCAACAAAAGACCTTAATTAAAACCGAGTTTAGGAACATGTATCTCGTCCAGGAATAAGATACATCTCCTAAACCCTACGACCCCGGATGACATCTTTTATTTATGACGCAGCTTGAAAACATGCAACACCTGCCAGATCCACTTAGTTCCCTGAAATACATGTAATTTGAAAACATCAACAAAAGTTGAGCGAGTTCATGTGTTTGTATAAGTATGTATAAACCTTTGTAAACAGTGTATGTAAATCCCGGTATGAAAGCAAACAAGGAAAAGATCACCAATGGTTTGCAAGGCCACTGATATGTGTGACGGTGTAGGAAGACTCAAACCTAGCAAATTTGTACCGGGCTTCCGGCTGGAAGACATAGTCACCCTATGGGCCACCCTGGTCCTCATGGGTGTGGGCTCGCTACACCCAAATAGATCTATCACTCATGCCCCTCGGTCCTTATACGAGGACTAATGGTCCCAAGTATCCGCCTACCCATTCACATGATCTATGTTTCTTTCCTAGGCTAACCATACCAATTGTATTTGTATGTAATCCATTTGTAACATGTATTTTACCCCCGAAGTTAATAAACAAAACAGTTTAAAGAAAAAGGGGGGACATGAACTCACAGTTTTGCGTCTTCACAATCGTAACCCAAATCTCTTCAGCAAACACGACTTCCTACAATGTACTAATGTCTATTAGACGAACGGGCCGTGCCTTGCCTTAGTATTAATGTTTTCGAGTTACGTTTCTTTCAATATTATCCCAAGTTATAATTTCTTGTTAAAATAATAATTATTTTAACTTTAAAATTATATTTGATTTTGGAATAATTTGTTAAACAATATTTTTGAAATAATACTTCTCAAGTATTTATTTTCGTATTTCCTTCCCAAGGATGGGGGTATCTCATACATGTATATTTGTATTCTTGTATTTGTAGTTCCAAAATAATATATTTTTAAGTCTAACTTAGAAAATATATATATATAAACTTATTTTGTCCAAAAATAATGTATTTCAAGAAAATATATATTTTTCTCAAAAATCACATATCTTCTAAATATACTAAGAAAATATATTTTTACTTCCAAACAATAATATATTTTCTCCTTGTCGAAAATATGATATAACTTGGTAATATTTACAAAAATCATATTTTCATTTATTGCATCCAAAATATCATTTACCAAAAATATATTTACAACGGTATTTTCCGGAATATTTTTGTAAGTTGCGTTCTTGTTCGGTTTACCAATATTATGTGTATAACTTATATATTTATTCCTTGTGATTTTTGGTAATATTTTGGATTGTAAATTCTTGGTATTTTGTTAAGTTATATTACTTTAAATCTTAAAATAATATAACTAATACACAAAGTATACAAATAATCACACACAATGTGTCTTCTAAATATATATCTTTCAAATACATATTTAGTTATTTTTATTTATAAAAACCAACCTCCAATACTTGTATTTTTGTAACAAAATCTATGGCAAAGTTTATATTAAAATCATAGTTAAAACACACTTGTAAATATTTGTTTAGAAAATATTTTTCTAAGTGTTTATATTTTTAGAAAATTTTGCCATAGTTTCCCCCTAAAAATGGAGGTGTCCATGCTATAAAAGCATATCATTTTCTTTTTAAAAACATCACAAACAATCAACAATCAACCTACACTTACCAAGTGCCACATTAATGCTATTTACATAACAATCATGAACTTGATCTTTCATAAAAAACTTGTAGTAACTTGGTAGTGTGTTTAGTAAACTTAGTTACCCTTTAAAGTGTGTTTATTTCTTTCAAAATCTCATTCTTGGAAGATTTAGGTGTTTACAACTTGTAAACATGTTTTACAAAAATGCTTCTTTATGAAATCTTCTTATTTCTCTAGTGTTTCTACACTTGTTTTTCCACCAAAAATAGTGTGTGTTTAAGTAAGAACCAAGATCTTCTAAAAATCATATTTTGAACTTGGTTCTTTTGGAAAAACCATTCATAAATCTTAGATCTATAAGATTATCAACTCACTTGATTATTATTTTTCAAGAAATCATTTTATTTTTCAAGTTCATGCTTACACATGAGGATGATCATCTTGTTTCATCACATAATCATCCTCTAACTTGCTAGATCATTTGTTTAATCACAATCTAGCAAGCTCCTTATGATGATCAACATCATAATTGTTTTGGTCAAAAATCAGGCTAAGATAATGTAACCAAATCTTTGTTGTGAGGAATGATGCTTGAATCAACGATCAATATGAAGGATAACTTAGAAGTGTAATGAACAAATGACACAATGATTTATACGAGGAAAAAGCCCTTGATCAAGAGTTGATCTCCGGCATAAAAAACCTCGGGTGATGGAAACTACCGATCACCAACTAAGATTAAACAAAAGAAGTTTACAACTCGGGATGATAACAAGCTTGTTACAAGGATCACTAGTGTGCAACGTGCAATAAAATGTATGAAATCGCCAAGTAATGTTTGAGAGCTGATTGAGAGCTGTTGCGAGAGTGTGTGTATGCCAAAATTAGCTAAGTGGTCGGCTCAAGCTTGTTATCCCCATTTTAAATTAGAAATAACTAAAATAACAAATTGTCCGACAATTATGCAAGCTCCCCACGATCTCCACAACGTCCACAAGAGGCAAGCACGTGCGGAATATTTATGGAATATGCTCCAGGAATTTCGGTGAGACTTGGTCCATGCCTTTGCTCCTGCAAAACAAGCTTACGTACAAGGTAGACAATTGTTAGTATAAGGATAACAATAAGGATCCTGAATCATGATCCTGCAACACCTGCTGAGGATCCTTAATTCAAACAGAATTGAGGATCCATGATCCTGACAGCACTTGAGGATCCGTGATCCTTAGGATTGGAAAATCCTCCCCTAACAATTGCCCCCAAAATATAAGGAGTAAAGTGTAAATTAACGACTTATATTTTCTTGATCTTATCCGCAACAAACTAACGGATATATAGCCGTTAGGATTGAACTATCCGTTGCAAATCCTACGTCACTTGAAGCGACATCCCTGCAAAATCATCATTATAAATTCAAGTTAGAGATAAGGATCCGGAAGCATTTAAATTCGTGCATTTCACCCTTTAAATCCTCATTCGAAGATCAAACAGGTACTTCTCTCTCCTTTCTCTCTTAACATTCTTGTTCTGCTTCTTCTTTCTTCATCATCTCTGAATTACAATGAAGTTACGATCATCCCCTGCTAAGGATCATCGGAAAGACAGTCCCTTGAAGAGCCAAGGGATCATCAAAGATTCTCCGAAGGAACGTTGCTGCTTTACTGATCCGGATATAGATCGAATCCGTCACTGCTTTCCGGCAGACTCTGTTTTTAAACCTTTTGATCCTACCATCTTGAGTGACTTTATCTCTGAAACCTGGGTTGCATTTCCAGCCACTCCATTTATGATAGGATACTCCTATCCTTTTCCTGCTTTCACCCAGTCTTTCTTCTCCCTTACCGGCATATCCTATATCCAGGCCATGCCAATGATGTGGAGGGTCTTGTATACCCTGGAAAGGATCATTGAGCAGGAGGATATAGAGTTGGGAATGTCTGAACTTGCTGAATTGTACAATCTTGTAAGCCATGGTTCACATCGCTTTCTATTCAAACACAAACCCGGTGAAGAACAGCCAATCCTGAAGACAACCAAAAACGATACCAACTGGAAGAAACGTTTTTTCTTCGTTAGGAGGGATTCCATCCCTGAGGGGAAGGATCTCCCAAGAAAATGGGCCACCCATGGTAGGATAGAGGATCCTTATAGAAGGATCATAGGATACCCATGTATCTGTCGAGGATCACTAACATCTTCTTTTTTATTTTGCAGCTATCTCTGTTTCTCACATCATTTCATCACCTGTAACCAAGGAGAGGATCACCGCTTTCCGGAATTTTGATCCTGCAATAAGATCATTCCGAGCAAACAACAAGGATTCTCAAGAAGTATCCTCAGGCTCAGTCACGATGTCAAGTAAGTATCCATGTTAGCATGTAATTAAATAAAACAAGAACACTTATATGTTATTTTGGATTGACAGGCGCTGGAAAATCCTCAAAGTCAGCCACTCGCTTCAGTGTTAGTGATCTTAGCGTTGTGGCTCCTCGCTCCGGAAGAAAGAAAACTGCTGCTAGCCCAAGTGCCGTAGTCCCAAAGCCTGTCACCACAAAAGGGGGAAAGAAGAGGAAGGCCTCTGAAGCTGACAATCTTGAAGGTTTGCCTCTTATCCGCCACCAGTTCCAAGAATACTTTGCTGATGTAAGGATCACTGATTCTGCTTAATTATCCTGCCCACTTGAGGATCATGTGATCCTGAACTTTACCTTGTCTTCTTTGCAGAAATTTGCTGAGGTCGAAATGCTGTTTGACGCATATGTCGAGGAGGCGGAGCAGAAGCATCTGGAGTTCCAGAAGATCTTCTTGGCCAAGGATGAAACCATCTCTCGCCTTGAAAAGGATCTCGCTCTGGCAAAACAGCAAGTGGTCATGGCCCAGATAGATGCTGATCATGAGAGGCACGACCTGCTGGAAGATGCAAAAGTCTCTACTGCCATCACCATGTATAAGATCAAGCTGCAAATGGCCCAGTTGGCTGAGTATCCTGACTTCAACAGGACCACTTGGGACAAAGAGGGCTGGAAGGCAAAGCTGGCTGAGCTAAAGGATGAGGAGGAGGCTACCGAGGTCTTGGCGATTGAGGCAAGTGGCAGCGGGAAGGATCAGGCTGGTGGTGATGTAGCCAAGGCGTGAGCTGCTGAAATGGGCGATGATGGATTTTCTAGACGCGGCCGGAGCCCATTTTTTAGGTTTTGGTAGTAGCTTTTTTGGTTGTGATGTTTTGAAACAATGTTGGGTTGTACTTTGAACAATAGTTTTTAGGATTATGGATCATGGATCCTTAGACAATAGGTAGGATAATAGGTGGTGGAGGGATCCTCTGTTTGGGGGATGAAACCACTTGTTATCCTGCCATCTTTTACTTCCTGCACTCTTAGACCTGTTGACAATGGACACCCTTTGCCAACCCAAGTGGACGGGCCACGTATTGCTGGTAGAAACTTGGGTTGGTAATTTTGACAACCTTAAAAAGGGTTTAACTTTTGTGAATAAAACTTTAACTTTTTGGCTATTTCCCGTGTTGTTATCCTTGTGAATTCTTTATTTTTCCACTGTTGTTACTCATTTTCTTTGAATTCGTAAGTAAAGAACAAAGGTTTAGTAAATCATGTTTAAAATTTTTAGGATATGATCAAGGATCAAATATCCTCTAGTCGATAAATTCAGAAAAGTTATGTAACTTAAGGATCATTAGTTCTGTTGTCAAAGGATAAAGGGTCACTTATATAAATAATGAATAAAATCAAAGTGATTAAGGATCATACCTGAGAATCCAAGTTAGGATCCTAACCTTTAACAATTTTAATCAGGATAATCAAAAGACAAACCTCAGTAAAAGGTAAGGATCAGGGATCTTTAGCTGTTTAACTTCAAAAACCTGACACAGAACATAACTTGGGACTAAGCCAATATAAGAGAAGAGTTAGTAACTGGGGACAAGCCCAACAATTCTGGGGACAAGCCCAAAGGATAACTGGGGACAAGCCCAAAGGATAACTGGGGACAAGCCCAACGGATAACTAGGGACAAGCCCAAAGGATAACTGGGGACAAGCCCAAAGGATAACTGGGGACAATCCCAAAGGATCTTGTGTAAACTGGAGTATGGCCCTCACTGGCGACTATCCAAACTTAGTGACATGAAAATGCCAAAACCTTAACTAACGTGAAAACGTTAGAAACCTTAGGAACGGATGTATGGTACGTCTACCATTATACGTAGGATCTCGGATACAGTCAGTACAATGAAATTATCAGCCCCTAAAGCGAGTACTGGTCCCATTGCCATGAACTGTACCAGGATCATCGTGCGCTACTGGTGATACTGGGGACAGGCCCAAAAAACTGGGGTCAAGCCCAAATAACTGGGGTCAAGCCCAAATAACTGGATACTTCTGTGGATACTCAATCCTTTGTTAAGGATACATAAACCTTCTGCAAAACTCAGAATCAAGTGAAGGAAGGATAAAGGATCCAGGATCCTTATCCTTATATATAGGATAATTAAAGAGTGAAATAGTTTGAGATTAGATCATTACCAAAATGAGGATCCTCCGTCCTGTAAGGATCCTTCAAGGACACTTGTTATGAAAATAGCTAAGGATCATGGATCATTATTACATGAAATATTTCTTCAAGTGGACGACATTCCAAGCTCTTGGTAGCAAATCACCTTCCATTGTTAGCAATCGATATACCCCCTTTCCTGCTTCAGCTTCAATCAAATAGGGGCCTTCCCACTTTGGTGTTAACTTCCCATCAGCAGGATTAGTGGTATTCTGAAATGCTTTCCTTAATACCATATCACCAACTTGGAATTTCCTGATCCTGACATTTTTGTTGTAGGCTCCAGCCATCCTTTGTTGATAACTAGCCATCCTTATCCTTGCCAAATCCCTGAGTTCTTCTATAGTATCCAAGTCTTGAACTAAGTTTTCAGCATTCTCTTCAGGATCACGGATGCTTGTTCTTGCAGTAGGAACCACCATTTCTGTAGGGATCACTGATTCTGCACCAAATACCAAAGAAAATGGAGTTTGACCAGTAGCATTCTTGGGAGTTGTCCTATCAGACCATAATATATAAGGCAGTTCTTCTGCCCACTTTCCTTTCTTAGATCCAAGCTTCTTCTTCAAATTGTTGATGATGATCTTGTTGGATGATTCTGCCTGACCATTAGCTTGTGGGTAGACTGGTGTTGATGTTATCATCTTAATCCCCCAGCTGTCACAAAAGTTAGTAGTTCTACTCCCAATAAATTTGGATCCATTATCACAAACAATTTTAGAAGGGATACCAAATCTAGTAATAATATTTCTTTTGATAAAGGATATCACTTCTTTTTCTCTAACTTGAGCAAAGGCTTCAACCTCTATCCACTTGGAGAAGTAATCAGTCATAGCAAGCATGAACACTTTTCCACCAGGTGCCTTAGGAAGCTTACCAACTATATCCATTCCCCATCTCATAAATGGCCAAGAAGAGTATATAGGATGCAAAAGCTCTGTTGGTTGATGAAGGATATTACTATGTCTCTGACAAGGATCACACTTCTTGGCATATTCCAGAGCATCCTTCTTCATAGTAGGCCAATAGTATCCTGTCCTCAGGATCCTTGAGAATAATGCCCTGCCCCCAGTGTGGTTTCCACAATCTCCTTCATGAAAATCCTTTAGGACTTCTTGGATTTCAGGATCCTCAATGCATCTTAGATATGGTCCTGCAAGAGATCGTTTATATAACATGTTATTCAATATTGTAAATTGAGATACCTTAATTTTGAAGGCCCTGGGGTTTTCTCCTGTAGGAATCTCTCCATGTTGTATATATCTCATGATTGGAAGGATCCATGATCCTGAATGGGATTGTGTATCATTACTAGGGATGATTGCAGAATCCTCTCCTATCTCCATGGCTACATGATCCTCAATAGCGGGGTTCAGGATATGGATAATAGGGATCCTGATATCCTCTGGAATCTTCAAGGATGATCCTAGATTAGCAATGCATCAGCTTCTGCATTCTCTTCCCTTGGTACCTGTGTCAAACTAAAGGAAACAAAAGAAAGTGCCAATTCTTTGACCATCTCTAAATATTTGATTAGCTTTTCACCTTTAACATCATAGGATCCATTAAAGTGATTAGTAATTAACAATGAATCTACATGTACCTTAAGATACCTGATCCTCATATGCTTGGCAATTTGCAAACCAGCTATCAAGGCTTCATATTCAGCCTCATTATTAGTAGTTTGAAACTCACAAGCTATGGAGTGGGGTATTATGTCCCCCTGTGGCGATTTTAGTAATATTCCAAGTCCTGTTCCCTTGACATTGGAGGCTCCATCAGTGAAGAGTATCCAAGGATCCTTAGTTTCTTCTAGCTGTTGGACTTCTAACTCAGCTTCCTTTTGCAAGTCACTACTAAAATCTGCCACAAAGTCAGCTAAGGCTTGGGATTTGATAGCAGTCCTTGGTTCATATCTTATATTATAAGCACTAAGCTTCACTGCCCACTTAGTCATCCTTCCTGACATTTCAGGTTTCCTGAGAACATTCTTAATTGGAAAATTAGTCTTAACAATAATGGCATGAGTTTCAAAATAATGTCTTAATTTAGTAGATGCCATAATTAATGCAAGGATAAGTTTTTCTAGGTGTGAATACCTGGATTCAGCATCAAGCAAACTCTTACTTACATAATAAACAGGATGTTGTGTACCTTCGTGATCCTTAACAAGGACCACACTTACTGCTTTAGAGGATACCGCCAAATATAAGGATAATATATCCCCTTTTTCTGGTTTCATCAAGGAAGGGGCTGAGGATAGGTAATCCTTAAGAGCTTTGAGAGCATTTTCATGCTTTTTGGTCCACTCAAATTTCTTGTTCTTCCTCAAAATGTCGTAGAATTCCTTGCATTTTTCTGAGGATTTGGATATGAACCTGTTCAAGGCTGCGATCCTGCCTGTCAATCTTTGCACATCCTTGGCATTGGCAGGAGATTTGATATTCACAATAGCCTTAATTTGCTCTGGACTTGCTTCAATGCCTCTTTTCGTCACCATATAGCCTAGGAATTTACATGCTTTAACACCAAAGTGACACTTGGAAGGATTTAGTTTCATATTAAATTTATCAAGGATATTGAATGCTTCCTCCAAGTCTCTAAGGTGATCCTCTGCCTTCTTGGACTTAACTACCATGTCATCTATATAGACTTCCATAGTATGTCCAATTTGTTCCTTGAACATCATATTGACTAGCCTTTGATAAGTAGCACCTGCATTTCTTAGTCCAAATGGCATAGCAATATAACAATATATACCTGTTGGAGTCATAAAGGCTGTATCCTCTTGATCAGATGGTTCCATCTGAATCTGTTGAAATCCAGATGAAGCATCCAAAAAAGTCAACAACTCATGACCCGCTGTAGCATCCACCATGGAGTCAATGTGGGGTAATGGGAAAGGATCCTTGGGACATGGCTTGTTTAAATCAGTAAAATCGACACATACCCTCCACTTTCCATTTTTCTTTTGAACAACAACCACATTGGCTAACCACCTTGGATACTTAACCTCTCTTATCATACCTGCCCGAAGTAGTTTATCTACCTCTTCCTGGATAATAGCATTCCTTTCAGGTGCAAACTTCCTCCTCTTCTGATGTATAGGCTTGAATGACCTGTCAATGCCAAGCTTATGAGTAATTATATCTTTAGATATGCCTGTCATATCCTCATGCTTCCAGGCAAAGGTAGTTTTCCTCCTCTTAAGGAAGGATACTAGATCTTGTTCAAAGTTGCTGAGGATCCCTGATCCTATAAAGACTATGGATTCAGGATCATGGGGATCCATAAGGATTTCTTTCACATCCTGCTCCCTTGCCTCCAAGACATCTCTTGGAGGATGCTTTAATTGCTATTGCTCCCTTGGTCTTGAGGCTGGCTTCATTGATGACGTGTAACAATTCTTAGCTTCTTGTTGATCACTCTCAATTTTCACCACTCCCCAAGGGCTAGGAAGCTTTACACATTGATGATAGGTAGACGGGACTGCCTTCATGTCATGTATCCATGGCCTGCCAAGGATAACATTACAACAGGATAAGCAATCTATAACACGTAATTTTTGATAAGAATGAAGTCCTTCAATATAGATGGGGAGTTTGATGTCCCCCAATGTATTTTTGGTCTCTCCGCTGAATCCCACAAGTACTGAGGATCTTGGGACAATGTCTGATTCAGGGATGTTCATCTTCTTGAGGACATCAAGCTGAATGATGTTTACTGAGCTTCCTCCATCTATCAGGATCCTGCGAACAAAATGGTTAGAAATAAACAGAGTAATAACAAGACCATCATGATGAGGATCCTGAACATCAAGACGATCATCCTCATCAAAAGTTATAATTTTATCCTTGGTAACAGTGGAGGTCCGGATGGGTCTATCTCCATTATCCATCTTGGTTTCCTTGGCATGTCTTTTGGCTGCTGAAAAGGAAGTACCACAAATGTCTGATCCACCTGATATGAAGTTTATTACTTGTGCATCTGCTGGAGGAGCAGGAGCCTTTTCTGGGATCCTTTCAGGATCCTGGATCCTTGACTTCTTTCGTCCCAAAAGCTCCTTCAAGTGCCCCTTACTTAACAAGTAACCAATTTCTTTTCTAAGTGTAATACACTCTTCAGTGAGATGCCCAAAATCCTCATGATATGCACACCACTTGGACTTATCCTTTGTAGCAGCTGGTTTATCACTTTTCCTTGGCCATCTTGCTTTCTCACCTAGATTCTGCATTGCAAGAATTAGTTCATTGTTATCAACAGAAAAATAGTATTCAGAAATTGGAGGATAATCCTCATCATCCTCTTCCTGTTCTACTGCATGCACATTCTGGTTATCAGACTTGTTGTAGGACTTGAACTTGTTATTCTTGAAGTAGGATCCTTGCTTTTCCTGTTTTGAGGATCCTGCCAATCTCTCCTGGATCCTTTTATCATCCTTTAATCGAATGAACCTAAGAGCCCTGGTTCTTACTTCATCAAGATTCCTGCATGGGGTCATAACAAGATCATCATAGAATAATGAATCCCTAAGTAAACCCATTTTAAAGGCTTCCACAGCCGTGGCTATATCTAGATTAGGGATATCTAAGGATTCTTTACTAAACTTAGTGATATAGTCTCTAAGTGATTCATTTTGACCCTGTGTTACCCTATATAGATCACCAGTTAAACGTTCAAATTTTCTGCTACATGAGAATTAACTATTAAACAGGTTAACTAGATTAGCAAATGAAGTAATAGAGTAAGGGGGAAGACTTAGCAGCCATTTAAGAGCTGATCCTGTGAGTGTGGATCCAAAACCCTTGCATAGACATGCTTCTTTTAACCTTTCAGGAATTGGATTGATCTCCATCCTTTCTCTGTATTGAGCTACATGCTCCTCTGGATCCGTTGAGCCATCATATAGCTTCATAGTTGGTATCTGGAATCTTTTGGGTATCCCAGCATCACAAATAGGTGGTGCAAAACGAGATATCCTATGGCTACCATCTGCAATTTCAGGAATGGGCTTGACCACTCCTGGAATGCTGGATATTATATCCTTAAGCTTCTGTAATTCTCTAGCCATAGCTTGATTGATACCTGTATCCTGCATAGAGCCATGGTTAGTGTTATAAGAATTATTGAAAGTGTTACCTCTCGGAGGATTCGAGTTAGGAATTGCAGATGTGAATCCATATTGACGGGATTCTGGTATGGTTGAAGGACCAGAGGAAACAATGGTCTGCATTGGAATGAAATCTCCTTGATGAACATCTGTGCTTGGGGGTTGTATACTTCTCAAGAATCCTTGATTCTGAAAGATGTTGGACCCTTGGTGTTGAGAGGATCCTTGAACCTGAAAGGATCCCTGAGGCTGAGAGGATCCTTGAACCTGAAAGGATCCCTGAGGCTGAGAGGATCCTTGAACCTGAGAGGATCCTTGAACCATGGAGGATCCTTGGACCCTAGAGGATCCTTGAACCTGAGAGGATCCTTGGACTGTGTGCATTCCCAAATATCCCCCTGAGCTGACAAAGGATCCCTGATGCTGAAAAGAGGATCCCGAAGGCTGAGAACTGGATCCTTGAGGCTGGAAGTGAGACCCAAAGGCTTGACTCATAGTTGTTGCTCCATAACACCTTCCCAATGGTCCAACCTGGTACTGGATGTCTGGTGCTGTAGATTGCAGGGCGGTTACGGCCGGAGTGTCAAAATCCAGTGATCTAGGTATCAGAGGAGAGTGATCCTCGATCCTTGAGGCTGGAAGTGAGACCCAAAAGCTTGACTCATAGTTGTTGCTCCATAACACCTTCCCAATGGTCCAACCTGGTACTGGATGTCTGGTGCTGTAGATTGCAGGGAGGTTACAGCCGGAGTGTCAAAATCCAGTGATCTAGGTATCAGAGGAGAGTGATCCTCCCCCGATCTCTTCTGTTTCTTGATGTCACCGATCTCCCGGAGGATCCTTTCGTTGGTTTTGTCCTGCTCTTGTATGTGATCCCTCTTCTGCAAAATCAAATTAAAAAGATCACTAGTAGTAGGATTAGAAGAAACAGAGGAAGTTGGTGGTTTCGGAAAAATGGGGCTTTGTCTCTTTGCAGCATTTTCAGCATTCTTTTGGGATCCAGAAGGTGGTGGAGGCAAAGGAGGAACGCCCTGTGAAGAAGTGATTGCCGGCATTGAACTTGAAGTATTCTTCGCTGAGGAAGCCATCTGCTTGGTTATAACGAACCGAAATGATCACAAAAACAAGAATTCTTAGGAATGAAGCACCAATTGCCCCACGGTGGGCGCCAAACTGTTTTGGTAAAAAATCAGGCTAAGATAATGTAACCAAATCTTTGTTGTGAGGAATGATGCTTGAATCAACGATCAATATGAAGGATAACTTAGAAGTGTAATGAACAAATGACACAATGATTTATACGAGGAAAAAGCCCTTGATCAAGAGTTGATCTCTGGCATAAAAAACCTCGGGTGATGGAAACTACCGATCACCAACTAAGATTAAACAAAAGAATTTTACAACTCGGGATGATAACAAGCTTGTTACAAGGATCACTAGTGTGCAATGTGCAATAAAATGTATGAAATCGCCAAGTAGTGTTTGAGAGCTGATTGAGAGCTGTTGCGAGAGTGTGTGTATGCCAAAATTAGCTAAGTGGTCGGCTCAAGCTTGTTATCCCCATTTTAAATTAGAAATAACTAAAATAACAAACTGTCCGACAATTATGCAAGCTCCCCACGATCTCCACAACGTCCACAAGAGCCAAGCACGTGCGGAATATTTATGGAATATGCTCCAGGAATTTCGGTGAGACTTGGTCCATGCCTTTGCTCCTGCAAAACAAGCTTACGTACAAGGTAGACAATTGTTAGTAAAAGGATAACAATAAGAATCCTGAATCATGATCCTGCAACACCTGCTGAGGATCCTTAATTCAAACAGAATTGAGGATCTATGATCCTAGCAGCACTTGAGGATCCGTGATCCTTAGGATTGGAAAATCCTCCCCTAACAATAATCTCAAGAAAATAACAATCAAGTATCATACATACACTAAACAACATAGTTTCATCAAGATTTCATTATATGTTAAGCTTATGTTCAAGTTTCTTGATTAGGTTCTTTAGTGTTCTTCATGATCATCAATGTATATCATCTTTTATCCATCAAAATATGAAGTAACAAAGGGTTATGAGAGCCTTACTACTAGCTCTATGGCTAGGGAAGAACACTTGATGTTGTAGATGACAAATGTGGAGGATAATAGCAAGTAAGAGAGGTCCTTGAAGATCCACAAGCTCCTAACCTCCTTAAACACCTTCTTGCACCTTGTGAATACTTGAGATTGGATGAACTTGAGTGAAGAATGATGGTGGGGTGGGTGGTTGTTCTCGGCCGAGAGCCAAGGAGAGGGAAAGAGATGAGTGGAGGTGATGAGATGTTGGTGAAGATTATGGTTAAGGTCATGGGGTTAATATACACTCACTTCCAACAAGTGTTTAACCATTGGATTTTATGTCTTCTATAGTACATGACAATATCAAATAAACAAATCAACAAAATCCACTAATTAGGCCATGTGGCCGATTACTAGCTTGTGGGGGGGGGGGGGTCTAAGTGTAAATTTGAATCATGTAGTTAGATTAAAGTTCAAATCCAAGTATATGGTTAGTTAAGTTAGTTACTAGATATTTTTAGTGGGTGTTAGGGTGTTCGGGGATCATAACTGGCTCAGAAATAATTAAACAAGGCTTCCAGTGTAATTTTGGTGTTTCGGGCAGTGTCCGGTTGTTTGGTTAGATACCGGTTCGTTAAAGCGTCAAACTATTCCGTTTAGTGTTCTTTATGTTACCTTTTGTGACACTTTTAATTCCCGACACTTAGGAAAGCATTCAGGACCATTTAGTCATATTTTTGCATGAAACTAGCATGTTAAAATGCTGATTTTTGCTGATTTGTGCAGGATTCTGCACTTTATGTGGGTTTTGGGAACTTTCCGGCACTTTATCTATCACCTAGAAAAGCAGTTTTATGGTCCTTACTTCCCTACACACCATACTAGTGTAGTACCTTGTCTCTGGCCCATACTGGGTCTCAAAACATTGTTTGTCTATGTACTGACATCGTCAGCATTTTTTCTGAGCTATCCGCTAACTGTGCTAACCGTGCTTTGTGCATCGTTTATGTCACTAGAGTTTGCATGTAAGAATGATGTGACAGTATGAAATGTGATGCACATGTATGTATGATACAGAAATCAGAAAGCAGTCATTTGTAATTCAGCACAGTCATTAAGCACTGATCATGGTTAATTAAATTGTACGGATACCTGGATTTTTGACGGTTGTCACATTGTGGATGGAGCAGGAGAATCTTTACCGGCTGGGGGCACATGGGTGATGAGATAGCAGCTTTTCATTGGTTGGATATAAAAACTAAATAGTTTATTAATTTGTGAAAAATTGAAACAACTACATCTATAGACCTTTATAAAGCATTTCCCATGTCTAGAAATGTAATTTCACCTACAATTTTTAAGATGGCAGATCAAGAGCCATGACTTGTTCCCCAATTTTTCATCCCTTTCTCCCAATTTTACCCCCCATTCCTTTGTTTCTCATTGCCGTTCCTGAATGTAAGAAATTGATAAGTCGAAGTTGATCTTCACATTTTAATTGGAAGAAACCCTATAACCCTTCACTCGCTTCATCTTCCCTTAGCCCACCGTTTCCTTCTCTTCCCCTCACCCCTCCAGACCATACAAATCCCATAATAAACCGGAACCCTAGCAAAATTCAATTCACACTCTCTCAATCTCACTTCTCGATCTGGAACCCTAGCTTCCTCCATCGACCTCCAATCGGACGACGAAGAACCGGAGATGAAAAACAAATGACGATCAATCGAAGGTGAACACCAATTTCTGAGAAACCCGAACCGATTTGCAGGTTTGTTTCTATTCTTGTTCCCAATCTTGTTTCAGTTCTTATTTAGTTATTGTTCTAGAACTTGTCAATATATTGATCTTGTTTTCTACATTACATGTAAGTTATAAATGATGCTTTACTTGATTTTATATAACTTTGTGCAACAAAATTGGAGCTATCAATCGTTGAAACTTCCATGTTTTGGAAACAGGTCAAAATTCTTCAACATCTGATATTTTGATTATAATAATAGATCATAAGCTTACAGTATGAATTTCTGCTCTTTTGTGTGAAATGGAAGATTTGGGGAGGAGGTGGAGCTATTTAATATTTTTAGATGGTATATGATCTTTCATTATTTATTTACCTGAGAATTGTATCACTAGAAACTATTTAGCAGCAAAACAATTGCCACAAGTATAGGAAATATGGTGTCTAATTGTTTCAAATTACCTGTTCAGATTTAGTTATGGTGAAGACCATTTTGAATTGTGGGATGTGAGTACATAAACATAATATGTATTTTATGATGGAAAAGTATTGAAGTTTTTTTACTTATTCAATGCTTTTAAAGTAATTATAATGTTTATAGTTCTGAACATTTGAACGTTGTCATAGTTGTTTAAAAGGTGATTGCTCTCGCTTAGTTTATACTAATATGGTGTGTTCTATGATATTCTAGGTTATGGGTGTATTTAGGTTAACGGAATAAAGATCATACATGGTATGTGTGTACATGGAGAGACAGACCCCAAATTCATTTGTAAGGTCACTACTCTCTTGATTTCATACAACTGTAATAGTTAATGGAAAGGTATAGTGGAATTAACTATAACTGCGTCGACTGGTATCGAGCTTTTGATCTGCTGTTGGTATAGGCTTACGCTTTAACGGAACAACAATTATTGGCAATTGGGAACCTATAGCAGTCATCTCAGTAGGCTGTGGTTATTTTATTGCGGTGTGCTGATTTTATTTCATTCTAATTCTGTTGCTGAGATACCCTAATTTTGCTACGGATGGCAGTTGGTTGTGGTGGTATTAGGTGGTGGTTGTGAAAGTGACAAACTTGGTTGTGGTGGTGAATGGAAACAACGGTGGATTGAACACCGATCGGTGACGGCGAAATAGGATTCCCACGGGTATTTTGTTGACTAGAGTAAGATCACTTCGTCTCTCAACTGTTCCTATTTATGATTTAAGTTCTTTAGAATTGATCTTAAGGTTTTATATGTAGGATTATGTTTCTTGATTGAATAATGAAAATAGTCTGTTGAAGGAAAAACTTGATGCCGCTGGCAATTACTGTTCTCGACATGTACACTGGGCCACTGGCAATTATTAATGTTTAGGAAACCATGATAAGAACCTCATGGTTGCTGTCGGCAATACGTTTTTAATGTTTCTTGAATTCATATTATATGGATGAATATGTTTTGTCAACTCAAGTTGGACGTCTCTCCATTTGTCGTCTGACCCGGTTGAGCAAGGTAACGGGTCAAAATATCTTATTTCTTTTATGGGACGGTTTTGGTTGTGCTTATCTAAAAAACATTTACCATCCAAATATTATTTAACCGGCTAAGGTTTTACTTGATTTTTTATTTATTTTTGCAGATAATGATCCAGAGTTACGCAAATCACAAGCTGAGATCAAAACACTCTGGTTATCTCAACGACTGAGAGAAAAAGCTATTGAGGAGGTATTGCTTTCCAGATCTTCTATATTATGTATGTTCAACTGTTCACCAACGAATTTGGTTAGATAAAGTTGTGGCGTTTTGCATAGTGCTGGAGCGATCTCGCTCATCATGGCTACTCCACAATCTACCAAGGATGCTGAAACTGAAAAATCTAAAGCGGACTTGCTCAAGTTAGTACATTTAAAGAAACACAGGTATAATCTATTTTGAGTCTCGTATTTCTGGCCATACACTCATGTAACAAAGAAATTAAGTCATGTGTGTGTATATAAAGTGTGAAGGTCACATCTGAATTTTATTGAAAAAGATGGAAATGGTGTATTGTCTAATTGGGAGATACTGTTATGAGGAATTTTTGACGGTTCTTGAGGCTGATATACAACACGGCGGTGCTCTGTAAGCTATTTTAAACTCAGTTTCTATTATCCTTATTTGCATCGATATATATTTATTGGTTAGATGATCTATTGATCTGAGCACCTTTTTTCTAAGTAAGTGAAATGTATATACTTTTGTTGTTGATTATAGGGATGATGGCAAAAAGTTGCAGATACGCATGAACCATAGTAATCTACCGTAATTCATTGATCTAAGTGTTTCATTTATTTTATTCTCATAACTAATGGCATTTGCCGGTACAACCTAGAAATGCATGCCATGTGAGAAGACTGTCTACTTGGTGGACAAACTGACTACTGATATACACACTCAAGGTTTCTTATATCTGCCCATAAGGTGTTTGATTTAATGCCTCAATGACTATTAGTTCATGATACTAACCGATTGTTTAAATTTTTGGTGATTTTGTAGCTCAGTAACTACAACCTCTTGTGAAAGACTGGTCCCATCTCTCACAGAGTACCACTTTAGCAATTTAGACACTTATGTCCGTCTTTACAGAAAGAAATGATTGCTGGATTGGAAACAGTAGCGATTCTGGTTAGCCAAACCCAAACCACAAACGCTCAGTGTGAATGTGGTCGTCCCCGGACCAACACAACATTTCTCTGAACACTCTTGACCAACCAACAAAAGAAAATTTTCAAAAGCGGCATCAGATGATGGAACGTACATTGCATGATTTTGTCACATCTGTAAGTTCCCGCTATTTGAAGAAATTTTAAAGGAGTATGAAAAGATCTCATTTGGGATTTCATTTCTAAAAAAAGATACATACCCATGAGAGATGGCAAAATGGCGCGTCATGTGGCTTGGACAACGGATCAAAAGTGTGTAACATGTTGTGTCACACCCCTACTTTCCACGTGTCACCGGTGGGCCCGGTGGGGAGTATCGTGACGTAGTTGATATCATCATAGTCAAACAACACAATATATAAATGCACAGCAGAAGCAAAAGATAAATATATTACAATCCGAATATAAGGTAATATCAAAGTATTACAACGGAAAGTAAAGGATCCACAGGCGGATCAAATAAAAAGAAGTTATCAGACTAATGGCTTTTGTGAAGGAGTTGCAAAGTCCTCAACTGACAAGTCCTGAGCAGCTTCCAGCCTATTACGTACTTGTACCTGTCACTTAGACTTTGGAAAAATACGTCAGTTTTCACTGGTAAATACACTCAACCGACTCATTTGAAAATGTTTATAAAAATTGGTCTAGGTGCACAAGGCACGAAAATATTTCGACACTTTGATTAAAATGCACAAGGCAAAATTAATCTTTTATACTTGGGACAAACTATATTTCATGTTATCAGTTTTACATAACTTGCTCTACATACGGGGCCCGGTTCTATGCCGGTTCAAGATTAACCGACACACCACTATTCTCTTATTGGGAATCCCTTATTGGGTATAATTAATTAATAAACATATGGCATCTGTCAGGTGTATGCCTACACCCCGTGCTTAGGTCGTGGTCATTGCATTTAATGAGTCAAGGATATCCAGGACACGGTCGCATTAATCCCCAATGTTTCAGTCAAGCAATACGAATTAAAAACAGGTTATTTGGATTTCCCGACTTATTGGTCTTTGAATCCCATACCTGACCATGCGGTATTTATATTATCGTATCCCAAGCCCGTAATAGGGAAAATAAGTTAAGAGTATTTACCTGAGCTAGCTCCTGTCTTAAATAGCAAGAATTATAATAACTCAGCCGTATTCACTTAAGTAAGCATAGGTACAATTTACCGGAAGGCTCTAGTCTGGAATGATGGTATAAATAACCAATTAGAATGCTAACGGGTCTTTAATTAAGCCTAAGCTTAGACCGGTTAATTATACGGTTCAAACGCACGATTAGGCGAAGACCGGAATAGAATGTGATTTAGACCCGACATGTTCGGAGAGTTGTCTTATATGGGTAATCTAAACACATTCTGGATTTTGAGATAAAAACCGATAAGGTTTGACCCGTTTCGGCTAATTTTTGTAAACTAGTTACATAAGCCGAACCGAACGCGAAAAAGGCGTAACGGGTAATCATAAGGGTCCTAACCAGGTTTCCTAAGTTAATATGCCTCAAATATGTTGTGATATCAGTAGGATACCTTCCATTATGCCTAAAACGAATTTAAACACATACTATGCCTCGTAGGGGTAATTTGGTCATTTATAAGGTTATAAAAGAGTTTAAGTATTAACCTGAGTTGTAGGTCTGATATGTTCAGCAAAATACTCAGGTTTACCAAGTTATAATAGTAGGGCATGGTATATATGTATATATGTGAAATTTATCAATTATAACCAAACTATGCACCGTAGGGGCAATTTGGTAATTTCACATAAGCCGAAAAGCTCAAAACTGAAGTCTGAGTTAAACAACTTTTGCTTACTGTTAAAATACTATAATTTACCTAAAATATCAGTAGGTATCAACCCTTGTATGTTTAAAATAGTTTTAGTACATACTATGCGTTAAAAACGCTTAAAAAGGCGATTAGAAGCCGTTTACGGGTTCTATATACAAAGCTGATATTTTTATCATTCCAGAAGGTTTAAAATAATGTATTTATCATATAAAATCAGTAGCAAAAGGTTTTGGGTCAAAAAGATATGTAAAACTCATTTTATAGCCCGAAAGGGCAAAACCGACATTTACCGAATTAACTAAGAGAGAAGTCTTATGCACGATTTGTGAAGCTTAGAGAGAAGTCTTGAGCTCCAGAAATGATCCAAAGTGCAGATGGAAGGTGTGGTTACAATGTTGCAACACAAGGCCCTTTTATAGTGATTTAATCACCTTGGATGGTTGACACACAACACTATCAATAGTTCCTGATCATCAACACATGTCCCTAAGGTTCTAGGAGGCACTTAGGGGTCGCCCATGATGAGAAAATATCTGTTTTGGGTCGGTTATGCGCGTTTACAGGCTGCTGTCTTATTTTTCTGATACTGGGCGTCTGACGCGGCCCGTGTAAGATGTTAACATCTCTTACGCGGCCCGCTTGGGCCTTGAAATCAGAATTAAGCATTTTCAAGTTTTTGCATCTTGTCCCTTGGCTCTTCGAAAGGTCAACTAAGCTTATTTCTTGCAATTTGACCCCTTCTTATTTACCTACAAGGGATTTAAGACTTGTACCCACTTTTCCAAGTCCCTGGACATTTCTGGTTAACCCGAAAAGTCATAACTTTCAACGTTAACGCTTTAACCCCTCGCATACGAATTTGATCACAACTTTCTCATACGATAACGAAACTTTATGAAATTTTTATCGTGCATTCTAGTGAGCATAATTAATCGTTACAAAGCTTCGGGTTTGTCAAAAGGTCACTCCGAGGTATAACTTAAACATGTTGACACATTTAACCCCTGTAGTTTGCAATCTCTCACTTTCTTTCATATTTAGCTTCGTATGATTCATGATTTATTCGTTTGAAGGTATGAGCATCATGTAGGGTTAATGTACAATATATTTATTCACTGTTGACATTAAGAAATCGTATATTTACATACTTTCCATGATTGTCAACTTAAATCCTTCGATAACATTCTTTCACACGTTAAATCATATGACACGTGTCAATACATTATTGGACGTAAATTTTTGAGGTGTTACATCCTCACCCCCTTAAAAGAAATCTCGACCTCGAGATTTGTTAAAGTAAGGGAGTATTTTCTACCTTATATTGGGCTTAATCTTCCCCAGTACCTTTGAGCCTCTAAGGCACTCCAATTGACCTTTATAATAGGTACATGTATCTTTTTGGAGCTTCTAATCCTGTCGATCCTTAATCAACACAGGTTGCTCATCATATCATAGATCTGTATATCATTATGTGATAGTGCTTCTTGACTTATTAGCGAGACACCTCCTTCAGTCACTAGTGTGTAATGTATTTCGAGCTCCGCCAAGCTCCTTAAATAGGTTTTAGCTTATAAGCTACTTGATCTTGATGCATTCGATTTCCTTCGAATGATCTTATATTTTCAGAGCTTAACTAGCCTGATTATTTAACAACTTGGGCACACCCTCCCTGGGAGATATCCTTTGTTTGAACCCTATTCCTTAACAAGAACTTAGGAGGGTTGCTATTTTCATAAATCCTTGATTTCCTGCCGTGTACTGGCAACTTACAATCGATTATGGATTTGTATGATCTTACTCGTTGTTTTCTAGGCAACTTTCAGATCCTGATAATTGGACTTACCAATTCTCTACCTAATAATAGATGTTTAACATTCCATCTATACAAGGTCTCAAAAGGAGTAGCCTTGACACTTATATAATAATTGCTATAGAAAAACTTATTTTATGGTGAGAGGGTTATTCCAACCACTGCTTAACTAATCTCAAAGAATAGCTAAACCTTACAGCTAGTCGAACCAATCAACGGTCTTGGGCAGGTAATAGCGATTCTTAATTGTTGCCTATATAGGGTTGCGGTAATCAATGCATAAGCAAGATGATCCGTCTTTCTTATTTATATAAATCGGAGTTCTTAGAACTTCGAATTTTGGCTTTATGAAATCTTCTCTAAAAACTTATCGATTTGGCTCTTGGTTCTTCCTATTCCGTTGATATTAACAGATATAAGGCTTTTACAATAATTGTAGCCCTAAGCGGGATGTTCGTTCTAACATCCACTTGCCTCTCAGAAGGTAAACATGGTAATTATTATAAAGAAGATAATCATGACACGCACAGAGATGTTAGAGATGTCTGTATTCTCAGGCCTTGGTTCATCTATCGATGTCGGTGTCAGATATATGACACATTCTCTTTACAAAGGCAAGGATGCCCTAAATAGATATACTTATAAGGACATTTTATATTGGATATCTTCTTTGAATACTACTAGTCGACTTTAGTACAATATGACCATTGGGATATCTCAGGGGTTCCATGCATTAAACCTCCATACTGATCAGGCATGGAAGCAATCTATGGGACACACTAGGATACGCCAATCCTCATATGGCACTCTTATCAAACATAGTTTGGCATTCGCAGGCGATATAAAATAATGAGAAAATAATAAAATAAAATAAAATAATATATATTGTCGTACTCTTTCTGGGGAAGAGTACTCCAGATTCTTATGAAAGGATTATCTCCGAGGATGGGAGAGAGGGTCATTAAAGATTCCATTGATAAATTATACCTCATTTTTAATATCTGAAGTTCTTATGAATGCAATCAAAAGTTTGCTAAGTTTATGGTTTACTAAAGGTTTATTATCCCTTGCATTAACGTAAAATACTTAGCAGATACAATCGATGCTAAAAGGTAAGGACGTACCTAATGCTATTATTGATATGCACTGTCTCTGGCATTCAACCGGTAGTTTAGGCGTTTCCTTTCTTATCCATCCCAGACTTAGCTGCTCCTTCCTTGGCAGCCTCAGGGCAATTAGTACTGATGTGGCCCTTTTCGCCACAGCTGAAACAGTTTGCATTCTTTATGTCCCTACATTCGTGGGACTGGTGGCCAGTTCTTTTGCAGATGCCACATTGCTTTATCTTTTGGTTTGATCGACACTGTCCCCAGTGTCTTCTTTTGCAGGTTTTGCATGTAGGCTTCTTGTTGGAATCCTGTTGGTTATTGTTGAACTCAGATTTGCTCTCCTTAGGATTCTGGGAGTTATCCTCCTCTCTTTTACGCTTCCCATCTTCAGAGGCCTTGGCAGCCTTGTTTCTAACCACATCGAGTGTGAGAGATAGCGACAGATCTGCCGCTGACCTGAATGTAGTAGGTCTCGATGCTTTCACACTTGCCTTTATTTCTGGGGCTAGACCCCCAATAAAGCGAGCTATTCGCTTTGGTTCCGGTGTGATCAAATAAGGAACCAATCGAGACTTGGTATTGAAACTTGTAAGGTATGCTTGACAATCTAAGTTCTCTATGACTAATGTCAAGAATTCAGTCTCGATCTTCTCAACTTCATGTTGAGGACAGTAATTTTCTTTGATAAGAGCAACGAACTGATCCCAAGTCATGTTGTACAAAGGGATCTTCCCGGTGGCTTGAATCAACGATCTCCACCAGGCTAAGGCCTCACCCTTAAATGATTGTGACACAAACTTGACCACATCCCTCTCAGCGCATCCGCTGATATCCACAACTGTATCCATCTCATCTAACCACGTCATACAATCTACAGCTCCTTCCTCCCCAGTGAAATCCCGGGGTTTACATGAAACAAAATACTTGTAGGAGCAACCCTTATCACGGGGTCCTTGATTCAGTATGATATGTTGAGACGGATCACTGTGATGATTAGAAGAGTGACGCTCGTCATCTTCCTTCTTGGGTTCCTCCTTCTTGGAAGGAGGCTTCGAATGCGGTGTAGATAGGGTCCTACTCCGAGTCCCACTATACTCTTCGTACAGCCGCTCTAAGGCCTTTGCAACTGCGTCGTCTACTAACGCTTTTAGTTCAGCACCCGTTAAATTAATACGGGCGTTATCATTGTTCTCCACTGGGTGGCTATTAATTTCATCTGAGCCAGCCATTTAATTGAACTGTTACATAAAACAAGGACAATAGTTTACTTGGGAGTTTATTATGGAATTGTCTTTTATGGCAATTCATTAACCATGGTAACGGAGACCATATTTGGTTAATTTATTAATCACATTTATTTAGGATTTCTATTATAATTTATCCTAATTATAAAAACAATAACAGTTTTATTAGTGGCACGAAAGGCCTAGTCGCAAGGACATTTTTAAATTATAAATTATGATTTCAGAGAATCAAAGCATGAAGGTATATCGGCACAACAGGCCTAGTCACAAGGACATTTATGAATTATAAGCTATGATTTCAGAGAATCAAAGCATTCAGGTTTGAACATAGTTCATTACCTTTTTCGGACAGGGAGTCATCGCTACCACTGTCTTTTGGCTCATGTAGAAATGAGCAAGGCCCGTAGGCACTATATTACCAATGTATGGTTAAAATATGATCATCTTAATTGATGATTTAAACCCATGATTCAAAGATCATTAATTTGGGTTAGGAATCTTTTGAAGAATCCTTATATAAGAATGACGTGTGTGATTTTAATGAATCACGTCTGCCAGGAGTGTTAATATATTTTCAGATGTTAACAGGGATACGAATCTTTTAAACAGGTCTTACCATCTTGGCCAGGTCTTTATAATGACATTCAGGCTAGGTTTCACTCTTAAGATTCTTATTCATATGTATACTGGCAGGGAAGGAAGGATATTTATTTTATTCAGGATTTTTATCATAAATCCTAATTTACAAGTTAATAATAGCACAAATGGCCTAGTCGCGTAGACAAGTTTAATTTATAAGCCACGATTTCGGAGAATTGAGGCATTAAGGTTTGAATCAAAGTTCACTACCTTTTCTTGACAGGGAGTTGTAGGCTACCACCGTCTTTAGTCTCAGAGGACATTAACTATAGCCCGTAGGCACTTCCCTTCTAAGGGATGTTTATGGTATGATCATCTTTTCAGATGTTATTAGTCGAGATCTTATGGATCCTACCGACTATTATGTTTGGACGTATTCCAATATCTTTAGACAGGGGTCAAAGACCACCACTGTCGTTGTCTTATTGGACAACAAGTTTAGCCCGTAGGCACTTCATCACTAACGGATGTTTATAATATGATCATCGTATTAGATGATATTAGTCATGATCACATTGATCATATAGACTAATAGGCTTGAGCATCGCTCACCACCATAGACAAGGAATCATAAAGATCACAATGTCAGTGTCTCAAATGGACAATACATTATAGCCCGTAGGCAAAACATCACTAGGATGTTATATGATATTAGTCATGATCACATTGATCCTATAGACTATTAGGCTTGAGCATAGCTCACCACCTTAGACAAGGAATCATAAAGATCACAATGTCAGTGCCTCAGATGGACAATACGTTATAGCCCATAGGCGAAACATCACTAAAGGATGATTATTTCAAATAAGGGAATTTAGATTAACCCCCTTTTTAAAGATGGCATGTGTGACTTTAACGATTCACATTTTACCAAAAATGTTAACATTCTTACAGATGTTAACAGGGATTGGAATCTTTTAGATAACGCAGAACAATCCTAACTTGAAATGTTAATAAGGATCTGAACCTAAATTGAGGAACTGCCATCTTGGCCGGGTCTTAATAATGACCCGAGGCTAGGTCTTGTCCTTTTTAGATTTTGCCATTTTATTATAATGGTAGATCTTATAAAAAGAATGTTATTTTTTATTTGTTTCATATTTCATGTTTAGAATGAAAGTTTAAATTTAATCATTCCACTATATAAAAAAATAAAAGTACAGAGTTGCCCTAAGCGGGACTTGAAAGGAATAATGTTGTCCTTGCAGGGACTGAAAATAATTATGTCCTTAGAAGGACTATTAAGGAAACGATCTTCAGCAACAAGGAGTTTCTTCTTCATTTTATTTCTGAATGCTTTCTCCTTGGATGCTCGTCTCATTCTAGCCGCGGTACGAAGCTCAGCATTTCAAGGCTCCGGGTGTGGAGAATTCCTATTATGGCTTCTTCGTTTGGCGACGTATCCAAAAATATTGGAAGCAAAAATTTTCAAATTAAGGTTGAGAGTATTCCTATGTTCAGTCTAGACTCAGAAGGTCAAGGAATGTGCTAATGTGTCATTGAGATTAAACACAAAAGGATAGTGTTTAATTCACTCAATGTTGGCTCTGATACCAACCTGTCACACCCCTACTTTCCACGTGTCACCGGTGGGCCCGGTGGGGAGTATCGTGACGTAGTTGATATCATCATAGTCAAACAACACAATATATAAATGCACAGCGGAAGCAAAAGATAAATATATTACAATTCGAATATAAGGTAATATCAAAGTATTACAACGGAAAGTAAAGGATCCACAGGCGGATCAAATAAAAAGAAGTTATCAGACTAATGGCTTTTGTGAAGGAGTTGCAAAGTCCTCAACTGACAAGTCCTGAGCAGCTTCCAGCCTATTATATACTTGTACCTGTCACTTAGACTTTGGAAAAATACGTCAGTTTTCACTGGTAAATACACTCAACCGACTCATTTGAAAATGTTTATAAAAATTGGTCTAGGTGCACAAGGCACGAAAATATTTCGACACTTTGATTAAAATGCACAAGGCAAAATTAATCTTTTATACTTGGGACAAACTATATTTCATGTTATCAGTTTTACATAACTTGCTCTACATACGGGGCCCGGTTCTATGCCGGTTCAAGATTAACCGACACACCACTATTCCCTTATTGGGAATCCCTTATTGGGTATAATTAATTAATAAACATATGGCATCTGTCAGGTGTATGCCTACACCCCATGCTTAGGTCGTGGTCATTGCATTTAATGAGTCAAGGATATCCAGGACACGGTCGCATTAATCCCCAATGTTTCAGTCAAGCAATACGAATTAAAAACAGGTTATTTGGATTTCCCGACTTATTGGTCCTTGAATCCCATACCTGACCATGCGGTATTTATATTACCATATCCCAAGCCCGTAATAGGGAAAATAAGTTAAGAGTATTTACCTGAGCTAGCTCCTGTCTTAAATAGCAAGAATTATAATAACTCAGCCGTATTCACTTAAGTAAGCGTAGGTACAATTTACCGGAAGGCTCTAGTCTGGAATGATGGTATAAATAACCAATTAGAATGCTAACGGGTCTTTAATTAAGCCTAAGCTTAGACCGGTTAATTATACGGTTCAAACGCACGATTAGGCGAAGACCGGAATAGAATGTGATTTAGACCCGATATGTTTGGAGACTTGTCTTATATGGGTAATCTAAACACATTCTGGATTTTGAGATAAAAACCGATAAGGTTTGACCCGTTTCGGCTAATTTTTGTAAACTAGTTACATAAGCCGAACCGAACGCGAAAAAGGCGTAACGGTTAATCATAAGGGTCCTAACCAGGTTTCCTAAGTTAATATGCCTCAAATATGTTGTGATATCAGTAGGATACCTTCCATTATGCCTAAAACGAATTTAAACACAAACTATGCCCCGTAGGGGTAATTTGGTCATTTATAAGGTTATAAAAGAGTTTAAGTATTAACCTGAGTTGTAGGTCTGATATGTTCAGCAAAATACTCAGGTTTACCAAGTTATAACAGTAGGGCATGGTATATATGTGAAATTTATCAATTATAACCAAACTATGCACCGTAGGGGCAATTTGGTAATTTCACATAAGCCGAAAAGCTCAAAACTGAAGTCTGAGTTAAAAAACTTTTGCTTACTGTTAAAATACTATAATTTACCTAAAATATCAGTAGGTATCAACCCTTGTATGTTTAAAATAGTTTTAGTATATACTATGCGTTAAAAACGCTTAAAAAGGCGATTAGAAGCCGTTTACGGGTTCTATATACAAAGCTGATATTTTTATCATTCCAGAAGGTTTAAAATAATGTATTTATCATAAAAATCAGTAGCAAAAGGTTTTGGGTCAAAAAGATATGTAAAACTCATTTTATAGCCCGAAAGGGCAAAACCGACATTTATCGAATTAAGCTTACGACCCTAAGTTATGCTCGGCCTAAAATTAATTAAAAATATTCAAAAATACCAAAATAATATATTACATCAGTGGGTAAGAAGTTTGATATCAAAAAGTGAGTTTAAATAGGCAATACGCTAATTACGCCGTTTAATTAACATAAAGCTTTCAATTTACGCTAATGAGCATAACTCTCAATCTACACCTCAAACTGGTGTCAAATTTTGGGTGCAAGTTTATATATCAGTAACTAAGGTTTCTACTCTTTTACATTTTCAAAAATCACGTTTTATGGTGAAAAGGGCATAATGGTCAACATATAGGCAATTAACGGAATCATGCATATTAATTGGTTAACTAATGAACCATGGTGTATAATCACAGAGGGTTATACTAGCATGTAACCTGGTCCTAAGGAAGCTCTAAGGCATTTCCAAATCATACTAAAACGGGTCAGAACTGAAGTCAACGCAAAAGTCAAAGTTTTGCGACTTTCGGTTCCGAACCGGGTCTAAACAGAAAAATTGTCGGGTTGAACATGTTTAGACATGTTCTTGCACTAATTACTAAGTTATATTGATGATCAAACAGGTTGTATGTGTTCTACATTGCTAATTATGCATAAATTAGAAGTTAAGCATTCTGTTGACTTTTTAATAACAAGTTTGACCCGACATTTGACCTAGTTAGAGTGGGAATCAGGGGGAACCCTTTTAAGGGTTTATTACCCACATAATTACCAACTTATAACTACTTTCAATTCGACTAATCACTGGACCATTAGTGATTAATCGTTAAGTCAACCGTTAATTACGACGGTTTGACTTTTAAGCTTAAACTAAGCAAAAACTTAACTAAGAAAGGTTAAGCAAACTTACTGAAGCCTTATGCACGATTTGTGAAGCTTAGAGAGAAGTCTTGAGCTCCAGAAATGATCCAAAGTGCAGATGGAAGGTGTGGTTACAATGTTGCAACACAAGGCCCTTTTATAGTGATTTAATCACCTTGGATGGTTGACACACAACACTATCAATGGTTCCTGATCATCAACACATGTCCCTAAGGTTCTAGGAGGCACTTAGGGGTCGCCCATGATGAGAAAATATCTGTTTTGGGTCGGTTATGCGCGTTTACAGGCTGCTGTCTTGTTTTTCTGATACTGGGCGTCTGACGCGGCCCGCGTAAGATGTTAACATCTCTTACGCGGCCCGCTTGGGCCTTGAAATCAGAATTAAGCATTTTCAAGTTTTTGAATCTTGTCCCTTGGCTCTTCGAAAGGTCAACTAAGCTTATTTCTTGCAATTTGACCCCTTCTTATTTACCTACAAGGGCTTTAAGACTTGTACCCACTTTTCCAAGTCCCTGGACATTTCTGGTTAACCCGAAAAGTCATAACTTTCAACGTTAACGCTTTAACCCCTCGCATACGAATTTGATCACAACTTTCTCATACGATAACGAAACTTTATGAAATTTTTATCGTGCATTCTAGTGAGCATAATTAATCGTTACAAAGCTTCGGGTTTGTCAAAAGGTCACTCCGAGGTATAACTTAAACATGTTGACACATTTAACCCCTGTAGTTTGCAATCTCTCACTTTCTTTCATATTTAGCTTCGTATGATTCATGATTTATTCGTTTGAAGGTATGAGCATCATGTAGGGTTAATGTACAATATATTTATTCACTGTTGACATTAAGAACTCGTATATTTACATACTTTCCATGATTGTCAACTTAAATCCTTCGATAACATTCTTTCACACGTTAAATCATATGACACGTGTCAATACATTATTGGACGTAAATTTTCGAGGTGTTACATATTGGAATGGGTTAAACTGACAACACATATTTCTTCCTAATTTTTAGTCTTTTTGTGAACTGCAAACACACGCTTTTATCTTCCAATTTTTAGTTTTTTTTTTAATAAAAATAGCCTGGTAAATATGCTTTAAAAACTGCATTATGGTAAAGTGTTGTTTTATTTGTGACTATGCATCGATATATGGTAAAGTGTTGGTGATGTTGTCCAATTTGCTCATGAGTGTCTGATGGTGGTGATAGACGCCGCAGCAGGAGCTGTAGCCATAGCCCAAGTGCCGACGGAGCCCTAGCTATGGTTGGAGGTGAGATTGCTGTACCACGAGATATTTTTTTTTGTTTTGGTACTTAATTGCAATACATTTTTAATTTTCTTAAATAAATGAAACCAACACTTTTCTTTGCAGTCCTTGTGGCCGATCATGTCCACACCACCCCCTTGCAAGACTAAATAAAACAGGTCACGAGATGAGTTGCCATACACAAATGGGTGTGTTTTTATTTTTGTTTCGTTCTGAAATTATATGTAGTTCAAATGTGTTAATTTAAGATGCACCGCCTATTATTGTTGGTATATGTAGGTGTAATTGAGATTATGGAAAATGTGGGAGTTAGGAATTTGCGTCGTTATGTGTGTATTGTCGACTCCGCCGCAATGCGCGTTACATGGATGGTTCGAAAGGTAACAGTTCTGATAGATTATTGGCTTGTATAATCAGTTCATCATGTATACATGATATATATGCATTCAAAGCAACATCAGATTCACCTCTTGTCTTAACATTCCATGCCTCTTGCTTAATTAAGAAGATACGGTGTAATGAATAAGGATGATGACGATATGAATTGAAACTTTTAGCATCTGATATCATTGTTACTCTTTTCCCTTGTCTGTAGTCTATATTATAGCATGAGTGTGAAAATAATATGGTATTGTGGTTACTTAATCATGTCATTTGGTGCAATACGTGTCTTAGGCTATCTCTTATGGTTTAACGACTCCTGCCATCTCAACACGAAAGGGCGTGGAACACCACCCCCATGGGGCGTAGGCATGAGTGTGGTCATGTGCTTGAGGCGGATATGCGTGTGGAGTTAATTTTTGAGCCATTTAAGACACTATGTGGCATGAGGCGTTAAATGCATAACATATGCTCTTGTTTGATCTGTGAAAGGCTTATTGTAGGCTACCGAAGAGAAAAGTGCCTCCAATTCAGAAATATAAACCACCCGATAGCGTCACAACTTGTATATGATTATTTTTAATCGTTTTAAAGGTTGAATTATGATCCTTCCCCATATTGTAGACTCCGCTGCAACGCGCGGGTTCCCCACTAGTATAAACAGCTTATCAAACTTTTGAATATACTTTATTTTAACTACGTAATATTTCATTGCTTTAAATTTAGTTTTTGGATATAAAAACTAAATAGTTTATTGAGTAAAATACACGGATAGTCTCTATGGTTTGGTGAAATTTCACCTTTAGTCTCAAACTTTTCAAAATTACACTCTTAGTCCTTGTGGTTTGACAAATTGTTACTCGGAAAGTCCCTAAAGCGGATGGAGATTGGTTTTTCTGGTTAAGTGGGTGTGAAATGACAAGGACTATCCGAGTAACAACTTGTCAAACCACAGGGACTATCCGAGTAACCTTCATCCGCTTTAGGGACTATCCGAGTAACAACTTGTCAAACCACAAGGACTAAGAGTAATAGCCTATTTATACAGAATGGTAAAGAGGCCGTCTATGATCATCGATCATAGAAATGAAATAAAGAGATATTTTAATCCTTACCGAATATATTCATAACATACTATATGAACAATAAGAATTAGTAGTCTTATTGAGACTAGAACTCATAGGGAATCAGATCGATTTATGGATGGAATATTTTGAAAAGTTGGGAACTAAAGGTGAAATTTCACCAAACCACATGCACTATTTGTATAAAGAGAATCATACTAAATACATTTTTACATGAAGATGCATGGCAAGAAAATTGATATTTTGAAGCAGAGCCGTTCCAATGTTTTTGTAGACCCTAAGCGGACTACGAAGTGGAGGTCCTTTTGCAAAACATATAGAGTTAATAGAAAAATTAGCTGCTAAAGTTAACCTACGTTTAGTAATTAGCCCTAATTTTGCCCATAAATTCTCCTCCAATCCCGCAGACCCGACGCCATGAGTGATTACCGTTAGTGATAGCCGATAACCTAAAAAATCGAAAGAGCAGGTTGCGATAGGAGGTAGGAACAATGACTGCGGCTCAATTTTAGGGGTTTTTGGCGCTGATTCACGGAATTCGGATGAGGTCGAGTGGTAGATGGTTGCTACAGACTGCAGTTATGTCTATGGTTTAATTTTGAAACTGGGTCTTGAATGTTGGCTTTTTTTCCTAAACAATTTTTATATGTGCAACTTTATTAAAAAAACATGGTTTAGTTTTGCTTTTTATTTGAGCCTGATACGTATACAATATATAAAACTTTACTAAAAATTGGAGGCCTTTGATTTTTGGTGGCCCTAGGCCCGTCCCTAGATTGGTAAGCCTAACAGGCCAACCCTGTTTTGAAGAAATAATGTTTTGTTGATGTGCCTGTATTTTGTTTGTAAGAATATTGGAGATGCTACAGTCTCACAGATAAACCTCAAGTGTATGGTTTAAAGCATTACACACAACACGGTAAAACCCTAATATTATTAAAACATTTCCCGTGTATATTGGACAGGCTAAACATACCCTTTTGTTACTTTTTATACCTCTTTATAAAAAAATCACTTTAAAAATTCAGTTTCACTCCCTCTTAAAATCCTTATATTATTAAAACATTTCCCGTGTATACATGCATCATTAATATATACTATAGATGAAATAACTTTGGTGATAAAGTCAGGATATTCCTATACATAAATAACTAGGTTAGAACCACGTGTATTACACGGGTTGAATAAATGTAATTTTATATATTAAATAATAAAAGGTTATATCTTTGTGAAACTCGTATATTGTACGGGTTAAATAAATGTAATTTTATATATATATATATATCAGATAATAAAAAAGTTATATCTTTAAAAACCATGTGTATTACACAGATTAAATAAATGTAATCTTGTATGCTAAATACTAAAAATGTCGTATCTTTAAAAAACCCGTGTATAATCGGGTTGAATAAATCTACCAAATGATAAAAAAAAAGTACATCCTTAAAAACCCAATATATTACACGTGTTGAATAGATCAAAAAAAAAGTTATATCTTTAAAAGCCATGTGTATTACACAGATTAAATAAATGTAATTTTGTATATTAAATACTAAAAACGTCGTATCTTTAAAAAACCCGTGTATAGCCGTGTTGAAAAATCTACCAAATAATAAAAAAATTAAATCCTTAAAAACCTCGTGTATTACACGTGTTGAATAAATCTAATTTTACATAACAGATGATAAAAAGTTATATTTTTAAAAACTTAGTGTATTACACGGGTTATATAAATGTAACTTTGTATAGTAAATAATAAAAAAAAGTTAAATTTATAAAAACCCCGCGTTTTACACGAGTTGAATAAATATAATTTTGTATATCAAATAATAAAAAAGTTATATTTTTAATAAATTAGGATACCATTTAATATTTTGTTATTATTTATATATTTAATTTAATATAAGATAAGTAGGAAAGAGAGGTATTTGTTTTAAAAATATATTAAATTAACAATTTAGATTTGAGGATAATATTTTATTAAAGTATGATAAGATTTAATATTAATTTAATATTTATTTATTTAGTTAATATAAGATAAATATAGATTTGAGTAGGGGTGGCAAAATGGGTGGGTTGGGTAGGTTTGGGTAATGGGTTAGGATGGGCATGGGTTAGAATGGGTTTGGGTTAAGATGGGTTTATTAAGAGATGGGTTAGAATGGGTTTAGGCCAAGATGGGTTTTTGTCAAAAAATTCAAAAAAAAATCAAAAAAATTCAAAAAAATCAAAAAATTCAAAAAAATTCAAAAAAATTCAAAAAAAATTCAAAAAAATTCAAAAAATTCAAAAAAATTCGAAAAATTCAAAGAAAAATTAATAAAGTCAATGTGTAATAGTTCCAAGACTGAACTGGACTGTACCAAGACTGGAAAAATTAAAACTTTCTCACCATGTGGGAAAAAAAATATTGACAGTACTGACTACTGAAGGAAAATTTCCAGCAGGCATAGTTAACACAACAATACTAAACTGTTGCCAGCCAAAACCACTTGACATCAACAATGAATTCAGTTGACCAGTTTGACTCGTATCTTCATCACACACTATCCACCAGTTTGACTTTATATTACCAAAAGCCTTCTTTTAATCTTTTCTAAAAGACTTTTGTAGCGAACAAGATAATGAGTTTGGTTTGATGTTCTTTGATAGTTATGTAAGACTTGTGTTTTCTAAGCACATTCTGATATTTGACCTCCAAGAACTTTGAAAGCAAGTAATATTTTTTATTAACATAGTCCAACTTGTGAAGTTCGGAAACCGGGCTCCACTGACTCAAACATAAAGCTAGGAACCTCTCGATCGTCTTCATTAACCAGGCAGCGGTAAGCGAGCACTGGCGTTAGGCATGGAAACAACCTGCCATAAAATGATCCTGGCACGCCCCAAACATAACAAAATACTACAGGCATTTAATCAATCATATAATGTACCATAATTTAAGCAAATACTATTAATAGAGTTGTTAAAAGAATTTTAATACATATTAAAATGCTCCCTACTGCAAAAAAAAAAAAAAAAGCAGCAAAAAATTTATAGAATTTTATATCTAAATGCCCTAAATTCATTCTTTGATACCCACAGGCCACAACATCAAATATAGAAAACTTTCAAGATTTGCAATAAAATTTCAACAATCTGTAGATTTAATATCCAAAAACCTAAATTGATCAACAAAAACCCAAAAAAGCAGCAAAAAATTCCAAATTTGACTCATCCCCTTCAAGATTTGAATACTAAAACCCTAAATTCTTAATCAAAACATTGAATTTCATCAACCCCATAAAAAATTTCAATAACTTACTCGTTTGCAGAGGGTGGAAGCAGCTACGAAAGTAGACAGAAAAGATTCGTTTGAAGTTGATGGGTGTTTTAGGTTTAGAGCTATGAAGATTCGTTTGAAGTTGATGGGTGTTTTAGGTTTAGAGCTATGAAGATTCGTTTGAAGCGAGCTATGAAGATTCGTTTGAAGCAGCTATGAAGATTAGAAAGGATAATCACTGGAAGCAGCTACGAAGGTAGACAGAAAAGATTCGTTTGAGAGCTATGAAGATTCGTTTGAAGCGAGCTATGAAGATTCGTTTGAAGCAGCTATGAAGATTAGAAAGGATAATCGCTGGAAGGCGGCAGGGAGCAGGCCAGCAGCTATGAAGATTCGTTTGAAGTTGATGCGTGTTTTAGGTTTAGAGAGTAAAAACCCATTTTGACCCATCTTAAAATTTAGATGGGTATTTTAAAACCCATTCTAACCCATCTTGATTAAATCATCAGCCCAATCTGACTTATTTGTTTTTTTAAAGAGGCCCAAAATAACCCAAATAAACATGGTTAGGTTTTTGTTGCCACCTCTAGATTTGAGGATACCTTCATTGAATGACACGTGTACAAAAGTTGGTTTCTTTTATTATAGTAGATAGATAGATGAATAGAACTTACATAATTTTGGTGATAATATTAAGATTTTATATAATGAATACAAATTACCGTAATTTTCGGAAACAAAAAGCTAGGTTTCTCATTGCCTCCGGTATAAATGTACATGATGAGCTCCCGTAATAGTCCATTACACATCTTTAATTGCTTTTTTTTTCCTTTTTGATAATTACAAGTATAAAAAAAGTGTATTGTACAAAATGCCTTAACGTACACGATGACAAGTTCGCATGTTATAAACCCGTAGATAAAATATAGTATGTTATAAAGATGAATGTTATACACAACAAATCGCATGTTATACATATATATGTATAGAAATATTGCATGTTATATATAAACAAATCGCATGTTATATATAGAAATATCGTATGTTACACACAAACAAATCGCATGTTGTATTATATGAGAAATCGCATGTTGAAGAAAAACTCGCACGTTGAAAAACAATCGTGTATGTATCGTATGTTAACCCCTATTGTACAATAACCGACCTCTATAAGTATATGTGATGTTTAATGTATATATTTTTCAAGCTGAAATAAATTTCAAAAAATATTTTGTACATAAAACTGATATTGAATTCGCCTCAAGCTGATTCAAGCTTGCATCATGAAGACTCGATGAGCTTGAGCTAATTCAAAATTCTGTTGAACGGCCTAAAGCTCATCTTAGACTAGCTAGCTCTAATACTAAAATTACGTGTATGTGTAATTACGTTTAGTTTTATGTTTTTTTAGTTATGTTCATTTTGGTCATTTTATACATTTTATTAAAAGGTTCAGCTACTCTGCTAAACATCTAAATATATCTAAAAAGTTACAACTACCAGCTACTAGCGTCCAACCACCAGCTTCCAACTACTTTTGCCAAACATACCCTTAGTATTTTTATTTTTTAGAACCTTTTTCTTCTTCTTTATGTTCGGGCTTTAGGGCCCCAAACTTGAATAAACAAAAACACAAAAAAATAAAAATAAAAATAAAACAAAATGTTGCTATATCTCGACACAGAGATTCCTGTATCGACAAGTAAACACAAAACCAACAAAGTTACAACAATTTAATATTCATTTGAGGCTGTAAATACATGGCCGGCCCTAAAGGTGGGCGGGGAGGACCACTGGACTAGGGATGAGCATTTGGTACTGGGTACCGGTACCGAATTTCCTGTACCGAATTTTTTCGGTACCGGTATCCACTTTTTGTCATTTTCGGTATCGGTACCGGTTCGGTACGGTACCGGGAAAATGCCGAATTTTACCTTCAAATACCGGTACCGTACCGGTACCGATACCCAGTTTTGGTGAATTTCGGTATCAGTACCGGTTCGGTAGGGTAACGGTACCACGCTCATCCCTACACTGGACATGACCCGATATTTCGAAGGACACGTTATTTTTTAAAAAAACTCTGATATGTATATGTAAAACTAAATAAATTAATAAGGTATACCCATACAAACACCAACATGTGCCAACTTACAAAATTATTTTTATGGTTTAAATTAGTTATTAGCCAATTGACATTAGGTTTAGATATTTAGTGAGCTCAATACCCAATTTCGTTAAGGCCTAAGGACACGTTTATTCAGAGCCGTCCCCGAAAATGGAGCAAAGACTCAAACTTGAGACCTTTACATTATTTTGAGATAATTTTTGCCACTACACCACCAATATTTTTTTTTTGCATAATAAACAGATGAATATACTAAATATATAATTTAATAAATATATACAAGCTTATAAAGACTTTTCGGGCCCTTTGAAATTTTGGGCCTCGGGCGTCGGCACAGGTTTGCCGGGCCCAAAGCCGGGCCTGCGTTTATTCGAGCTTGAACATGGTACATGAATTCTCAGAGTCGGCCCTGATTTTATATATAAATATAACGAAAGAAATTTTCTTTTGGAGCCTCCAAAACTTTGAGCCTTCGATGGAACATCTACGCACCCTCTAAAACGCCAAATTACTTATGCTTCTCACGTTCCCATTTCCTTGCATTTTCTTTCTTCTAGTTGCAGTGGTTTTGATTTGTAGTGGTTAGTGGGATAATTAGTTATTTTCTTTTGATTTGTAAAGGCTATATAAAAGCCTAGTAGTAGCAGCATTTGGATTATGAATTTAGTGCATGTTTGGCTAAGCTTTTTGAACAACTTATTGACTTATTGGTTTTTTGAAAAGTCATAAGCTCTAAAAAAATGTTTGGCAATAAGGATGTATGTGAGGAAAAAAGTGACTTTTCCAAAAAGTCACTTGACTTTTTCAAAAAGTCAATAAGGAGTTTGATAAGCTTAGCCAAACACCCCTTGAATATGAATTGGTCCTTTTCAAAAAAAAAAAAAAAAAAAAAAAAAAATCAAATCCTCTTTAAGTTCTTTCCTATTTTCCTATTTTCTTATGACTATTTGGTTACGGTTCAATTCGTATTAGAAGGTTATTTGGAGGCACTCACTTTTTATAAGTGACTAGAAAACTCAAGCTTTTCAGTGAAGTGGTCAATTTCACTACAATAACAAAATTTAAATAAGATAGTGAGATAACAATGAAAAAAAAGAGAATACATGGGATATCTATAACTGTAAGAAACAACGTCGTTCCATTACCTTGAATATCAGTCCACATCGAATCTCGTCTTATCACGTCTTAATTGTGACATTTTAAAAATCTAACAGTTGTAAATGGTTAATCCGACTGCCAAATTTTGAGGATAGTTGTTAGGGGTCGATTTTTATGATCTGGAATCCTGGATCCAGAGTAAGTTTAACATCCTGAATGCTAAGTTTATTAACCGACATTTGTTCCTTTGACTTTAACTTGTCTTCGCAAGTGGTAGCCTATCCTAAAGAACTAGTAACTTCTTTGAAGAACACGTGTAGAAGAGGCCTCTACCGGTCATGAATGAAGAATGGATATTCCCCAGAATTCTCTGAAATATAGTTATTTTTATCTTTTTAAGCTATTTTCATGAGTATTTATCAATTTCAATCTCAAACATAGTTTCTCTGTACAAAATATATAATGGGACAATGAGACCGTAATAGGACACACAACACTCAAATCACTTACTTTGTAAGACTTAGAAACAATCTGATCATTGCTCTCCCATTGTAACTTATTTCAATCAAGAACAACAAGAGGCAAAGTAACTATTAGTCATCTCCCGAGGTTTTATGCTGGAAATTCTCAGGGATCAAGGAATTTTCTCATAATTATCCGTGTCATTTGTTTACTTTTAGGCTGGAGGGTGTGGCTAGGGGCTTTATTACGCCACCTCACCGCCACGTCACAAAAGGGCTTTAAAGCCCCATCCTTTAACTTGTAGGGTGTGGAGGGTGTGGCTAGGGGCTTCCCCCTTTAAAGCCAATCAAATTCGATGGAGCCCCCCCCCCCCCCCCCCCCCCCACGTCACAAAAGAGCTTTAAAGCCCCATCCTTTAACTTGTAGGGTGTGGAGGGTGTGGCTAGGGGCTTCCCCCTTTAAAGCCAATCAAATTCGATGGAGCCCCCCCCCCCCCCCCCCCCTTTGCTCGTTAACATGGTGGCGGAAGGATGATGGCGCCCCCACCCCCCTAATTGCGGCGGTGTAGACGATGGAGCCCCTTAAGCGCTATGGAGGCTGAGGTGGCGGGGTGGTGCCACCCACACCCACCAGCGTTATCATCATACTTGTTACACGAAACATTCAAACACACTTTGCTTACATACAAATTTGATCACAAGATTCTTGCAGTAAATTTTTTATCAAAACACCAAACACTACCTAAATTCCTTCCAACATATCTCATAAAGTTTCTTATTTTTATTTAAACCTATAAATATAATAGAGAGACCAGGGGCGGATGTAGTATATTATAAGGGGTCGCGTCCGCTACGGCTTGGCGTTCCGGCGGTAGTGTAAAATTAGTGTGAATTTTGAAAAAAATTGACGTTTTTTCGATTTCGTTACCGCTTATTTATAAAACGTTACCGCTTGGCGCGAATCCTAGATCCGCCACTGAGAGAGACAGCAAATGACAATGAATATGAGAAAGTGCCAACCTATGGAGGAATCAAGTGAAGGCTTCCTACCAGATTATATTCCACTTTGAATATCTTTAAAAAATCCTATCATTAACTTATCTTGAATATTTTAAGTAACACTTTTTTTTTTTTTTTTTTGAATGGCAAAGTATCATACAGTTTTTGGGTGCGGGATACCTTACACCCCCCCATTCCGGGGTGGCCCGTAGCCCCACTCCGGCCAGACGTGAGTGTCTGAACAGTGCCCCAGCTGGCATCAGAGCGTTGCCGGCGTTCACCCGGAAACCCCACAGGTACCTTGCCCACACAAGAGGGCGTGACGAGTTGATAGCACACCAGCGAACTGGGAGTCGAACTCGGGTACCATGGGTAAAACCGGGGCTGTCTCACTTTTGGTGGGAACGGGGATCGAACCGGCACCACTTGCGTGGAAACCAACCTACCCACCGCTCCACCATAAGATCATTGACCATTTTAAGTAACACTTAATAATGCATTTTCCAACCAAAATGCTTTGTTGACAAATGTTATATTTTTTTATTTAGTTTTTTTAAAAAATCTATCTGGCAGTGTCTAACGTTAAAGTCATCAAATTCAAATCATGAGAAGACAACACCCCATCGGCCCATCCTATACGCCCGCCTTTTAGTTTTAAAACTCTTTTATAAGTTTTAACGTTTACTTTAATATCAATAAATTTGTGAAGCAAATATCTTTTCTTCTGTATATATAGAAATACTATTTATTTAATTTAAAAAATAATCTGCTATTTTGACGATTTAAAATTATTTATATAAGTAATTATACAACAAATTAACGTTGCTATAACTAAAAAATAAAACACAAGATTTTTTTATTATTTTTTTTATGTCATATGAAAATAAAATCCTTTGGTATATTAAAGAAACTGAACTTGTTTAAAATGCATGTGATTGTAGAATTGTTCATAAAGGTCAACTACAATCATCCCTGCTAAACACAAAATTCTCATATATCTGAAATAGCATTTCTATTTTAGACATAGACGCCACATCATAGTCCCTTGGAGGATGCCTCTCCAAGGTAGAATCACTGGAAATGGAGGATGATACTACCCCACCATATTTTTTTTTTAAATTTATCTACCTTTTTTAAAAACCCAAACATTACATAAGTTAAAAAAAATAAATTCATTAATATTAAAAAACCAAACATTAATAAGTTTAAAAAAACATAAACTAAAACGTCCTGGGGGAGACGGGGAGGACGACGCAAGGGGGGGGGGGGGGGGGAAATGGTGTTTCGGCCGACGCCGTTCCTTGACGAGGCAGGGACGATGCCCATATCGCATAGCCTTAGAATGTTTACACTAGTTACTAGGTTAGAAACCCGATGTGTATAGATTTTAACATGCTAAGCTGTATGAAATAAGAAAATATTTTGTATTTTCTTTTTGGTTATTTTATGCATTAACCTTAAAATATCAAATAAAATAATTATTAAAACTTTTTGTTTGAAAGAACAAATAAAATAATGCACGATTCAAAAGAATGATCCCTCTTCAAAAACCAGAAGAAACAAACGACAAACCAACTCCTCCGGCGAAACTCACCGGACTTCTTCACCGGCCCTCTCTCTCCTCCACTTTCATCTCCTCTACAAACACTAGCCACGCCAATCTCTCTCCTCTCGGTCTAGTTCCACACACACCGACCGTACTTCACATGGCTGAAACGCCGCCGTTTCATCCGGTTTCCATTTCTCACCGTTCGATCTCAGATCTCCTGTTAACCGACTCAAATTGATAGTAATCTGAACCTAAAACTTGAAAATTATGGCTGCCGGAAGAGTGTTGTTGGAGAAACTGTGGAGGATTGTACGGACGGTGTATGTTGTGGCGGTGATGGTAACGTCATTGTTAGTGTTATCCCTACCGGTTTTGGTTGCAGTTGGTGATGTATTGGTTCCTTGTGTTTTGATTTCGAGGCTTATGTGTGTTAGATGCTACAGTTTTGAAGAGCATATGGCTAGATACTCATTTAGAAGTTCGTTGATGGATGTTCCTGTGGTTTCAGTTATCAGATCTCTCATAATCACCTGTATGTGTATGCATAACTCTTTTTGTTTCGGTTTTGTTTCGTTCTGTATACATTTGTTTGTCCGTTTTGTATAGTCTTCTGTTTAAATGTTTGATTGACTATGAACTTTAAGCTACTGTAATGTGCATTTTAGTTCTATTTTTTGAATGCTGTGTATTAGTAATTGTTTACCTTGTGCTATTGTGTATTTGTATTGATTTGATTTTGTGCAGGTTTTGGTGTTTGTTGTAGCTCTTATTTCTTTTAATTTTTTAATAGTTTTGTGTAACTGCAGCTTTTTAGAAGTTATTATCTGATACTCGTTTTGAAGTTCATCGACCGATATTCTTGTGATAATCATCATAATGCAGATATATTTTTTTTTGTTTATTTTGTATAATTTTATGTTTAATTAACTACAAACTTTAAACTACTGTAATGTGCATTAGTAATTGTTTACCTTGTGCTATTGTGTATTTGAATTAATTTGATTTTGTGCAGGTTTTGGTGTTTTTAGTAGCTCTTATTTCTTCTAAATTTTTAGAAGTTATTATCTGATGTTTGTTTAGAAGTTGATTGACCGATATTCATGTGGTTTCGGAGATAAGATATCTTATAATTACCTGTATGTATGCAAGTTTAGTTCGCTGTGTACATTTGTGTTTTACTTAATACTGCACATGTTTTGATCAGTGCTTAAAATTATAGGTATTATCATCATCATAATGCACATATTTGTTTGTCTGTTCTCTATAAATTTTTTTTTGTTTAATTAACTATGAACTTTAAGCTACTGTCACGTGTATTAGTAAAATTGTTTACCTTGTGCTATAGTATATTTGTATTAATTTTATTTGTGCATGTTTTGGTGTTTTTAGTAGCTCTTATTTCATTTTAATTTTTAAATGGTTTTGTGTAACTGCAAATTTTTAGAAGTTATTATCTTATCCTCGTTTAGAAGTTCATTGACTGATATTCCCGTTGTATGGCTGCCTGCATATATTTTTGTTTGGGGGCATTTGCTTCATACCGTACATATTCTGATTATTGCTCAAAGTTACAACCATCATGATAATGCACACATTTGTTTTGTCTGTTTTGTATAATTGACCTGTTTAATTAGCTATGAACTTCAAGCTACTTTATTTGTGCATTAGGTAATTGTTTACCTTGTGCTATTATATGTTTGAATTAGTTTGATTATGTGCAAGTTTTGGTGTATTTAATAGCTAATCTGTTTTCGTTTTTAAATGTTTATCTACCTGCAAATTTTTTAGTCAATTTTGCACTTAAAAATAAGGTTCATAACAACTTGTCAAGTAATCAGTTAATCTCACCAATAGCAAAGCAAAGGTAGGGTCTAGTGCATGTACCCCCTTTGTCTTTCGGCTATCAACGCCACTACATGATGCATGACTAACCGTCCCCCGCTATTAACGTTATTTTCACGAAATTAGTAAAATAACGTTAAAATTAGTGCAATTTCACTTTTGCTCCCCAAGGGCCCACCGCCCACACATATATACATTATATGTGCACACCGCAAGCGGGGCGTAAAAGTTGTTATTACATATCTGGATGTCAAATGCTGTTATAGTGATATTACTTGATTACACATGGGTTTCTTGAAATCATTGAGTTATAATTTTTTTGCTGCATATAAAAGTGAAACTCTGATAATGATGTGTCTTAGATAGTGCTTTTGTCCTCATTGCTCTCCTCTTACCTTTTCCTTTAATTGATTGTCATCTTTGCTAATCATATAAGATAATCAAAAGAAATAAAATCTTGAAGTGTTTCTTTGCATGTAGACGGTGTAGCCATAAATAAGATGGATCCGTAATCTTACACATGTCCCTTTTAATTAGGCAATGACTGAGAACATTTATCATGCCAATTCGTTAGTTGCACCATTTTCTTTCTTGGTTGATTTAGAAAATATTGATATTGGTACTGAACTATGAATGCCGATGTCCTTTTTTATGAGTGTTATAACAATTCCATTTGCGACTGTAGGTGTTTATATGATCTGTGATGGTTCTCTGCTCTCACACGGTCAATATCTTGGAACAGTGGCATTGTGCTCTGCCTTATCAGTTCTTATTTTATCAGTTAAAGTGTGTATTTTCACTGTCAATTCACAACTAGAAACTGAACCTTCATCTTCTCCTTCAAGACAAAGGCTTCATTTTAAGAAATCATGGGGAATGCCTGTACTGTTTCTGTCATCTGTAGTTTTTGCTCTCGGGCATATGATTATTGCTTATCGAGCTAGCTGCAGAGCACGAAGAAAACTCATGCTTCACCGAATTGATCCTGAATCAGTATGTATAGTCACCTATTTTATCTAAACTATGGTACAATCATTAATTCTAGAGTAAAATGCCATTTTCGTCCCTGAGGTTTGGCCAGTTTTGCGACTTTCGTCCAAAGGTTTGTTTTTCCGCATCTGGATCCAAAAGGTTTGAAATCTTGCCATACTCATTTGGCTCGTTAACTCCATCCATTTTTCTCCGTTAAGGCAGGGGTATTTTCATCTTTTTTGTTAACTTGAGGGTATTTTTTGTCTTTTCTGAATACTTGTACATGCTAAAAGCTTGTACATAAAGTGAAAAAGACCGAGTTGCCCTTTAAGTTAACAAAAGGACGAAAATACTCCTGCCTTAACGGAGAAAAATGGATGGAGTTAACGAGCCGGATGAAAATGGCAAGATTTTAAACCTTTTGGACCCAGATGCGGAAAAACAAACCTTTGGATGAAAGTCGTAAAACTCGCCAAACCTCAGGGACAAAAATGGTTTTTTACTCTTACTTCTAGGTTGATTCTCATTATTATTTAATATGTAGGTTCTTTCGAGCAAGAATTTGTTTACATCTGTGTATGCTAAAGTGCCACGATCACCAACTCCTGCTGTCAGGGCACCAAAAAGTGAGAGTGAAATCAGACGAAAACCCGTGGGTCAAGTTCAAGTTCGTACTGATGGTGAACTTCCGGTTCGATTCCTCGCTGACGTGGACAGTCTATTCATGGGTTGCCAGGGTGTCACACTTCACTATAAAATTAGTATGCCTAGTCCACCTTCACGTACACTATCCTCTACCCTGCTCGAAAGGCCATTATTAAATGTTATTTCAAAAACCCAATATCAACGTCACAGGAGCTTTAGCAATGTTATTTTAAAAACCCAATATCACACATCTCCTCTGCATTCTCCTTTATTAGACGGTATTAATTCCGGTGATGTGCTTTCTCAAGAAATTCCTGTTTTCAGTTTAGACGAAGGGAACGATGAGAATGTTACTATGAAACCTGTTTCTCACTCGCTTGAAAGAGTTTCTGAAGTAAATGGACAGTTCGGGATTGTTTTGGTGCATGGGTTTGGAGGGGGAGTATTCTCATGGAGGCATGTTATGGGTGAGTTGTCTCGGAACGTTAAGTGTATTGTGGCGGCTTTTGACCGCCCTGGTTGGGGTTTGACTTCAAGAACAAAGCGAGATGAATGGGAGTCGAATAATTTGCCCAACCCTTACATGCTTGATGCTCAGGTAATGTATCCAAATGTTCTAAATTTTTATCATAATAACATCTTTTAGAGTAAAATGCCATTTTTGTTCCTGAGGTTTGGCCAGTTTTGCGACTTTCGTCCAAAGGTTTGTTTTTCCACATCTGGATCCAAAAGGTTTGAAATCTTGCCATTTTCATCCAGCTCGTTAACTCCATCTATTTTCTTCGTTAAGTCAGGGGTATTTCCGTCTTTTTTGTTAACTTAAAAGGGCAATTCGGTCTTTTTCACTTTATGTAAAAAGACCGAACACCCCTGATAAAAACCGAATTGCCCTTTAAGTTAACAAAAAAGATGGAAATAACCCTGGCTTAACGAAGAAAAATGGATGGAGTTAACGATTTAGATGAGAATGGCAAGATTTTAAACCTTTTGGATCCAGATGCGGAAAAACAAACCTTTGGACGAATGTTGCAAAACTGGCCAAACCTCAGGGACGAAAATGGCATTTTACTCTATCTTTTATTAGCAAATCTTGCAGTTTTGTGTAACTTGTAAATCAAGCGCACACATCTGAACTTCATTTGTGTAAATATTTTCCAGGTTGACATGCTTCTTTCGTTCTGTAAGGAGATGGGGTTTTCTTCTGTTGTGCTTGTCGGTCATGATGATGGAGGCCTTCTTGCTTTGAAGGCTGCACAAAGAGCCAAAGAATCTCCGAGTCTTGATGTAAGTTAAACCTTTTTTGTATATTTCTTGTACATCCTTAAATTTTAAAAAATAAATAAAGATTGTGAAGAATACTAATTTAGTTCACATCTGTATACTCACTTTCAGGTTGAAATTAAAGGTGTAGTGTTGCTGACAACAAATTTGTCAAGAGAAGTTGTTCCCGGATTTGCTAGAATACTCATGCGTACCTCTTTAGGAAAGAAGCATATGGTTCGTCCTTTACTTCGCACAGAAATTTCTCAGGTTGTTAACAGGCGTGCATGGTATGATGCTACAAAGCTAACAATGGATGTGCTAAGCCTCTACAAGGTATTGGTGGGATTACTCATTACTGAGTTTGATGATGATGATAAACATATGATTCTGGTACATTAACGTTTGTTCTTTAATTATTTTTCACATCCCTGAAATGTAAGTGATTATATCAGGCACCACTATGTGTAGAAGGTTGGGATGAATCATTGCATGAGATTGGTCGGTTGTCGTCTGAAACAATTCTGTCCCAACAAAATGAATCTTTACTGGTAAAAGCGGTGCACGACACACCACTTTTGGTTATAGCTGGAGCTGAAGATGCTCTTGTTCCTCTAAAATCTGTTCAAGCCATGGCATCCAAGTTTGTAAATTCTGTGAGTTTATTCTGGTCCTTCTATCTTCTTACTTTAGTATACGTATGTATCGTATACACCAGTTGGATTCGGGTCTACTCAAATTATACAACGGATTAAAACGGGGCACACTTATAAGACTTGCTAAATTAAATGGGTCCAAATGGGTTAACACCACCTACGTCCACTGTTTGTCCCCACCACCTATTCGTCGCTAGGACCACCAATACCACCCCCACTGTTTTAATACTTTTGTAAAACGGACCGTTTTGACCCTTACCCATTTTGACCCGGTCCATGAGAGTAAAGTACACGGATGGACCATGTGGTTTATCAAAATTTTGGATTTGGTCTCTAGCTTTCCAAAAGTACACAAATAGTCCCTATGGTTTGCACTTTGTAACGCATTTAGTCCCCAACATTTTCCATAAGTACATGGATGGTCCTTGTGGTTTTCACTTTGTAACACATTTAGTCCCTAACTTGGACATGCGAAAACCTTTAGATTTGTTGGCTGGGGGCTAAATACGTTACAAAGTGCAAACCACAGGGACCATCCGTGTACTTTTGGAAAGCTAGGGACCAAATTCAAAAAATTGGTAAACCACAGGACCATCCGTTTACTTTACTCTTTAAATGATTTTAAAATTACAAGTTTTTAAATAAAACGATTTAGGAGTCTACATCCATTAAAATTACATTTTTGGGTGACTTTCTATCTGTTCAACACGACCCATACGACGCTGTTTGAGATCAAAGATAACTTAAATTGACCATTCAGTATTTGACTCAATTATCTTTTTGGGATTTCAATTACCATACAACCCAACTCAAAAACCTCATTTGACTGGAAATTACATATATACCCTTGCAGAGGCTAGTTGCGATATCTGGTTGTGGTCATTTGCCTCACGAGGAATGCCCGAAGGCGTTGCTTGCAGCTGTATTACCATTTATTAGCAAACTGTTAGTTTCAGTAGATTCTGAAAACGAGTAGGGAGCCAGACTCTGGTTCTAAGTTTATTAGCAAACTGTTAGTTCAGTAGATTCTTTGATGTGTATTCTTCGATGAGCTAGTTTGGAGCCATACTCTGGTTCTAAGTTTCGGGTGGGCTAAAGAGCTCGTTCGCGTGTAATTTGTTCGGTTGTCATCGGGTTGTTCAAATTGTTTATAAGCCTGTTCTAAACAGCTGCTGCTGTTCAATCAAATTATTTGTTATATAAGATACACCAATTTGTTATTCTTGGTGTTTTCCACAATTTTTGTGATGTGTTGTAGTTAAACGCCTTTTTTTTGAAGTAATTGCGTTAAATAACAACATAGTTTGATAGTTTACCCATAGTTAAACACTTTGAAAAGTATTTGAAGTAGCAAAATATTTTATTTTTTACAACCCTAAACCCAATTTGATTTACTTGTGAAGCTTATAGGTAGTTGGTATTATCATCTTATAATGTTGTCAAATGATGGATAATGAGATTGAAAAAGATAATGGTTACTCAAACATTTGAATATTATATTAAACCCCAGCTCGAGCTCGGCTCATCATGTTTTTATGAAACTTGAGCTCGGCTTAGTTCGAGACTATTTATTTGAACTCGAGCTCGGCTCGCGAGTAAAACCCAAAGCTCGAGCTCGGGAAAACAACCTAAAATGAGCTAAAAGCTTGACTCGAGCTCGCTTCAATATCGCTCAAACGAGCCAAAGCTTGGCTCGCCAATGTTATCATCATTATTACTATATTATATATAAAAAAATAAAATTATGTTTGGTCTCGTTTAGGCTCGCGAGTCCAAACGAGTTTTGTATTTTAGGCTCGAGTTTGGGCTCGATAACCAAACGAGCTCTATTTCAAGCTCGAGCTTGTGCTCGTTATAATTCGACTCGTTCGAGCTTTTAACATAGCCAATAATGAGTAACTCTCAAGTCTGTGGGCTTGTTTACACCCCTAGCCATGGGTTACGATTCTCCACCTCTCTATCATTTCTATCGAACACATAAGCTCTACATGAGCCTCTTTGTCTACCCTTCCCTCCATCCTCATCAAGGGGATGGTGTTCCCCTAGATCCCATTCCCTTTTTCAACGGTATGTGCAATGGATAGGAACTCAGGGGAGACAGGGATATCCCCACGAAGCCACCGATCGCCGGTGGGCGCGGGGGTGGTGTTCCACATCCTCATCGAGTCTACGTCGGACTCCCCGACCTCCTTGTCGGTCCCACAGCTCATGGCCTGCCTAACATGTCATAACTTTTTGTGACAAAAATAGGAGTACAGAATGTTGGAGATATATGTCCGATGTAATTAAAAGTCAACGTAATCAACTCGGTACGATCCGAAGAGTTACACGTTGGTACACGAATCGTATATGTTCACAAATAGGTGTGTTATTATTTCTGAAATAATAATATTTGAACTCGAGAGACTTAATATTAATTAGATTATTATTGAGAAAGTTATAAGAGTATAATCTCAAGGAGTTTGGTGTAAGTTTGAGTTTTATAAATATAATGTATCAAATATTAGACAATTTGATAAGTGTTATATTATAACTCAAACAAATCATTTTGGCTTCATGTGAAGGCAATTCTATAAGATTGGAAATGCTCGATCATAATTGTCCACTAGAAGATAATTGCCCATTATATGATGATGTTGGCCACTTGTTGGAAATAATTGCCCATTATATGATGATGTTGGCCACTTGTTGGAAAAGATTGAAATTCTTTTATAAGCACATGCCAACAATAGAAGAGTAGAATGAAGCTAAAATAGATCATTCACATCCAGTGCTTTTGCCACCAATAAAAAGGAAGGAAACCAAGCTCTTAGTTGGTTCGACCTTTGGGTATCAAGTGCTTGGTTGCGTAAACTTCCTACTAGTGAGGATTCGTTGTAACCCACGTGTTACAATCCCGGTGTAGTCGTCAAAGGTTGATTACTAAACTCTCTATGGTTGTTTATTTATTTGTTTATACGTGTGTAATCTTGATCCTGATTGGGAATATTTATTAACCGGGTTAATAAATTTAACTATGAGTTTTATATTTAAACCGCTTCCGCTATTTTGAGCCACTGATATTGGTAATCAGAGCGTCGGTTACACGCATATAGATGGTAAAAGATATAAATTTTGATCTATGTTTTATTTGTCAAAAGTTTTTTTTTTGACAAAAGATCAAAACTTTTGGTTGTCTTTGGATTGTGATGTGAATCGAGCCCTAGGTTACGACCCTTGTCATGGTTGTGTTTGTTGTATTTTATTATTTTATTTTATCTTGGTTTGTATTATTTTGCGGATATTTGGATCCGATGTATTAATTTTATTTATTTTTTATTTGTATTTTTGGCGGATAATGGATCCGATGTAATAGATAGGATTAGATTAGATTTGTCTTATTGTAATCTCAAAAGTACAAGATCAAGATAAAGATAAATATCAAGATAAAGATAAATGGCGAACAGGTACCATGAAGATAGAGATCGCGGGTCAAGTGAGAGATTTCAATTTTTAGATTTTGAAACCCTTTAGACTAGTTCGTTTCGTTTCTGGCTAAAACGAAACGGGCAACCTACTAGGGGCTCGATTCAATTATTTATTATTGTGTGGTTGTGTTTTATTTATCGTAAATAATATAGATAACCCAAAATTAAATAATTTTTACAATCAAGACAACAGTTTTATTAAAACAAGTTTTATAAAACTGAAAAGTAAATTTAATAAAAGAGTTTTATTAAAATTTAAAACAAGATTATTCGCGATATAACGACCAACATAGTTTAATAGGGTATTTAAAACTATATCGAGTCGAGTGTGGAAAGGAGTTCCTATTATCACGAATCAAATAAAATTGGATTTTATAAACCATTGTATAACTCGCCTCATGCTACGAGTTATTCAAAATATTTTTGATAAATATTAAAATAAATCCCAAATTTTAAATTGATGTTTTATGCCACCCTTAACAAATTAACACTTCATTCTAAATCGAACCCAAATGTTAGTGCCATACCCTGCATCTGGGAGTCCATCATGAAAGAAGGTAATCATCGCGTTTCCTGTGTAACATAGGTCGGTGTTACAGTTAATAGTAAAGGACAAAACATCACTTGTTTGACAAGTGGGCATAGTTGGGGTTAAACATACTTCGCTTTTAAATAAAAACCCCAAATGGAGAGTTATGTAGTGGACACAATTAACAATCGTTGTTTACCTACATAATCATACCAGTGGATAGTGCTTTAGACAGTTCACTGTGTTTTGATGAATCGGGGTCTCGTCTTAATTAAAAATTTTGTTTTTGGGTCATAAAATTATATTAAGATATTTAAAACATAAAATACTAATTAATTAATTTTGAATTTTGAAGATGTCAAACGAAAACAATTCCTCCCAATTCTCTCTCAAGTCCATCTTAGAGAAGGACAAACTTAACCAATCCAACTTCATGGACTGGCACCGCAATTTGAAAATTGTTCTCAAAGCGGAGAACAAACTGTACGTTCTTGATACGCCACTCCCTGATGAACCCATCAATCAGCAAACTGTTGCATACAGAAGCTATGCAAAGCATTATGATGACTCTATGAAAGTCTCATGTCTGATGCTGGCATCCATGATCCCTGAACTTCAAAAGTCCATGGAGAATATGATGGCATACGAGATGAATGAGCACCTGGTAGAAATGTTCCAACAGAAGGCTCGTCCTGAAAGGTTTGATGTGATGAGATCACTCATAACCACTCGTATGCAAGAGGGTACATCAGTTAGCGCTCATGTGCTAAAAATGAAGGCATATGTTGATCACTTGGCTCGTCTGGAATCCCCCTTGAGTGATGAGTTAGCTGGAGATATTATCCTCAACTCATTGCCCAAGTCGTATGATCAGTTCACTATGAACTACAATATGAATGGGATGGAGAAGACACTTGCAGAGCTGCATCAGATGCTCAAAACTGCTGAGGTGAATATACCTAGCAAGACTGCACCAGTGCTGATGATCAAAGAGGGTCAGGTCAAGAAACCTAACACCAAGAAAAAGGGCCATCAGGGCAAAGGGAAGGGCAAGGGCAAATCTGTTGCAAACAAGAAGTCTCAGAAGGATGCCAAATGTTTTCATTGTAATGAAATTGGGCACTGGAAGAGAAACTGTCCTAAGTATTTGGCTGAACTGAAGCAAGCCAAGGCTTCAGGAGGAGAGTCCTCAGGTATATTTGTTAATGAAATCTTTTCTTTTTCTGGCAAAACATGGGTGTTTGACACAGGATGTGGTTTTCACATTTGTAATGCTTTGCAGGGGCTAAGAAAGATTAAGAAGCTGAAACAGGGCGACTTGGAGGTCCATGTTGGCAATGGACAAAGAGTTGCTGTGAAGGGGATTGGAGAATATGTTCTTTTACTTCCTTCTGGTTTAGAACTTGTTTTGAACAATGTTTATTTTATTCCTAGTGTTACTAGAAATATTGTTTCGGTTTCTGTTTTGCATGGACAAGGTTATAATTATCGTTTTAATGGTGAATTTATTTCTGCTTATTTTAATGATATATTTTACTTTAATGCAAAACCAAACAATGGAATCCATGAGATAGAAATCCAAGACAATAACTTATTATATAACATCTCTCATAAACGTAATAAGTTAGACTTTAATGATATGTATATGTGGCATTGTAGACTTGGTCACATAAGCGAGGACCGTGTTAAACAACTCAAAACCGCAGGAATATTAGATTCAAAGAGTTCTGAGTCGTTTGGGAAATGCGAATCTTGCTTAAGTGGAAAGTTAACAAACGCACCTTTTTCAAATGTTGGAGAAAGAGCTAATGATCTGTTAGGACTTGTACATACAGATGTATGTGGTCCATTCAGAACAATGTCAAGACATGGAGAAAGATACTTTGTTACATTTACTGATGATTTCAGTATATATGGTTACGTTTATCTTATGAAGCATAAACATGAAACATTTAAAAAGTTCAAGGAATACCATAACGAAGTAAAGAATAAGCTAAATAGAACTATTAAGATGCTTCGATCAGATCGAGGCGGTGAATATCTTAGTCAGGAGTTCATCGACCATCTAAAGGATTGTGGAATAGTTTCACAACTCACTCCACCTGGAACACCACAACATAATGGTGTGTTTGAGAGGAGAAATCGAACTCTATTAGATATGATTCGATCTATGATGTGTCGAACAACCCTCCCACGCTCCTTTTGGAGTTACGCTCTAGAAACTGCCGCAAGAATTTTGAATATAGCTCCAACAAAGAAGGTTGACCAAACGCCTTATGAGATATGGCATGGAAAGAAACCTAAAGTATCCTATCTTAAGGTCTGGGGATGTGATGCTTATGTCACTCTAGAATCTTCGGATAAACTAGATCCCAGAGGTGAAGTGGTTTTCGTCGGATACGCCAAAAAGATCGGTTACCTATTCTACCACCCCACTGAAAATAGAGTTTTCACTAAATGCAGAGGCACTTTCTTGGAAGAAGAGCTTCTGGCGCGGGGGATTGGAGAAAACCATGTGGATCTTGAAGAAATTCGAGAATCATAAGTGACTGAATCAAATGTTGAGTCAGAACCAAAAGTAACTGATCCAGTTGTTGAAGTTGAGCCTGAAAGGACTCAAGAAACAACAGAAACACCAAGTGTTCGAAGAAGTATTAGGGATCGTCGTGCACCTGAAAGGTATGGCGATATCTTCATAATTGATGAAGCTGAACCTGCTACTTACAAAGCTGCAATCTTGGATTCAGAATCCAAGAAATGGCAAGAAACCATGAATACAAAGATGCAATCCATGTATGATAACCAGGTCTGGGATTTGGTTGATCTTCCTACCGAATGTCGGACTGTAGGAAACAAATGGATCTTCAAGAAGAAGACCGACATGGATGGAAATGTGCAAACCTACAAAGCAAGGCTTGTAGCAAAAGGGTTCACTCAAACTCAAGGAATTGATTATGAAGAAACCTTTTCGCCAGTAGCCATGCTTAAGTCTATTAGAATTATGCTTGCTATTGCTGCATATTATGACTATGAGATATGGCAAATGGATGTCAAGACCGCGTTCCTTAATGGACACTTACTTGAAGATGTCTATATGGTTCAACCTGAAGGTTTTGTTGATCCAAAGAATCCTAATAAGGTGTGCAAGCTAAATAAATCCATCTATGGATTAAAGCAAGCATCTCGCAGCTGGAATCTCCATTTTGATCAGAAAATCAAAGAGTTTGGTTTCATTAAAAACGAAGATGAACCATGTGTTTACAAGAAATCTAGTGGGAGCTATATCACTTTTCTTATTCTGTATGTAGATGACATACTAATCATTGGAAACAATATCCCTATGCTAAAAGAAGTTAAGGCTTGGTTGGGTAAATGTTTCGCGATGAAAGATCTTGGTGAAGCTGCTTATATTCTAGGAATAAAGATTTATAGAGATAGATCAAAGCGGTTATTAGGTTTAAGTCAAAGTACATATATTGATAAGGTTATACGACGCTTCTCAATGCAAGACTCAAAAAGAGGGATCTTGCCCATGGCACATGGAACCATTCTTGACAGCAAGCAGTGTGCAAAGACTGATGAAGAAAAGAAGTGTCACACCCCGATATTTCCACTTTTGACCAGTGGGCCCGGTGGGGGAGTATCGTGACGTGATTGGTAACATAATAGTCAAACAACACAATATTTAAATGCACAGCGGAAGCAAAAGATAGATATATTTCAACCGAATATAATTGTAATATCAAGTATCACAAACAGTTGAAAATAATCCACAGGTGGATCAAAAATAAATAGGAAACATTGTTCAACAGTTTTTTTGACATCCAAGCTTGCAAGACTTATTGTGGACGCTAGGAGAAAGCCAGCCTAGTTCGCTTAGTACCTGCACTTACCCTTTTTGGGAAAATACGTCAGTTTACACTGGTAAATACAATTAACTGACTCAGTTGAAAAGGTTTAATAAAATTGATTTGAATGCACGTGGCACAAACTTTTTATAACTTGGGATAATTATTTATATATAAACTTGTAAAAGAATTACATGTTCCTTATGCGTTCAGTAGCCCGATCCGTAGACCGGGTTAAAGATCAATAGACACACCACATTATGTTTTTTGGCACTGACGGGTGTACGCCTACACCCCGTGCTTAGGTCGTGGCCATCTCGTAAGATGATGCCAAGGATATCCGGGACATGGTCATTAACCCCCCAAAGGCTTTAAGCAAACAAAACATTTCAAAACGGAGCATATCAATGATTTAACCTCTATTCGATTAAAGATTCAATCTCCGACCAAGCGGTATTTTATATACCATACCCCAAGCCCGTATAGGGAAAATAAGTTAAAAGTATTTACCTTTGCAAGTATCAATCACAAATAGCAAGTGCGTGTAGCTTTTACCGGGTCTCCTATTCTGGAACGAAGGTTTATGATAACCTATTAGAATCCTAACGGGTCTTTAATTAAGCATAAACTTAGACCGGTTAGTTTTTAAGGAAAGATACGGTTCGTACGCACGATTAAGCGAAGACCAGAACAGAATGTGATTTAGACCCGACAAGTTTGAATACTTGTATAATATGGGTAATCTAAACACATTCTGGATTTTGAGATAAAAACGATAAGGTTCGACCCGTTTCGGCTAATTTATGCAAACTAGTTACATAAACCGAACCGAACGCGCAAGAGGCGTAACGGGTAACCATTAGAGTCATTTACAGGTTTCCTAAGTTAATACGCCTTAAATATGTTGTGATATCAGTAGGATACCTTCCATTATGCCCAAAACGAGTTTAATCTTAATTTAAGCCTCGTACGGGTATTTTGGTCATTTTAAAGATTATACAAGAGATTAAATGAATTTCTGAGATTCGGGTCTGAATAAATCAGCAAAATAACTTAATTTATCAGGTTATATCAGTTGGTGATAAGTCTTATTTGACAAAATGGTTTTAAACCCATACTAGGTGTTTAATACGCGTAAAAAGCCGTTTTAAGCGATTTCCGGGTTATACAGGAAATCTGAGTTTTCTGACCAGGTTATAAAGTTCAAAATATTTTATTTATCATATAAATTCAGTAGCAATTGGATTGGTTTCAAAATACTATGTAGAACTCATTTTATAAACAAAAAGGGTATAATCGGTATTTACCGAATCAACGCCATAACCTTAGGTTATGAGCAGGTTAAAAATAATTAAAAATCTTTAAAAATCCCAAAATATTATATTACATCAGTGGGTAAAAGGTTTGGTGTCAAAAATTGGGTTTAGATAGGCTTTATGCTAATGATGCCGTTTAATTACTAAAAAGCGTTCTAATTACGTCATTGAGCATAACTCCTAATCTAGACCTCCAACTGATGTGAAAATTTAGGGACATGTTTATAAATCAGTAATAAAGATTATTGTCCTCTCACATTTCCAAAATTCTCGTTTTATAGTCAAAAGGGCATCATGGTCAACATTAAGCAATTAACGGAAACATGTAAACGAATCGGACAATCAACGAACCAACCACAGAGGGTTATACTAACATGTAACCTGGTCCTAAGTAAGCCCTAAGGCATTTCTAAACCCATCTAAATCGGGTCAGAACTGAACTCAAAGCAAAAGTAAAAGTTTTGCGACTTTCGGTTCCGAACCGGGTCTAAACAGAAAATTGTCGGGTCGGACATGCTTAGACATGTTCTTACATTTATTACTAAGTTATATGAGTGATAAAATAGGTTACACACCTTCAGCATTGCTAATTATGCGTTAATTCAAAAATTAAGCTTCTGTTGACTTTTTATAAACTACTTTGACCCGACATTTGATCTAGTTAGAGCGGGAATCAGAGGGTGCCCTTTTAAGGGTTTATTACCCACATAAATACCAACTTATAACTACCTTCAATTCGACTAATCACTGGACCATTAATGATTAATTGCTAAGTCAAACGTTAATTACGACGGTTTGACTTTTAAGCTAATAACTAAGCTAAACTCAATTAAGGAAGGTCAAGTACACTTACAGAAGTCCTATGCACGATTAGAGATGACTTGGAAAGGCACTTGTGCTCCAGAAATGATCAGAAGTGGAGTTGTGATGGGATGATCAAAAGTTGCAAATAATGGTGCTTTATATAGTGCTAAAATCTCACTAGATTGTTGACAACCAAAGCTACAACTGATCATGGATCATCCACAAGTGTCCCTAGTGCCTAGGAATTATTAGGGGTCGCCCATGGAAGTGAAAATATCTGTTTTAAGTCGGTTACAAGGCTAAACAGGCTGCTGTCTATAATTTCTGTATCTGGGGATTGCACGCGGCCCGCGTAAGGTTATGTCAAGCCTTACGCGGCCCGCTTGAGGCCTGCTGTCAGGTTAAAAAGTTTCTAGTTATTGCATCTTGGCTCTTGGTCCTTCGAAAGGTCATTCCCCTTTATATCTTGCATTATGAGCCCTTCAAATTTACTTATAAGGGCTTCAAGACTTATACCCACTTTGTTAAGTCCTTGGTTACTTTATGTTTACCCGAAAGGTCATAATTTTCAACGTTGACGCTTTAACCCCTCGTATACGAATTTGATCATAACTTCCTCATATGATAACGAAACTTTATGAAATTTTTATCCCACATTCTAGTGAGCATAATTTACCGTTACAAAGCTTCGGGTTTGCTAAAAGGTCACTCAGATGTATACTTTAAACATGTTGACACATTTAACCCATGTAGTTTGTAATCTCTCACTTTCTTTCATATTTAGCTTCGTATGATCCATGATTTATTCGTTTGAAGGTATAAACATTTTGTAGGGCTATTTTAAAATATATTTATCCATTGTTAACATTTTGAACCCCTATATTCACATACTTTCCATGTTTGTCAACTTTAGTCCCTCTAGAGTATTCTTTCACACATTCAAGCTTATGACACGTGTCAATACATTATAGGACGTGAATTTTCGAGACCCCCTTAAAAGAAATCTCAACCTCGAGATTTACTGAAACAAATGAGGGTACTTTTCTTTCATTGTGGACTCTACCTCCCACGTGTACTCGGGACCTCTACGGGCATCCCATTTAACCTTTACAATCGGTACATGCTTCCTTCGAAGCTTCTTAACCTGTCGATCCTCGATCGACACAGGGTTTTCAACAAACTTCAAGCTCTCTTCTATGTGCACATCTGTATGTGGTATGACTAGTGATTCATCAGTGAAGCACTTCTTCAGATTGCAGATGTGGAATACATTGTGAATACCACTGAGCTCTTCAGGTAATTTTAACTTATAAGCAACTGATCCGACACATTCGATGACCTCGAATGGTCCTATGTATCTCGGGCTTAACTTACCCTTCTTACCAAATCGCATCACTCCCTTCCAGGGTGATACTTTAAGCAACACTTTGTCACCTACCTCGAATTTCAGAGGTTTACGCTTTAGACCTGCGTAGCTTTTCTGCCTATCCCTGGCAGCTTTCAGGCGGTCACGAATCTGGACAATCTTGTCCGTCGTTTCAAAGACTATTTCAGGTCCTGTCAATTGGACATCTCCAACTTCCGCCCAACAAACGGGCGTTCTGCACTTTCTACCGTACAAGGCCTCGAAAGGCGCAGCCTTGATGCTCGTATGATAGCTATTGTTGTACGAGAACTCGATTAATGGCAGGTGGTTATCCCAGCTACCACCTAAGTCAATCACACATGCACGAAGCATATCTTCCAAAGTTTGGATTGTACGCTCACTCTGGCCGTCCGTCTGAGGATGGTAAGCCGTGCTAAAATTTAAGCGCGTGCCCAAAGATTGTTGAAAACTTTTCCAAAAATGTGACGTGTATCTAGTATCTCTGTCAGAGATAATAGACACAGGCACGCCATATAGAGATACAATCTTATCTACGTACAATTGGGCTAACATGTCGGAGCTATAGGTCTCCTTAATGGGTAGGAAATGTGCTGACTTAGTCAGTCTATCTACTATCACCCATATCGTATCATTTCCTTTCCTTGTCTTTGGCAACTTGGTGATGAAATCCATCGTCACCATTTCCCACTTCCACGTGGGAAGTTCAGGCTGTTGTAGCAAACCTGACGGCTTCTGATGTTCAGCTTTGACTTGCGCACACGTCAAACATTTAGCTACATAGGTAGCTATAGACTTCTCCAAGCCTATCCACCAAAAGTTTGCTTTCAAATCCTGGTACATCTTATCAGCTCCAAGATGAACGGAGTATTTAGAATTGTGGGCTTCCTGGAGAATAATGTCACACCCCCAAAATCCACATGCGGAGTATCACCGCTTGGAGGCGTGACTGACCAGGATCAAACCACTAATCATATTGAACAAGTAAATATTTAATGTAAAAGTCCAACCAACACGATAAATGTCTAAAACAAACATAGTTAAGTTATGAGCGGAAGCATAATGTTTAAAACCAAATCAAAAGTCCAATTATCCAAATGTTTAACATGGCACACAGCTGTCCATGTCCCACAACGACTCTTCCTTGTGCAAGCTCCAGCTAAGTACCTATAAACCTGCAAAGCATGTAGTAACGAGTCAACAACAAGTTGAGTGAGTTCACGGTTGGGTGTTCGTTTTAAGTTGTTCCAAAAACAGTTTCCTTTAGCTGGCGTTCCTGCCGTGGGGGTTACCCCATAGTTGAAAACGTGATTTGTTTAACCATTTGTTTAACCCATTTACTCTGGCAATCCTGCCGTGGGGGCTACCCCATGATAGTTATCTGGGGTGATTTGTCCAATAATCCACCCTTTTAGGATTGTATCCTTGCTGACTCAAACTACTGGGGTGAGGGTAACGTCACCTTCAAAAGAGGGGCCTACTACAATAACTAAGATAATCTCTTAAAGTAGTGCAATAGTGCGGAAATAATCAAAGGTTACACTAGATACGAGTCGGAACCAAGTGATTCATCTTGTCTAACTGTTTTTTCTTTTTATTTTTATTTTCAGCATTTTAGTTAGTTTTTATTTTTCTTAGTTTAAAACATTTTTTCTAAAACTTTTTGATTTGATTAGACGTTGAGGATAAACTGGTACTAAAAGCTCTTGTGTCCTTGGACGACCTCGGTATCTTACCAACACTATACTACGCTCACAATGGGTGCACTTGCCCATATGTGTGTCTAGTGTTAGTAAATATCGTGTTTTATAAATTTAAAACTTGACTAAAAAGTGTTAAAGGGGCTTAAAATATACACCTAATAAATATAACACTAGAATACGCATCAAGTTTTTGGCGCCGTTGCCGGGGACACAAGGATTTTAAGAAAGTTAGGAATCAACGGCCTAATCGTTTTTCTTATTTTTCATTTTTTTAGGATTTTTCTTAATTTTTCAGCTTCTGCAGAGCTCAGCACGGGCCGTGCCTGGTCGGACACGGGCCGTGCCCAGCATCCTTACTGGCAGTTTTTATTTTCCGAGTTACAGAGAGCTGAGCACGGGGCCGTGTCGGTGCAACACGGGGCCGTGTCCAACTCCCAGTAACAGGGATCCGGGAAACAATCACTGTATCTCTGACCACGGGCCGTGTTCACCAAGCACGGGGCCGTGGCGAACATTCTGACCAACGTTCTTTTCTGTTTTTATTGCAGGACTTGGAACCCAGGCGCCACATTTGAACCTCCTACGTAGTGCATGAGGTCCAGTTCTAGTAGAGACATAAAAGAACCTCTAGAAGAACCCGAACGCTTTCTCAGAAAAAGACTTAAAGCTAAAAATCAAGAGAAAGTTTCGGGGGACCCACTTCCAATGGCGGACCAACGTACCCTCATGGATTACCTACGGCCCACCGTAGGCAATCTCGGCGCCGCTATCAATGCACCGAATGTCGAAGCCAACAACTTCGAACTTCGGCCGCATTTGATACAAATGCTCCAAAACTCCGCAACCTTACATGGGCTTGCGGACGAGGATCCCCATCTACATATTACTAATTTCTTGGAAATATGTGATACTTTTCGGATCAATGGAGCATCAAACGACGCCATTCGCCTTAGGATGTTTCCATTTTCACTTAAAGACCAAGCTAAGGCTTGGCTTAACACCCTCCCAGTTGGCTCGGTAAACACCTGGGATGAACTAGCCCAAAAGTTTCTATATAAGTATTTCCCTCCTGCTAAAACGGCTAAACTAATGACTGAAATTAATACATACTCACAAGAGGATGGGGAATCCTTATATGAAACTTGGGAAAGGTTCAAGGAGCTTCTAAGAAAGTGTCCTCATCATGGTGCGGTGTGGCAACAAGTATCCACTTTCTACAATGGGTTGTTGCCACACACAAGACAAACACTTGATTCAAGCTCCGGGGGACTTCTAGGTAATCGTCGCCCAAATGAAATATATAATCAAATTGAGGAAATTGCTCAAACCAATTTTCAATGGCACACTCCCCGAGGTAATAAATCTATTGCCCCGGGCGCCCATAAGGTTGATGAAAGCACCTCTTTACAAGCCCAAATTGAGGCCCTCTCTTCAAAAATCAAAAGGCTAGAAATGACAAAAACGGCCTCGGTAATGGCTTGTGAAGGGTGTGGTGGGTCACATGAAAATTGGAGTTGTATGAAAGAATTAGATGAACAGGCAGAAACGGTAAACTACATTGATAATAGACCTAGGCCGTCGGGTCCTCCAACGGGTACCTACAACCAACGATGGCGTAACCACCCAAATCTTGGTTGGAGAGATCCCGGCAATAGTAGTAACCAACAAAACCAACGAACTAATTTTCAACAACCACAAAATTTCTCTCAACAACAAGGTGGAAGAGAAAGGCTTGAAGATACCGTATCTCGCCTCATCTCCGACACTGAAAAGAAAAACTCGGATCGATTTCAACAATTGGAATCGAATTTTAGAAATCAACAAGCTAGCATTCAAAACGTTGAAAAACAATTAAATCAACTAGCTCAAAATTTCTCCGAGAGACCACAAGGCACGTTACCAAGTAATACCGAAACCAACCCAAAGGCGCAAGTACACCTCATCACATTGAGAAACCGAACCGTGGGTCCCGAGGATGCCACATTACCACCGGTTGAAGGAAGTCAACTCAGCCAAAGCATGACTTCACCTATAACTCAACCGGAAAAAGCTCCTTCACCAAATCAAGAGCCCATCAAGACTCCTCCAATTCCGTACCCCGGTAGGTTAAATCGTCAAAAGACCGATGAGCAATTCGCAAAGTTCGAAAGTTTACTAAAACAATTGCATGTTAATATTCCTTTTATTGAGGTCCTAACCCAAATGCCTAAATATGCAAAATTCATGAGGGATTTCCTCACTCACAAAAGGAAAATTGAATCATTGCAATTAGTTAACTTAGGCGAAGAATGCTCCGCTTTAGTACTCAACAAACTTCCACAAAAGAAAATCGATCCCGGGAGCTTCACAATTCCTTGCTCGATTGGGAAGTCCCCCGTTCGTAATGCATTAGCCGATCTTGGGGCTAGCATTAACCTCATGCCCACGTCAATGTTCAAACGACTCGGCCTAGGAACAACAAGCCCTACAAAGATGAGCATACAACTTGCCGACAGGTCCGTCAAATTTCCACAAGGTGTCGCTGAAAATCTGCTGGTCAAGGTTGACAACTTCGTTTTTCCAACCGACTTTGTCATCCTAGACATGGAAGAAGACACTGATGTCCCTCTCATCCTCGGGAGGCCATTTCTAGCCACCGCCCAAGAAGTGGTGGATATGAATGACGGAACGTTAACATTAAAGTTTGGGGATGAGGAAGTGAAGTTTGAATGTGGAAAGAAAGTAGAGGAAGAAGACCCGGTCAAATACATGAAGGTCATAGACTCGAGCTTGGATGACGCTCTCCGACGGTGTAACACGGGATGCAATACATCCCACTTGGGTAACATGTGACCAGGCTTTGGGTCTAGCCAAGGACCCTTATAAACGTGGCGCACCACGGAGGCATTCCGCGGAACTATCCTTAGTTTAGTTTAGATTAATTTTCTTGTTTTCTAGTTAGTTTTAATTTCCAGGAATAAAACACACTTGAGATGGCAAAGGATGCAAGGGAAACTTGAACCAGCACCCCATACAGGAAAACAGAACCGTCCGACAAATTTCTTCGTTTACAGAAAGTTTGGCACGGGCTGTGTCCACCCTACACGGCCCCGTGCTGCACAGTCTGCAGAAAAAGACCCAGTTCAGGTAACTGGACACGGGCCGTGTTCACCCAACACGCCCCCGTGTCCAGACTTCTGTTTCTCTTGTTTTAATTTTGTTACTGGCACTTGAACACGGGGTCGTGCCCGGACAACACGGGGCCGTGTTCAGCACCCAGTAACACAAAATTTTTGCTTTTTACACCTTTTTACACATTCAATCAACCTAAAAACTTATTTTTGGGACACATTGAGGACAATGTGTAATTTAAGTGTGGGGGGGATGCTAAAACCTTGAATCTTACAAGTCTTAAATACAAGCCTTACACAAAACTCTATTGGAATCGCTAATCACCCCAAATTTTTTCAAAAAAAAAATTTTCATTTTTTTTACTTGTCTAGGTTTAACTCGGGAAATTCAAGTTCTCAAAAAGGTTATATTTTTACGAAGTTACAACCGATAGCGTCGTGATAAAAAGAACCAACATAAGAAAATTATGAAAAGGCATGACAAGCTTAGTTAAAATTTGATTATATATACTTGATCACATAAAAAACCCATTCCCACAAAAGTGAGTTTTGAGCCTTTATTGAGCATACAATTACATATCATTAGACTAAATGCTCATTTTTCGTTTCTTGTGTGAATAGCCGATTGGTTCTTACGACTCTAGAACTTGCCATGACGATACATTCCCGGTCCTTACCAACTTAAACCCGAGTAAGTAAATGATGGAGGCATTAGGACTAACCCTTTTTATTTCTACACCATTATTTTTCCTTTTTTTTTACCACCTACCCAAAATCCCCCTAGTTAGCCCCTTTGAGCCTAAACATTTTCATTTCATAACCCAAACCAAACACCCTTTTACCCACCAAAACCTTTTTATTTTTAACCCTTTGTTTTAGTAACAAGTTCGATTTTTCGTATGACTTTTCAAAAAAAAAAAAAAAAAAAAATTGTGTTAAGGATGAAGCAAAAGAAAATAAACAAACAAGTTCATCAAAAATAACTTGGTTTGAATAATAGCTTCATCAAAATAAAAGTTACAAAAATAGAAAGTCTTACGAAAACCGACACTTGTTACGCTTTTCGCCCTTTTTTCTACTAACCACTAACCACCAACCCAACCACCTACCTTTAACCCAAGCCTAACCCTTCACCCACAAAGTCCTCTTGATATTTACAAAGGTATATAAGTTAAAAAGGAGGAGGATTAATTGCTTGGCAAGCCTATGGTAGGAGTAAGTTCCATGCCGCTCTCGAGTGATCCACAAAAATACATTTTCGGCCGAGTGTTGAGTGATCCCCGTGAGGTATGTGAACTTGTATATAAATAGAATTTTACAAAGGCATGTTATGCCCTAATAAGTAATTTATCTTATGAAAAGTTTTAAATAAATCATGACGAATAGGATTGTAAATAAATAAAAATAAAATTAAATAAAGAATCTTGGAAATCCCGACACTCTACGACAAGCCCAAAAAACCTTCTTCTCTACCTATTCCATTTGGGAGTGTAATAGCCAGATATTAAAGAGTTTTGCTTGAGGACAAGTAAAGATTCAAGTGTGGGGGTATTTGATGTGTTCAAAATGTAACATATAAATTTCATCAAATGAGGCATAAAACTAACCCTTTTTTAGTACTAATGTTGGAAAAAGTGTGCTTTTGTCTTCCTTTTGTATTTTCAGGATTAAATGAGCTCAAATTAACAAAAGAAGCAAAAAGACATCAAAATCTAACATAAATACAAGAAAAGGAACAAGACGTGACATGCTCGACCCCACGACAGCATCTTCCCAAGCAAAACAAGAAATCAGAAGCCTGAACACGCCCCGTGCTCAGCCAGCACGGGGGCGTGCCCAAGTGTCAGCAGAAAAGACAAAGTGGTAGAAGCTTCTATTGCCCACCACGGGGCCGTGGTCAACTATAAGATTCGCACAATCTAGGCAAATCTTCATAGTACAAAGATTCTTCTGCACACGGGGTCGTGCTCAGCGGACACGGGGGCGTGGTCAACTAATAAGACAAAGCTGCATTAAATGAAGAAAGAGAAGGATGTGGACACGGGGCCGTGCCCACTGGACACGGGGCGTGCCCGAGCTTCTGTTCAGCCTATAAATAGAAGTGCTTGGCTCAAGCTCAAACCATCCCTTGGCACACCACCTCTCTCACACTTCACCCACCACCCACCACCACCATAACACCATCATCCATTGTCCATCGTAGAGTGTGTGAGTCGTCTCGGGATCCAAGATTGATCGTAAGAGTTCTTGACAATCAAGGCCATGTTTGCCTAAGTCTCTTACATCACTTGGTGAAGACAAAGTGTCTAGTGTAATACTTTTTATTTCTAATCTTTTCGCACTTTTTATTTGGTTTCGTATTAATGACTTTAATAACTAGTTGCTTATGTTGAAGGTGATCTTTCTTTATCGTTTGTCCGTGGTGTCTTGAAATTATTTTACTGTCTATATAAAATAAAAGATTTTCACCATTCATATCTCCACGGTCTATATGGAGGTATGTTGGCTACCTGGTCGGGGGTTAAGGGAACGGTTTGGTAAAGCTCTTGCCATTGTTCAGCGTTTAGAGGTCCTGCAATGGACATGGGTCAAATTTAGTAGGACCTCCTTCAATACTTAGCGGTATTGGATGGCGGGGGTCCAAACTCTTTGATCCCCTCATAAGTTAACTACTATTAATACTATAACACGGCTATTTAGGACTGTATCCCTGCTGACTCAGACTACTTAGTCGAGGGTAACGTCACCTCCAAAAGAGGGGCCTACTATAATTTGCATTAATAACTTAATTAATTATCTTCCAATAATCCACCCTTTTAGGATTGTATCCTTGCTGACTCAAACTACTGGGGTGAGGGTAACGTCACCTTCAAAAGAGGGGCCTACTACAATAACTAAGATAATCTCTTAAAATAGTGCAATAGTGCGGAAATAATCAAAGGTTACACTAGATACGAGTCGGAACCAAGTGATTCATCTTGTCTATCTGTTTTTCTTTTTATTTTTATTTTCAGCATTTTAGTTAGTTTTTATTTTTCTTAGTTTAAAACATTTTTTCTAAAACTTTTTGATTTGATTAGACGTTGAGGATAAAACGGTACTAAAAGCTCTTGTGTCCTTGGACGACCTCGGTATCTTACCAACACTATACTACGGTCACGATGGGTGCACTTGCCCATATGTGTGTCTAGTGTTAGTAAATATCGTATTTTATAAATTTAAAACTTGACTAAAAAGTGTTAAAGGGGCTTAAAATATACACCTAATAAATATAACACTAGAATACGCATCAGGAGGTTTGAACATAGTTCTTTACCTTTTTCTGACAGGGAGTCGTAGACCAGTACTGTCTTTTGTCTTATATGAGAATGAGTATGGCCCGTAGGCACTATATTACCAATGTATGGTCAACATATGATCATCTTAATTGATGATTTAAACCCATGATTTATAGATCATTAAGTTAGGTTAGGAATCTTTGGAAGAATCCTTATATAATAATGACGTGTGTGATTTTGAACGAATCACGTCTGTCAGGAGCGTTAACATGTTTTCAGATGTTAACAGGGGTCCGAATCTTTCAGACGGTCTTACCATCTTGGCCAAGTCTTATAATGACATGCAGGCTAGGCTATACCTTTAAGATTCTCACTTAATATTTAATAGGCAGATTATTTTAAAAAGGAATGATTTTGATTTATTTATTTCATGTATAATATATTTATGCATATAATGACAAAAATGAAATTTATAAACTTAACATTCCATTAAATATTAAAAAGGATTACACATTGCCCTAAACGAGACTTTTTAACAGAACAACTTGCCCACGCAGGGGCCAAACCGAAATACAAGTCCACGCAGGGACCAAGTACTAAAACAAATGTCCACGCAGGGACTAAAAAGACAAGTCCACACAGGGACTAAATACACAGATAAATGTCCACTCAGGGACTTAATTGAAATAGGAAATACAACAATACATATAGGGATTTAATGATCCCTCTTCTTCTTCCCCTTCAACAAGCTTGCTAGGCCCTTGAGGAATCCCCTGTTGTTCCTGCGTTCTTCTTGGAATTCATGTTCCACCCGACTTAGTCTTTGGAGGATTTCCTCCTGTTCCGGTGGGGAAAATCGTGGTGGCTGCAACTGTTGCCGAATCGGTGGTCGTGCAGGTACTTGATACCCATAAGTTGGATATCCCATTCCCCAAGGGGTTCCATAAGGTCCTTCAGGATGAAGGGCGAGGTAGTTTGACGCCACTTGGTAAGGGTCTTCAGCATAGTTATAGTTTGTGTGAGCCGGCTACTCAAACGGGTTGTACGCTGTTGACCCTGCGTATGTAGGAATCGGGTTACCAAAACCCATTGGTGGCGGCTGTGGTGCAACTGGTGCAGAATTCACCTCTGGAATAGGGTTTGAGGGCCCACCCATTTGTGGGTCTTCATGCAGTGGCGGGTAGTGACTGCCACTGGAGTGTCGAGGGGTACTAAAGTGGAATTCCCCTCCTTGCGCGGATATTCTTGCGCCTGTTCTCCTACGCCTTGGTGGTTCTGGCGGTGCTTGATGAACTGGTGGCGGTGGAGGCGGTGGCGTGACTGCCACGAAACGTGAATCCTCGGAGGGATCCTGATGCTGTTGCTGCTGCGGGTTATGAGATGGGGTAAAATACCACTCATATTGGTGAAACCTCGCTTGATAACTGTCTGGACCACGGTACAGTGATCCGTGAAAAGATGAACCATCAGAGACCTCGATGGGATGGTTGGGGGTACCGCTTGCAGGTTCGACGGGATCCGTGTCCTCGTCCATGTCCATTGCATTGTCTTCTGAGAAGTGGTCCTCTGGTCCCAATGGGTTAAAACCCACTGGTTCTTCGATATAGTTCGCCGGGTTGAACCGGCCCTGAAAAACAGGAGTGGGGTTGCCAAAGGAATTGTGCGAAAGGGATCGCTGGAGAGGTATATATGAAGGTTGCGGGTTATCGGGCTCATTTTCGGACTGAGGTCCAAAGGAGTGACGATAGGGAGGTGTTGAGCTGTGCGAGACAGACCGTCTAGCGGGCTCTGTATAGGTCCTCCAGGCTCCTTGCGGATCGGTACTCGCAGTAGTAGAAGGAGCTCGCCGGTGCGAAGGCCCGGCTTCGTGATCGTTGGGGGCGGTGATTGGCCCCTTGCCTCGTCCTCCTCTTCTAAATCTTGGCGGCATTGTTAAACCTGTCAATATAAACAAAGATAACAACAAGAATATATATAAAACAAAAGGCAAGATAAAGCAAAACAGAATTTGTCCTATGTTATTTGTCTAGACTCGAAAATTTTAGGAATGTGCAATTGTGTCATTGAGATTAAACACAAAAGGCTAGTGTTTAATTCACTTAATGTTGGCTCTGATACCAACCTGTCACACCCCGATATTTCCACTTTTGACCAGTGGGGGAGTATCGTGACGTGATTGGTAACATAACAGTCAAACAACACAATATTTAAATGCACAGCGGAAGCAAAATATAGATATATTTCAACCGAATATAATTGTAATATCAAGTATCACAAACAGTTGAAAATAATCCACAGGTGGATCAAAAATAAATAGGAAACATTGTTCAACAGTTTTTTTGACATCCAAGCTTGCAAGACTTATTGTGGACGCTAGGAGAAAGCCAGCCTAGTTCGCTTAGTACCTGCACTTACCCTTTTTGGGAAAATACGTCAGTTTACACTGGTAAATACAATTAACTGACTCAGTTGAAAAGGTTTAATAAAATTGATTTGAATGCACGTGGCACAAACTTTTTATAACTTGGGATAATTATTTATATATAAACTTGTAAAAGAATTACATGTTCCTTATGCGTTCAGTAGCCCGATCCGTAGACCGGGTTAAAGATCAATAGACACACCACATTATGTTTTTTGGCACTGACGGGTGTACGCCTACACCCCGTGCTTAGGTCGTGGCCATCTCGTAAGATGATGCCAAGGATATCCGGGACATGGTCATTAACCCCCCAAAGGCTTTAAGCAAACAAAACATTTCAAAACGGAGCATATCAATGATTTAACCTCTATTCGATTAAAGATTCAATCTCCGACCAAGCGGTATTTTATATACCATACCCCAAGCCCGTATAGGGAAAATAAGTTAAAAGTATTTACCTTTGCAAGTATCAATCACAAATAGCAAGTGCGTGTAGCTTTTACCGGGTCTCCTATTCTGGAACGAAGGTTTATGATAACCTATTAGAATCCTAACGGGTCTTTAATTAAGCCTAAACTTAGACCGGTTAGTTTTTAAGGAAAGATACGGTTCGTACGCACGATTAAGCGAAGACCGGAACAGAATGTGATTTAGACCCGACAAGTTTGAAGACTTGTATAATACGGGTAATTCTGGATTTTGAGATAAAAACGATAAGGTTCGACCCGTTTCGGCTATTTTATGCAAACTAGTTACATAAACCGAACCGAACGCGCAAGAGGCGTAACGGGTAACCATGAGAGTCATTTACAGGTTTCCTAAGTTAATATGCCTTAAATATGTTGTGATATCAGTAGGATACCTTCCATTATGCCCAAAACGAGTTTAATCTTAATTTAAGCCCCGTAGGGGTATTTTGGTCATTTTAAAGATTATAAAAGAGATTAAATGAATTTCTGAGATTCGGGTATGAATAAATCAGCAAAATAACTTAATTTATCAGGTTATATCAGTTGGTGATAAGTCTTATTTGACAAAATGGTTTTAAACCCATACTAGGTGTTTAATACGCGTAAAAAGCCATTTTAAGCGATTTTCGGGTTATACAGGAAATCTGAGTTTTCTGACCAGGTTATAAAGTTCAAAATACTTTATTTATCATATAAATTCAGTAGCAATTGGATTGGTTTCAAAATACTATGTAGAACTCATTTTATAAACAAAAAGGGTATAATCGGTATTTACCGAATCAACGCCATAACCTTAGGTTATGAGCAGGTTAAAAATAATTAAAAATCTTTAAAAATCCCAAAATATTATATTACATCAGTGGGTAAAAGGTTTGGTGTCAAAAATTGGGTTTAGATAGGCTTTATGCTAATGACGCCGTTTAATTACTAAAAAGCGTTCTAATTACGTCATTGAACATAACTCCTAATCTAGACCTCCAACTGATGTGAAAATTTAGGGACATGTTTATAAATCAGTAATAAAGATTATTGTCCTCTCACATTTCCAAAATTCTCGTTTTATAGTCAAAAGGGCATTATGGTCAACATTAAGCAATTAACGGAAACATGTAAACGAATCGGACAATCAACAAACCAACCACAGAGGGTTATACTAACATGTAACCTGGTCCTAAGTAAGCCCTAAGGCATTTCTAAACCCATCTAAATCGGGTCAGAACTGAACTCAAAGCAAAGGTCAAAGTTTTGCGACTTTCGGTTCCGAACCGGGTCTAAACAGAAAATTGTCGGGTCGGACATGCTTAGACATGTTCTTACATTTATTACTAAGTTATATGAGTGATAAAATAGGTTACACACCTTCAGCATTGCTAATTATGCGTTAATTCAAAAATTAAGCTTCTGTTGACTTTTTATAAACAACTTTGACCCGACATTTGATCTAGTTAGAGCGGGAATCAGAGGGTGCCCTTTTAAGGGTTTATTACCCACATAAATACCAACTTATAACTACCTTCAATTCGACTAATCACTGGACCATTAATGATTAATTGCTAAGTCAAACGTTAATTACGACGGTTTGACTTTTAAGCTAATAACTAAGCTAAACTCAATTAAGGAAGGTCAAGTACACTTACAGAAGTCCTATGCACGATTAGAGATGACTTGGAAAGGCACTTGTGCTCCAGAAATGATCAGAAGTGGAGTTGTGATGGGATGATCAAAAGTTGCAAATAATGGTGCTTTATATAGTGCTAAAATCTCACTAGATTGTTGACAACCAAAGCTACAACTGATCATGGATCATACACAAGTGTCCCTAGTGCCTAGGAATTATTAGGGGTCGCCCATGGAAGTGAAAATATCTGTTTTAAGTCGGTTACAAGGCTAAACAGGCTGCTGCCTATAATTTCTGTATCTGGGGATTGCACGCGGCCCGCGTAAGGTTATGTCAAGCCTTACGCGGCCCGCTTGAGGCCTGCTGTCAGGTTAAAAAGTTTCTAGTTATTGCATCTTGGCTCTTGGTCCTTCGAAAGGTCATTCCCCTTTATATCTTGCATTATGAGCCCTTCAAATTTACTTTTAAGGGCTTCAAGACTTATACCCACTTTGTTAAGTCCTTGGTTACTTTATGTTTACCCGAAAGGTCATAATTTTCAACGTTGACGCTTTAACCCCTCGTATACGAATTTGATCATAACTTCCTCATACGATAACGAAACTTTATAAAATTTTTATCCCACATTCTAGTGAGCATAATTTACCGTTACAAAGCTTCGGGTTTGCTAAAAGGTCACTCAGAGGTATACTTTAAACATGTTGACACATTTAACCCATGTAGTTTGTAATCTCTCACTTTCTTTCATATTTAGCTTTGTATGATCCATTATTTATTCGTTTGAAGGTATAAACATTTTGTAGGGCTATTTTAAAATATATTTATCCATTGTTGACATTTTGAACCCCTATATTCACATACTTTCCATGTTTGTCAACTTTAGTCCCTCTAGAGTATTCTTTCACACATTCAAGCTTATGACACGTGTCAATACATTATAGGACGTGAATTTTCGAGGTGTTACAAGAAGAAAATGGAAAAGGTTCCATATGCTTCTGCCATTGGTTCTATTATGTACTCCATGTTATGTACTAGACCTGATGTCTCGTATGCTATTAGCATAACGAGTAGATACCAACAGAATCCAGGAGAAAGTCACTCGGATGCAGTGAAGAACATTCTTAAGTACTTAAGAAGGACTAAGGACATGTTCTTAATATATGGAGGACTGGATGAGGAGCTGTCAGTTGAGTGTTATACTGATGCTAGTTTTGGGACTGACCGTGACGATTCAAGATCACAGACGGGATATCTTTTCATTCTGAATGGTGGGGCTATTACTTGGAAGAGCTCAAAGCAAAGTTTGGTTGCTCAATCCACCTGTGAATCAGAATACAATGCTGCATCGGATGCTGCTAAGGAGGCTGCCTGGATGAAGAAATTCATTACAGATCTCGACGTTGTGCCTAGCATAAAGAAACCAATCGAGATGCTGTGTGACAACACTGGTGCCATTGCTCTTGCAAAGGAACCAAGGTCGCATCAAACCACAAGGCATATACTCAGAAAATTCCAGTATATTAGAGAGATAATAAAGCGTGGAGACATCGTAATAAGCAAAGTTCATACGGATCTAAATCTGGCTGACCCCTTTACTAAGCCTTTGCCTCAAGCTAAACATGAGGAGCATGCTGAAAAGATAGGGCTTAGATTTGCTAGACAATGGGAATGATTTGTAGTTAGTATTGGTGTTTTAATTTGAACTACAACAGTTATATTGAATAGTTATTTGATTTAGTGGTTAAATGCAAGTTTAATTATTCTATAACTGTGTTCGTTATTTGTATGTTTAAATCCTTGAATAAGCGTATTCTAAAATATCCGTAGTCGGTCAAATTACATGGGAATGAATTTGAATGTAAGACTATTGTGAATTGAGATGATTGTATTCATGGGATGAATAACTCAAGGGTTTGAGAATCAGAATTCACAGATATCACTAGGGAATGATATTGGATGTGACTCGCTTCAAAACGATCTCCATGGATCTAAGTCATGAGATGTTTTGATATTGATATGACCATTCTGTCCTTTTTCCTTAGGCACATATCAAACTACATTGATCAAGGACAATCTTTGATGTTATCTAACACTATCCTGAAACATGGATAGTAATCCGGGTAGCACTGGGAAAAATCCAAGATTAAGTGGGAGTTGTATGATATTGATGGAATTCTGTACTTCTATGTGATTAGAAGTTTAGGCATTCTGGCGCCCTCGTTAACTCAAACTGGAATAAACGCGTGGCCACGCCCGGACTAAAGAGTTCGGTAGACCATTTTGAATTAAGGACGAGAATAGAGAATGGTTGATCACTATATGAGAATGAATGATCCATGTCTTATGATCAACGAATGTTCTATACAGAAGGGACTTATTGATAGGAATATCAGGGCTACAATATTTGGTTAAGTAAAGTGTTACTTGAACTCAAAGAACTAGTTGACGACTGTAAAGTGTCATACCGTGTTAGGAGCAGTGAGATGAAGCTAGTCGTCCAACTCTGCACACGTTGACTCATTTTAATTAAAATCGTCCAAGTGGGAGATTGTTGGAGATATATGTCCGATGTAATTAAAAGTCAATGTAATCAACTCGGTACTATCCGAAGAGTTACACGTTGGTACACGAATCGTATATGTTCACAAATAGGTGTGTTATTATTTCTGAAATAATAATATTTGAACTCGAAAGACTTAATATTAATTAGATTATTATTGAGAAAGTTATAAGAGTATAATCTCAAGGAGTTTGGTGTAAGTTTGAGTTTTATAAATATAATGTATCAAATATTAGACAATTTGATAAGTGTTATATTATAACTTAAACAAATCATTTTGGCTTCATGTGAAGGCAATTCTATAAGATTGGAAATGCCCGATCATAATTGTCCACTAGAAGATAATTGCCTATTATATGATGATGTTGGCCACTTGTTGGAAATAATTGCCCATTATATGATGATGTTGGTCACTAGTTGGAAAAGATTGAAATTCTTTTATAAGCACATGCCAACAATAGAAGAGTAGAATGAAGCTAAAATAGATCATTCACATCCAGTGCTTTTGCCACCAATAAAAAGGAAGGAAACCAAGCTCTTAGTTGGTTCGACCTTTGGGTATCAAGTGCTTGGTTGCGTGAACTTCCTACTAGCGAGGATTCGTTGCAACCCGCGAGTTACAATCCCGGTGTAGTCGTCAAAGGTTGATTACTAAACTCTCTATGGTTGTTTATTTATTTGTTTATACGTGTGTAATCTTGATCCTGATTGGGAATATTTATTAACCGGGTTAATAAATTTAACTATGAGTTTTATATTTAAACCGCTTCCGCTATTTTGAGCCACTGATTACCAACACAGAACACATCATAAACTATCTATGAACTAAATCTCGTTAGGCTTTCAAGTATAAACACATAAGGTGTCGGATTAAAAACCTTAAGGTTAAGGCTTATATATTACATTGTCACCTCTACTTAGTAATAAATTATCTTATAACATGATCACAAATCGTGAAAATTTTATATAAGTATTGATTATGATGCCTTTATATAAAAGCATAAGTGACACTAAAACGCGGGTGTGTGTAAATATTATATTTCTAAGTTAACTTTAAAAATAAATTTGACGTGTTATCCCATATCCTTGGTTATCTTGTGGCTTTTAGTAATCATCAACTTCATTAGCAAATGGCAAGTACATATGGTTGAACAGAAGTACAACTTTGTTTGTGTAGTACGATGCATTTAAAACAAGAAAAAGTTGTGGAGAACTTTGTATTTGTTTGTTTTCAAGCTTCAAACATCATCCATAATAAAAAGAAAAGGAAGCAAATTGGAGTTCGGCTCGAAATATGAAGGATTCTTGAACTTTCACGAGGATTCATCAACTTTGGGGCAATCCGTTAGACTTTCTACCCTTTTTTAACTGCAAATTTATTTTATTTCTATCGGCCGTAAAACTTGAATCCAATTAGTTTTATCTTTTTTTTAACGACAAATTTGGATCACTGACGAACCATTGAAGTCTTTTCTTAAACACCAATTTGGATCACTAACGAACCACTGAAGTATCATCGTGCCACAAGCGGAACCACCCAATCATATCCATCTCCACTAGGTAATAATGCCTATACACCAATTCAAGAGGAAACTCAATACATCTGAAAAAAAACCCCTTGTGAGAATTAAACCCAGAACCTAATGGTCCCTGAGCCTTATCCCACCCCAAGATGTCACAAGACTATAACGCCATGACTATTTTCTACTGGGTTTAAAGAGGTATCCAACGCAGGCTATATCCAAACTGCGCGCCGCAGACACAAAAAATGCTCATTCAATATTCGACTTGGTTGTAAATGAGCCAATCAGCTCGACCTGATTTGTAAACAATCAAAGCTTAGCTCAGCTCAGCTCAGCTCAGCTCAGCTCGTGAAGAACACTAGTATAACGTGCCCAAAATATGAGAATTGAAAATGTATTACACCGAGTAGGTACAAGAACAGATGCATAACGTACTACCGTACCGAAGCTCCCATGCACCCACACCCAGACGATCACCCCACTCCATTCACACAAAACTCTCATTTTCACTCGTTTTTTAATCATTTTTCACGCAAAAACGAAAAGTCGCCGTCGCCGATTCAGATCAACAGCCGAAAACCTAGGGTTCCGGTGAACGTGAAACCATGTGGAGACGAGCATCTTCTAAACTCTCATCTCTCCGATCTCTCGCCAGACCTAATCGTATCATCACATCTACACCTTCGCCGCTCACTCTTCGTCCATCGGCGACTATCGTCACTCGTCATTTTTCCGGTACTTTTTATCACTTCAGATCTATAATTTTACGTAATTAATCCGTATATCGGAGTTGTGTATATCGTTATTGTGTGAATTTTTTTGATGATATGTGGATTTGGATGTGTGTGTGGTGTGAATTGTAGGAAACGTCTCGAAGAAAGTGGAAGATGTGATGCCTATTGCGACCGGTCACGAGCGTGAAGAGCTTGAAGCTGAGCTTCAGGTCGGTTATTGTTTGGTGATTTGTTTTGTAGAACTGTTTGTAGTTTTTTTGAGATTAATATTGATTGTTGTTTGTTGTGTGTAATCAGGGACGGGACATTCTGGATATCAATTTTCCTGAAGGTCCTTTTGGTACCAAGGCAAGTATTTACTATTTAGATAATATGTTGATATTTTCATTGGATTTTGATGCTTATAAGTTTTATGATATGTGTCATTGATTTGAACTATAACTGCATAAATTTAGCTGTTTATACACCTTTTTTAAATCATACATTGGAACTGTGTTAATTTAGGGCGCTATTACCACCGGTTTAAAGACGAAATCACACTGGTTAGCTATTAGTAATATAATTAGTTCTGAGTGTTTTATGAACTTGAATGGTTGTATTAGTCTGCTATGACTTGAGTCCTGTTGTTCACTTGCTTCTAGAAGCAACCGGAGAACCAATAGACGAAACTATTGATGTGCAGTGTCAGTTATAAGAATTTTGTAAATACATATTTTAATGCCAGGTCTTTGAGAAGTAATGTTACTCTGCAGCGTATATATGAAAACAAACGTATAAATTAGCTTTTTGTTTGGGGATGTACTCTACTTATATGACTCACGAAGAATCATATCTTCGCTTATGGTCATTCGTTCAAGCATACTAGTATTCTTTATCTAGTGCACATTCACAGATTCATTAAGAATCTTATACTTTACAATTCAGTGAACTTTGGAGAGGAAACAGTTAGTTAAGAAGTGGAATGACCACATTTTGTATGTATGAAATAATAGTTCTGATTGATCAAAATTAGCATAAATTACTTTATAGGATAAACATTTAGTCATTTATCAACTTTCATAATTCAACAGCTCACCTGACATGCTTTGCACACATAGCCTCTTAACTTTTTAATTGGACTTTCTTACATCACTCACATTGATCACAATGAATTGAATATTTTTATTTCTTGTGTATTTGTTGTGTGATTTTGATATCTGATTTGTTGCTGAAGCTAAAGTTGTGTCTGTTGTTCTGTTGTCAGGAAGCGCCTGCTGTGGTCAAATCTTACTATGACCAAAGAATTGTTGGTTGTCCTGGAGCTGAAAAAGGTGAGTCAGTTCTAGCTCTTTCCTGTTATTGTTATTGTTTTCGTTATTTGTAGTTAGAAGTTGTTTGTGTGACTAATAGTTTATTAACAAAATACTATGTCTTTTTTTTTTTTGTAGAGGATGAGCATGACGTCGTTTGGTTCTGGCTAAAGAAAGGTGAACCACATGAATGCCCAGTGTGCTCACAATATTTTGTGGTGAGTACTGCTCAAATTTTTATTCGGTCATTTTTTTCATTAAATTGTGTGATTTTGGTTAAGTTGTTATTGTTCTTTAAGTTTTGGATTTACTCTTTTAGTACCTTTTATCTTCAAATATGAAATATCAGAAGTTTCATGTTCATTTGGTTTAAAATCTAAATGGATGTTCATTTCCGGAAACAATCTGGATTGGTTAAATTTGACAATCATATTCTAGGTCAAAATCCTTATCGTTTTTTAATATTAAATACACCTTGTTTTTTTAATGTCCTTCATATTTCAAATATCACAAATTCACAACGCCATGTCTTTTTAGTTTTGAACCGTCTTTAGGTTTTCTTGGTAACAGATGTGGCCTCAAAGGATATTTGTGCAAGTGAATTGTTCATATTTTGTCTGTTTCTAAGAAATGTGGCTTTTTAACAGCGTTTTTTTTGTATGGAACCGCATTAACAAATTTCCCCCTCTTTTGGTTCACAAGAATCGCAACATCTTTCCTATTTGTATGCCTCATTGGTTTCTGACGCTTTATTTTTAGAGAAAGTCCAAGCTAACATAACGAGCATACTCTGAAACATAAAATACTTCATTAAATTTACCTTAATTTTTATACTTTCACCTTTCATTTCATGATTTCGAACTCTCTTTCTGCTCTTTCATTAAGAAGTATTTGGTGGCAGTTTTTGTTATTTTCTGTTTGACTCACATTTTGTGCTATGTGAGTTAAGTTCCATAATGACATGTACTATCTAGTGCGACTGTTTTAATCTTAATGGTCAGTGTAAAATGGCCTGTTTACAGATTTACAGTTTGGTCTTTGGATCGAACTGGTATAGGTTGGTTTAGTTGTTGATAAACACTAACATCTGGCTTGGTGGTTTACAGTTGGAAGTGGTGGGCCCCGGGGGACTTCCAGATGGACTCGATGAAGATGAACATCATCATCACTGATTGCATTTTCTAAAGTTTAATACGGCGGAATAAGAATCCAGTTAGATAACAGGACTTCTACATTCTGCAGCTTCTACAAGGGTCCTGCGTTTTGTTTTGTTTACTGTTTGCTTTTAGGTGAATGAGCATGCAAACATTATTTTTTGTTTGTGAATTATGGGATTTTGGTGCACCCTGTTTATGTATTGGAATTGTGGACACTATTGCTTGAATGCATTCAGAATAATTTATGGCACAGAATGTGTGCTTTCAATTTTGATGTTTATAGTTGTGGCTTATTTCTAAAACTGAGATAATGCCGCGTATGAAGTTTCAGGCCTTCAGGGTGGGACACAAAACATGTAACACCGAAACGAAAGGAAAGATTAAGTGCTCAAATCATAAACTACGCTGTTGAGGCGTATCAATGTTAATGTAAATCTAACATGACTCGTATACGTATTCGTATCAAAGACATTTGATACATCAGTTCTATCTAATTCACACACTTAAAGGTCTTCTTATCATGTTCATGTTGTGTATCAAATAAAAAGTTCATACTTATTTGCAACTATTAATAGTTATTGGTGATTTAATAAAAATTTAAATAAAATATAATTGCAAGTTGAATTAATAATTATTTTTTATTTGTTTAGGGCGAGATTGGAAGAGCCTAGTTGCGAGAGACAATAAAGTTGTGAAAAAAGAACTAGATTTACTTTAGGAATGAATAGCGAGAAGTGAAAATTAAAAACGGAAGTATCAAAATGCTCAATTAATACAAGTTTATAGTGACTGCCTAACCCATTATTTTAGTGAAGGTAAAATAATGGGTTTTGTGAAGGTAAACTCTATACTCTGTGAACTTACACTAACCCATTTTAGCATTTGTATTCATAAGAGGGTAAAGCCTCTACTAATTCTTGTTAACAAATATAATAGAGTTGGTAACTCTAACCGGTTTAATTAAACACGTTTTAGCCTTTCATGTCTAATATGCCTTGTTAGGGTTGACTTGTATAATCCATTTAACCAAACAGATTATATCCAGGTTAACATGTTTACTCCTTTTAATTAGACAGGTTAACCGTTAACCCATTTAAAATTAGAATAAAAAATATATATATTTTATAAGATCAACCCACCTACCCTTTTTTAACACATTCATTTCAACTTGTTTACAACTCATAGATAAACATACTACAACACAGTTTGTGTTTAGGTACACGATTTCAAGTGGGTCAGGTTGATGTTTTTGATACAAATATCCATAGGCCGTGTTTAGGTTGATCAATTCAACCCACCACGCGCCACAATTGCGACAATCCCTACCAAATACACAGCCATACAGGTACAACAATAGCTTTTAACAAAGATGAGCATCGTTTTTGCAGTAGTCTAGTCATTTCTAAGCCACATATAAGAAACATGAAAAATGCCAAGGAGAATCAAGAAAAGTAAACAAGTCTCCATGCCGCATAGTCTAAATTGTCAACAGGAACATTTATTTCAACACTCGGTAGTAATAAGAACCGCGCTTTAAAATCACAACTTAAAACATAATAAATTAAATATCATTTAGCAGCAAGAATCCTGTCTTAATCTGAAGATGTTTTCTTTAGCTTCTCCTTCAGTTCACCATTCTGCACAAAACCAAAAACATTAAGCGGTATGTTTTTCACATTTTAAAATTAAAATATGACCGTAGAATGAGAGACCAAAGATGCAGAAACTAACCTGATGCATATTGAGAATAATGTCTGATCCTCCAATAAATTCTCCATTTATAAATATCTGAGGAAATGTAGGCCACATGCTGCACATAAACCGTACAAAGAAATTAGCGGAGTCACCAAATGCGTATTTCACATGCAACCTCCTAAACTGCTTATGTTGAAATAAATTTCCATGTGAAGTGCTTGTTACCTGAAAGCTTTTACAGCATTCTTAAGCTCGGGATCTTCCAGTATGTTTCTTGAATGTATAGGGACTCCTGTGAAGAAACCACATTAATAATCAGAATAATTAAAATACACTAAATCCAAATGAAAAAAAGAGATCATATCCAAATATTAGAATGAAGTTATAATGGTGACCAAATTTAAACATGTTCTTATAGAATAGTGTGCAATTGTTACCTATTTATTTGATAATTGTTATTACTAAATATTTGATGATATATTCAGCTGTGTCGCAGATGAAATGATTTTTATACGCCATAAACCATCATCGAACTAGAGGTAGACAAAGGAATCGAAAACCACCAAACTAAACTGAAGCAAGAATAAACATATTCAATGTTCTTTTAAAACCACCAAACGAACGTTTACAATTTAAGAGTTATATTATGTGTATACAACTTGCTTTATTTTGTAAAAATAACAATTTGCACTAATAATGATAGAACAAGATAAAAGGCCCCTCATTAACCTCTAAACTTATATTGAGATTAAGAATTACGATGCAAACTTGTCATTGATTATAGAACAGAAAAGAACATTTTTTAAGTTGACAGGGAAAAAGATAAAGCAAGTAAATTATAATATGAAAACGTACGGTATTCACTCAATACTCTGACTGCTAATGAGCTGAATCCACAGCGCGGTTGTTCTGGATCCCCTTTCATATAAATCATCACATGGTTATCCTTGACATCCTACACATTGCAACTAATAGACGTAAGAAAATACAAGGTTGGTAATATTAATACAAAGAGGTTCATGATATGATACACTCATCAACAATCAACCTGCTCAACAATGTCCTTCAGAGTAATTTCAGAATTCTCCAGCTTATTTGTGGGCTTGAAATCATCATGTGTATCAGGATCATTGGGCACACTAGTTGAAAATCTCATCCCATGCTGCAAGAATGATCCAGAGGCCTAATTGATTGAAGCATAGAACTTGTGTAAGATAATACAAAATTTGGTACTACAAAGCATCAATATTTTTTTAATAAAACTAACCCTTTTAACAACTGTTATTGTCTAGTTATCCAAAGAACGACAAACAGATTAGAAAACAAAACAACACATCAAATTAACAACAGTTGTTCTTCCTGACAGAGTATCCCTATCATCAATTATTAGTTACTTGAATCATGTATAGCAAACCATCTACAAGTTCTAAATCACATATCATAAAACTTATAAAAGGTTAACAGTAAACCCACGGGACCCACCAATACACTGCTAACCAATGGGATCAAGTGCTTGCGTTGGGTAGGTGGCCCAAATCAACATTTCAAAGTCAATATTCAATATTTTGCCATTCTCGAGGTTAAAGTTTAACCGTTAAACTACGATACAGAGCAATGTTCTATATGTATCACCAATCTGAATAATCCAAATAACAATGACAAAACTCATTCAACATCCAATTTCCAAGCCCTAGCTACTCAGAAAACTCCACTCGAGTCGAAAATAACAACAAAACATAACCAAAACCGACATAAAACTCTCAATTCTATCGAAAACAATATATCTACCACATTTGCACTTTCAGCAATCAATTATGTCAAACGAAAACAACTTCTGGTCAGTTCTAAAACAAATCTTCTCAAGAGAGCATAAATTAATGGCGAAAACATCAAATTAAAACAACTTATAACCCTAACTCTGACCTATAAACAAATAAAAAACAGTTATAAGTTTATACAAATCATACCGAAGCAGTTGTACGACTATACTCCATTGACCTAAATCCCTTAAAAAGCATGTTCGATAAAACCCTAGCCATCGTATTAGAAAGATAACTCTGCATCAAACAAGAAAAAAATGGTCAAATACTTCTCATTCGTATGCTGAAACATTAAGATTTAAGCATAAAAATTAAGAAATCTCACCGGTGGAAGAAGGATTAACGGTTGTTTGATGATCGTTTTCGTCCTCAACACTACCCTGGGGGTTTTTATATTTTGCTTTTTGAGTGTAAACGTGAAAAAGAACGATAGCTCAAGGACCTTTTATGTAGGTTATGGAACTCTAGAATGACCTTTTACACTTTTTTTAATGGCTGGAATTCGGTTTTCATCGATTATGTTTATTATGTATTGATGTGGTATTATTGGCACTTGGGTGGTGTTTTTTTTAAGAGAGATCGAGTAAAAAGCAAGGATAGTTTTTGTGGATTTGTAAAATAATACCTATAGTTCTAAATTTTTGGAAATTACACTGATGCTCCCTGTGGTTTGACAGTTGATTACTCGGATAGTCTCTAGAGTGGATGGTGTTTAGTTTTCTCCGTTAAGTCCATTTGAAATTACAAAATTACCCTTGCTTTTATTAACGTATAAGAAAAAATATTCACACACACATATATAGCTACATAAACACACACATACACTCACTCTCTAAAACACACTCTCTCTCTCTCTCAGGCAAACCCCCACCACTTGCCGCCACAAGCACCACCACCTGCCACCATGGCGCCATCCACCCCGACACCTGCACCACCACTGTCACACCACCACAACCACTGTCCACCTCTGCAAACTCCACCATAACCGTTCGTTTCGGAAGATGCAAACTAAGATCAAGATCTGGAAGATGCAACCTCGTTTTGGAAGATGCAAACGAGGAGCCACCGGAACAACGAGTCGGTTTATGGTCGGAGTCCCCATTTTGGAAGATGCAAACGAGGGAAACCGACGTTTTGTTGAACAAATTGGGGTTTTGTGTTGTTGTACAAATTGAATTTAGCCATTTTGGAAGATAACATGACTATTCGATTGAAGCTTTTTAAAAGTTGGGGAAACCGTGTGAAATTTACATCTTAATGTGAAATTAATTGTGTGTTGCTTATGAAGAAGTGGGTGGTGTGGGGGTGGAAGCGGGTGGTGGCAGGCGGTGGTGATGATGGCGGGAGATGGTGGTGGGGGTTTGCCCTAGATATATGTATAATATAATATATAATTCATTTAGTAAGGGTAATTTTGTCTTTTTACATCAACTTAACTGAGAAAGCTAAAGGACATCCACTCCAGGGACCATCCGAGTAACAAAAAGTAAACCACAGGGAGCATCGGTGTAATTTCCAAAAGTTGGAGACTATAGGTGTTACTTTACAAAACCACAGGGACTATCCGTGCATTTTACTCTTTTTAAGAGGTAAAATGTCTGCAGTCTGTGGACCATATCTACAGACATCTGTAGAAGAAGAGGTGGACCAAACCTCTACAGTCTGCAAGAAGAAGGCTGCTTGTTTTTTAACATACGTAGACTTCTAAAATAAACTGGTGGTGGTGGGTGGTAGTGGTGCTGGACGGTGGTGGTGGGTGGTGGGTGTGGACGGTGGTGGTGGGTGTGGACGGTGGTGGCGGTGGTAGACGGTGGTGGTGGGTGGTGATGGGTGGTGAACGATGGTGGTGGTGGTGGTGGTGATGGACGGTGGTGGGTGGTGGATGGTGGTGGACGGTGGTGATGGACGGTGGTGATGTTTGACCCTCTGCAGACCTTAGAAGATCTTAGAAGTGGTTGGGCCAAGTCTGCACCAAAAAGAGCTCGCGCAAACGTTTTTTAATGAAACGTCTTCGGAAAAAACAAACAGTCTGCAGATGGCAGTGTCTGCACGTGGTATGCGCGGTGCACACAGAAAAGTCTGCGCAAATATTTTTTTAGAAAAACAAACACCACCTTAGTATAACAACCAAAAAAGAGAAAAAGGAATACTAGTATTGATACCGATGCTATTCATATTATAGCTTATGATACAAAAAAGATACTCTGTTACAGATACAACTCAAGTTTAAACGTAATTTATACTGGAAACCATAAAAACGAATGCCGGTTTCGGAACCAAAGTTGTTCTAACTGTATCAGTTCAATTTTCCACGGTATAAATAAAAAAATCAATTATGTTTGACCCATTCAATTTTCAAAAAAAAGAAACTTTTATTAAATTATATTATTAGAATAACGAAAGATGGTTTATGGTATCACTTTATATAATTTTTGTGTAGCTATAATAACATGTATGTTTGTGCTTCGGTTACTTGTACATTACTACTAATAACTCGGTTTGGGAAAAAGTTTATATCGAGATGTAACCAAAAAATAGACACGTCACAACAACATAAACGAAAAGGGTAAATGACGTTATTTTTCAAAAAAAAAAAATGATGTAGTTTTGATAACATTTAGGTTTATGCTTAGATTGTTTGTACAATACTACTCACAATTCAGTTTTAGAAAAAGTTTATATTAAGACGCAGATAAAGATAGGCACGTCGCAATGACATACTTGGAATTCTATAAAATATTGTATCTTAAAAATTATAAAAGAAAACAAAATATGATGGAAATTAATTATATTAATAAAATAATAAAAAATCAACTTATGAAAATAGATACATGTATGTTGTGGTGAAACTAAAAACTAGCATACTATTTATATAATGTAGATTTACAAGATTTATGTGCATTGTTGGCTCTACCTTGTGCTTTATGACGTTTACTTGCTTTGGTTTGGGTGTTTTTTGGGCTTTTTGGTTTGTACCTTTTGGGTCGGTGGGGGTTTAAAAGGTTGACCTCTCATCGCCTCTTTCTCCTTTACCCCCTCTCTCTACACCTCTCTATACGCGGATTACTTTAGTTGAGTTTTCCAGTGACTTTCCGGTTACTTTAGGTAAGTATTTTTTTTGTTTGTTTACGTATGTTGTGGGATCGTGTTGTTTTTTGGGTATTATTCTTTAAACAATTTGGTGTTTTGCCTTTTTGTCTTACTGATCGTTTTCAGCGAATGTTGGTAAGTATTTCGTTTCTGTCTTGCCATATATTGTAGGGGTGAGCAAAAAACTGAAATAACCGAACCGTAACCGAAATAACCGAAAAATCCGGACCGAAAAAACCGAACCGAAAAAACCAACGGCTCGGTTTTCGGATTTTTAATAACCGAAAATTTCGGTTCGGTTTTCGGATAATCATTTTGAATAAACGAACCGATAAGTTATAATAATATGCCAAATCTATATATTTTTTATGTTTAAGTTTAAGTTGTTTAAGTGTTTAACCCATGCTACTAAGAATTATCAATTTTATTCTTCTTTAATGTAATTATTTTTTTAAATATCTCTTTTATTAAATAATAATAATATTAAATATCAATTTAACTAAATCTATTTATCTCTTTTGTTTTCATAATCTGAAATTGATTTCTTTTTTTAACTCTAAAGTTTCAATTTTTGGTATTTTAACCCCTTCGATTAATTTGATTTTTCACTTCTAATTCAAAAATTTTCATCTTTTGCAATTTAATCCCTTTAATTTTTTTTTTCAACCCAAAGCTTTTTATCTTTCGCAATTTAATCTCAACACTTTTTTTACTTTCAACTTTAGTCTCTTATATACTTTTCATCTTTCATAAGTTCTCCGTTTAACGTGTCGTTCTAAATTTCCGAGTTAACACGCCGCAACATGCGTGTGGGGTTCAACGTTTTTTCATCTATTTTTTTCCTGTTTGACATGTCCGTCACAGCGCGTCTATTTTTCCCGTTTGATAGGTCTGTCGCAACGTGCGATTAATTATTTTTGTCGGTTTTACTGTCGCAACCCCCGATCCCTGATCCCCGGGAACGGGCGGCCGCGAGCCAGTTTCGGTGGTATCTTGTATTGTCTAATTTGGCAGCGGAATTTTTCATCAGGACCGTAGTTAGGAAATATTTGATCAGAGTAAAATACCACATTTTCATAGTATTAAACATATGGGATAAAACCCAAGTTTATATTACACACATTTTCATAGGAATAATTTCTATTTTAGTTAAGAAAAACATCTATTTCTTTTTAGGTAACTTTATTGCCACTTTTCCAAGCCTTCAGTGCTGTCCAGCTGGCTTCTATTTGGCTTTCACATTTTGTTACCTGAAACGCGTTTTAAAAACATTTGTCTGTGGGAAATACTGGTGAGTGAATCCCAGTTTAATAAAGTTTCAATAAAAACCATTGTAAGACCCACACACGTTTTAATCATAAAGACGCAGCGAAAATACGAGCCTTAAAATTTCTTTCTTTATAAACGTCTTGTCATACTTGAAAGCCCATTTTAAAATAACTCTTTTACAATAAATACATCCTTCGTTCTCATTTAAGAAATAAAAACATAACTTATGTTTACTAAATTACATAATCAAGCATTCCCGTACAATCTATCTTGTGACTCGATCTTCAACCGCTTACACCTCATGATGATGATCTGTGATTCCGTACACCCTGCATTCACCACATACATTCACATCGTTAGTACTTGGTGACATTATATATATAATCTAAGATTCTTAATTATAGGATCACGTCACGTTCTATCTTCATATACATTCCATTTGGTTATCTTTCTGAATTCAAGCATTACATCTCGATGTTTAACCTTCAATGAGTCAACAGTAATGTACCTGCGTTTCATTTCATTCTCAAAGGCAACAAAGTTAGTATCGTTAATACTCGTGTATATTTACACCCTACATACATACATACATACATACATACATACATACATACATACATACATACATACATACATACATACATACATACATACATACATACATACATACATACATACATACATACATACATACATACATACACACACACACACATACAAGTCTCACTCATTCGAATACATATGGTTTAATAACACACATACATATTATCTAATCCAAACTCTTACATATAACTTACATTCTCACATATTCATACTAACAATTCTTAGTCACAAACTACTATACATACAAGTCTCGTACATACCAATCTACGCGTATACTCATTTCTATTCGTGTTTACTAATGGATTCCATCTACTAACATACAATTAATCTATTCATACATTCCTACATATTTATTTCGTTCCCACACATACTTGCATACACGCCATATTCTTACCCGTACCTCATAAATTCTCTTTAATGAGTTTGGGGTACATTTCGGGAGCTTAAAAATGAGTTCTATAATCACCCGTACCTCACAAAACTTTTTGTTAAGGTTGCGGTATGTTATGGAAGTTTAACGGGGCTTGGGAATGGGTCTACGGGTGTGACAACCCTCACCAAACCAGGTATCCGTACGAAGTAATTAATATTAAATTATGTGCTTAATGATTGTGCTTGTTTACAACAGACAATTTAAACTGCTTTATGATTTCTATATCATACATACATATGCATCATATTTCATACTGTCACTCCATTTATTACACACAAGCTTTAGTGATAAACTTGATGCACAAAACACAGTTAGCACAGTGAATGGATAACTCAGAACCATGCTGACAATGCCAACACATAGACAAACAATAGGTTGAGGGACCTATTTGACATTCTTTGAATCCTATTTATAAAAGAAATAAATATAATTTATTTTAATTATAAAAGTCTAAGGTTCATTTGGTCATTTCCTCAAACTTAAACTTAGGGACTGATGTGGTCATTTTCTAAACTATTTTTTTTTCTAATAACACTAACCGGGGTATATTCTATATAAGGTTTTCTATTTTGAAAACTAACCTAATTAATATATTTAGTTAACTATTACAGGGACTATTCTGAAACCACAGGGACCTAAGTGTAAATTCTTATTCATTTAAATAAAAAGGTTTTAAGGAAAACCTTATAAGAACCGGCCATGTGAAGAATGATGGATTGTATAATATATATATAATCGTTAAGATCTTAAACAAACAAATTCGCAGGTCGCGGATGTTGACCAAAATCCACCAAATTCGCCCAAAATTGAATTTTTCCACTTCCTTTTAACCTAACCCATTTTTATAATTATTTTCCTTGAACAATTTCAAAATAAACGCATGCTATTTTAGACATTTAACGCACTCGATGACGGAAAGTTTTTTTTTTATTTCAAAGTAATTTTAATCCGCCGATTTTTGTTGAATTTGTGTCGAATTGATAGGTTATTTAAACCCCTGAATTCTTACAAATCTTCCCACACCCATTAGAATACTTAAACACATTTTTTTGACGAAACCCGATCAAAACTTCGCCGGAGAATAGCCGGTTCTTCGTTCTAATCAATACCGGTTAGTTTTTATTTGTCCAATTAGTTCAATTATACTTATAAATATAGTTTAATGTAATTAAACTATATAACTATATAATTTTTATCCAAAATTATTCTTATGACAAAAGATGCATTATTCTGAGTTTATATAAATTTAGAATCTGAAATTTTTATTATGTATTATTTAGATAATTAAACTTATATAAACTTATTTATTGTTATTATAATCATTTTAATTCATTTTATTTATTTAAAATGATTCCAAGGCCATAATAATTATTTTAAATCAGTAATATTTAAGTTTGAATAATTAAAAATGTTATTTTAATTATTCTGATTTAAATTAATTATTTTTGATAATTACTTATATAATTATCACAGTATTTCTCTTAAAACAAAACATTACCGAATCCTATAGATTTAGGATCTCCGCTCATTCGATTAAACATTATTGTTGATACATATTCCATATTATTGCATGTTCAATCAATTAGAGTGACGTGGAATATTATTCCCAAGAACTCTCATATTAGCATACTTATTTGGACTTACTTGAAATCAAGGTGAGTTCATGTTCCCCCTTTTCTCTTAACTGTTTTCAGTTTTATACTTCGGGGGTGAAATACATGTTACAAATATTACAATGTTTACAAATGGTATTATGGATACAAAAACAAGAAGCACTCTTGGTGAGAACGAGTACCAAGTATGATGAAATTTGAGAATACAAAAATACAAAAAGCACTCTTGGTGAGAACGAGTACCAGGTATGATGAAATTTGAGAATACAAAAATACAAAAAAAGCATTCTTGGTGAGAACGAGTACCAAGTATGTTACAACTATTACAGACATTTTTATACATGGTATGGTTAGCTTAAGGAGGGTTTTACTACTAGACTGTGAAAGGTGGGCACAACACTTAAGGCCATTAATCCTCGTCGTAGGACCGAGGGACATGAGTGATAGATCTATTTGGGTGTAGCGAGCCCACACCCATGAGGCCGGGGAGGCCCATAGAGGTGACTATGTCTTCCAGCCGGAAGCCCGGTACAAATTTGCTAGGTTTGAGTTTTCCTGCACCTTTGCACACTTACCAGTGGCTTTGCAACCCATTGGTGACTTCTTTTTTTCCTTAATTGCTACATACCAGGGACTTTTATACATACAAGACATATTACAAAGGTTTATACTCACAGACATACACATGAACTCGCTCAACCTTTTTGTTGATTTTTCAAACTACATGTATTTCAGGAAACTAGCGGATCTGGCAGAATATGCATGTGTCTAGCGGCGTTGGTTATTAGATGTCATCCAAGAGTTGTGAAGTTTAAGAGGTGTAACCTACTCCTAGACGGGTTATATGTCTCTAAACCTCGTCTTATCCAAAGTCTTTTATGCGTCTTATGAACACGTATTAAATAAATTGTGGTTTGTAACTTATTTCAAATGTCGATGTTTCTAAACAATGTTATGGTGGTATTTTCTCAGTTTTATTAATGGATGAACATCTTGTATTTTATCATATAGCATTGTTGTGATTGTTGCTATGGTATTAAGAAGTCACACCAAATAAACCCACGCTTCCGCAAAAGCCAGGGTGTGACAGCTTGGTATCAGAGCCACGATCATAGCGAACTAGGATTCTTTCTCGAGTCTTGACTATGATCATCAGGGCTCTCACAAAAACATTTTTACATTGCATACACAAGTTTTCAGATCCAGTGTATAAACGTTTCTTTACAAACATGTGTTTTTTTCGTGTCGGACATGTAGTAACTGGAAGGGTTAAGTATCGTTAGCTGAGAACTCCTGTCTAGGCTGGCATTCGTACAAATCCAAATAAAAGGACCCGTTGCCTACCTGGGGACCTATCGGCGAGAGTACCGATACCTATTAGGCCAAAGCATGTCCAAAAAGTTTAGTTTTTGAATCGGTCTTTATTTAACCATTTTTACAAGTTTTTAACATACCGCTTCCTACACATCAAGTTTTAGAGGCTGGGGAGATTCAGTCTTAGATACTGAGGGGTTCAATCTTAGAGATTGGAAAGGTTTTGGTCTTAGAGGCCAGTGAGTTAGTCTTAGAGACTGGGAAGGTTTGGTCTTAGAGGCCAGGGAGTTAGTTTGATAAACTAAGGAGTTCAGTCTAAGAGACTAGGTGGGATAGTCTGGAGAAGACTAGGATGATTACTTGCTTACATTGATTGTGACTTACATGCGTTGTTGGATCATTTATTTTGCGTCATGACATGAGATATTATGAGTTATTGTGTTATTACATACGCATATTACTTACTTACTATACTTATTATGAACGAACCAATATGATCTTTCTTTTAGAAGATGCCTCCGCGACGCGACCCAGGCATGCCTACTACCCAGGCAGAACTCCAAGGGATAATTACCGCAGCCATAGCACAATATGCGGCCTCCCAAGGAGGAACTAGCGGGAACAATTCGAACAACAACGGCAACAACAATCCACCCCATGGGTGCACCTACAAACAATTCCTTGACTGCAAGCCAGTAAATTTCAATGGCACTGGAGGTGCTGTTGCGTTTGTTAGGTGGGCTGAAAAGACAGATTCGGTTCTGAGAATGAGCAAATGCGCTCCCGATCAACAAGTCACTTACATTTCAGGGCTGTTTCTGGATGGTGCCCTATCGTGGTGGAATCTGCAAGTGCAAACTTTAGGAGAAGCCGCTGCTTATGCATTAACTTGGGCTGAGTTAAAAGAGTTAATGAGGAAAAAGTACTGCTCGCGTGCTGAAATACAGAAGCTAGAAACTGAGTTCTGGCACCTAAAAATGGAAGGTCCTAAGATTGCAGAATATGTTCAAAGGTTTCATGATTTGTCCCATGTAGTGCCATACATGGTCACGCCAGAATTTAAACACGTTGAGCGCTTCATCTGGGGATTGGCACCCCAGATCATGAGCATGGTAACCACGTCCAAGCCTCCAACCATTACTGAAGCCATCGACCTGAGCGTGTCACTTACTGAAGAAGCTATCCGGCTAAACAAGTTTCCAAACTCTGACCCCAAGAAGAAAGAAACTCACGAGGAGTCCTCAGGAGAAAACAAAAGGAAATTCTCCAATTTTAAAAAGAGTACCGGCAGCGCAAGGAAGAAGAACGGGAACCCGGCAGAGGAAGCTAAAACTGGTGCTGAAGCAAGAGGGAAGGGATACATGGGCTCTTTTCCCAAGTGTGATGTATGCCAATATCATCACCTCGGGCCATGCCGATTCTGGAAATGTGAGTCATGTGGGAAGAATGGCCACACAAAAGAAACCTGCTGGAGTGGTAATGGTGCTGGTAGAGGTGGTCAGCAAGGATATGGAAATGGGAATGGAAACCGCCAACAGGGAGGAAACGGCGGGAATGGAAATCGAGGAAACCGTGGGAATCAAGCTGGCAACCAGGGAGCAGGCAATAATCGAGCTGGTAATAGTAATGGGAACGGAAACGGTCGAGGACCAGAATGTTTTAACTGTGGGGACATCGGGCACTTCAAGCGAGAATGCCCAAAGCTTAACCAGGCACAAGGAAGAGTTTTCAATATTGGAGCGAGGGAAGCTCGCGAAGATCCTAACGTTGTTACTGGTACGTTCCCTATAAATCAACGCTTTGCATCTGTACTATTTGACACTGGTGCCGACTATAGTTTTGTATCGCTAGAATTTAAGAAAATTCTTAGATTAACTGCTAGTAAGTTAGACATTCCATACTCAATTGAACTGGCTAATGGAAAGCTAGTAGAAACGAATGAAGTCATCGGAGGATGCGTGATAGAGCTGGGAGAACACGAGTTTACATTAGACCTACTGCCAGTCGAGTTGGGAAGCTTCGATGTGGTAGTAGGGATGGATTGGTTGTCAAGCAACAGAGCCAAGATTATATGTCACGAGAAGACCATTCGCATCCCAATGGCGGATGGAGAAACAATCGTAGTACATGGAGAAAAGCGCGATACGCCCCTAAGGTTCATTAGTTGTTTGAAGGCTCGAAAATGTTTGAAGAAGGGATGTGTTGCCTTCCTGGCACACATCGTAGATAAGGAAGCCGCTGAGCCAAAACTTGAAGACATCCCAGTCGTTAAGGAGTATCCTGAAGTCTTTCCAGAAGACTCCAGGATTGCCACCACAAAGACAAGTCGAGTTTCATATTGACTTAGTTCCAGGCGCCGCGCCTGTAGCTAAGGCACCTTATCGACTTGCACCTTCAGAGATGCAGGAGCTGTCAACGCAGCTCCAGGAGTTGTTAGACAAGGGATTTATCAGACCAAGTTTCTCGCCTTGGGGAGCTCCAATTTTGTTCGTAAAGAAGAAGGATGGTAGTTTTCGCATGTGTATAGACTACCGGGAGCTGAATAAGTTGACAATCAAGAACAGATATCCTTTGCCAAGGATCGATGACCTGTTCGATCAATTACAAGGTTCAAGTTTTTACTCCAAGATCGATCTACGATCAGGTTATCACCAGTTAAGGATACAAGAGGAAAGTATTCCAAAGACGGCCTTTAGAACTCGATATGGACATTACGAGTTCCTGGTTATGCCGTTTGGTTTGACGAACGCACCAGCAGTATTTATGGATTTAATGAACAGAGTCTGTAAACCGTACCTCGATAAGTTTGTGATTGTGTTCATTGACGACATATTGATCTACTCAAAGACAAAAGGAGAGCATGAGCAACATTTAAGAGCTATTCTAGAGCTGCTTAAAAAGGAGAAGTTGTATGCGAAGTTCTCGAAGTGCGAGTTCTGGTTACGCGAAGTCCAGTTTCTTGGTCATGTAGTCAATGGAAATGGAATTCATGTGGATCCGACAAAGATTGAAGCAATCAAGAATTGGGAGACTCCGAAGACGCCAACCGAAATTCGACAATTCCCAGGTTTGGCTGGTTATTATCGTAGGTTCATTGAGGATTTCTCAAAAATCACTCAACCTTTGACCTCTCTCACTCAGAAAGACAAGAAGTTTGATTGGGGAGATAAGCAAGAAGAGGCCTTTCAGTTTTTGAAAAACAAGCTTTGTGACGCGCCGATCTTATCTCTACCCGAAGGCACTGACGACTTCGAGGTATATTGTGATGCTTCGCGTCAAGGTTTGGGATGTGTGCTAATGCAGCGTCAGAAGGTTATAGCATATGCTTCTCGCCAATTGAAGATCCACGAGAAAAACTACACCACGCATGATTTGGAATTAGGTGCGGTGGTGTTTGCTTTGAAGATATGGCGACATTATTTATATGGTACTCGATGCACTATCTACACTGATCATAAGAGCCTGCAGCACATATTCGATCAGAAAGAGCTTAACATGAGGCAAAGACGCTGGGTAGAGCTGTTAAATGATTATGACTGTGAAATCAAGTATCACCCAGGGAAGGCGAATGTGGTCGCTGATGCTCTAAGTCGGAAGGAAAGGATCAAGCCCTTAAGGGTTAGGGCTTTGGAAATGATCATACAAACGGACCTCTCATTGCGCATTCGTGCCGCGCAGAGAGAAGCACTCAAGGAAAAGAATATTGAGAATGAGTATCTCCGTGGGATGGAGAAGCAATTAGTACCAAACGAGGAAGGAACGTTATGTTTTATGAAAAGGATTTGGGTTCCTCTGTTTGGTGGTTTGAGAAAAGTTATTTTTGATGAGGCACACAAATCACGGTACTCTATCCATCCAGGAGCGGATAAGATGTACCAGGACCTTAAAGATTACTATTGGTGGCCTAGAATGAAAGGCGACGTTGCTGTTTATGTTAGCAAGTGTTTAACGTGCGCCAAGGTGAAAGCTGAATACCAGAAGCCCTCAGGACTTCTGCAGCAACCTGAAATTCCCAAGTGGAAATGGGAACAGATTTCAATGGACTTCATAACGAAACTGCCCAAGACGCCCAGGGGTCATGATACTATTTGGGTGATAGTTGACCGCCTAACAAAGTCCGCACATTTCTTGCCAATCAAAGAGAAAGACAATACGAGTAAACTTGCGGAAATTTACATGAGAGAAATCGTTGCACGTCATGGAGTGCCTCTCTCGATCATCTCTGATAGGGATGGGAGATTTGTATCAAGGATTTGGCAATCCTTCCAAGAAGCTTTTGGCTCGCAATTGAACCTAAGTACTGCATTTCATCCGCAAACTGATGGCCAAAGTGAAAGAACTATTCAGACATTGGAGGATATGCTGAGAGCATGTGTAATGGATCTTGGTGGTAGCTGGGATAAGCATTTACCATTGGCCGAATTCTCATACAACAACAGCTACCACACCAGTATTGGAGCCGCGCCATTTGAAGCTCTTTACGGACGCAAGTGTCGATCACCCCTATGCTGGGCTGACACAGGTGATAGGCAGCTTGTTGGTCCCGAAATCGTCCAAGAGACGACAGACAAGATTGCGCAAATTCGAAAACGCATCGAAGCGGCTCGCGACAGACAGAAAGCGTATGCAGATCCAAACCGGAAACATTTGGAATTCCAAGTTGGAGATATGGTTTTATTGAAAGTTTCACCCTGGAAGGGTGTGGCACGCTTCGGAAAGCGTGGGAAGTTGAATCCGCGTTACATTGGCCCTTTCAGAATCCTGCAAAGGATTGGGCTTGTAGCCTACAAACTGGACCTACCTGCTGAACTCAATGGTGTTCACGATACATTTCATGTGTCAAATTTGAGAAGGAGCCCAACACAAGATACAGTAATCATTCCTGCTGACGAAGTTCATATCGACGACACGCTTCACTTCACTGAAGAACCTGTTGAGGTCACGGATTGGAAAGTTAACAAAACTCGCAGGAGCAGTGTCAAACTCGTCAAAGTTCGTTGGAATGCTAAGCATGGACCTGAATTCACGTGGGAGCGTGAGGATCGTATGAAAGAGAAATACCCCCATTTATTTCCTAAGAACCCTGCATCTAGAAGTAGAGCTTAAATTTCGGGACGAAATTTCTTTAACGGGGGGAGAATGTGACAACCCTCACCAAACCAGGTATCCGTACGAAGTAATTAATATTAAATTATGTGCTTAATGATTGTGCTTGTTTACAACAGACAATTTAAACTGCTTTATGATTTCTATATCATACATACATATGCATCATATTTCATACTGTCACTCCATTTATTACACACAAGCTTTAGTGATAAACTTGATGCACAAAACACAGTTAGCACAGTGAATGGATAACTCAGAACCATGCTGACAATGCCAACACATAGACAAACAATAGGTTGAGGGATCTATTTGACATTCTTTGAAACCTATTTATAAAAGAAATAAATATAATTTATTTTAATTATAAAAGTCTAAGGTTCATTTGGTCATTTCCTCAAACTTAAACTTAGGGACTGATGTGGTCATTTTCTAAACTATATTTTTTTTCTAACAACACTAACCGAGGTATATTCTATATAAGGTTTTCTATTTTGAAAACTAACCTAATTAATATATTTAGTTAACTATTACAGGGACTATTCTGAAACCACAGGGACCTAAGTGTAAATTCTTATTCATTTAAATAAAAAGGTTTTAAGGAAAACCTTATAAGAACCGGCCATGTGAAGAATGATGGATTGTATAATATATATATAATCGTTAAGATCTTAAACAAACAAATTCGCAGGTCGCGGATGTTGACCAAAATCCACCAAATTCGCCCAAAATTGAATTTTTCCACTTCCTTTTAACCTAACCCATTTTTATAATTATTTTCCTTGAACAATTTCAAAATAAACGCATGCTATTTTAGACATTTAACGCACTCGATGACGGAAAGTTTTTTTTTTATTTCAAAGTAATTTTAATCCGCCGATTTTTGTTGAATTTGTGTCGAATTGATAGGTTATTTAAACCCCTGAATTCTTACAAATCTTCCCACACCCATTAGAATACTTAAACACATTTTTTTGACGAAACCCGATCAAAACTTCGCCGGAGAATAGCCGGTTCTTCGTTCTAATCAATACCGGTTAGTTTTTATTTGTCCAATTAGTTCAATTATACTTATAAATATAGTTTAATGTAATTAAACTATATAACTATATAATTTTTATCCAAAATTATTCTTATGACAAAAGATGCATTATTCTGAGTTTATATAAATTTAGAATCTGAAATTTTTATTATGTATTATTTAGATAATTAAACTTATATAAACTTATTTATTGTTATTATAATCATTTTAATTCATTTTATTTATTTAAAATGATTCCAAGGCCATAATAATTATTTTAAATCAGTAATATTTAAGTTTGAATAATTAAAAATGTTATTTTAATTATTCTGATTTAAATTAATTATTTTTGATAATTACTTATATAATTATCACAGTATTTCTCTTAAAACAAAACATTACCGAATCCTATAGATTTAGGATCTCCGCTCATTCGATTAAACATTATTGTTGATACATATTCCATATTATTGCATGTTCAATCAATTAGAGTGACGTGGAATATTATTCCCAAGAACTCTCATATTAGCATACTTATTTGGACTTACTTGAAATCAAGGTGAGTTCATGTTCCCCCTTTTCTCTTAACTGTTTTCAGTTTTATACTTCGGGGTGAAATACATGTTACAAATATTACAATGTTTACAAATGGTATTATGGATACAAAAACAAGAAGCACTCTTGGTGAGAACGAGTACCAAGTATGATGAAATTTGAGAATACAAAAATACAAAAAGCACTCTTGGTGAGAACGAGTACCAGGTATGATGAAATTTGAGAATACAAAAATACAAAAAAAGCATTCTTGGTGAGAACGAGTACCAAGTATGTTACAACTATTACAGACATTTTTATACATGGTATGGTTAGCTTAAGGAGGGTTTTACTACTAGACTGTGAAAGGTGGGCACAACACTTAAGGCCATTAATCCTCGTCGTAGGACCGAGGGACATGAGTGATAGATCTATTTGGGTGTAGCGAGCCCACACCCATGAGGCCGGGGAGGCCCATAGAGGTGACTATGTCTTCCAGCCGGAAGCCCGGTACAAATTTGCTAGGTTTGAGTTTTCCTGCACCTTTGCACACTTACCAGTGGCTTTGCAACCCATTGGTGACTTCTTTTTTTCCTTAATTGCTACATACCAGGGACTTTTATACATACAAGACATATTACAAAGGTTTATACTCACAGACATACACATGAACTCGCTCAACCTTTTTGTTGATTTTTCAAACTACATGTATTTCAGGAAACTAGCGGATCTGGCAGAATATGCATGTGTCTAGCGGCGTTGGTTATTAGATGTCATCCAAGAGTTGTGAAGTTTAAGAGGTGTAACCTACTCCTGGACGGGTTATATGTCTCTAAACCTCGTCTTATCCAAAGTCTTTTATGCGTCTTATGAACACGTATTAAATAAATTGTGGTTTGTAACTTATTTCAAATGTCGATGTTTCTAAACAATGTTATGGTGGTATTTTCTCAGTTTTATTAATGGATGAACATCTTGTATTTTATCATATAGCATTGTTGTGATTGTTGCTATGGTATTAAGAAGTCACACCAAATAAACCCACGCTTCCGCAAAAGCCAGGGTGTGACAACGGGGTCCGGAATCGAAGAAAAAACGAAGAAACGGGGCTACTGGCGTCGGCTGGCGCGTAGACAGCAAGTTAGGGCGTCGGCCAACTGCTGCCCAGCGTCGGGGACGCTGATACCAGCGTCGGCGACGCTGCCCCTGCAGCACCGACGCCAGATTTCGTTCTTTTCGACGTTTTAACCCCCGTTCGCGCATCCCGAACTTCCCAAATCGTAAAACAACATTATTCCAAGCCTCCAAATTATTCTAACACTTAACCCCATGTCTCCATAATCAAATCTATACTTTTATCATACATTCTTGATTTTGACCCGTTTGATTTTACCAAGTTATTTCCGACATAGTTAACTACTTATGGCCTGCTACAACAATACTTACCTTGGTGCTTACCATTACCTATACTTTCTTACATGAATCCCTATATTAAATCATACCAAACATCAAATATAATATGATAAGTGCATTTGGGATTCACTTACCTTAAGCGTTCGTGTTCATGCTTGCTTCCTCGCCTCTTCTTGACCCGTTAGCCTTCCCTTCTTGAGTCCATGCTAATGTGATCCCTATCCTTTCATGTCATTACAATCACATTATGGTTAGCACACATGCCCATTCATACTAACTTTCATTTCTTTCCATTCATACATTACTTGCATTTTTATTAACCAAATACCACATACATAAGGCATAGACTAAAAGTCACCTTGTTCCACATTCACGCAACTCAATTATCATCATACACAACATGTAGATCATCTAGTACATAACACATTACTTCTCTATTATTATAATTGTGTCCGAAAGGCTAACCATGTTATTCATTCATTGTTGACTTTCAGAAAGTCAACTGTCCTTCTTACACACTTTCAACTTATGAACATGTATCCATCTTAATATGGTAGACCATAGTATTAACATTATACGCATTTCATAATCGTATTATATGACATATACAACTACATGATCACCAAATTACATACGCATACATAATCCATCCCATCCACATTAGCATTTTTATATCTTCATAACTAACACTATAACCCGTACGTAGCTAACCCGACATCATTACAAATTTACCCTTTTCTAGGATTCTCATATGCTCATATTTACTTCTAAATCACAATTCGCATGGTGTGTATTACATCACACAAGCATATAGCGCAAACTCCTAAAGCATACCTCTACCGAATCACACATTAACTACCTTCTTACATGGAATTCATCAAGAACATATTCCTCATGATATTTTACTATCAATACATCATAATTACATTATATATATAATTACCTACTACTTGCATGCAATTTCACATATCATTGCCATTTAGGCATTTCATCAAACACTTGGCGTGCGTACTACTTTCTAAGCCTAACGTACAAGCATTTCATGCTTTTCTTCCTACTTATCACTTCTATTCATCAACACAAGTAAGTATCAAACAAATTTCCATACCATACTCAACCTAAATAACAAGTATACGTCACATACTACAAAATACATCAATTTGAACAAGAATTAGACATGGGTGATTCACCCATGTCGCCACCTTCACCACCAATGGTGGGTTTCACCTTCAAACATCAAATTACTCAAAATCGTTCATAACTCATGTTCTATATGGTGATTCTAACACATATTCATGCTTAAATTCATACTAATTCATGGATTGTTCAACAACCCACTTTATACAAAATCACCAAATCAAAAATTATAACTTACCACATGTTTGTTAGGATGAGATTATGAGAATTCTTCGTCCATGCAAGGTATCATCACTCAATTCGATCTTGATTTGGTTGAATTTGTGATATGTTGAACTTGAGAGAGTTCTTTCTTTCTCTCTCTGTACATCGACATATGCACACGCATATTTACTAGATTTTTGATTTCTTATTATTTTAATAACTTAACTTTTTAACATGCCCAACTTTAGTCCCTTAGTTTAGTTAATTGTTTTGTTTTGTCACATATTCCTTTCATACTAATTAACTTGTATTTTTTTTAACTAAGTTAACTAACTTAATTAGTTAACCCACCTCATGTCATAAAACAATGAAACATACTAGTAAATTAAACGTTCAGGTTTTGGGGCGTTACAACCATTGTACAGTATTGAGGGCGATCCCGCAATTATATTTGTTTCCAAGACATCACAATTAACATCCATGGTACTATCGAACCCGACTTGTGGAAATGTTACTCCTTGACTAGGTGGTAACAAATTTTGTATACAAAACCCCAACATACTCATGATAATTGTATTCTTACAAATACTCAATAACTGTTTAATATATAATTAATTAAATGAGGTTTTGTAAAAATAGTTAACAAAAAGCGGATCAACTCACATTGCTATTTTAGATTTTCCGTAAGGATTTCCTGGTGATAATCTATAATTTACACAAATGCACACGCGTTAGTATAATAACCCATTTTAACATTAGTAATACCCTCCCCGAGACGGCATTCCAACGACTACGTCGGGCAAACCACGACAGCCGTTACGGAACCCTAGATCAATCGGGCAGCGTATCTAATACGTATCCAGGGGTTACGATACTTACAACGGAGCAGAACTTCGCTATTTAGGGGGGTATAATACCCGCTTATATTGCCTAATATCAGAAATTGAGATTGAGAAAGAAACTTTGAACGAATTCGAATGAAATCTGATGGCCTGCTTATATAGTTGCTGAGTCTGGTTCTCTCACGGCCCGCGTAACACAAGGGCAGGGCCTACGCGGCCCGCGTTGACCCCAGGTCATGCGTAGGTGATCCGGGTCATCAGGTAGGTTCGCCGGGTTTTGGGCCACGTGGCCACACCGGGCTGCGCCACCTTTTAAGCTCGCGCGGCCCGCGTGAAGGTTGTGGTGGGTCTTACGCGGCCCCCCTCAACTTAAAAACTCAATTTTTAATTATTTTCAATACTATTTAATGTATTTGGGGCCCGTTTTCACGTATGGGGTGCATTTTGAGACATATTGGGATATTTTAAAATATATTAGGGTGTCGGAAAATATTCGGGGGTGTCGGTTTATTTAGGATTGTTACATCCTCGCCACCTTGTTTTAGAGCTCGTCCTTGAGATCTACTGGAACAAGTGTGGATATTTCCTTTGCATTTCTGATTCAAGCTCCTATGTGTACTCAGGTCCTCTTTTGGAGTCCCACTTCACTTTGACCAGAACTAATCTCTTGTGCTTGAGATTCTTGACTTTACTGTCTTCAATCTGTAGAGGCCTTTCTACAAATTTGAGTTGTTCATTTACCTCTATATCTTTAAGAGGTATCATCAGCGATTCATCAGCTAAGCATTTCTTGAGATTAGATACATGAAATACATCATGTATTCCTGCCATTTCCTCCGGCAGTTGTAGCTGATAGGCTACATGTCCTATTCTTCTAATAATCTCAAAAGGTCCAATATACCTGGGACTTTGCTTTCCCCGTTTGATGAATCTTACCACTCCTTTCCAAGGAGAGACCTTCAACAATACTCTATCTCCTATTTGAAATTCCAACGGTTTTCGTCTGTTGTCCACATAGCTTTTCTGTCGATCACGTGCTGCTTTCAGTCGTTCCTTGACTTGAATAATCTTGTCAGTTGTCTCCTGTACTATCTCATGTCCAGATAGTTGCTTTTCCCCAATTTCTGCCCAACAGACTGGGGTTCGGCACTTTCGTCCATAAAGTGCTTCGAATGGTGCAGCATTGATACTTGTGTGATAACTATTATTATAAGAAAATTCTATTAAAGGTAAGTGATCGTCCCAATTACCTCCGAAATCAATTACACAAGCTCTAAGCATGTCTTCCATTGTTTGAATCGTCCATTCGCTTTGTCCGTCCGTTTGAAGATGATAAGCTGTGCTTAGATTTAACTTGGTTCCCATTGCCTTTTGGAAACTTGACCAAAAATGAGAGGTAAAGCGGCTATCTCTATCAGAAACAATTGATAAAGGTATTCCATGTAAAGAAACTATTTCATTTACATATAATTTAGCTAACTGTTCCATACTGAAAGTTTCTTTCATTGGTAGGAAATGAGCTGACTTGGTTAGCTTGTCTACAATCACCCAGATTGTATCATTACCTTTCTTTGTTTTGGGTAATTTAGTAACAAAATCCATTGTTATTAGTTCCCATTTCCATACTGGCATTTCTAACTGTTGTAACAAACCTGAGGGTTTCTGATGTTCAGCTTTAACTTGTGAACAAGTTAAACATTTAGAAACATAGGCTGCTATGTCCTTCTTCATTCCTATCCACCAGAAATTTTTCCTTAAATCCTGGTACATTTTATCACTTCCTGGATGCATCGTATATTTAGACTTATGGGCTTCTTCTAAGATACGATGACATAGGTTTCCTAATTTAGGTATCCACATTCTCTTCTTATGGAATCTACAAATTCCATCTGTTCCTTGTTCCAATTCCTTAATCATCCCTTTTAATTTTTCAGTATCATCCTTGATTACTGATTCTTGTGCTTCTCTTATTTGATTATTTAAATCTACTTGTAGATTTAATTTAAGAGAACGTACCCTTTTTGGCTTTTCGTGATACTTTCGGCTTAAAGCATCAGCAACTACATTTGCTTTTCCTTCATGATACTGGATATCACAATCATAATCACTAAGCATTTCCATCCAGCGTCTTTGTCTCATATTCAATTCCTTCTGCTTGAAAACATACCTTAAACTTTTATGATCAGTGAATATGGTAAACTTACTACCATAAAGGTAATGTCTCCAAATCTTAAGGGCAAAAATTATAGCTCCTAGTTCCAAATCATGGGTTGAGTAATTCTCTTCATGATTCTTAAGTTGTCTAGATGCATATGCTATAACCTTTTGGCGTTGCATTAATACACATCCATAACCTAATTTAGAAGCGTCACAATAGACTACAAAGTCTTCAGTTCCTTCTGGTAACGCTAGTATGGGTGTATTGGTTAATATGTGCTTAAGAATTCTAAAAGCTTCTTCTTGTTTTGGTCCCCATTCAAACTTAATGGATTTACAGGTTAACTTAGTTAAAGGAATGGCTATTCTAGAAAAATCTCGAATAAATCTTCTGTAGTAACCGGCCAATCCTAAGAAACTTCTAACCTCGGTTGGTGATTCAGGGGTTTTCCATTTAGTAATTGCCTCGATTTTTGTGGGATCCACATGAATTCCTTCATGGTTAACTAAGTGTCCAAGAAACTGTACTTGCTCTAACCAAAATTCGCACTTTGAAAACTTAGCATAAAGCTTTTCCTTTCTTAATAAACTTAAAAGTGCGTGCAAATGTTTTGCATGATCTTCCTTACTTTTAGAGTAAATGAGAATATCATCTATGAAGACGATTATGAATTTATCCAAATATGACTTACATATTCGGTTCATCATGTCCATAAATGCGGCTGGGGCATTGGTTAAACCAAATGGCATGACAGTAAATTCATAATGACCACCTTGTTCTAAATGCGGTCTTAGGAATGTCCTCTTCCTGTACCTTTAATTGATGATATCCTGACCTTAAATCGATTTTAGAGAAAAATCGAGCTCCTTGCAGTTGATCGAACAGATCATCGATTCTTGGTAGTGGGTACCGATTTTTAATCGTGACCTTGTTCAATTCACGGTAGTCAATGCACATACGCATTGATCCGTCCTTCTTTTTAACGAACAGTATCGGCGCTCCCCATGGCGATGAACTTGGCTGTATAAATCCTTTCTCCAACAATTCGTCTAATTGTTTCTTCAGTTCTTGCATCTCGGCGGGTGCCAAACGGTAAGGTGCTTTGGCAATTGGCGCTGTTCCTGGCAGCAGATGGATTCTGAATTCGACTTCTCTATCTGGTGGTAGTCCTGGCAATTCTTCTGGAAATACATCTGAAAACTGAGACACTACTGGAATGTCTTTTAGTTCTTTTCCTTTAGTGTTAGTGATTATAGAAATCAAATACACTATAGACCCTTTTCTTATATAGCTTGCAGTTTTCATCACAGAGATGAATTTCGTGGATCTAAAGGGCTTATCTCCTTTAATTGTGATCTTTTCACCTTTTGGTGAATTTACTTGGATTGACTTTTGATCACACAAAATACTGGCTTTATTGGTTATTAACCAATCCATTCCTAATACAACATCAAATCCTGCCAGATTCATGGGATAAAGGTTTGCAATATACTTTTGGTTTAAAATTTCTATTCTTGCTCCCTGCAAGATTTCAGAAATCCTAACAGTTTCTCCACTAGCTGTCTCTACTAGACATTCTTGTGGTAGTTTAGTTAATGATTGATTTAGAAGTTTGCAAAACGAAGTATTAATAAAACTTTGGTTTCCACCAGAGTCAAATAATACTTTAGCAAAAACATCATTAACTAAAAACGTACCAGCCATCACACCTGGAATCATCTTGGCTTCATCTGCAGTCAGAACAAATGCTCTAGCATTTTTAGTGTTCTTATTGTTCATAGCTGGAGCCAATTTTGGACAGTTTGGCCTGATATGACCTTTTTCTCCACAGTTGAACCACAGTCCATTACTGGATTTCTTCCTGCAATCTTCTTCCTTGTGTCCTGGCATCTTGCAGAAATTGCAAAGAGTGGAGCATTTTCCCGAATGCTTTTTCTTGCAGACCTTGCAGAATGGTGCAGAGGTAGAACCCATATTCCTACGATTGTAATTCCTAGAACGGAATTCTTGGGTAAGTCTTTGGGTTAGGTTTCTCCTCTGTTCTTCTTCCCTAGTACGGATTAATTCATCTGTCAAGGTGTTGGCTAGTTCTACAGTTTCTTCTATAGTTTGGGGTCTAGCTGCCTTGACTACATGTCTAATCTCTCCAATTAATCCCCAGATGTAACGGGAGATTAATACCGGTTTTGGTGATGCAAGGGTTGGTACTATTCTAGCATATTCAAAGAATAACTTTGTGTACCCCTTACTATCCACTCCATTCATCCTAAGATTTAGGAATTTGTTTGCTATCTGTTCTTTTTCATTGGGAGGACAAAATTTCCTTTCTACCATATTCTTAAATTCTTCCCATTCCATATTGTATACCTTATCACTTCCTCTTGACTGGAGGATAGTGTTCCACCATTCTAAGCCTGAGTTCTTAAATAAATTGGAAGCAAACATTATCTTGTCCTCTTCCGTACATTTACTTATTTACAGAACAGCCTCAGTCTTTTCTATCCAGCGTAGAGCTGCAATAGGTTCTTCATTGCCCGAGAATTCTATTGGTTTGCAGGACAAGAATTCTTTATAAGAACAACCATAAGGCATGGTTCTTCTTCTTTTAGGAATGGGCGCTTGAAGTACAGGGCCATTGTTTACGCTGTGTTCTGGTTTAATTGGTCGCTTACTGCTATGTTTACTTTTATTATTCGCTTCTTGAACTGTTTGAAGAATAAATGGCATTGCATCTATAATTCCTTGTGCCACTATGTGTTGAACGACACTATTATCCATTTGGTTTCCATTGTTATTGATGCTTGGATTCTCATTAACCAAGTTAATGTTACTCTGGTTATCGTTATTCAGATTTCCTTGATTTCCTTCGTCAGCCATCTGAATTTTAAACATTTACCACATATTAATATCACAAAATAGTATTTTAATATAGTCAATCACATGACACGCAATTTAGCCAAAAGCGTCGATCATTGCGACTTTACTCTATTCATATACTATGCGTCTATTACACACCAGTACTGAAATAAAGATTACAATACCAACCGAAATAAAATTACACTAATAATAGTAGGCATCCATATACACATATTTTATTTTATTTTTATTTTATTATTTTATTCTATTATTATTATTATTATTATTATTATTATTATTATTATTATTATTATTATTACCGTCTCTACCATCATATTACGGATATGGATTCATCCAAAAATCCATATTGCGCTCGTCATACTTCCAGACGAGTCGCTCTCCCACCTGTCGCATTCGTTCACTACTCTCTAAAATTTCCTCACCAAATGTCCTAAGTTCTTGTACGTTTTCTGCACTCATTGGGGGTGCAGGTTCTAGGACTGGGTTCGGAATCTGGGGTGCGGGTTCCTGGTATGGGGGTGTAGGTGCCTGGAATCGGTAAGGATCTTCTAAAATCTCCCTAACGTATTCATCGTGGAAATAGGGATCTAAAGGATCCAAACCTAGGTAAGCTCCTACGTTCTGCATGGGTGTGTCTTCATGTATCGGGTAGCGTTGCACATAGTCCCTAACGTCATTCCACCAGGGATCGTAATTTGGGTCTAGGGGGTTTGGTGCTGGTACCTTAGGGATTTCTTCCGGATTGAAGTCATGCATCTATACTTGGTTTTCAGGGTTTTCTATTTCCATCGGTTGATCAGGGATTGGTAGTTGTGGTTGGGGTGCTATTATTTGCTCCAGATTAGGGTCAGCTGCAGTGGTTGCTAGGATGTGGATATTGGCTATACCCCTATTGATCATATCCTGGGCATAGGCATCTGTCTCTCTCTTGGCTGCTGCTAGTGCTCTCTGGTCTTGTAACTTTTTCATACGTTTTTAAGCTCGTGTGCCCCTCTACTGAACCATCCCCTCTTTTTCTGAGGAAATGGCTCTTCTGACTGAGCCTTAAACACAAAGATTCCTTCTTCAGTATCAGCAGAGTACCCCGAGAGGGCAGGCTGAGAAGAGGAGGTGCCTTCGCTTCTAGGCGAACCAGACAATTGACGATACGCGTCAGATGGTCCTTGGTCGCTCATACTGTAAACTAACAAATAGTCAACTAACACATAACAATAAAATACAATTATGCACGTAGTTCCGTAATTTATTTCCTAACAATTTGAATTTTGATGTCAGCAGAACACTTCTGTGGCTGAATCAGTGGCTTAGCTCTGATACCACCTTCTATCTCAACCCCCGATCCCTGATCCCCGGGAACGGGCGGCCGCGAGCCAGTTTCGGTGTAATCTTGTATTGTCTAATTTGGCAGCGGAATTTTTCATCAGGACCGTAGTTAGGAAATATTTGATCAGAGTAAAATACCACATTTTCATAGTATTAAACATATGGGATAAAACCCAAGTTTGTATTACACACGTTTTCATAGGAATAATTCCTATTTTAGTTAAGAAAAACATCTATTTCTTTTTAGGTAACTTTATTGCCACTTTTCCAAGCCTTCAGTGCTGTCCAGCTGGCTTCTATTTGGCTTTCACATTTTGTTACCTGAAACGCGTTTTAAAAACATTTGTCAGTGGGAAATACTGGTGAGTGAATCCTAGTTTAATCAAGTTTCAATAAAAACCATTGTACAGTATTAAGGGCGATCCCGCAATTATATTTGTTTCCAAGACATCACAATTAACATCCATGGTACTGTCGAAACCGACTTGTGGAAATGTTACTCATTGACCAGGTGGTAACAAATTTTGTATACAAAACCCCAACATACTCATGATAATTGTATTCTTACAAATACTCAATAACTGTTTAATATATAATTAATTAAATGAGGTTTTGTAAAAACAGTTAACAAAAAGCGGATCAACTCACATTGCTGTTTTAGATTTTCCGTAAGGATTTCCTGGTGATAATCTTTTAAGCTCTCGCGGCCCGCGTGAAGGTTGGGGTGGGTCTTACGCGGCCCGCCTCAACTTAAAAACTCAATTTTTAATTATTTTTAATACTATTTAATGTATTTGGGGCCCGTTTTCACGTATGGGGTGCATTTTGAGACATATTGGGATATTTTAAAATATATTAGGGTGTCGGAAAATATTCGGGGGTGTCGGTTTATTTAGGATTGTTACATTTACACATAGGCTCGTGGTCATGTGAGAAACATTTGACTTTCATCTAACATGATATATAACTAATGAATCCCCCGCCGCATTGTGGCGGGTGGTAATTCTAGTATTTATAATAAGAGCATTGTAATTTTTATTTATCATTAAAATGATTTATCCATTGTTTACAAGAAATAACAAAATTTAACTTAAAATATTAAATGGTTTTCAAAGTATCATAAAAGAAAACGTCTTAATAAAAACTTTGGAGAAACATTAAAATAAATTAGAACGTTAGGTTTATGTAAACAATATTAACTAGTTTAATACCCGTCCGGTGGACGGGTTACGTTGATGTATTATAGTAACAATATGAATAAAACTATTAAGCTAGCTGATTGGAATGAAACCTATTAAGCAAGCTGATTTGAAATTACTTGTATGCCACTACCAAAGATATTTTAGAGGCTAATCATGTAGCAGCAGGTCCCATTCAAAATGAGCAATAAAAAAAAACAATCCCAAACATACTCTTAGCTAACAATTGCAACTCTTAGTCGCAAATTCATCCAAATAACCAATGGTTTGGTAAATTTTAATCAAGGTAATATGGAAAAAGACAATTTAATAGCCTGTTGCATGAAGAGCAATTTAGGAATGAGCATGGTACCGGAGCGATTTTCAGGAAAAAATGGTACCAGTACCAGTACGGTAACGGTAGTAATCAAACATATCGATAAACGGGGAAAATAGGTACCGACCGGTACCCGATATCAAATTGCTATAAGAAGACCAAAGAATTTATCCGCCACCCGTGTGAATCTATTCATAACTGAGCAGACACCCAAATAGGTATCAAAACCAGCAAAAGGGCAGTCCACACACAAAGTTTGTTCTCTATGAAATATATTGATAAAAGTGCAGAAAACAAAATGAATATGAACATTGTAAATGAACTTGCAGGCGAATATCTGAACATAAAAAACAGGGGCCACCTTCAATAATAGGAAAACAGTTGTCTTTGTAAAGTAAGGCTCTGTATTATGTTACTGAGAGACAACCTCATTGACTTCCTTCGTTTTTTGTAATTTAGGATAAACTCTTGTATTAGATATTTTAGTTGATACAACACAAAATTTGTTCAATAGAAGTAAGATTAATAAAGACAGTCAATTGAATTTCAAAAACAAATCATATATTTAATACAAATACAAAAAATACAAGTGAAATTGACTACACCTTTAACAACAATTGGAAGAACCATCTGCTAAAAAAATGCAAAAGAGGGTTTAATATCGCATTATAAATTTTCGGTGATGCTAAGAATATGAATCGTAAATCAAATAACCGTTGACACACAACTCTTCATGGTATTGATGTAGTCTACAAAATATACCTGATCCCATATATGGTATTTGGAACCCATGAGATTGGCATTTACACTCCCTACATAACTGTCAGCTGCACATCCTAATATGCCTATTGTATTATGAGCAACTATGAACTGAGGTCTTCAGTTGTGTTGTCTATGACAAGCTACAGAAGTTTCATATTGTGTCACCTTGACCCTCCCATGCATTCCACAACCAAATAATTAAGCATAAAAGACCCAGATAAAAATATCATTATAAAAATCAAAACTTTGAAGCTTACATTAGTGTAGAGCGTGTAAAGACTTCCATCACTTAGCCCATTAAGATATTTTTCCTTCACAATAATAGAGATACATTTTCCTATATCCACCGGAAAAGGTCCACACAATAAAGACCTGGAAAACAAAGTAACACTTTGTTTACTGTTTTCTAGAAATAAAATGATTAGCTTTAATTAATTAGGTTCTTAACACACCTGTTGGGAATTGTAGAGCATGGGGAAGCAGGTACAGATTCAGTATCTGAATAATCCCAAATATATTTTAGAATTGTTTTATGCAAGGTGATAAAACATGTATTTTTTTTGAACGGCCAACAAATCAATCCCGAGCACTCTCGGGGCACCCACTGGACAAACGGAGTACTCCGAGAGTAACCCGAGTCGCCCACCACCAATTCCGGGGAAAACCCGGTAACCCACCCGCCCGTAGGTACGACGGTAAAATTACTGGTAAAACCCGTTTGGCTCTAGGATCGAACCCAGGTTTCCCTGTGTCTCCTATCACTGCCCACCAGTGCCTCACTCCTTTTTTGCACCAAATGGGAATTGAACTTGAGTCTTCAAAGAAGAACTCAAGTCCTCCTACCACTTGAGCTAGAGGTCATTGGCTATAAAACAGGTAATTAATCTGGATTTGCTACTGTTGTTGATATGCATATAAGTTATAAGTTGAACTTTTCCTAGACCATAACTTACCCATAAACATGTGCACACATAATTAGATTACACTCAATCAACTCGTTCTAAAAAATTAGATGAATGTAGGAAAAACACACTACTTCTTCCCAAACTGTACCCCAAGATTGCATACATGGGCAGCCTGTTATTTCAAAAAGTAACAATATGAAGAACTTATACAGTACACACCTCTGATATAACATGTATCTTCGGTGAGAAGGCCAACATTGTCTTCACCAAATGCATTACTATAAAACAAAAATCAAATGTATCATATAAGTAATGCCCAGTCATAAGCAATATCCAATATCCTATATACCACCACTTTTTGAGAGTGGCTACCGCATTTGTTCTGTTAACACAAGCATCAATAAAAATAAATTAATTTAAGTTCTACTATATACATCCAATTAAACACAAAGTAAACAATAATTCAACATAAATACGTCCTTAGCAGTTAATATCCTGTATAAATATAACTGAACATGATTAGAATGTAAAATTATATCATGTAATATAATAAATACTGAACAAATGTGCTAAATGAAAAAAAAAAACAATAACATAAACAAAGAGTTTGGAGGCTTGATGAGTTGCTGACTTGCTTCACCTTGTGTTCTTATTCTTCAAAATAGCTAGTGGATTAGGTAGATGACCATCACTTGGCAAAACCTTCCGTTTTCATTAGATCGACTCCATAAGTCAACAACAGTTAGAACAATTCCATCATTCCATGTAGAGAAAATGAAGCCAAATATAAAAATAGCTCAATCATAGTGCATTTGAGATGGATTATAAATATAACTTTTTTGATCTTATTCGACACACTGTTCATTTTATAAACATTTTTGACCCGGTGTACAATTACCCGGTGTTGACCCATTGTCCAACCTGCCCGTTTTTGCCACATCTAAATATGAGTATCAACATAGGAAGTTGCCATACTTGTACAACACTAAGTTTTTGTAGACTTTTGCAAATTTAACTCCAAGAGCTGCTTCCTGACCTATGGAATTACCCCTAACATCCAAGTTGCAGAAGTATAAGCATATTTAATTTTAGCCACTCCATTGATTCCCTTAATTAGAAAAGATCAATTTTGTGTTCAGTTTTCAACAAAACTTAAGAAGTAATAAAGTACTTTTCTAGGGTAGTTACTCTGACCTGAAAGTACTTGAATAAGTGAGAAAAATGACTGACGTCCTAATGGCCAAATGATACCAGTAAGATGGAAGTGGAAAAGAGAAGAGAAGAGAAGAGAAGGGAAGAGAAGGGAGATAGCCGGAAGAAGTTGAAGAGTGCCTGACCGGTTGGCTCGAGGGCGGAGACGAAGCTAATGATGATGGCGACGGCTACAACATGAAAGCTTCTTTGGAGTTTGATTCAATCTTCTCAATTTTTGCATCTGAAATAAATTGCTATGGTTTAACCTCAATAAATAAGTTAAGTTGTATGCAAATAGACACAAACATTCTAAGAATTCCTTTACCTTGAACTCGCCGGAGAAACCCTAAATCTATGCAAGTCGACCACCACCGATCGGAGGCTGATTAGGGTTAAGGCTGTCGTCAGAGAGAAATCAATGTTGGGCGTTTCAAGGGCTCCAAAGGGGATTGCAGTGGGATATAAGGGAATCGTAGAAGCAGTTGTAGATTTGTAGATCATGGTATTTTAAGGGATATACCCATGATTTTAGGAAAACATCTCTCTAAACTGCCAATTTTTATGGGTAGGTGACAAGAACTGACCTACAATAACGGGGAGAGTGGGAGGTTGGGAGCGTCAATGTTGCAGGGAATTAGGAGAGTGGGCATGAGGTGGGGGTAAACATGGAGATCATGGGCAGGAAAAGGCGGTGAAAACCACCTACTAAACAAACCGACCGAAACCGCCGTGAACCGCCATCAAAGCGGTTTTTTTTATGAGTTTAAATGGCTGAGATTTAATCTCAGCCATATCTGACAGTGAATATTGATTTGCAAAGCGGTTAGACTTAACGGGAACCATATATATATATACTAGTAGGGTGCCCGCGCGATGCGGCGGGGTGACACTTTGCATTGCGACACTACAGGATGCGCGGGGGATGAAAGGATGAACTTTGATAAACCAAAACCACAAAATATTGAATAGATGAATGCTAGGTGTGAATATAGAACAATAAAACATACTGTTGATAGCTTTAGTTCAACGGTGAAACCAAATACATCATAGGTGTAGCTGATGAATTCTAAGAAAATCTTGATTTCTCCTTTATGTAGCTGATGAATTCTAAGAAACTCTTGACTTCTCCTTTATCTGTATCAATCAAGAAAAAAGAAGCAAAAATCCAGTTACCCTGACCCTGCTAATAACAAATTGTAATAGTCTAAATATAGAATGAAAAATCCATACATCAAGAAGAAAGAAATAAGAAAATCTGAAAATAACACAGTTATATCGACTTAATGATAACAAGTTGACTACCAATACCGATTAGAATTCTTTAAGCCTGACCGGCTTAATAAAAAGTGAAGCAAAAAAGCAGTTACACTATGAACTATTCACTAATTACTTACAAAATTTACAGAACTTGAAGCAAGATGATTCAGTGAAATATTAAAAATGTTTATTTATATACCTAAGAATTTCTTAACGGAGCTCTAAAAAACCTGACATATCCTAAAAATTGAAATAGGAAGCATAAACTCATTACGGATATGAAGACATAGAGAGAAATAAATGTTTAGCTAGAGTGGACTTTAATCCCCATCACAGCAATGCGCGATCAAATTCGCCACGCTCTTATACCTCAGTTTTCCAACTTGCTTCATCCATGCAAACAAAAGCAACACAAATTTAACAATTATCATTTTCTACCAATTAACACGAATAAAAGTTATCAACTATCCAAACAATACTACATTATCTTTGGAAAGAAACCCTTTAATGAAAGACTTGAGGGATCCTCTACAAAATGACTAAAAGAATTCAAGTTTCACAAATAAGGTTTAAATGTGATAAAGATGTTTTTTATTAAAACTCTACTTTGAGGAAGAAGACCCTCAATAAACTTCCAGAGTCACAGGCTTCAATATAAAATTACCTAGAGGTAAGATATATCAATTCCAAAATCAGCATCGCTATATTAATAGCATATGATAGTACATTAGAAATAAATACCAAGCTTTCGTATGTTCCCTGAAGCATGCTTTTGTTTCAAAACCTCATTAAAATCATTTGCATACAGGTAAGGTTTTGTTGGCATCCTAAAAAAATACAAAATTGCTATAAATTAATTTAGTAATTTCAGTTTTAAAGGAGTTAGTCGCGAACCTAGCACACCAAGGGTCCATGACCACCATGGTCAGAGTAGTAAATAAAAATCTGGTCATTTGGACCGCCATTTAACTTTTGTTTTATCCCTGAGCAAAACAACAATATAGTTTTCGACATTCACATCATCCCAATGTTATCATGTTCAAGTGATTTGTGGCAGATCAGAGAACATAGTTTGTTAGATTTAAAAAGTCATGAGCTTAAGTTGGTTAAAGTAAATGTTCATGAATGAAACACAAACCTTTGGGACTCCATGATACACATCAGCACCTTCTGGGTTGTTAATATTGATTCCTTGTCTAGTATTATACCAATTCTATGTGGACTGTGGTAACAGATTGATCACGTGGATGCTTTACATTTCATGCCCAGTCCCATACATAGTTCATAAACACTGGAGTACGGAAAATGAATTAAAAAATCATTATATATCATAATTATATGCATTTATAATGTATTTTTTTTGAACGGCAAATTTCTTTTATTCCCTATCGTTTGTGGGACTTGAACCCAAGACCTCTACCTCCCAAGGTGTTTAAAGGCTTTGCCTTTGACAATGGACCACCACCCCATTGGTACATTTATAATGTATTAATTTGAAAAACTTTAACGGCCTAGACAAAGCAAACAAAGCTTATTAGCATCAGCACATAATAGAGTTGGCAGACGACTTTCTCTCGTATCATTAAGCAAAAAAACTACATCATTAGACTCGATCGAATTATGAAGATACTTGCAGTCATCAAGCACGTCGTGCCCGTCTTTGCTAGGTATAGATGCCCCAGCATTAGTATAGCCATTATTATACCTTTTTGCTTCCTGAAATAATTTATTCAACTCAAATACTTAAATTTTATTAATGGAGAAACTAATTTTACCACTGCTGAAAAATAATTACGAAGACTTTTAGCTGCTGCAAAGGCTTTTTTATCACCTTTGACACTATCATCGGATGTATATAACGACTGTGGAACCTAAAAAAAGATAGTTACATTGGTAAATCAAGCATCATAAAAAAGAAAATCTGGTTAAGAAAGTATCATTTTGTGCCATCAACCTGATGAGCTTGCAACATTCTTTTGACACATTGGCTCTTTACATATCATCTGCAAAATCCAACCCAATTGGTCAGTTTGGACACATAAAAGTTCTTCACATGTTTCAACCCAAACCGGTTTTAAATTTTGACCCATTACCCAACTTTCCTAGCCCACCCATCTTGCCACCTACAATTCAAGCATACCTCGATCGAGGTACATCGTATGTCATCAAACTTCACTTGTTGAAATAAATTATCATCATACTCTTTAGGGTGAGGCCTCACTCTTCTTGACTTTCTTGTAGGTGATAGCATGGTTGGACAAAAATCTGAGGACTTTGACTCTATAGACTCCTTTTGGTGGTGATCTTGAAAGCAAAGTTGGTTCGGTCGATGGAGGTCCAGAAGCAAAGTACCTAACACAACCACCAAATTTAATCCCTAGAAGTATATAAAAATAACCAACCAATATAGGTTGCAATTTCGAGCCACTTACTTTACGAATGAGTCGAGCTCGGTTATATTTGGTGTACCCCTTTTTCTTCTTTTTCGGCTTTATATGGCAACATTGTATCAACTGGAATTAATTATCTTTCCTCAAATTAATCAAAGGGCATAAAAATTCTAAGCTAGTTGAAGACTTGCATAATTAAAAATATTCAAAATTCTAAGCTGGTTGAAGACTTGCATAATTAAGAATATTTATAATTCTAAGCTGGGTTGAAGACTTCAGAGTAACTGTATTAATTATCTTTCTTCAAATAAAATCAATATGCATAAAAACAACAACATCAAAGAGCCTATAAGGATCATAAATATAAGAAACAAACACTTCCTTGTACCTCCAGAAAATCAATTCAATAACCTAAGAGCTACAATAATAGAATAAAAAGAACATCTGTTTAGTTTTAAAGAAAATTGCAATGAAAAGATGGGATACATGGTATATAAAACAGAAAAATCATTGGATAATGATTTAAATTTTAAAACAAAACCCTACGTTCTACAAGCGAAGCTCAGTATCATGTGGAAAAGCAAATTATAGTGACTACAAAAATTAGGGCAAAGGAATAACGCAGTGAAAGAGAGTTTACATAAACAAAAATAACGCAAGTCACAAAAACTAACCACCTACAACTGACCTTTCAGAACTAAGAAATCCGGAAGAGAGATTAAAGTATTGAACTGTCCTTCATAAACAATGACTGTTAAACGGAGAAGCAAATGGTTTGCACAAAGTTGTTGATTGATAGTCGACTTTGCTATTGTCAATGGACGGAAGGTGGAGAGAAAGACTGATAAATGATACCTGAGTAAATTAGGGTAGCGTGTTTGAAGAGATTGGGGATTCAACCCCGTCAATCGAAGCACCATATTTGAAGAGTTTCACCGGTAGTTGATTGCGTCGCCGTCGCAAGAGAAGGGGTCGAGAGAGTGGTTCTGGGAGATTTAAGAGAGAGGGAGAGGGGGGAGAATTTGATGAGTGAGATTTGAATTTTGAAAACGGATCTAGATATTTCAGGGAGAAAGAAAGGGTGTTTGAAAAAGTCACTCGTATTTTTTTTCTGCTTTTAACACGTTTTCAACATTTTCTAACATGGTGATGCTTTAAATACTTGTACTATGTGCTTATATTGCTTGTAAATGTTGAAAGTTGGGTTAAATGACTATAACTCACAAATAATATCCTAAATGGTGGAAAATTTCTTTTTAAAGGGACTAATAAATGATTTAAACTTGCAATCGTATCATTTATAATCATAAAGAGCGTCAGGGTGTACATGCTTGGGCTTCAATCACTTGTACATTAAGGAATCATCTATTTGTACATTTTAATCCGCGTGTCGATACTAAACAAGACAACTACCGAAACGGCGACAAAAATGTATAGGTCGTCATGCTGTCTTTGGATTTAAAAAAAAAACATTATAATTTATAAGATATGGTAAGAATGCATAAAAGAATTGTTGGTGCACTTGTGTCTGTACTTTGTCTGTATTTTGTCAAGACACGAAACGATGTCTTTGTTAGTCTTGTAAGTTTGACCAAGTCAACCATCCTCCGGTTTGACTTGGCCAAACAGTCAACACATTGGTTGAAAGATGTTTGGGTCGAAGGATGAGTCATCGAAGGATAGTTTTGATCCTTCGATGATGAGCTCGAAAGATGCCCTTCGATGCCCTTCGATAGATGGACCACGAAAGATCACATCTTTCGTGGTACATGTGGATCCTTCGAGCTGATTCTGATCGATAGATGATCTTTCGATCATCTTATCTGATCCTTCGACCAGACCTGCTGGTTTGGGTATAAATACCCGTGTGTTGTGTTCACTTACAGTGTCAGACACAGGGAGACACCCAGACAGATAAGGAACACACACACACACTAGAGAGAGTTTGCAAGACTGATTTGTAAACATTGAGCTGTAACTGGACCTTTCATACGTTTAATACAAGTGGTGTTAATCGTTGAGTCTTGTGTGTTGATTATTTGCGTGTTCTATCTCGGTTTGCTATCTCGGTTGGATTCCGCACAACCGGGTTGGTTTGTACACAAGGATTAGGCGACTAGATCCTCTCCCTAGCCGGACCTACAAGTGGTATCAGAGCCTTGGCTCTTCTCCTTGTTAAAACCGAGTGTTTTCGGGTGTGTTTCGGATTTTTGAAGTTCATATTTTTTGGTAAAACATCTTAAAATCGGATTTAATCTTGTTATTTTGCCTTGTGTTTGACCTAAAACCTTGTTATTTTTCATGTTTTCATGTTAGTCTTGGGTTTTTGTTAAACATTTTAGCAAATATTGTGTTCCGAAAGTTTGTTGGTTTTTCGGAAAACTCAGATTTTTGGGCTGTGTTCTTGACATATTCAAGTGTTCATCATTATATTAACTTGTTTAATCCTTGAAATTTGAATATCGAAAGTGTTTGTGTGTTGGGAAGAGTATTTTGATTAAAATATTGGACATTACCTGTTTGGTGAAACCTGCATGTTCAGAAGATATGGTCTGAACATACTTTCTGCCGAAAGTTCTCACCAACCCGTCAACTTTTCACCAACCTGTCACCCGTTGTCAACTGTGTCAGAACCGATCGAAAGATATCCTTCGAAGTCGAAAGATCATCTTTCGACCAAAGGAGGTTCGACAGATAGTCATCCTTCGAGCATCCTTCGAAGTGTGAGACTTATCTTTCGTTCCAAGGAATATTTTCGAAACATTCATCTTTTGGTCTACAGTTCATTTTCGAAAGATAAGGATCCTTCGATTGGAGAATCTTTCGAAAACATTGTTCGAAACTCAACAGTGATCTTTCGAACACTGTTGATCCTTCGAACAAGTGTTGATCTTTCGATCCTTTGTCTGTTTGTGTTTAACAGTTTGTGTTTTTCGAGTCTTTCGAACAGGTATCCTTCGGCTGGTATTATTTTTCTTGATCAAAAATGAATTCGATGTGGGGTGTTCCGGTAAATGCAGAGATGTATTTTGGTACTCCAGCTCCGGATTCGGGTTCGCAAGCTAATGCTACATCTACCGGTCAATGGGCATTTGTATCAAATCAAGCTCCAAGTGTTCAAAGCATTTTACTAAGCGAAAGTGAAACGGGAAGTTTAAATAGACCTCCAAAGTTGATGCACTTAAGTGAATATCCGGGATGGTTTGATAGATTTCATACCTATGTCCTTGGTCAAAATACAGAACTGTGGTTGCGCTTCATCACAGATTTTGATCAAACGATAGAGGTTGCCGCTTCATCTGCTGCTAAGTTTGCTGATCTTACGGAAGATCAGAAGAAGGTCTATGACTTAGAAAAGAAAGCATATGCCATTCTGACTCAGGCGTTAAGCAAAGACATTTATCATCAATTTGTCAGTTTCAAGACAACGAAGAAGTTGTGGGACGCATTGAAGATAAGGGGCATAGGAAATGAAGCAACACGTCAATTGAGAAAAGATCTGCTAAAGAAAGAGTTTGATGGTTTTATTTGTATGCAGAATGAATCTCTAGGAGATTTGACAAGTCGATTTACTCATTTGCTTACTGAATTGGCAAATACTGGGGTTGTAACGACTTCAGCAGAGATAGTGAAGAAGTTTGCTGATGCACTGCCACCTCAATGGAATAATTTCTTAGAAATCATGAGGTACAATGGCACTTTGGATACAACAAGCTTCAGTGATTTTGCTCAACTCCTGGAAAACAAGAATCAGGAAGAAACTCTCAAGGCAAAAAGAGTTCCAGTGCCACAAAATCCTGAAATTTATTATGGAACTTCTAGCACTTCTACAAAACCTTCTTCACACGCTCCAATTCAAACAGCATTTGTGTCTAGCACTAGCTTGTATGGCACTCCTCCTCCAACAACAGACATGTTTGGAAATCCGCTTAATCCAGCTCCTCAACCAGCACCACAACAGCAACAGCAAATCAGAGCAACTGATATATTCGGGAATCCACTTCCTCCTCAACAGCAAGCGTGTTATGGAAGCACATCATCTGCTGGACAACAATCAAAGCCAAATACAGTACGGCTCGACACCTCAAGCTTTTCTAAAGTCAGTGTGGAAGTAGCAAAGGAACACATGGAGCTGCTAAACACTGTGGTGAGCGCATACTGTGGATTAGTGGAAGGTCAGATTGGTAACATTAATCTGACACAAGAAGACTATCAGCAGATTGATAAAGAGGAGATGGAGATGATGGACATCAAGTGGGCCTTTGCAAGTGCTGTTAGGCGAGCAAAGGATTTCATGGAAAGAACAGGCAGAACCAGCTTGGAGAGCAAGAAAGACACCAAGTATGGGTTTGATAAGCAGGCTGTCAAGTGTTTCAATTGTGGTGAACGTGGTCATTTTAAAAGGGAATGTACAAGGCCATCTCAGCATGGAAACCAGAATCCCTTCAGAAATCAAGGCAACCAGCAGAACCAGAACAGGAACAATGTTCGTACATTGGTGCCTGTCAACAACCAGAGTCAAGCTGGACCATCTAATGCCAACCAGGCACTTGTGGTTCAAGTAGATGAAGGTTGTGATTGGTCAATCCAATTGGGAAATGATGCTCCGGATGGAACGGCGTGTTTTGCTGAGATTGTCAAGGATCTTAATCACGCCAGTGGTGGAGAATCTTCCACCAATGGTGATGAATCTTCTGAGGATGAGGACAGTTCTGGTTATAGTGGAAGCTCAGATGAAGAGTCCTCCACTTCAGGCAATGATCAGGTGGATGGGACATCAAATGCTTCAGTTAATGCAGATATTGATGAGCTATTGGGAGAAGCTGCAGCAGAAACTCAAAGAAGATCTATTTTGGTGGATCAAGCTGCTTATTCTTCGTCTTCTCTCCATTCAGCCTTTATGGCTAATGTCGACTGTTCATCAAGTCAGGTATGTGTCGATGAACCCACTGCTGATATCTGTGATAATTGTGATAGTTTGCGTATTAAATGTGCTGATTTGGATGCGAACATGTCTGAGTTGCAAGGCAAACATGATGCTTTACAAGCTAGTTTGTTTGACTTGCAAGACAAACATGTTTCTTTGAATGATAAGTGGTGTGACTTGCAAAGCAAACACGAGGCTTTGCAAGAGAAATATGATGTGACATTCATTCACAACCAGAAGTTGACCGTTGATCTTTCCAAGTGCACTGAAGCCAACATGTTTTATGAAAACCATGAAAAGGAATTTAAGTCAATGATTGAAACGTTAAAGAAAGATAAAACAGAGCTGACAAAAATGGTTTCCAGAAAACAAACTGACATTAACCTTTATATAACTCGTCTTGAGGTAATGCAAAAGGAAATGGCTTGTGTTAAAACAGAAAGTGAGGCGATCCGACTCAAGTTAGACAGTTATTTGAGCTCTAGCTATGTGTTGGATCACATCATTGATGTTCAGAAAGAGAAACGGGATGTCACATGCATAGGTTACAAGAAATGTCCACCACCCGTGAGAAACAATTTTGATGCACTGCCTGATGAGGAGTATAGAACTCATTTTGAACCATCTGTTCCTTTGGATGTTGAGGAATTTGCAACAGGACTCGGATACAAGAAAGAAGTATCATCCGATTCAGATGTGTCAGCAGATACTTTTGTAACTGCTGAACAGAATCAGGATCCTCCAGTTGTTGTTGAGGATGCTGATTCTTCTGATGATGAATTTGATGATACTGATTCAGAAAAGTCTGATGCGGTGATCAAAGAAGAGGACATACCTCTTGAGAATCATATTCTATGTGATCCTCCTGCAAAACCTGCTAAGACTGTTCCGACCGAGTCCTCGTCTGCAAAAGAGTCGGAGAGTGTGGATTTGCTGTACACTCTTGTTGGTGATAATAAAATTTATTCTGACAAAGATTTTCCTATTAAGAATGTTAATCAATCATTAATCAGTAAAGTCTTTGAAAATTCAACAAGTAAGTTTTTAGGAAAGACAGGATCACGTGTTACAGTAACACAGTGCCCTCCTATCCCAAAGGCTGAAGTTCGAAAACAATTTGGCAATCAGAAATTACCAACAGTGCAAAAACAGCAAAATCATACCAAATCTAAAGGTAAAGCACCGACTCAAAGCCAAAAGAAGCCGAATCAGAAGAAGAAAAAGAATGTGAACTTTGTGAAATCTAGGGGAACGGACAAAATTGAAACGTATGAAAATCAATCTAACTTAGATTTTGTCAAAAAGGCAACTGTGATGAAAAGGAATGAACCAAGTAGTTCAAAACCTAGTACCTCAGGATCACAAAGTTCATCATCGGCAAGACGATCACATGGTACTTCGGGGTTTGTTGAACGAAGATCATGTTTTGAGTGTGGCACAATTGGGCATATTATTCGAAATTGCCCGTATCTTCATAACTTGAAAGCCAAAGAAGATGATCCACGTGACCAAACTGACCGCAAGCGATTTGTTTCTGTAAAACAAGATCCCCGACTTGTAAAAGAAAGGGAAAAGAAACAGAAACGTCAACAGGTCAAGAAAATTGAAAAGGCGATTAAAACTGATGTGGTTCAAAAACAAACGGTTCCAGTTAAACCAGAAAACTCAAAATTTTCAAAAACTTCAAACAATCATGAAGTTAAATTTTCTAACAATCAAGCTGGTAAAACTCAACAGACCTGGAAACCAAAATCTGTTATTGAATCAGGGGGACCATCACAATTTTCAAATCATCAAAGAATAGAAGTTATTGTTGTTGATGAAAATGGAAGACCCAAGACCACAATGGCTTGGGTCCCCATCTCCAACTAATAATGTGAGTTCATGTGCAGGGTGTTCCAGGAGGAACTATCAGTAGTCATTGGATTGTTGATAGTGGGGCATCCAGGCACATGACAGGCGACATGAAGCTTCTCTACGACGTCAAATCTATTAGAGGAGGTTATGTTGCTTTTGCTGGAGATAAGGGCGGATATATTACGGGTGAAGGAATGATTTCCAACGGGGTTGTTAGCTTTGATAAGATCAACTTTGTACAACAACTTGATCACAATCTTCTTAGTGTTTCTCAAATTTGTGATAAGCAGTTCTCAGTACACTTTGATGCAAATGGATGTTATGTGCTGAAACCCGGCTTCAAAATTCCAAAAGAATGGATTCTCTTGTCGGCTCCAAGGATAAATGATTTGTATGTCCTTGATATGAGCCAAGCTATCACAACGTCTGCACAAGCAACTTGTTTCGTTTCCAAAGCCACAGAAAAAGACACAATCTCTTGGCACAGACGAATGGGTCACATTCACTTACGCAAAATGAATCATTTGGTGTCAAATGAATTGGTGAATGGTGTTCCTCTTAAAAATTTCCATCTTCAAGACGTCTGTGTTTCGTGCCAGAAAGGAAAACAAACGAAGAAGCGACACCCTACAAAGAAAGTCAACACGGTGGCTGTTCCTCTTGAACGTTTGCACATGGATTTGTTCGGTCCTGTCAAGCACAAAAGCATTAGGAATGATCAATATTGCCTCGTGATAACTGATGATTATTCAAGATTTTCTTGGGTGGCGTTCATGGCACATAAGAGTGAAACCTTCGGTATTATCAAAAATTTGATCATTCAGATTGAGAATCTATATAACTTGAAGGTTAGGCGGATACGTAGCGACAATGGTACTGAATTCAAAAATCATGCCATGGCGGAGTTTTGCACTTCAAAAGGTATTCTTCACGAATTTAGTGCAGCTTATACTCCTCAGCAGAATGGCGTCGCTGAACGTAAGAACCGCACATTGATCGAGACTGCTAGGACTATGTTGGTAGAATCGCAGCTGCCCATTCCATTCTGGACTGAAGCTGTGTCCTCTGCATGCTATACGTTGAACCGAGTCCTTACAGTCAAAAGGCACAACAAGACCTGCTTTGAGCTTATTAATAAACGGAAACCAGATTTGTCATATCTTGAACCGTTTGGAGCTCCTTGCACAATAATCGATCCTAATGGAAAGTTTGGGGCAAGAGCAATTGATGGATACTTTCTTGGGTATTCCACCCCGAACTTAAGAGTCTGGAATCTCGAGACTAAAAGGGTCGAGGAATGGTCTGAAGTCAGAGTACAAAGACACACTTTACCAGTTAAATGTCCTGGTCAACCTTGGATGTTTGAGTACGATGACTTTTTCAATTCGATCAATGTTGAAGCAGTTGAAGAAAATGCTGCGGCAAGGATGTTTTTCGAGAGTGACAATGCAACAGATTCACCATTGGTTCGTCCAATTCTTGTCAATCCAGAACCATCTTCGGTGAACAATAATGCTCTCGACAATGAGGATTTTCACGATGCTTCCGAATTGAACGAATCTTCAGAGGATGATGAATTTCTAGATGCAGATCAAGAAGCTCCAGCAACAGCAGTACATGGTACTTCAGAGGGTACACCTCCAGTGGATGTCCCTAGAACAGCTGAAGCTACTGCATCATCCTCTTCGTCAATTCCGGGCCTTGAATTGATTGTTGATCTCAATCTCAACAATCTGGGTACAAATATTCCAGTTCAAGATAATCCAGAGACAAGGATTCACAATACCCATCCTCAACAAAACATCATTGGAAATGTACAAAGTGGCGTTCAAACAAGAAACATGTTGCGAAACAACAACAATGCAGGCTTGTATGCAACTATCCGAGAATCTGGTCAACAAAATGATTGGTCTTTCGCGTGTTATGTCTCACAGGAAGAGCCAAGAACTTGGAAAGATGCTTTGAAAGATAGCTCATGGGTTGAAGCAATGCAGGAAGAACTACAACAATTCCAGAAGCTTGGTGTCTGGAAACTCGTAGAGAAACCTGCTGGTTACAAGAAGATTGGTACCCGTTGGGTGTTTAAATGCAAAAAGGATGACCGTGGAATCGTTATTCGAAACAAAGCAAGATTAGTCGTTCAAGGTTTTCGTCAGATAGAAGGGATTGACTACAACGAAGTGTATGCACCTGTTGCACGTCTAGAAGCAATTCGGATTTTTCTGGCTTATGCCTCATTCAAAGGCTTCAAGGTATACCAGATGGACGTGAAAAGTGCATTCTTACATGGTGTGGTAGAAGAAGAGGTGTATGTCGAACAGCCTCCAGGTTTTGAAGATCCTATCCATCCCGATCGGGTTTGGTTGCTCAACAAAGCTCTATATGGTCTACATCAAGCACCGCGAGCTTGGTACGCAACCTTATCTAATTATCTGCTGGAAAATGGATTTCGCAGAGGTCTTATCGATTTTACTCTTTTCATCAAAGAACAAGATAGAGATCTTCTACTGGTACAGGTATACGTTGATGATATTATATTTGGTTCTACTAATGATGTTTTGTGTAGGGATTTCGAGCGTGTAATGCAGGATAAATTCGAGATGAGTGCTATGGGGGAAATGACTTTCTTTTTAGGCCTACAAGTGCAACAAACTGAGTCTGGGATATTCATCCATCAGACTAAATATGTTGGTGACATCTTGAGCCGGTTCCAGATGTCTGATGCAACGCCCATCGGTACCCCATTGCCACAAAATCATGGAATTACTCCAGACTTGAAGGGTGAAGCTACTAGCCCCTCATACTACCGCGCGATGATCGGATCTCTTATGTACCTCACAGCATCAAGACCAGATATAATGTACCCAACGTGCCTGCTTGCCAGATATCAAGTCAACCCGAAGGCCTCACATCTTGCAGCTGTAAAAAGGATTTTTCGTTATTTGAAGGGTTACCCTGACACCGGTCTATGGTACCCTAGGGATAATAACTTTGACTTGATCGCATTCAGTGATTCTGATTTTGGCGGATGCAAAATCGACGGCAAATCCACAACGGCTGGATGTCAGTTTTTGGGAAATCGCCTAGTCACATGGCAGTGCAAGAAGCAGACGTGCGTCGCTACATCAACATGCGAAGCTGAATACATTGCTGCCTCAAGTTGTTGCTCCCAAGTCCTGTGGATACAACAACAAATGCGTGATTACGGTTTTGAATTCCTAACTACTCCTATTTACGTTGATAATTCTGCCGCCTTACAGATCACTAAAAATCCTGTGCAGCATTCAAAGACTAAGCACATCGACATTAAGTATCACTTCATACGTGATTGCTTTGAGAAAAGGCTAATCGATGTTGCTTACGTCCACACCGATGACCAACGTGCCGACCTTTTTACCAAAGCTTTTGACAAATCAAGATTTGACTATTTATTACTGGTAAACGGCATTAAGGTCAAGCAAGAGTAAAACCAGCATCGGAAAATCATTTTTGTAAATACCTTTGTGTTTTAAATTTGTCTTAGTTTATTGATTTTAGGGGGAGTAAATCCAAAATTTGAAAAATCCAAAAACATCGAAAAATTTCAAAAACACAAAAACAACAGAAAAGCAAAAATGAGTTTCCTGGCGAGCAAAAGAGAAAATGATAGTACATCAGTGGTCTGTCCAAACCTCTTTAAACCTTAAATGAAAAACGATAAGCAGCTCTATATAAGATGTATCGGTAGGCTCACAATCATTTTAAAGTGTGCAGGGTGATATAAACTTAAATCCGACTGAAGACTGGGTGGGAACCATTCAATGGCATATGGTCTTAGTACCGAAATTTCGTTTGAGAGATTGCCGAGGTTCTGAAATATTCGGTCTTTATGCTGCTTATCATCTGGGTATCATGGTTGTATCTTTTACCGAAAAATAACGGGGACGCAAGTCTAGATCTTCCATGATACTATACATACGTGTACATACTGCATACGACCTCAATAAGTGATCAACAATCACATGTCCCTCAAAATAAGTGATAAAATATCACAAATTCTTTCCGGGAGTCAAGTTCGTCTCTCTGCTGTACGAAAGTACTGACCTGTTCACGGACTTGCTCCTGTGCCCTCATGCATCGAAAATCAAGTTCCTCATCAATAAGTGATTATATCACATAGGGCTTGTTTTCAAATCAAATAAGTGAGAATCTCACATCATATACGGTCAAACAGATGATAATCGGTATACTCACCGGTAAGATGAACCCTCGTGCATACCTTGATACGGGAATGTGTCGTGATGTGGATGAACACCGGTCGGTAAGTATAAATCATACCTTAACGTATCCCCTCGCCATGATTACATCTGATAAGTTGAGCTTAAGTGGACAACAATACCGATAATTGTTATAGGATGCTTTTCTTAATGTTAATTAACTGAACAACAAGAGCGTTTTGGCATGACCGTACACTGATATGATTCTCTTACCCTCGAAACTCGCAAAAAGAATGTCTGTAAATATTTACTTACTGCTTTAAATTTCTGCATCTTTGTATATATTTATTTACTGCTTTCAGTCTTTGCATTTGAAATATTCAAAATACCAAAAAGATTTTAGGTGTGTTTTAATTTAAACTTTAGAAAAGCCAAAAAGATTTTATTTCTATCTTATTTTCGATCGTACGATGTTGGAGCTCGAGTCTTCGTTACATGAAACCTGAACGAAAACCGAAAACGACTGAATCTTCATAAACGGTCGAAATTTGCAAGTGTTGAAAGTTAAAACTGAAATTGATAAAATCTGTTAAACTTTCAAACTGTCGGACGGTTTTGTTTAAACAATGGTCACATGTGTGTAGTTTGCTTATGATATTCCAAGCAGTTGTTCTCATTACGCGTTTAGATTTCTTGCATGTGCAGATTCTAAAGGCAAGGAGAACATGGTCGATGACAAGCTTCGGAATGAAGACACGACATGAAGGCACTCAAATGATGAAGATGATCGAGTTGCCGCTGACCATCATCAACACCACAAGGATCTCACTTCATAAAGAACAAGTATTTCACGGGCATAACTCAAGGGGGAGCTTATGTTAAGGGGGAGTTTGTCAACACACTTCCTACATGAAACGGGGAGTTTGTTGGTACACTTTCTGCTTTCAAGACATGAAGACTTTAAAGATCCTCCGACATTGAAGACTTGAAAAGAAGTCAAAGACTTGAAGACACGAGAGATATACAAGAATTAAGATCGAGACAAAGATGAAGACAAAGCTACAGCCAAGGGGGAGTTTGTTGGTGCACTTGTGTCTGTACTTTGTCTGTATTTTGTCAAGACACGAAACGATGTCTTTGTTAGTCTTGTAAGTTTGACCAAGTCAACCATCCTCCGGTTTGACTTGGCCAAACAGTCAACACATTGGTTGAAAGATGTTTGGGTCGAAGGATGAGTCATCGAAGGATAGTTTTGATCCTTCGATGATGAGCTCGAAAGATGCCCTTCGATGCCCTTCGATAGATGGACCACGAAAGATCACATCTTTCGTGGTACATGTGGATCCTTCGAGCTGATTCTGATCGATAGATGATCTTTCGATCATCTTATCTGATCCTTCGACCAGACCTGCTGGTTTGGGTATAAATACCCGTGTGTTGTGTTCACTTACAGTGTCAGACACAGGGAGACACCCGGACAGATAAGGAACACACACACACACTAGAGAGAGTTTGCAAGACTGATTTGTAAACATTGAGCTGTAACTGGACCTTTCATACGTTTAATACAAGTGGTGTTAATCGTTGAGTCTTGTGTGTTGATTATTTGCGTGTTCTATCTCGGTTTGCTATCTCGGTTGGATTCCGCACAACCGGGTTGGTTTGTACACAAGGATTAGGCGACTAGATCCTCTCCCTAGCCGGACCTACAAGAATTATAAGTTTGTTGTAGAGAGAGAAAAATGTAACTAATTATCTATAATTTTGTTAAAACCTTAGGGATTTAAGTGTAATAAGTTTAGGGGCTAAAAAATAAATAGTGTTTAAAAGACCAAAGTACCCTCATTTTAGGGGTCTTTTTATAAATAAATGGGGGGAAAAGTTCTTATTTTTTGGGTATCTTAAAATGCCCTTGCCTCATGCATTATAATATAGTATAGATATATAATTAAAAAGACTAAATATATTGACTTAAATGTAAACATTTGAGAAAGATTCTTAAACTTTGAATTATACTTTTAATTTTTGAATCTTACGTAATTTGTTTCAAAAACAAAAAACAGAACCGAACAGTTTCTAAAACCGAAATAACTGAAACCGAAAAAACCGAAACCTAGTGGTTTTCAAAAACCGAAACCCTAAAGACTAAACCCAGACAAAATTTAACACAAATATCAATCGTTTGATAGAGTTTTCTTATGATCCTCTACCATAATATATATATGGAAAGATTAAAATGAGAACTCCCTAGAATTGCGAGAAAGACTTCAAAATGATTTTTATATTATTTTGCCAATTTTTTTTAATATTATATAACTTTTAAAAAAAATAAATAATAATAACTGTATACAAAAATTTACATAAGTGTGAAACAAATTACATAAGTGTAACCCACCACAAAGGGCGAGGTCATATATGTTTTATAATTTTTTATAGCAGTGTAAGCAATAAAAAACCTAATGTAAATGAACGCTAGGCTATACGTCTTAGTTAGATGTTTATCTACGTTTTTGTAAAATTTGGTTGAAAAACTCGCAGGAGAAGTAGGATTTCCATTAGAGTTCACAAGTTCTTGCAACTCAGAGGAGTTCTCGCATGAACCTGATCCTATACACACACATATCATCTATATACGTGTGTGTATACGCGCTCACACACTTGTAAAAGATGATAGTTGTGTGTGAAATGTACAAAGAATTCAAATATAAGACACATATTAGGGTGAGGGTAGACATGTCGATAATTACAAGTGATCTTAAACACCCACCCACCATTGCAATGAGATAGTCTAAGAAAAGCTCTAGTAGTGTAAAGTTACAGAAACAAAAAGTTGGAGAAGACATATTGAAGCTCAGGAGACTAGGAATTTGTTTTGACGTTCAACTCGGTATATGTTTAGAAGCACACTACCTTCTTTCGTGTGAATAATTCTTCTAGTGGTGTGTGTTTTTCGATTATGATGAGGGAGGATGAATATTTTCAACTGGTCATGTGCATGGACATGGACATAAACGTTCAGGACCATGGGCAACTGGGCAAGGCTAATTCCTCATTTTGTATTTTTGTAGTACCAGTTAGTATTAAGACAATGAAGACTAAGTGATGTTATACGACAACCCGGTAAAGGAGCCAAAGATGTTTCACTCCAGTGGCGGAGCTAGCCCTTTAATTCAGGGGTATCCCAAATTTTTTTTTTTACCGTGCAATCATACAATAATAAATAACAATAAATACAATAATAAAAAAGGGAAAATATTTTTCAGTAATACAAATACCCTAATAGATTTGTCCTCTTTTTTTATAGCTTGAAATCGTTCCATTACATCGTCGAGTTTTACTTTATCAAAAATTTCTTTTTCGACGGCACAAACCATAGCATTGTTCAAATATTCTAGGCCATTCGATTGCGTAAATCTGTCTTGACAAGCTTCAATTTAGAAAAACAAAACATCTTTCAACGGTTGCGGTTGCAACTGGTAAAACCAAAGCTAGATTCACTACCCGATGAACCAAAGGACAAACACTACGTGTTCTGGTTTCCACCATAAAATGAGTAAGATCACTAGAACTTCCAATTGCAATTTGCTGCCCATGCCCATAATCAATGGATTATATTATTTATTTGGGCTTAATTATCATGTAACTTATTATTTGGGCTTAATTGTTAAACAAGTATTGGGCTAAAGGAATAATATCAAGTTTCATATTTTTCTCTTAAGGATATCATCGCATAGGTTTAGGGGTATCCTATATATAAAACCGAAAAAATACACTGTGAATACGAGGTTGAGTCGTAGCCCGTGCTACGGCTAGTTACTCATTGGTTCTGCCCCTGTTTCACTCTCACATAAATGAGTGCTACGGCTAGTTACTCATTGGTTCTGCCCCTGCCCTGTTTCACTCTCACATAAATGAGAAATTTTCAGCTCTACTTAGATTCGAGCCGAGCTGGAGCTGGCTCGGTTGTGATTTAGGGGCCCATTTTTATTACTCACCCAGGGCCCTAGAAGTTTTAAAAATTCTCGGGGACGGCCCTGAAAAAGAATATAAACCATACGGTGTATTTAATATCTAGCTATTAAACACCAAAATTATAAAAAGATAAAATAAAATTTAATCCAATTAGCTTAGTTTTATCAACAGCTCTGATTCAATTAAATTTTAATTCATTTTATATAATTCAACCATTTCAAATTCAGTACTTTAAATTTCTTGTTAACAGCTGCATACCCGTCTTACAAAACTAAGAAAACTTCTACATGTTTACAGATTATCTAAGATTAACCATCTCTTATGTATGTTTATATGAATACTTACATATGTATACAAAAAATCCATGTTTCGATTTCATTATAAAAACATCATCTACAATTGATAATGTTAAGACTTACCAAGTATGGTGCCGTTGGTAGAGCTGTAGAGGGGTCAATGAGCCGACGAGTTATTTATTTTAAAAAAATAGCAGTAGTAACGGAAAATTAAAATAATATACAGTGTTTATCCATTAGGTATATTTTATGTAAAATAGTTTGTAATAACTACAAATTTACTGATTAGACAATTACCTTCAGATATTAATAACCATATATTATGTTACATTTATCAGATATCATGATTTATACTTGAACAAAACAATTCATCATACACATCAACATTTTTGCAGACTTGTACACAAACAATTTAGATCTTTTGTAGGCGACAATTCATTTTCATGAAAACTTTAAGAAAATGAAAGACTGGGCACATGATAAGTGGCCTTCCTCTAAGAACTTTAGGCTTAGTTTCATTTCGAGTTTGACCAGGCTTGAAGTCAACTCATCAGCTTTAGACCAGCCCAACCCAAAAAAAATTCGAGCTCAACAATCCGCATAAATACACACTTACTTTAAAATGAACCCATACAAGTTCTACAAGTAAATCAAAATGAAAATCTGCCAAGAAAACAAAACTTTAAACAAAATAAAATACAACAGATCATCAAAGTACCTGTATACTAGCAGCAGATCTAAAGACATCTGACATTACTTACATAGGATTCAAACAATATCTGACCCAGAATAACCCAAGAGAAATCAACATAAAAGCTAAGGCGGGTTTGAGCTAAGCTCATGGAACTCAACCAATGTAGTTACCTATTCTTGACGGTTATGTGAACTTGGTGAACTTTTTGATCTCTGTCTGACATGTGTAGGGGTTCTGCTTCTTGTGGTTCGGGCATTCTCTCTTGACATACTATATTCACGAATCACTGTCTGATTCATCTGAAGATGAACTATCCGGCGTGCTATACCCAAGATGCCAAATCCGAGTGACGTCGCCTGAAGATAAATCAAACTCAGATAAAACATTTTCAAGATTTGCTTCTAAAGTACCAACAAATATCGCGTAATCAGAATCCCAACTCGGGAGAGGGAGATCAGGCTTACCAACAATGACTTCAGCGGCATCATCCGACTCCAACTGCATACTGAGCAGGTCTTGTTGCACCATATCTTCCTCCAACCTTCTCCACTGAAGTTCGCGTTCAGGGTCTACATCTGTTGGCCTAACACCTGGGTGTACACAGCTGGCATGTTCTGTTAGTTGAGAATAATTTCCAACAAAATCACATGTACCAACTGAGCAATTTCTTGTTTTAGAGTCCATGAATTGCCGAGCAGGGTCAACCACAGCCCACCCGTTGATTTCACCCCTACATAAAGGGCAAGCAAGCTTAGCTTGTTGTCTCACCTTATTCACATTTGACTTGTGAAACTGGTTAAGACAATTAGAGAGTTGGGGACCCGTGTCACACATGTAGGGGCGGCATCCTTTGTCAAAAGAAGAACAAAGTAGAAGTACCGCATTGTGTGGGTGTTCCATACAAATAGGGCATCTAGCTTCTTCACATTCACTTTTATTTTCAATTTGTAGGGAGTGAGATTTGGGTTTCTTTCTATCGTCATTTTTGTCGTCACAGGAATAGGGAGATGCCCTACACCTACCAGACGAAGATCTTCTATCTTTGGGCATCTTCACGGATTCACAAATCAGAAATGCCTGTTTATCAACAACAACATGAGGAAACCATGAGATTAAACATGAGTATTCTGAACAATCTAGAAATATATCTACAAATGGTTCTCATCACAGCATTGATCTATAATATTGTACAATACTGTATGGTGAAAACAATTAAGCATTGTCTCAAGAGTTAAGGATAAATAAGGTATTCAATGTTTCTTTAACTTCATGAATGATTAAATGTTCGACCATAGCCCAAATTCAACTATTCCACCATTCTCACTAATTTGAAAAGCGTATACACAAAGATCATTAACACTAGGATGTGAAATGATTAAAAGGTCACAAAAATACATAATTCTTTACTATAAAAATTACGGTGGAAAAACAAATCAACGTTCACAATTCACAAATAAGATAGCGAAAATGGTTCATCTAAATCACCAGTACAATATGGCAAGTTGGCAATCAATATAATTCCATCTGTAGGTATATGACATAATAGACCATAAATTCAAGGTTAAAATTAGTATCATAGCTAGTTAAGTTAAGAAATCTAAACTAACTCGCACAAACTACAACACAAAGCCGGAAAAATAGAACCGTAAAACATAAAATTAGGGTTGCAAAGCATTGATCAATTATATTGTAAAATCACGATTCAAATACTGTATAGTGAAAACAATTAGGCGCTGTCTCAAGTATTACAGATAATGTTGCATTCAATGTTTGTTTAACTTCATGAATGATTAAATGTTCGACCATAGCCCAAATTCAACTATTTTACCATCATCGGTAAAATGAATTGCTTATATACAAAGATCATTAACACCAAGATGTGGATGATTAAAAAATCACATATATGTTGAAAAACAAATCAACATTCCCGATTCACAAACTAGATAGCGAAAATTTTTCATCTAAATCACAAGTACAATATGGCAACTGATATAATTCCATCTGTAGACATATTGACCATAAATTCAAGGTTCAAACCAGTATCATAGCTTATTAAGTTACAAATCTGAACTAATTCACTCAAACTAATTCAAGGTTCAAACTAGGGTTGCACAGCATTGATCTATTATATTGTACAATCAATATTCAAACTAAGTTATAGATGATACGGTACTCAATATTTCTTTAACTTCATTAATTATTTAGTGTTCGACCGTATCCCAAATTCAACTATTCCATCATAATCACTAATATGCCATTGTCACTAATATGAATTGCTTATACACAAAGATCATTAACATCAGGATGTGGGATGATTAAAAAAATCACGTAACCATCCAATTATTTTCTAGAAAAAAAAAAAACTATGGAAAAACAAATCTACATTCACAGTTCAAAAATCACAAACTAGATAGCAAAAAATAACCAGTACAATTTGGCAACTGATATAATTCCATCTGTAGGCATATAGACCACAAATTCCAGGTTAAAATTAGTATCATAGCTTATTAAGTTGGAAGTGTGAACTCATTTCGCAAGAGCCGTTTGTAATATTAGGGTTTCACGGCATTGATCTATTATATTGTACAATCAAGATTCAGATATTGTATGGTAAAAACAGTAAGGCATTGTCTCATAAATTACATATAACACAACACTGAATCTTTCTTTAACTTCACAAACGGTTAAATGTTCGGCCATACCACAAATTCAACTATTCCATCACTATTGTAGGTCCGGCTAGGGGAGGATCTAGTCGCCTAATCCTTGTATACTAACCAACCCGGTTGTGCGGAATCCAACCGGAATGGCAAACCGAGATAGAACACGCACAAACACAACACACAATATTCACCGATTAACACCACTGTATTAATACGTATGAAAGGTTCGGTTACAAAGCAATGTTTACAAATGTGTATTGCAAACTCTCTAAAACTCTCGTGTGTGTGCTCTCACAAATATGCTCTCTGTGTTCACTATGTGTTCTCCTGTGTTATCTCTTTGAAACAGAACAAATGAAATCTATTTATACTACAGACACACATACAAATGACGAAACATAAAACAGGCGACGAAACAGAATCATGGTCGACGAAACACATATGATTCGTCGACTTCTGGGCTGTTTCGTCGATGTGGTCTTAGGCCCAATCCCTGATTCGTCATCTTCTTTTAGCCCAAGGACTGTGATGTTGAGTCCAGTCCTTGTCTTGTCTCTTTTGTTGGCTTGACGTCTTGTACATGACGGAGGAAAGTCGTGTCAACACGTGCCGAACCGAGTCGCGTCCACAGTATCATGTATCAACAAACTCCCCCTTGGACGCTACTCGTGAGGTTCGCTTCTCATATCTTCTATGTCGGAGGATCTACAAAGTCTTCACGTCTTCAAAGCAGAAAGTGTACCAACAAACTCCCCGTTTCATGTAGGAAGTGTGTTAACAAACTCCCCCTTAACATAAGCTCCCCCTTGAGTTATGCTCGTGAAATACTTGTTCTTTATGAAGTGAGATCCTTGTGGTGTTGATGATGGTCAGCGGCAACTCCATGATCTTCGTCTTTTGAGTGCCTTCACGTCGTGTCTTCATTCCGAAGCTTGTCATCGACCATGTTCTCCTAGCCTTTAGAATCTGCACATGCAAGAAATCTAAACGCGTAATGAGAACAACCGCCTGGAATATCATAAGTAAGCGACACACATGTGACCATTTGTTCAAACAAACACCGTCCGACAGTTTGAAAGTTTAAAGTATTTTATCAATTTCAATTTTAACTTTCAACACTTGCAAATTTCGACCGTTTATGAAGATTTAGTCATTTTCGGTTTTCGTTCAGGTTTCAGGTAACGAAGACTCGAGCTCCAACATCGTACGATCGAAAATAAAGTAGAAATAAAATCTTTTTGGCTTTTTGAAAGTTTATATTAAAACACACCTAAAATCTTTTTGGTATTTTTGAATATTTCAAATGTAAAGACAGAAAGCAGTAAATAAATATATACAAAGATGCAGAAACTGAAAGCATTAAATAAATATTTACAGACATTCTTTTTTTGCGAGTTTCTAGGGTAAGAGAATCATATCAGTGTACGGTCATGCCAAAACGCTCTTGTTGTTCAATTAGTTAACATTAAGATAAGCATCCTATAACAATTATCGGTATTGTTGTCCACTTAAACTCAACTTATCATTTGTAATCATGGCGAGGGGATACGTTAAGGTATGATTTATACTTACCGATCGGTGTTCATCCACATCACGACACATTCCCGTATCAAGGTATGCACGAGGGTTCATCTTACCGGTGAGTATACCGATTATCATCTGTTTGACCGTATAGAATGTGAGATTCTCACTTATTTTGATTTGAAAACAAGCCCTATGTGATATAATCACTTATTGATGAGGAACTTGATTTTCGATGCATGAGGGCACAGGAGCAAGTCCGTGAACAGGTCAGTACTTTCGTACAGCAGAGAGACGAACTTGACACCCGGAAAGAATTTGTGATATTTTATCACTTATTTTGAGGGACATGTGATTGTTGATTACTTATTGAGGTCGAATGCAATATGTACACGAATGTATAGTATCATGGAAGATCTAGACTTGCGTCCCCGTTATTTTTCGGTAAAAGATACAACCATGATACCCAGATGATAAGCAGCATAAAGACCGAATATTTCAGAACCTCGGCAATCTCTCAAACAAAATTTCGGTACTAAGACCATATGCCAATGAATGGTTCCCACCTGGTCTTCAGTCGATTTAAGTTTATATCACCCTGCACACTTTAAAATGATTGTGAGCCTACCGATACATCTTATATAGAGCTGCTTATCGTTTTTCATTTAAGGTTTAAAGAGGTTTAGACAGACCACTGATGTACTATCATTTTCTCTTTTGCTCGCCAGGAAACTCATTTTTGCTTTTCTGTTGTTTTTGTGTTTTTGAAATTTTTCGATGTTTTTGGAATTTTCAAATTTTGGATTTACTCCCCCTAAAATCAATAAACTAAGATAAATTTAAAAACAAAGGTATTTACAAAAATGATTTTCCGATGTTGGTTTTACTCTTGCTTGACCTTAATGCCATTTACCAAAATTAAATTTTGAATCTGAAATGATTTATCGAATTTTGAAAAAAAATCAGTTGGCATGTCGGTCATCGGTGCGGACCATGACAACATTGATGAGTTTCATAATGAAACAATCACGTGTGAGGTGATATTCGAGATCAACGTGTCTGGTCAAAGAGTGCTGTACGAGATGATAATAATTCATAAAGCAGCTTAAATATCGACAAGTATAGGAGAGATTAGAAATTCAAAACCGTATCCTGCAACTGCTTCGTGCATTGCAAGGAATTTGTGTGCTCTCCCAAACTGGATATCCACCCGGTGTGGATTTCAAAGTCGATTTTTGTAGCTACTGAAATCCCTTCACAGCAACAAGATCAAAAACCTCTGGGTCCGGCTGGCCTTCCACATTGTACCAGCGAAGGTCTTTGTCTTTCTCTTTGAGAAGTAGTGTGCGGCTGTTCAATCCACGCCAAGGCATCCGCACACCCGGTTGGTTTGATCAACCAACACATTTTCTTCAATCACACCGCGAAGAAATGTACACTGCACGTTCATCTTGTTGATTTCGAACTTCAAACGTGCTGCAGGTGCGTACATTTTGATTGAATCTATCCTGGGGACCCGATCAAAAACCATAACAACCAATTTTGGCACATATTTCATCTGGTCGAATTTTTCAACTTCATTCCTTTTTCCTTCATCAGACATTTTTGTCTTCTTTCCCTTTTCTTTTCTCATTTTTCTCCATCAAAGGCAACAACTCCTAGATATAATGATGTTTCGGAGTCTGGTGTCGCCGATCTTGTGCATGGACGCTCCACTATCAACAATCCTAAGACTATCAATAGCTCCTCCTGGAACATCCTACACACTCATTCAGAGATTAGTTAGAGAGGGGGACCCAAGCCTTCACAGACTTGGGTCGTCCGTCATCATCGAGGATTGTGACATCCATTTCCCGATGATTCGGAATTGATATAGCTCCCCCTGAAACAATTTCCAATTTTGGTTTCCAAATCTGTTTTTGGTTTTCATGTTTAACATTTGATTCGACAGATTTTGTATGGACAACCTCTGGTTTTAAAACCTTTCCAACATTTTTCCTTTGTTTCTTTCTCTGTTTCACTTCTTGTTGTTTAACAAGACGAGGGTCCTGTTTTGGTGAAACAAATCTTTTATGGTAATTGTTACCATGGGGGGCATCAACCTTTGCTTTCAACTTATGAAGATACGGACAATTTCGAATGATATGTCCAATTGTGCCACATTCAAAACATGATCTTCGTTCAACAAACCCCGAAGTATCATGTGATCGTCTTGCCGATGATGATGAACTTTGTGATCTCGAGGTACTAGGTTTCGAACAGTTTGGTTCATTTCTTTTCAACACTGTTGCTTGTTTAACAAAATCTAAGTTAGATTTGTTTTCAAACGTTTCAATTCTGTCCGTTCCCTTTGATTTCACAAAGTTTACCTTCTTGTCCTTTTTCTTGTTTTGGCTCTGTTTGCCTTTTCCATTTCCTTGGAGAGCGTGATTTTGCTTTCGTTGATTGTTTTGTTTTTGCAATTTTTGATTCCCATATTTCTTTGTAACTTCGGATTTTGGGATAGGAGCACACTGAGTTACTACAACTCCTGGGCTCGACTTTCCCAAAAACTTACTGGTAGAATCTTCGAAAACTTTATCAATCAAAGATTGATTGACATTTTTGATAGGGAAATCCTTGTCTGAATATATTTTATCAGATCCAATCAACGTGTAAAGCAAGTTCACGCTTTCACAGCTTCCAGATGAGGATTCAACAGACTTGGCTGTAGCAGTCACAAACGGTTTTGCAGGTGGATCACAAAGAATGTGATTCTCAAGAGGTATGTCCTCTTCTTTGACTACCGCATCAGACTTTGCTGAATCAGTATCATCAGATTCATCATCAGAAGAATCAGCATCCTCAATCACAACTGGAGGATCCTGATTCGGTTCAGCAGAAGACACACTTGTATCTGCTGACCCATCCGATTCTGATGATACTTCCTTCTTGTATCCGAGCCCTGTCGCAAATTCCTCAACGTCTAAAGGAACAGATGGTTCAAAGTGAGTTCTATACTCCTCATCAGGCATGGCATCATAATTGTGTCTCACAGGTGGTGGACATTTCTTATAACCTATGCATGTGACATCCTTTTTCTCTTTTTGAACATCAATGATGTGATCCAACACATAGCTAGAACTCAAATAACTGTCTAACTTGAGTCGGATAGCCTCACTTTCGGTTTTAACACAAGCCATTTCTTTTTGCATTACCTCAAGACGAGTTATATACAAATTAATGTCAGTTTGTTTTCTGGAAACCATTTTAGTCAGCTCTGTTTTATCTTTCTTTAATGTTTCAATCATCTTTTTAAATTCCTTTTCATGGTTTTCATAAAACATATTGGCTTCAGTGCACTTGGAGAGATCAACTGTCAATTTCTGATTGTGAATAAAAGTCACATCATATTTCTCTTGCAAAGCCTCATGTTTGCTTTGCAATTCACACCACTTATCATTCACTAAAACATGTTTGTCTTGCAAGTCAAACAAACTAGCTTGTAAAGCATCGTGTTTGCCTTGCAACTCAGACATGTTTGCTTCTAAATCAACACATTTAACACGCAAACTATCACAGTTATCACAACTAAGAGAAGTGGGTTCATCGACACATACCTGACTTGATGAACTGTCGACATTAGCCATAAAGGCTGAATGGAGAGAAGAAGAAGAATAAGCAGCTTGATCCACCAATATAGATCTCCTATGATTTTCTGCTGCAGCTTCTCCCAATAGCCCATCAACATCTGCATCAACTGACACACTTGACGTGTCATCCAAATGATCATTGCCTGAAGTTGAGGATTCTTCATCTGAGCTTCCACTGTAACCAGAAGAGTCTTCATCCTCAGAAGATTCTTCACCATTGGTGGAAGATTCTCCACCACTGGCGTGATTTAAAACCTTGACAACCTCAGCAAAACAAGCGATTACAGTAGATGGCCGATAGACTTGCTGTTGTGGAGCTGGCTGTAGAGGATTTCCATACAAGTCTGTTGTTTGAGCTGGCTTTGCTGGAACTTGTATCGGATTGCCATATAAATCTGTTGTCATAGGAGGCCTTTGGGTTAGCTGTTGAGGCACTGGTTCAAGCGGATTTCCATACATGTCTGTTTTTGGAGGGACCGGAACTTGGATAGTATTGCCATACATGTCAGTTGGTCCGGTAGATCGAACAGGTAATGGATTTCCGAACATATCAGTTGGTCTGAGAGGTCGTTGGCTTTGCTGTTGCTGTTGAGGAACTGGTTCAAGCGGATTTCCATACATGTCTGTATTTACCGGAGTATTCCATCTTGGATTCATTTTTGATCAAAAATAACAAAACCGGAAAATCACACTTGAAACAAACAGTTAAGACACACTTGCAACCCTTCTGTTAAAAATACCAACACACTCAACGAAACAGAATGTTGACGAAACTGAATTTTTGTTTTGTGGCGAAACAGATTTGGGTGTATTGGGCTTTACGAAACAGGTTTGACAAGATGGGTTTTATAATTGACGAAACACTTTTGGGCGTGCAAATTAACGAAACAGATTTTGCTTGATGTTATGCGACGAAACACAATAGGATATGGATGGGACGAAACTGATGTGTTTTGTATGTTGACGAAACAGGCTGTTATATATTTGACGAAACTGAATTTCTCGTTTTGGGCTCCTAAATGACGAAACAGCTGATAAAGTTGTTAGATATTTTGCCAATTTAAAAAGCTTATCCTACTGACACAGTACACCCTCTTTCAAACAACAACACGTCCAACTTACCAACTAGGTATGGTTTGCAAATTATTTTAATCTTTCTCAATTTCCAATACACACACAACTGGACAAGCTTTCAGATTGTTTCACCAACCAAGTATGGCTTTTAATATTATAATCAATTAACTCCTTTCAATTCACAAACAAGTTTACCAATAATTTTACAAAATCAAAAAGTTAAGACTTTGAAGAACAGTTTGAAGAAGATAAGAACACTATGAACTTTCCGGTAAAACTATGAGTTTTCCGGTGACCCGAAAAGTTTCCGAAACCCGAATTTTGCTAAAAACTTCACTAAAAACCAACTTTTAATATGTGAGTATGAAAGATAAAGTGGTTTTTATAACAACTTCCAGCAAAACACCAAGATTTCAGCCGATTTTAACAAGTTTTTCAGAAAATATGAACTTTTCAAAAACCCGAAAAACAACCCGATAACATCCCGGTTTTCACAAGGAGAAGAGCCAAGGCTCTGATACCACTTGTAGGTCCGGCTAGGGGAGGATCTAGTCGCCTAATCCTTGTATACTAACCAACCCGGTTGTGCGGAATCCAACCGGAATGGCAAACCGAGATAGAACACGCACAAACACAACACACAATATTCACCGATTAACACCACTGTATTAATACGTATGAAAGGTTCGGTTACAAAGCAATGTTTACAAATGTGTATTGCAAACTCTCTAAAACTCTCGTGTGTGTGCTCTCACAAATATGCTCTCTGTGTTCACTATGTGTTCTCCTGTGTTATCTCTTTGAAACAGAACAAATGAAATCTATTTATACTACAGACACACATACAAATGACGAAACATAAAACAGGCGACGAAACAGAATCATGGTCGACGAAACACATATGATTCGTCGACTTCTGGGCTGTTTCGTCGATGTGGTCTTAGGCCCAATCAGTTTAAGGCCCAATCCCTGATTCGTCATCTTCTTTTAGCCCAAGGACTGTGATGTTGAGTCCAGTCCTTGTCTTGTCTCTTTTGTTGGCTTGACGTCTTGTACATGACGGAGGAAAGTCGTGTCAACACGTGCCGAACCGAGTCGCGTCCACAGTATCATGTATCAACAACTATCACTAACATATACACAAAGATCATTAACATCAGGATGTGGAATGATTAAAAAATCACATAAACATCTAATTCTTTTCTACAAAGAGAAATAAATCAACGTTCAAAATTCACAAACAAGATAGCAAAAATTGTTCATCTAAATCACTAGTACAATATGGCAAGTTGGCAATTGATATAATTCCATCTGTAGGTATATAAATATATAATATAGACCAAGAATTCAATGTTAAAATCAGTATCACAGCTTATTAAGTTAAAAAATCTAAACTAATTCGCTCAAGCTACAATCATATCACATAAACATAATCTTAGGGCTGGTTTCATCACCTAATTATTCATCAACCATATCACATAGACAACTTTCATAACAACATTCACAGATTCCACACATGTAACATCTAGATCAAGAAAACGAATCATAAATCACCAGGACCAGATCCTGTTAAAAATATCTAAACATCATCATACAAAACCTAATTCATGACAAATGCGACATATTCGAGAACTTAACCAGTCAAAACACTAATGAAAGCATTGATCGATGAATCTAAAAGGTAGAAATCAAACCTGATTGCTAATTGAAGAAGTGAATTTTGAAATTAGGTGGTTGAGTTTGTGCAGCCTCGTGGAGTCCTTACAGTGCGTTTAAGAAGGAAGATGTGTGTGAATTTATTTGTATTTATAAGCGCGCAGAAAAGCATGCATTGTAATGAGGGTCATCTTGGGCCGACCTTTTTTTTTTCCAAAACTTGGGCTTGATTCATCAATATATATGAGGAGTACAAAAACCGGTTTTGGGCCAAACCGAATCGTTTTATTAATGTGCCAAACCGGTTCGAGTTATAAACTGATTTGAGGGTTTAAAATCCCAACCCACTAAAGCTGATTTGGATAGAGTTTTTTTATTGAATCGGGCCAAAATCAATTCAGGTTGGATCGGTTCTCAATACAAAAGTCCTGAACCTATGCCAAACCGCCGGGTTGGGTCGTGGCTTAAACCGGTTTAGCCCAAATTTGTTTTTTAGATTAGGCCGCAGTGAAAATCAGTGTATTGGCCCCACCCCGGGTTTTTTTACACCTCTATTTAGTATTGGGTCGGGTTTTAGAATTTCAAGCCCAAAGTTATTGAACTCACCCTTAAATTTTCATTTTTTACATGATTATTTAGATACTGATATTTTATTTAGTTATATGTTTCATGTAATTATTTAGTTATGTTTATAATATTATATGGTTAAGGGATTGTTTAGATATGTTATTTAGTCCTATTACCTAAAATAAACTAAAAATATGTAAGCTTAGGTGTATCCGTTAAACTAAAAGTATATCAAATGTATACAATGCTACAAAAAAATATAGTTAAGAATAAAAAGAAAAATATATAATGATACACAAAAATACGCTATAAAAGAAGTAAAATGAAAATATATAAACATCCATATGAAACCACTCTACTTAACATTTGATTAACAAATATTTGGAAAAATTATGGAACTCATAAAGAAATCGTGCATAACAAGAAACAAAGGACATGAAAATGATGTTTAACTATTCGAAGATCTTCGAAGCTAAATACTATTCGAAAATGATGTTTAACAAAGGACATGAAAATGATCGAAGATCTTCGAAGCTAAATACTTAATAGGGTATGCTAGACGACACTGTGTATAAAAATATGGTAAAAAATCCAAAAAATCAATATAATGAACATATGAAGACCGAGGGTTCATTTCTCACAAAATCCAAGAATTTTAGGTTACAAACCTAATATAGGTGAAGTAACCGAGATTGGGGACTTACTAAAATCAAATTCCAAAAGTTTTGTCGAATAACAACACTTGTGGGGGACGAATTATATATATATATGGAACCCATTAAGTGGAAGTTACCTTTGAAATCAATATCATCCGTTCGATTATGCTGAGATTAAATCTGGGCCGTTTAAACTCCAAAAAATAACCGTTCTAATGGCGGTTCAGGACGGTTATTAGGAGTTTTCCTGGTGGTGGTTTTGCTCCAAAATTTTCTGTCCATTATCTCCATGTCTCAACTTTCTCCCAAGGCAGTTCTTTACGGTTTGTAACCACTGTCGAATTAAATCATGACCGTCCAATTTGTTTAAGATTCAATCCTATCCCTTTAAACTCCATAAACTGTAAAACCAGCAGTTAAGGGAGGTTACACACTATCTCTCCTATTTTCCTTGCAGTTAACATCGGTTGAGCACCCACACCCTTATCACGGTTACCTCTGTTCCTTTGTTTCATCCCCACGTTGCTGATTTTCAAGGAACCGCCTTTATATCTTCGTTAATGGTTGTCTTTAAAAGATTTCTCCCACTACCGCTATGGAACCATTTTTTCTTTGTCATCTCTCTCTCTTCAAAGATCTCCTATATTTCTATTTAACCGCGTGAAGGTTGAACACGTCTCCACCGTCTTACAAATACCATCTATTGCAGGTGATAGTCCAGGGTTTGTCATTTATCTTCAAATTTGTCTGCCAAGGAGGAGGCGACCCGCCGATGATGTCACATTCCATTTTCTGGTGAGTTTTTTTTTTTTTTTGTTGATTTAATCGATTATTATGTGTGGTTTGTGTTTGCTTGAAATGAGTGCAACCTTTTAACCTATATTTAGGGCTTTTCTGATACAGAGAAGAACAACCATGAAACTCTCTTCATTGGAGTCTTTAATTGAAATTAAATCAACATATTGAAAGTTTTCTAAAAAAGAAAATGTAAATTGAAAACTGTTGCACTTTTGAGTAGACTTTCAAGATTGACAATGATTATGTCACCATTATTTACCGGTTATGTTGTACACTATGTATATGAGTAGTTATAATTATTCAATTGTGATAATTTGATTGCAGACAAAGGAAGAAATAACGAGTTTTGTTCATGAAGGAGTTTAATTACCACATAGAGAAGTTGAAAGAAGATAGAGGGATAACAAATTTTCTATATGATGACGAGGTAATTCTTCAAGAATAAAAACAATGTCCAAGCTACCTATTTTGTGAGTGGAACATAATTCATCAAGAATTCAAGAAACCATTATTTATAACCATCTTAACGTTAAAAAAAGGTTATCGGTGTTTATTGCAATGTTCATCTTTTTCTGGTTCGGTGTATGTTGAAAAGAAGACCGATTGTTTATTTTTGTTAATTACAACAACTTTATATTGAAAAGTCTCTTATTTCCTGTTGGGCAGACTTGATTTTGTGTTTTTGGCTTATCTTGGTTATTTAATTTGAACTGGGATTAACAAATGATTTGAATCGATTTTATGCGGGGTTTTTTTTTTTTTGCAACAGATAGTGATGCCACTCCTTCTATTTATTTTCGTCAAGAATAAAAGAGTTTTTTTCTTTAAAGAAAAGCTCTTACTTTTGTTGTTTGTGGGCAGTAAATTTATTGAAGAAAAGCTCAATATCTAATGTATGGAGTAAAAAGTGTTCCTTTTTAAATAAGAAAAGGGGGAAGGTTAGTAAAAGAATTATAATTAGATATGCACATGATTCAAAATTTCCAAGTCTTTTTTATTGAAGCGATAAGACTAACGCATGTTTGTTTATCTTTTCAAGCATTCAATTGATCTCCCTGCTAAAGCTAGATATGAGGTATGTGATTTGTTTTTCCTTTTTTTTTTAAATGCTAGGGTATGTTTTTCCCAAATTGAGAAAGTTTTGAGTTATATTCTAAATATAGATTAGTCATAAAATGTTTGGGCCTAACTAAATATAGCTCAAACCAATATTCTATTGAATACTTGTAGGTTGTAGTTGGCTAAGTTGTATAATAGATTCGTTTCATGGGTTCCCACTCGTGCCCTTTGACCTTAGTTCCGGTGTATGTTTTTTAGATATTGAAACTTAATGAATCATGATATGACTTTAATATCATCAAGTGGCAATATGTGTGTATTCCATCAAGTTGTCAAAGTCAACTAAAAGAGTTTATAAGTTAACTATGTTTCCAGTATGTAAATGGAATAGCAGTTGGATGTGCAGTAAGGGTGAAGGGAGTGGTGCGGGAAACCACTCGGCAAAGGAGAAAGCCGAGCGGTAACACCGCCGCCCTCCCTTGTTTACCGCGCGCCAAACATCAATATCGGTATGTACTCACCGATCGGGAAAGAGGGGGGGGACAAGACTTTTATGTTTTATGTGTGTGTGTATGTTTGACTTTAACATATATATATATTTTTTTTAAATGAAAAAAAAAAGGTTTACCACTTTCAAGTGTTTAACCAATGCCAACACTTTTCACCAAAGTTTAAACTCTTTAGACGTGTTGACATGGCACCCTCTCATTGGTTGATTTTAAAGTTTGCCACTTTCAAGTGTCTAACCACTCCCTTCACCCTAAGAGCTTATGAAAGAAAATGTGATGGGAAGGGTCATGAACTCATGATTACACTCTCAATAATATTCCAAACAAGAATGAAAAGTAAGAATTTGGTTGCTTTTTTTTTTGCACTATAGTTATGCTTCTGTTACATTGTGGGGATTCATGTAGTTTTATTTAACCCAGTTTGGCGTTGATTTATTAGGTACTTGACTGTCTGCAAGTTTGGTTGGATGTTCCTCTTATAAAGATTACACCGACAGCATCTGATCAAGTACAAAATTGTTAGCTTTCTCTATTTTTGAACTATGATATTTGTTTTCATGGAATAAAAAGAACTGTTAAGATGCTCTCTAATATTTAACTAGAATTTGTAGTAAAAAGTTGGTGGATTGATATAAGTCTTCAGTCTTCACCATCATTCACGACTATTTTCATTGCAAAATTAAAATTTGACATTGTAAAGGTTGACATGATGGGATTAGTTTGTTTCTTTTTTTTTTTAAAATCAATTAACAGGTTCTTCACTTATTAAGACTCATTTTGTGCCTATTTTCTGTAATTCCTATATTCATGATGTAATGCTTGAAGTATTAATAGATGGTTTATTGTGAACAAGTCAAGGTCAATGCATCCCTCGAGGACAGGTTAAGTGGAAAATCAATAGGAGGATCAAGTGAGAAATCAGAACCAAATGCATCAGTTGAATTGAACTTATGTAATTAGCTGAATGGTTGTTAAAAGCAAAGATTTATGGATTAATTTGGGGAGTGACACGGTGTAATTGTAATAGTGAAACCACTGCTACATTTTGAAGATTCTCCATCTGTTCTTTTATTTTTTAAGAAAAGGTTTGGGCGTTGTAAGAAGCTTTGCTCCTAAATGGAAGAAGGCGGCAAAGAACTTGTAGGGGAAAATGAAACTTGGTGTAAATGTAATAGAAAATGTAAAGATCTTTTAATTTGGGGAGTGACATAGTGTAAATGTAATTTTCTTTGTTTGGTGTTTTCTTTCTTCTAGCCAATTGCTAGAAGATTTAGTTGGGTCTTCTTTTTATTTATGATTTTTACGTAATATAATTTGTTAAATGATGACACTAAATTGTACAATCTTTCATAGTGAACTTATGTTAATGAGTTGTACTTAGAGCATTAACAAAACTTTTTTTATAGAATGCAATTCAATTTTGTGATGAAATTATGGCACTAAAGTATCCGGTCATCGGATGGGTATATTATCCGATTCTATTTTATTTCTTTTTGTTCATAGCCTCATTCATGTTGTGACTATATAATACATTAACGTAACCCGTCCACCGGACGGGTATTAAACTAGTTAAATGAAGATGGTCAACCTAAATTCATGGTTAGGCCAGATAATTTAATGAAGGTCAACTTTAAATCCATTCAAGTGAGAGGTTAGCGTGAAGTTACAAATATACCCTTTTGGGATCATATGGTATGTGATATATGTGATGATTTGGTTCAATCTTAGGCACACATGAGATTTTATTCTATACTTACCCGATATCACATAAACATAATCTTAGGGCCGGTTTCACCACCTAAAATATTCATCAACCATATCACATAGACAACTTTCATAACAACATTCACAGATTCCACATGTAACATCTAGATCAAGAAAACGAATCATAAATCACCAGATCCTGTTAAAAATATCTAAACATCATCATACAAAACCTAATTCATGACAAGTGCGACATATTCGAGAACTTAACCAGTCACAACACTAATCAAAGCTTTGATTGATGAATCTAAAAGGTAGAAATCAAACCTGATTGCTAATTGAAGAAGTGAATTTTGAAATTAGGTGGTTGAGTTTGTGTAGCCTCGTGGAGTCCTTACAGTGCGTTTAAGAAGGAAGATGTGTGTGATTTTATTTGTATTTATTATAAGCGCGCAGAAAAGCATGCATTGTAATGAGGGTCATCTTGGGCCGACCTTTTTTCCAAAACTTGGGCTTGATTCACCAATATGAGGAGTACAAAAACGCCAAATCGAATCGTTTTATTAACGTGCCAAACCAGTTCGGTTTATAAACTGATTTGAGGGTTTAAAATCCCAACCCACTAAAGCTGATTTGGATAGAGTTTTTTTATTGGATCGGGCAAAAATCAATTCAGGTATTGGTTCTCAATACAAAAGTCCTGAACCTATGCCAAACCGTTGGGTTGGGTCGTGGCTTAAACCGGTTTGACCCAAATTTGTTTTTTAGATTAGGCCGGGTTGAAAATCAGTGTATTGGCCCCACCCCGGGTTTTTTTACACCTCTATTTAGTATTGGGTCGGAGTTCAACCCTTAAATTTTCATTTTTTACATGATTATTTAGATACTGATATTTTATTTAGTTATATGTTTCATGTAATTTTTTAGTTATGTTTATAATATTATATGGTTAAGAGATTGTTTAGATATGTTATTTTTCCATTTCTAGTCCTATTACTTAAAATAAACTAAAAATATGTAAGCTTAGGTGTATCCGTGATAATTAAAGAGTGAATTTCAAATTTTGTCTTTTATCTTTATAGTGAATTTCAAGCAGTGTCATTTATCTTTCAAATTGATGAGTTTTATCCTTTATGTTTTAAAATCCATCACGTTATGTCCTTTAGGCCTAACGCAGTTTGTTTTTTCAGTTAAGTGTGACCATGCATGTGTAAGTCACACGAGGGTAGTTACGTCATTTGTTATACCTCTTATCTTTTTCGCCAGTATAAATTAACCCAAACCCTACTTTATCAAATTTCCCCTAAATCATTTCCCCAAACTGAAATCAGGCTTCCACCACCTCCTTCCACCATCACAACTACAACCTCCTTCTGCCCCTGCCACCACCACCACTCCTCCCTCTCTCTCTCTCTCTACACTGCACCGCCTCAACAACCACCATCACATCCCTCACCAACCACCACCGCCACACTCTTCGTCTTCCCCATGGTCGGTGAACCTTATACTTCGTCGTGAAACATGATTGGCGAACCTTTCTTGTTCGTCATGATGAGAGTGTGACGAAGAATCATTCTTCGTCACACATATCTTCGTCACATACAAGGTTCGCCAGTGGATAGTATACATAGCTGGTTATGTTTAACAGTTAAGGCATGAGAGCATAGAGAGAAACCATTGAGAGTTTATCGTTCAAGCATTGTGTGTATATGTTTGATGTTGTTCTCATCCTTTTTAATCTAAAGTGAATCTTTGATTACTTGTTGTGTTACTTGCTCTACTTTGTTCGGTTTGCACCTTCACGGGGATTCCGCACTCGTGACCGTGTTTGTCATAAACAGGGATAGGTCTCCGTATTGATCCTCCGAGAAAAACGGACCTACAAGTGGCATCAGAGCTCTGGCACTTATCCTTGTTTAAAACCAAACATAGTTGTTTTTAAAACAAGTTGTTTATGTTTTCAGGAACTGTTCTTATCAAAAGTTATATATTTCTCTGAAAATGTGCTAAAAAATCTCTGAAAGGATTGTATTTTGCTGTTAGTTTTTACGAAAACCTTGTTAAAACTCATGTTTGTATGTTAAGATTTGGTTTTTATTGAAAGTTTTAGCAAAAATCCTTGTTCGAAAATTTATCCAGTTTGCCGGAAACTTCAAAGTGTTCATCAGGATATTGAAAGTGTTCTTGGTGATATTCATACTTTTTATGTGTTTGATCCACAATCTGTATTTGCATTATTTGTTTGTTGTAGGATCGTTTTCTGACCCGAATGAGTCGATCAGAAGAGTTTTTCTCATTACGAAAGGCGGAAACAATCGTATCGAGTTCAATTCAGCAAGAATATCACTTTAAACTGTCTTTTGATTGATAACAGATCGATTACAATGCTGTAGACACTTCGGCAGAGCTTCGCTACCGGAATCAGAATCGTTACAAATGATTAGGCATGACAGGTATTTATAGGCTAGTGATTTCGTTTGAAACTGTTGAAGCGGAATCTAATTCCGCACGAGATTAACCCAAACGGAATTAGCATCCAGTTTCAAGCGGAATTAACTACTTAATTTCGTTTGAAATGACCATGTGTCATTTCAAGCGAAATTACCTATAAACACATTTTCTCGTTTTGCGAGCCCTGATCTATCTCTTACAACACAAGACTCGATACAAGACGAAGTCGACAGACGCATGCACCAACAAACTCCCCCTCGAATGTTGACGAGTCTTCAGTGTCGAGTCTTCAGTCTTCAATCTTTATCAGTCTTCTCGACCTCTTCTGAAGTATCTAACAATGTAAAGTATCCTCAATCTCTGTCTTCTCTTCTTCTCCAGGATTTCAACCCGGCTCTTATCTCACTAACATCCCAAAATTTGTATCTGACTCTTACACACTCTTGATCAGATCTCTTGATTTCTGGCTCTATACAACTTCAGACTCCCCCTTAAGCTGTGCTTGGGATCGCAGTCTGGCTTTCACAGGTTCAGAATCGTGACCTGGCTCATATCCTGCTCAGTATCAAAACCTGACTATCCTGCACAATCTTAACCCAGAAATAAATTTCACAAATTTATAATTTGACAAATTTATTCTCTGTTTACCACTTGTAAACACAAATCAATAAATGATTTTACAATATTAATCACTGATGAACCACTTGTAAAAATAATCTTTTCATATTTAAACACTTCAAACAAATTCTCCCAAACCTTATGTTCATCATGTTTAGCACTTGGAATTTTGAAAAGCAGCTCTCCAACATCAGTTGTCGAAAATATTTTTGAATTTTTCAAAATTTTATGCTAAAACACACTAAAAATCTTTTTGAATTTTTGAATGTAATGAATATGTAGTAAAGAAATATTTACAGACAATATTTTTGTGAGTTTGCGAAAGAGGATCATATCAGTTTATGAGACAAATCACTAACACCATTAAGCTTTATAACATTTTAAGTTCTAAACGATTCACTTAGATTGTCAGTATACTGGTCCACTTAAATTTTCACACAAATTTCAACTGTTTCGAGATACGAGATTAATGTTTTAGAGACTTAAACTTATTCACGTGTCCCACCTTAGAATATACTCCCGTATCCAGATCCCAATATTCAGTCTTACAGGTGAGTATACCACAAATGATATCTGTAAGGGTTAAAATGCGAGGGCCGTGAGAGCTCAGGCTATTGCTTCCGCAAAATCAGAGAGATGACGGCTTCGACTTTTGGTGTGTTCCCTTTAGAGAATCTTTTGTTTCAACAGCACATGATTAGCATTTTTCAATGTTTCATCATTTTTTGTACTGAGGGCGGTGCTATATTTCAAGCAAGCAGAAAATATTATACGGGGACTAGGCCATTGCTTCCGCAAAATCAGAAGTCCCGGGATAATACCCCAGATATCACTGAGTATAAAGACCTAGTATCTCAGAAAGAGGGACCTTTCAAACATGATTTCGGGGGTTACCCATAAATCCGAGAGATGTTCCCCATGATATAAGCAAGTTTGAAATTTAGGTTTATATCTCGTCACAATCTACTAAATGTGTAAAACCTACTAGCACATCATCAGTGAGATCGTTTATCACATTTTGACTTTCCAATTCTTTAGCATGCTGTGATCGTCCACTGATGTACTATCATTTCCTCTTTTTCACAACAAAACTCATTTTTTCTTTTATCATGTTTTTGGCTTTTTCAAATTTTCAAATGTTTTTGGATTTTCAGAAATTCTTACTCCCCCTAAAATTCAAAATCATTTAAAAGAAATTTGAAAACAAACTATACAAGTAAAGTGACAACTGATATCAAATCACTTCAATTCGCCATCCACTTGGCATAAACAATCAGAACTCCCCCTGTCAACAAACTATTTTCCCATTGTGATTTCAAAACACTTAAGTTTGTTTTAATCAAATGGTTTTTCCGGAAAATTAGTTTTGTTGATTTCATAAAACCACTTGTAGGTTTGGGGTAGATCATTACTTTGTTCATTCCTTATAAAATGAATTAATCCCCTTTATTTAATCACATGAAAAATATAACAATTTTAAAAACAATCACCAAATTCCACTTGTAGAAAATCAAGTACAACTTAATGTCCCTGATTTACCACTTGAAAGTCGAAATCACTTTCGTGAATTTCTCAAGAAAGATGCCGATTCCTGCTCCACTATTACCAACCTGGGAGCTCCGGCAAGTCCTGATTTTTCATTCATCATAATAGGTTCCATCCCAGTCACAAACCTGGGACGACCTATCCTTACCTGGTTTCTTCATTTTCTTCTCATAAAATTCTTTCACCCCTTTGACCTTCCCATCAACCATTTTACCAAAAATATGTTGCACTTTGGGGTTAAAAGCTTTTTCAATATCAAATTCTTTCTTTTCAGAGAAAAATTGATTTGAAATCTAAACTTTACCAACTTTTTGTTTAAAATTCTCAGCCTGCAATGGTGGAAAATTGACATCATCCATTGGCGGCCCTAATGTTTCCAATTTTAACTCAGCTTGTGGCTCCTCTGACTTTGTGGAATCAGATTCATCGCCTGAAAATAGCTCCTCTGATTTTGACGAATCAGAATCATTGCTAGAACTATCATCAGATTTCTTAACAACCCACTTTTGGTTGTCAAGTGATGTGCGGTATAGTGTTATATATATTAGGTGTATATTTTAAGCCCTTTTAACACTTTTTTAGCCAAGTTTTAAATTTATAAAACACGATATTTACTAACACTAAACACACATATGGGCAAGTGCACCCATCGTGAGCGTAGTATAGTGTTGGTAAGATACCGAGGTCGTCCAAGGACACAAGAGCTTTTAGTACCGGTTTATCCTCAACGTCTAATCAAATCAAAAGTTTAGAAAAATGTTTTAAACTAAGAAAATAAAAACTAATTAAAATGCTGAAAAATAAAAATAAAAGAAAAAACAGATAGAGAAGATGAATCACTTGGCTCCGACTCGTGTTTAGTGTAACCTTTGATTATTTCCGCACTTTTGCACTTATTTAAGAGATTATCTTAGTTATTGTAGTAGGCCCCTCTTTTGGAGGTGACGTTACCCTCAACCCAGTAGTTTGAGTCAGCAAGGATACAATCCTAAAGGGTCGGATTATTGAAAGATAATTAATTAAGTTATTAATGCATATTGTGGTAGGCCCCTCTTTTGAAGGTGACGTTACCCTCGGCTAAGTAGTCTGAGTCAGCAGGGATACAGTCCTAAGTAGCCGGGTTAAAGTATTAATAGTAGTTTAACTTATGAGGGGATCAAAGAATTTGGACCCCCGCCATCCAATACCGTTAAGTATTGAAGGAGGTCCTACTAAATTTGACCCAGGTCCTTTGCAGGATCTATACACTGAACAATGGCAAGACTCTTACCAAACCGTTCCCTTAACCCCCGACCAGGTAGCCAACATACCTCCATATAGACCGTGGAGATATGAATGGTGAAAATCTTTTATTTTATATAGACAGTAAAATAATGCCAAGACACCACGGACAAACGATAAGGAAGAATCATCTTCAACATAAGAAACTAGTTATTAAAGTCATTAACACATAACCAATTAAAAAGTGCGAAAAGATTAAAAATAAAAAGTATTACACTAGACACTTTGTCTTCACCAAGTGATGTAAGAGACTTAGGCAAACATGGCCTTGATTGTCAAGAACTCTTACGATCAATCTTGGATCCCGAGACGACTCACACACTCTATGATGGACAATGGATGATGGTGGTGGATGATGGTGTTATGGTGGTGGTGGGTGGTGGGTGAAGTGTGAGAGAGGTGGTGTGCCAAGGGATGGTTTGAGCTTGAGCCAAGCACTCCTATTTATAGGCTGAACAGAAGCTCGGGCACGGCCCCGTGTCCATCCTCTTCTCTGTCTTCATTAATTGCTCTTGTCTTTATTAGTTGACCACGGCCCCGTGTCCGCTGGGCACGACCCCGTGTGCAGAAGCATATCTGTACTATCAAGATTTGCCTAGATTCTGCGAATCTTATAGTTGACCACGACCTCGTGTCCGCTGAGCACGGCCCTGTGGTGGGCGATGGAAGCTTCTACAACTTTGTCTTTTATGCTGACACTTGGGCACGCCCCCGTGCTCACTGAGCACGGGGCGTGCTCAGCCTTCTGCTCTCTTGTTTTGGTTGGGAAGATGCTGTCGTGGGGTCGGGCATGCCACGTTTGTTCCTTTTCTTGTATTTATGTTAGATTTAGCTGCCTTTTTTGTTAATTTGAGCTCATTTAATCCTGAAAATACAAAAGGAAGACAAAAACACACTTTTTCCAACATTAGTACTAAAAAAGGGTTAGTTTTATGCCACAATTGATGTAATTTATATGTTGCATTTTGCACACATCAAATACCCCAACACTTGAATCTTTGCTTGTCCTCAAGCAAAACTCTTTATAATGTTGCTTTACACTCCCAAATGGAATGGGTAGAAGAGAAGGTTTATGGGCTTGTCATAGAGTGTCGGGATTTCCAAGATTCTTTATTACGTTTTATTTTTATTTATTTACAATCCTATTCGTCATGATTTATTTACAACTTTTCATAAGATGAATTACTTATTAGGGCATAACATGCCTCTTTAAAATTCTATTTATATACAAGTTCACATACCTCACGGGGGATCACTCAACACTCGGCCGAAGATGTATTTTAGTGAATCACTCGAGAGTGGCATGGAACTTACTCCTACCATAGGCTTGCCAAGCAATCAATCCTCCTCCTTTTTAACTATATACCTTTGTAAATATCAAGAGGACTTTTGGGTGAAGGGTTAGGCTTGGGTTAAAGGTAGGTGGTTGGGTTAGTGGTTAGTAGGAAAGGGCGAAAGGCGTAAAAAACGTCGGTTTTAGTAAGACTTCTTCTTTTTTTTTTTAATTTTTATTTTGATGAAGCCATTATTCAAACAAAGTTATTTTTGGTAAACTTGTTTGTTTATTCCTTTTTGCTTCATCATCATCATTTTTTTTAAGGAAGTCGTAAGAAAAACCGAGCTTGTTACTAAAACAAAGGGTTAAAAATAAAAAGGGTTTGGTGGGTGAAAGGGTGTTTGTTTTTGGGTTAAGAAATGAAAAGGTTTAGGCTCAAAGGGGTTAACTAGGGGGATTTTGGGTAGGTGGTAAAAAAGAAAAATAATGGTGTAGAAATAAAAAGGGTTAGTCCTAATGCCTCCATCATTTACTTACTCGGGTTTAAGTTGGTAAGGACCGGGAATGTATCGTCGTGGCAAGTTCTAGAGTCGTAAGAACCAAGCGGCTATTCACACAAGAAACGAAAAATGAGCATTTAGTTTAAAGATATGTATTTGTATGCTCAATAAAGGCTCAAAACTCACTTTTTGTGGGAATGAGTTTTTTATGTGATCAAGTATATATAATCAAATTTTAACTAAGCTTGTCATGCCGTTTCATAATTTTCTTATGTTGGTTCTTTTTATCACGACGCTATCGGTTGTAAATTTGTAAAAATATAACCTTTTTAGAATTTGAAATTCCCAAGTTAAACCTAGACAAGTAAAAAAAAATGAAAATTTTTTGAAAAAATTTGGGGTGATTAGCGGTTCCAATAGAGTTTTGTGTAAGGCTTGTAATTAGGACTTGCAAGATTCAAGGTTTTAGCATCCCCCCACACTTAAACTACACATTGTCCTCAATGTGTCCCAAAAATAAGTTTTTCGGTTGATTAAAATGTGTAAAAGTGGGCTAAAAACAAGATTTTATGTTACTGGGTAGCTGAACACGGGGTGGTGTTGGCTGAGCACGGCCCAGTGTCCAGACTGCCAGTACCAAAAGTAAACAGAAGGCTGGGCACGGGGGCGTGTTCAGTGAGCACGACCCCGTGTCCAGGTACCTGAACTGGGCATTTTCTACAGAACCTCGGGCACGGGGCGTGTTGGGGTGAGCACGGCCCCGTGCTGAACTTGCTGTAATGAAGAAAAATTGTCGGGAGGCTCTGTTTTTGTGCATGGGTTGTGGGTTCAAGCTTCCCTTACTATCCTTCACCATCCTGAGTGTGTTTTATTCCTGGAAATTAAAACTAAACTAGAAAATATAAAAGTTAATCTAAATTAAACTAAGGATAGTTCCGCGGAATGCCTCCGTGGTGCGCCACGTTTATAAGGGTCCTTGGCTAGACCCACCTTATCGGGTGGTTCTGGCTCATCTTCAATTAGGGGGTCATTATTGCCGAATGGATATTTCATTGAACGCTCAAGATCGACACTTCTTTTAAATGCCCCTAATTGAATAGATAGATTGTTGTACTTCCGGTTTTTCAAAGCTTCGTGGGTTTTTACAAAAGGTCGTCCCAACAATAGAGGAGCGTCATCAAGGATGACAAAGTCGGTTGGGATTACCATTTGATTTGTTTGGACCAAGACATCCTCAACTATACCGATTGATTTTATTACTTTCCGATTGGATAGAAAAATGGGTATTTGAAGTGGAGAAAAATCACTAATACTTAATTTTTCAAAAATGTAGTTGGGCATTATGTTAACACAAAGATCTTTATCAATTGTGACATTACTAATAAACGAATTTTGAAAAAAACATGGAACCGGTGTAATGTTGATTTCAAATGGGTCTTCTTTTATTAGCGAAGTTTGATCATTAGTTAACTTAACGCTTACCGTTTCGTCAATTTTAGTGTTAGTGTTTAACTCTTTTAAAAACTTAGCATGAGTAGGTACTAAACAATGATTTTCAAAAGAAGGTGACAAGAGATTAATTTCTTCAAAATTAGACTCTTCTTGAATTTCAACGTTGTCGGACTCACCTTTTTCGTTGTTTAACTCATGTGTCGGTTTTTCACTTAATTGTTCTTCCATTTTTACACTTTCAGTTATCTCTTCTTTATTTAATTCTTCTCTTGTGCGATACTCCTCTTCCCTTGCGCGAGATTCTTTTATATAGCGATCGATAACTCTAAGGTGTTTTAATATCCTATCGGTCACTTCGGTTATAGAAAAAGGAACGGGATTTTCAGAGCTTGAATCCGGTTGTTCGATCCTTTGTTCCTCATAGTACCCATATGAAGTAGATGGTTCACACCATTGTTCTTCATTGTAAGCATATGATGGATAAGGGTCATAATTTTGTTCTTCATAGTACTCATATGAGGTGGGTTGTTCACGCCATGGTTCCTCATAATAAGCATACGAAGGTGGTGGCTCATATCTTGGTTCCTCAAAGTATGAGTAAGAAGGCTCATACCTTGGTTCATCAAAATATGAGTATGAGGGAGGAGGTTCATACCTTTGGTCTTCATAGGATGTGTATGAAGTCGATGGCTCGTACCTGGGCTCCTCATAATAGGTGTATGAATTGGATGGTTGATATGAGTGACTATATTGAACCGAGTGCTGATTACTACAATTAGTGCAATAGTTACCCCTATAATCATCCTCATAGGTGTAGTTGTAACCTCCTGAGTATTGATCCATAAGAATCACTCAGCAGACCACAACCAAGTCTCGAGATCAGAAAACAAAAATAAAAACGGAAACAAAGGCTGGACACGGCCCCGTGTACAGAATCTGTATCTGGGTGTTTTAATTAAAGTTACTGATTTCGTTGAGCACGGGGCGTGTTCAGTGAGCACGGCCCGTGTTCAAGCTACTGTTACTGGGTGTTTTATGAAAATGTGCAGCACGGCCCCGTGTTCAGCGAGCACGGCCCCGTGTACAGGTTATTGTAAATGCAAAACTAAACTAAAATGCAAAAAATGTGCGCGCGTTTTAAAAAGGTTTTGAAAAACTGATTAGGCTGTTGATTTTAAGTTTTCTTAAAATCCTTGTGTCCCCGGCAACGGCGCCAAAAACTTGATGTGCGGTATAGTGTGATATATATTAGGTGTATATTTTAAGCCCTTTTAACACTTTTTTAGCCAAGTTTTAAATTTATAAAACACGATATTTACTAACACTAAACACACATATGGGCAAGTGCACCCATCGTGAGCGTAGTATAGTGTTGGTAAGATACCGAGGTCGTCCAAGGACACAAGAGCTTTTAGTACCGGTTTATCCTCAACGTCTAATCAAATCAAAAGTTTAGAAAAATGTTTTAAACTAAGAAAATAAAAATTAATTAAAATGCTAAAAAATAAAAATAAAAGAAAAAACAGATAGACAAGATGAATCACTTGGCTCCGACTCGTGTTTAGTGTAACCTTTGATTATTTCCGCACTTTTGCACTTATTTAAGAGATTATCTTAGTTATTGTAGTAGGCCCCTCTTTTGGAGGTGACGTTACCCTCAACCCAGTAGTTTGAGTCAGCAAGGATACAATCCTAAAGGGTCGGATTATTGAAAGATAATTAATTAAGTTATTAATGCATATTGTGGTAGGCCCCTCTTTTGAAGGTGACGTTACCCTCGGCTAAGTAGTCTGAGTCAGCAGGGATACAATCCTAAGTAGCCGGGTTAAAGTATTAATAGTAGTTTAACTTATGATGGGATCAAAGAGTTTGGACCCCCGCCATCCAATACCGTTATGTATTGAAGGAGGTCCTACTAAATTTGACCCAGGTCCTTTGCAGGATCTATACACTGAACAATGGCAAGACTCTTACCAAACCGTTCCCTTAACCCCCGACCAGGTAGCCAACATACCTCCATATAGACCGTGGAGATATGAATGGTGAAAATCTTTTATTTTATATAGACAGTAAAATAATGCCAAGACACCACAGACAAACGATAAGGAAGAATCACCTTCAACATAAGAAACTAGAAACTAGTTATTAAAGTCATTAACACATAACCAATTAAAAAGTGCGAAAAGATTAAAAATAAAAAGTATTACACTAGACACTTTGTCTTCACCAAGTGATGTAAGAGACTTAGGCAAACATGGCCTTGATTGTCAAGAACTCTTACGATCAATCTTGGATCCTGAGACGACTCACACACTCTATGATGGACAATGGATGATGGTGGTGGATGATGGTGTTATGGTGGTGGTGGGTGGTGGGTGAAGTGTGAGAGAGGTGGTGTGCCAAGGGATGGTTTGAGCTTGAGCCAAGCACTCCTATTTATAGGCTGAACAGAAGCTCGGGCACGGCCCCGTGTCCACTGGGCACGTCCCCGTGTCCATCCTCTTCTCTGTCTTCATTAATTGCTCTTGTCTTTATTAGTTGACCACGGCCCCGTGTCCGCTGGGCCCGACCCCGTGTGCAGAAGCATATCTGTACTATCAAGATTTGCCTAGATTCTGCGAATCTTATAGTTGACCACAACCCCGTGTCCGCTGAGCACGGCCACGTGGTGGGTGATGGAAGCTTCTACAACTTTGTCTTTTATGCTGACAGTTGGGCACGCCCCCGTGCTCACTGGGCACGGGGCGTGTTCAGCCTTCTGCTCTCTTGTTTTGCTTGGGAAGATGCTGTCGTGGGGTCGGGCATGCCACGTTTGTTCCTTTTCTTGTATTTATGTTAGATTTAGCTGCCTTTTTGCTTCTTTTGTTAATTTGAGCTCATTTAATCCTGAAAATACAAAAGGAAGACAAAAACACACTTTTTCCAACATTAGTACTAAAAAAGGGTTAGTTTTATGCCACAATTGATGTAATTTATATGTTGCATTTTGCACACATCATCAAGATTTGTTCTTCTTCTTTAAAAACCCTTTGAACATTCACCAACCTCAAACTTCGAATTTTTAAAAACTTTGAATTGTTTGGTTGGTGATTCATTCTCAACAATCTTTTCTTTCAATTTTTCAGAAACTCTCTGTTTTGTTTGAATTGCCTTTGGACAGTTCCTGACAATATGACCAACACTTTTGCATTGAAAACAGGTTCTCGTTTCTTTCTTCTGAACAATTTCTTTCATCATTTTTTCTTGCTTCTTTGCAAGGAATTCTTTGTTTGTCTGCCTTCTGAACAATTTCTCTTTTTCTTCTTCCGTTGATATTCCTGAAACAAAAACAGTTTTTGGTTTATAAGTTTTCTCTTTTTTATGATTTTTCGAAGGAATAAAACCAAGACCTTTTCTTTTGAAATTACCGTTATGGTTTGGTTTCTTTTGAAAACCCGAACCAGAACTGTAACCCTTTTTCTTGTTTAATCGTTGTTGATCTCTTGAGGTGTACTTTTTAGGTTTTTCAGAAAGATTTACATCTTTTATTTCAGAAATATTGATTTCTGTTAGTTTGAAAACCTTGTTAATCATTTCAGTTTTGACACCTCTTATTGGAAATTCTTCATTAGAATATAATTTGTCATAATCATTCAAAGTATATGCTACTTTGATTGGTTCGTCATTCAAATTAGATTTTGATAACAAAAACTCTATATTGTAAATCCGTTTATCCTTTTTGACTGTTGGACTTGACTTGTCAGACTTTGACTCTAAATTTGACTCCGACTTTGACTCCTCGGTTTCATCGTTATCCAACACCTGATCGACCACTTTCTTTATTAATTCGGACTCATGATCAGTGTCAGACGATGTGAAAATGACATCGATGTTGTCTGGCAAATTTTCTGTAGACTCAGACTCCCACTGTAAATTGGTTGCCTTTTTAACTCTTTCTGAATTTGGATTTCGTGGAGAATATCCATTTTCAAGCGGGGGTGGACACTTTGTATAACTGGCACTTTGTTTCTTACCAGAAATCTTCACTTCAGTATCCTTTTTCTTTTCATAACTCTTGTCTTCAGATACTTCCTCTTCATCAAATGCCTTCATGTCAATAACATAAGAAGTACATGAGTAACTTTTTAACAATCTATTAACTCTTTCTGTTTCAATTCTCTGAGTTTCCAGTTTCTGTTCAAGCACAACACACTTCTCAATATAACTGTTAACACTTTTCTGCTTTATCATGAAAGCTCCTTGTAGTGTCTTCATTGCTGTTGCTTGTTCACTGCTAGACAAATTGTATTGATTCATGGCTTTGTTCAGAACATCATAAGATTCTTTCAATCTGTTCATGTTATGAATCAATGTACTGTTCTGCTTCTTTACTGCTTCACAGTTTTCACATATCACTGGAATCTTTTGTGCATCAGCTTCAGCATCAATTTTGAAAACTGGAATGTCTTTAACCTTTTTCCTTATCACTGGAACATCTTCTTCATCACTGCTGATGGGTTTTTTTAACTTTTTTCTTTTTCTTTTTAGCTTTTTCATCATCACTGTCAATCTCTTCCATCAATTTCAAATGCTTTTCCATTCTCCTTGCATAATAATCATCATCATTATCACTGTCATCAGCAACTCGAGCAACAAAAGCTTTGTGATTTGAAGTTTTGTTAGGATCATAATCATCCCAACTGAAATTTGCCCAGCTAAACCCTTCTGGTAATTTTTCATCATCTTGGTTTATCAGACATGCTTTACTGTCAGCTGAAACATATTTGTCCCAACTGAAACCTTTTGATGATTTCTTATCTTCTTGATTCACCATACAAGCTCTCTTTGATGACTCCTCAATTGCCTTCCTAGCATGTGCAGTTTGTGGTTCTCGTTGTTGTTGAGCAACTTGATGATAAATTGCTTTCCGATAGTAATCATTATTGTTGAACGGATTTTGAGCTCCACTTGCTTCGCGATTTGTGCACTCCCTCTTGAAGTGTCCTTTTTCCCTGCAACGAAAGCAAGTAACTTTAGATTTATCAAAACCTAAAGTAGAAACATTAGCATCACGGAAATCATCTCTTCCTGTGATCTGTTTGAATTTCTCAACTCGTCTCAACACACTCGCCAAACACCACTTTATGTCCATCAATTCCATCTCCTCAGCATCAATCTGATCATAATCCTCTTTTGTCAACATTGGATTCCCGATCCGACCTGCCACTAAACTTTCATACGATTGTAACACAGTCACTAACAAAGACATGTGGCTTTTTGCAACCTCCTCTGTGTAATTTTGACCATTTTCAAGATCTAATACCATGTTGCATTGTAGCTTCTTTCCATTCTTGGTTGTTGAAAAGTTTGGATCATATGATAGATATGAAGAAAATTCAGTTTTGCTGTTTGATCCTTCAGATAACCCTCCTGATGAACTTTTAACATTGAATGCAGTTTCAACTTTCGGTGACATGTTGGTCTTATCACTGATACCTCATTTGTAATAAAGACCGATATCCTGTTCTCCATCAAAATCTTTCATTCACGAGATCTTCCTCTGTTCCATCTCTTGAGCTTCAAGCTTTTCAATGAATTTATTCAGAGTCAAATTACTAAAATCTTTCTTATTTCTCAGCATCATCAAATACGTGCCCCAAGTTTCATGTGGCAACACATCAGCCAATTTTTCTATCAATTCTTCATTATCTTTATTGATGCTCACTCTCTTCATTTGGACTAACAGATTGCAATATCTTTCAATAATCTGCTTGGTGCTCTCAGTTCTCAAACCACGAAATAGATCGAATTCTTTCTTCAAAAGTGACTTTTTGTTCTTGATCATTTCTTTACTTCCAACAAACTTTGATTTTAATGCTCTCCAGATTGAATATGCACTTCCAGTGTGTTGCAGTAAAACCAAGATATCTTCCTTCACAGCTTGATGCAATAGACTAATCATCATCTTTTCATTTTTGTATTTCTTTCTATCATTAACACTTAAATCTTTAATAGCAATCTCCTCTTCCTCATCATTCAACGGTCTAACATATTTCGTTTCAACACATTCCCAAGCATCCAAATAATTTTCTTGAACCCAGTTCTCAAAACGTTCCTCCCATCCTTTATACTCCTCGATATTCATGAGCTTAGGCGGTTTTTGCATGGTACCCGTTTCATTTTCCATGTTCAAATTCTGAGTAACAGATGCCAGAGTAGTCGGTGTGGTAGCAAATGCATTATAAAATTCCTCTTCCATGTTTTGGTTTTACAATTTCCCAAAATCAGCACGTTCAAACGAAATCAATGTTTCAAACGGAATAACCTCTTCACACGAAATCACACTTTCAAACTAAATACCCTTTTCATACGGAATCACACTTTCAAACGAAATCCCTTTGGAGCGGAATACCCTTTCAAACGAAATACCTAATTCCATGTGAACTAACACCCTTTCAAACGGAATCACTAATTTCGTGTGAAATGTTCAAACAGAATCACAGTTTGGAGCGAAATAGCTGATTTCAAACGGAATCACCCAAGCGAAATAACGATTTCGAGCGAAATTAACAACAATTTCAAACGAAATTATGCTGATGTCACCAATCTCGATCTGTTTTTCAAGTGAAATTACAAATTTTACCAATTTTAGATCGAATTAAGGTCCAATACTTTTAAGGATTCGTTAAAACACTGTTTCACACAATATGTGAGAAAATTAGCCGATTTTAACCGTTAAAAGTTGTTAATTTTGAAAAAGAAGGTGTAGAAATCAGAATATGCAGCTGAATTGGTAAGAACTCTTCCTCCTGAGCTCTGATACCACTTGTAGGATCGTTTTCTGACCCGAATGAGTCGACCAGAAGAGTTTTTCTCAATACGAAAGGCGGAAACAATCGTATCGAGTTCAATTCAGCAAGAATATCACTTTAAACTGTCTTTTGATTGATAACAGATCAATTACAATGCTGTAGACACTTCAGCAGAGCTTCGCTACCGGAATCAGAATCGTTACAAATGACTAGGCATGACAAGTATTTATAGGCTAGTGATTTCGTTTGAAACTGTTCAAGCGGAATCTAATTCCGCACGAGATTAACCCAAACGGAATTAGCATCCAGTTTCAAGCGGAATTAACTACTTAATTTTGTTTGAAATGACCATGTGTCATTTCAAGCGAAATTACCTATAAACACATTTTCTCGTTTTGCGAGCCCTGATCTATCTATTACAACACAAGACTCGATACAAGACGAAGTCGACAGACGCATGCACCAACAGAATTATTGGTCTGTCATTAAAATATATTTTTTTGACAAATTGGTAAAATGATGATGGATTGGGTCTGTCACAGCAAGTTGTTAGTTTGAAAAAGGTGCCACCAACTTGTGTCAGGGACAAGGGATCTGTTTTGTTTTGCAAAATATCTAATACAGCCTGTTGTGTCACTTTGTCAATGAAGATCCATAGTGACGAAGAATCTGTTGTTCATCAAAAGGTTTTAGATGAAGAATCACTATTCTTCGTCATGTTGTGTTAGACGAACAATCAATCCTTCGTCGTTTGGTCTTTAACGAAGAATCACATTCTTCGTCGTGTTTTATCTTTGACGAAGAATCAAGTTTCGTCACACACTTCTTCGTCGCACATACTTGTCATATTTAAACAGAAGCTTTGCAAAACCATCTTAACAGTCTATTTTCAAGTGTGTGATCAGGTACAATTGTTCATATATCAATCATGAGTACTAGCCCTTGGGATTGGAGCAGTAGCTCAAGTACGGCTCAAGATCCGACCTCCGTAGCGGCGTGGATCAAGAATATGATGCCACAACAAATAATTTCTGCAAGTCAATGGGCATGCGTAGCAAATCAAAATCAAAGTATTCAGAATTTGCTGATGAGCGAAAGTGAAACGAGTAGCAACAATCGACCGCCAAAGCTAAATCATATGAATGACTATCCATCTTGGAAAGGCCAATTTCATACTTACGTTCTAGGGCAAAACACCGAGCTATGGATATGTTTCACTACAGCATACAACACAGCTCTTAAAGAAGCAGGTTCAAATCCAAAAACGTTGGCAAATATGACTGAAGCAGACAAGAAAGCGTACGATCTTGAAAAGAAGGCGTTTGCTATCTTGACGCAAGCTCTCCACAAAGACATATATCATCAATTCTCTTATTGTAATACAACAAAATCCTTGTGGGACATCCTAGTTACAAGAGGAGAAGGGAATGTGGCGACAAGGAAGACTTGCCATGACTTGTTGAAAAAGGAGTTTGACGCATTTTTGTTTATGGAAAACGAAACTTTAAATGAAAAGGCAACTCGTTTTTATCATTTGATAAGTGAAATGTTTTCTTACCAGGTTACTGCAACTCCACAGGAAATGGTGACAAAGTTTACAGATGCTCTACCATCGAAGTGGAGCCCTTTTATTGAACTATTGAAGCATACAGGTGTCTTAGATACTATTAGTATCTATGAATTCATTCAAAAGCTGTAAAATAAAAATGAAGAAGAAATCCGGAAGGCGAAACGAATCTCAACCCCTCAGAATCCAGAAATGTACTTTGGAGGGATTAACCCTGTTGCAAGCTCCAGTCAGCAACCAAAACATCAAATGGCGTTCATGTCCAATTCAAGCCCGTTTCCTCAAGTGACAAATGTAAATCCCTTTGGATTTGTACCAGAGCAACCACAACCTCAAGTTGCTCAAACTCAATTTGATCCTAGCGCTTGGTTCCCGAAACCACAAGATATTATCCCCACACCTCAACCCCAATTCGATCCAAGTGCTTCGTTACCTAAACCTCAAGTTGCTACTCCTCAACCCCAATTCGATCCAAGTGCTTGGTTACCTAAACCTCAAGTCCAACTACAACCTCAAACCCAAAAACAACAAGCAAACTTATCCAAAGTCAATGTGGAAAATGCATGGGAAACCATGGAACTTCTTAACACTATGGTCAATGCCTACTGTGGACTAGTCGTAGGTTAAATTGGCAATATTAATTTGATAAATGAAGACTATCAGCAGATAGATAGAGACGAAATGGAGTTAATGGATATAAAATGGGCGTTTGCGAGTGCTGTTAGAAGGGCTAAGGATTATATGAGGAGAACGGGGAAAACGAGTTTGGAAAGCAAGCGGGGTACGAAGTACGGTTCTGATAAGGATGCCGTGACGTGCTTCAATTGCAGTGAGAAGGGTCACTTCAAACATGAATGCACGCTTCCAAGTAAACAAGGCAATCAAAACCCTTTTCAAAACCAGTCAGGTACAAGCACATCCAACTCAAATTAAGCAAACAGTGAATAGGGTATTGTAACAATGACCAACCAAAACCAGTCAGGGCCATCTAACACTAACAGAGCATTAGTTGTTCAAGCCGATGAAGGGTGTGATTGGTCTGTACAATTTGGAGGTGGAGGACAGGGAGGAACTGCGTGCTATGCAAAGATCATCAATCACATCAAGCATGTGCACAAGGAAGAGTTTTCTGAAAGCGATGATAGTTCAGGTTATAATGGCAGTTCTGATGAAGAATGCTCAAGCGTGGGTGATTGTAGTTCATAATCGGATGTGAAAGAAGGAGTGGATTCTGAAGCTGATAGTTTGTCGAATGATGCTGAGGAGATGAAGTGTCAGAAATCTGATTTGATCAAGAAAGCTACTGCTGCATCGAAAGAAATGGAGAAGTTCTTATCTGAAGATGGATCTTTCTCTTACCAGACTGACATTACGAATAATGTCGCAGCCTCTTCAAGTCAGGTAAATTCCGACACCCCTACTTGTAAGATTGTAAAAGGCTTGATTGATATTATCGCAATAACGCATTACAATATATAGATAACAGAATGCAAACCCTAGATACCTAATGACCCGTGGGCTCATAATAATAATAGTCCAATACTCCATAATAATAATAGTCCAATACTCCCCCGCAGTCGAAGCGGAAGGAAACCGGAAGCTAAGACTGGAAAAAAAAGAAAAAGCCAAACCCTAAAAATACGGACTTCAATTTCGGTCAAAACATATGCCAAAATTCCATAATCTTGTAATATTCTTCGATCCATAATCTTTAATTATCCATAATTTTGAATGATCCCATAAACCAACAAAATTGATTTTATCTTTTGAAGATCCATTCTTCATTGATTCTTGGTTCCTGTAGTTAGAAACAGAAGACAACCGGTGACTGTAGTCGTGTGGTGGTGTATAAAGGCTAGCAGGCGCTGGTCTCTTGGACTTGTAGACGAAGAGATGAGAAAGAAAGAAAGGCCGATGACCGTGGTCAGGCGGCGGTCTGTTGGATCCGTAGATCAAGTGATGAGGTTCGTAGATTAAGAGATGAGATCCGTAGATCTAAAAAGCAAACAAATCAATCAAACCGTAGTTTGAGATCAGAGGCCGTGGACCGTGGTCCGGCTAAAACACCGATAAAATAAAAATAAAAATAAAAATAAAAAGAAAGGAAGTTGCCACTGCAATTTAGAAGTTATACTTCAGGAACAAACCATAAGAACCATGATGAGTAATATTATAAAACCAACCCATGGAATAAATTATGGTTAAAGAACTTCATGATGATGCCATCGAGAAAGCATCAACAAGTCAGCCATGACATTAGAATTTGATTTGGAAATACCACGACAGAAGAACTCAAAAGAATATTTGATGAGTGGAATTGTAACCAGAATCTTAAACCGATGAAAGACTTTATTCAAACAAGAAATAGAAAAAAATAGTAGATGAAACTAGCTAAAAGGAAAATAGTGACCGGACAGGGCGGCGGCAGTGGCAGTACACCGCCCTGTCTAGGGTTTTTATGAAGTGGTGACAGCTAGGGTTTGATTATTTGTGGCATAGAGGAAACGGTATAGAACGTGGAGGCTCTGATACCATGTAAGATTTTAAAAGGCTTGATTGATATTATCGGAATAATGCATTACAATATATAGATAACGGAATGCAAACCCTAGATACCTAATGACCTGTGGGCTCATAATAATAATAGTCCAATACTCCATAATAATAATAGTCCAATACTACTCCTAGAATATGTAGTGATTGTGCTAATCTTAAACATGATTGTGCTGAGCTCAAACATGAATGTGCTAGTCTTAAACATGAATCAGAAACGATTCATAGTCACAATCAGAGCTTGGTTATTGAACTGTCTAAATGCAAAGAGGCAAACATGGCCTTGGCTCGCAATGAAAAAGATTTCAAATCAGTAATTGAAACTTTAAAGAAAAGTGTTTCCGAATTATCAAAAATTGTTTTTAACAAAACAAATTGGTATTAATAACTACATTAATATCATTGAGGAAACAAAGAAGGAGCTAGCCATAGCTAAATGTGAGCATGATGCGATAAAGCTCAAATTGGAGAGTTATACTAACTTCCGATATGTGCTTGATCACATCATTGATGTTCAACAACTGAAAGGGAATGTGAAAGGCATTGGTTATAGGAAGTGTCCGCTTCCTTTGAGACACAACTATACCAAGATGCCTGATGAGGGGGAAATGCCTCGTTTTGAGCCAACTGTGCCTCTTGATTATGAGGAATTCACTACAGGATTAGGGTTTAAATCGAACAATTCCTCGGAGGGCTCATCTGAATCTGAAGGAACAGACAATTCAACATCTACAGAATCAAGTGCTCCCACAGTTAAGGACTATGATTCGTCAGATGATGAACCAGATGTGAGTAATGAGGATAAATCTCTTGAAAAGAACAAAGGAGTAGAAGTCCCTATTGAGAATCATATTCTGCGTGATCCTCCTACTCCTGCTGTGCAGTCTGCTGCTAAACAAGAGATAGATCCTATCACTGAGACAATGTCTACTATTAAAAGTGATAACGTGTTGTACACTTTAGTCGGTGATGGTAAAATATACTCAAACAAATATTTTTCAATCAAAAACCTCAATCAATATTTGATTGATAAAGTGTTTGAAGATACTACCAGTAAGTTTTTGGGAAAAGCGATCCCGAGAGTTTCTGTAACTAAGTGTGATCCTATTCCAAAAGCTGAAGCTAGAAAACAATTTGGAAACCAGACATTACCGACAAAGCAACAACCTATGGCTTTTAAAGGTAAACAAAAGGAACAACAAGCTCAAAAGCCTAAGGTTTCACAACCGAAGGTTGACATTAAAGGAGCTCATTTCAAGAAGAAAAACAATGATGTTAAATTTGTGGCATCAAAGGGTACGAACAAGGTGGAAACTTTTGAAAATAAATCAAACACCGATTTTGTTCAAAAAGTTAAAATTTTAAAGCGTAATAGCCAAAACAATTACACCCAACACACAAATGGGTGTGATGAAGGCACAAGTACCTCTGGTTCTACAAGTTCGACATCAGGTAGTTCAGATGGATCTCCTAAGTTTGTAGAGAGGAGATCTTGTTTCAAATGCGGGGAATTTGGACATAACATCAAAAACTGTACAAACTCTCTGAAAGAAAATTTTGTTGAGAGAGCCCCTCCTAAGAAAGATCACCAAAAACGTTGCTCAGTTTCACCCAAAAATGACAAACGAACTGTTAAAGAACAGGAAACGAAACAGCGACGTCAAAATGTAAAGGTGATCGAAAGGGAATTGAAACCGGAAGTAAAACCGGAAGTAAAATCTGTTAAAAAGGAACCAAGTTCATTACAACCGTTAAATTCAGAAATTTCAAAATCTGTTAATAATACACGATCTGATAAACGAAAGGAATCTTGGAAACCTAAAACCGGTGAAATTTCAGGGGGAGACATAAAATTTCCGAATCATCAAGAAATCAAAATCAAATTTCTTGATGATCAGGGACGACCCAAGACCACGAAGGCTTGGGTCCCCCTCTCCAACTAATCTCTGAGTAAGACTGCAGGATGTTCCAGGAGGAACTATTGATAGTCATAGGATTGTTGATAGTGGAGCGTCCATGCACAAGATCGGCGACTCAAGGCTCCGAGATATTGTTACATCTAGGAGTTGTTGCCTTTGATGGAGAGAGAGAAAAAGGAAAGAAATTGAAAGCTTTGACGCAATGAAAATCTTTCGAAAAGTTTGATTGTTAAAGGCTTTGATCGGGTCCCCGGGATAGATTCAAGTAAAATGTGTGCGGATGACTTGGCGTGAATTGAACAAACCACACACTACTTCTCAAGGAGAAAGACAAAGACCTTCGCTGGTACAATGTGGAAGACCAGCCAGACCCAGAGGTTTATGATCTTGTTGCTGTGAAGAGATTTCTCGATTAATTGAGGTAGCTGCAAAATCAACTTTGAGGTCCACACCGGGTGGATATCCAGTTTGGGAGAGCACTCAGATTCCCTGCAATGCACGAAGCAGTTGCAGGATAGGGTTTTGAATTTCTAATCTCTCCTATACTTGTCGATATTTAAGTTGCTTTATGAATTATTATCTTCTCGTACAACACTCTTTGACCAAACACGTTGACCTCAAATATCACCTCACACGTGATCGTTTCAATATGAAACTCGTCAACATTGTATGGTCAACACCGATTACCAACGTGCCAACTCATTTTTCCAAAATTCGATAAATCATTTCTGATTAAATTAATTTTGGTAAACGACATTGAGGTAAAACATGAGTTAACCTACATCGGGAAATTGTTTTTGTAAATATTTTTCTTTAGAAAATCCAAAAAGATGTCTTTTAAAAGTTTAAATTTACTTTTTGAATTTTAGGGGGAGTAAATCCAAATCCGAAAAATTCAAAAACGATGCAAAACGCCAAAAAGGACAAAAACAATAGAAAAACAAAAATGAGTTTCCTGGCGAGAAAAAGAGAAAATGATAGTACATCAGTGGTCTGTCTAAACCTCTTTGAAATGAACTTTAAAATGAAAAATATGTTAAGCAGCTCTATATAAGATGTATCGGTAGCCTCACAATCATTTTAAAGTGTGCAGGGCGATATAAATCTTAAATCGACTGATGACCAGGTGGGAACCGCTCATTGGTATATGGTCTTAGTACCGAAATTTCGTTTGAGAGATTGCCGATATGCGGTCTTTAATGCTGTCTTATCATCTGGGTATCATGGTTGTTTCTTTTACCGAAAAAAACAAATGGAGACGAAGTCTAGATCTTCCATGATACTATACATACGTGTACATATTGCATACGACCTCAATAAGTGATCAACAATCACATGTCCAAACAAAATAAGTGATAATATATCACAGCTTTATTGCGGGAGTCAAGTTCGTCTCTTTGTCTGTACGTTGGTACTAACCTGTTCACGGACTTGCTCCTGTGCCCTCATGCATCTGAAAATCAAGTTCCTCATCAATAAGTGATTCTATCACATAGGGCTTGTTTTTCAATTAAAAAATAAGTGAGTTTCTCACATCTTTTATACGGTCAAACGGATGATAAGCGGTATACTCACCAGTAAGATGAACTCTCGTGCATACCTTGATACGGGAATGCGTCGTGTGTGGATGAACACCGGTCGGTAAGTATAAATCATACACTAATCGTATCCCCTCGCCGCGATTACATCTGATAAGTTGAGCTTAAGTGGACAACAATACCGATAATCGTTATAGGATGCTTATCTAAATGTTAACTAATTGAACAACAAGAGCGTTTTGGCGTGACCGTACACTGATATGATTCTCTTACCCTCGAAACTCGCAAAAAGAATGTCTGTAAATATTTATTTAATGCTTTCATTTTCTGCATCGCTGTATATATTTATTTATTGCTTTTCGTCTTTACATTTGAAAAATGAAAAGTTCCAAAAAGATTTTAGGTGTGTTTTAATATAAACTTTATAAAAGCCAAAAAGATTTTTCTTCAGCTAGTTTATTTTTTGATTGACCGATGTTGGAACTCGAGTCTATCCTACCCAAAATCCTGATTGTAAGCCGGAAAACAATTGCATTTTCATAAACAGTTGAAGTTAACAAGTTTTGAAAGTTAAAGGGTTAAAATTGAACATTTTTATACTTTCAAACTGTTGTCGGTCGGTCTTTGATTGAGAGTTGGTCTCTCATGTGTATCGTGTGTTTATATGGTTTGAAGTCAATTCTTAGTGAATTTTTGTTTAAAAACGTTCTAAGATTGATTACATTCCAAGCGGTTGTTCTCATTGCGTGTTTAGCTTTCTTGTATGTGCAGATGGTGCATTCGAACCAGCTAAAGACGAAGAGAACGTGTCAGACGACAAGCCATAAAGTGAAGACACGACATGGAAGCACTCAAAAGATCAAGATTATCGAGTGCAACTGACTCATCAACACCAAAAGGATCCAAAAGTATTGAAGATCAAAAGATTCATGAGCATCAGTAAGGGGGAGTTTGTTGATACACTCCCTGTTGGTGACAAGTGAAGACCTTTAGAGATCCGACTATGTGAAGTTGAACCTCACGAGTAGCATCCAAGGGGGAGTTTGTTGATGCACATTTGTGGATACAACTCGGTTCGGTTCAACTCCGTTACGAAGAGAAGTGTAGGTCCACCCGGAGGATCGAGTAACCTCTATTCCCTGTTTTCCGACAAACCCGAGAGTGCGGAATCCAAACGGGCAAGTTAAACCAAGCTACGAACACGTAAGACACAAAGATTCAACGATTAACACTCCATTGTATTAATGCGTATGAAACGGTTACAAATCAATGTTTACAAGATGCTCTCATAAACTCTCAGTGTGTGTGTGTGTTTACAGTGTTCGCTCTCAAATCTATTCAGACTTGTCTAACTGTGTTATGTCTGTTGTCTGTGTTTATATAGTAAAGTGGTCCACGAAATCAAGTGGCCCACGAAAACACATGGACGAAATCAAGGATCTGGACGAAATCAGGTGATTTCGTCCCATTTGGTTTTCACCACAAAGGGATTTCGCCACTTATGGTCTTCTGCACATGGGGACTTCTACGAAATCAAAGGGATTTCGTCCCATATGGAATTGGGCTTGGGCTTTAACATGTTGGGCCAAACAACTAACAGACAACATAAGCCTAAACACATAAATGTAATCTAGTATGCAAACTGCACACACGCAGTTGCAATCACATTGAACGTTACGAAGTAGATAACATACCGAGTCAAGACAGGAGGATGTCTTGACTATGGCCTTCACTTCATAGCCGATTCGAACCGAGCTGAGCCGTATCCACACGATATGTATCAACAAACTCCCCTTTGGATGCTGCTCGCGAGGTTCGTAATCTCGTTCTCCATCTCTTGATGGTTCATTCATTTTCGGAAAGGATCTTCAAAGACTTCACGTGTTGTAAGTAGAAAGTGTATCAACAAACTCCCCTTTTCCCCTTTGATTATGCTGTGAATCTTTTGATTTTCGATACTTTAGATCCTTGTGGTGTTGATGAGTGGTCAGCTGCAACTTGATCATCTTGATCTTCAGATTGCATCACTGTCGTGTCTTCATTCCGCAGCTTGTCATCGAACATGTTCTCCTCACCTTTAGCATCTGCACATGCAAGAAATCTAAACGCGTAATGAGAACAACTGCTTAGAATATAGTTAACATTAAACAAATAACACACATGTGACCATGTTTTCAACTACCGTCCGACAGTTAGTTTGAAAAGTTAATAGATTTTTCAATTTTGATTATTAACTTTCAAAACTTGCAAACTCTGACCGTTTATGAAGATTCAGTCGTTTTGGTTTTCGTTCAGGTTTCAGGTAACGAAGACTTGAGTTCCAACATCGGTTAATCAAAACTAAAGCAGAAATAAAATCTTTTTGACTTTTATAAAGTTTATATTAAAACACACCTAAAATCTTTTTGGAATTTTGAATATTTCAAACTTAAAGACTGAAAGCAGTAAATAAATATATACAGAGTTGTAGAAACTAAGAAAAGTAAATATATACAAACATTCTTTTTGCGAGTTTCGAGGGTAAGAGAATCATATCAGTGTACGGTCATGCCAAAACGCTCTTGTTGTTCTTTTAGTTAACATTTAGATAAACATCCTATAACGATTATCGGTATTGTTATCCACATAAGCTCAACTTATCATATGTAATCGTGGCGAGGGGATACGTTAAGGTATGATTTATACTTACCGACCGGTGTTCATCCACATCACGACACATTCCCGTATCAAGGTATGCACGAGAGTTCATCTTACTGGTGATTATACCATTTATCATCTGTTTTGACGTATATGAAAATGTGAGAAACTCACTTATTTTGATTTGAAAACAAGCCCTCTGTGATAGAATCACTTATTGATGAGGAACTTGATTTTCAGATGCATGAGGGCACAGGAGCAAGTCCGTGAACAGGTCAGTACTTTCATACAGCAAAGAGACGAACTTGACTCCCGGATAAATGTGATATATTATCACTTGTTGTGGACATGTGATTGTTGATCACTTATTGAGGTCGTATGCAGTATGTACACGTAAGTATGATATCATGGAAGATCTAGACTTCGTCTCTGTTTGTTTCGGTAAAAGAAACAACCATGATACCCAGATGATAAACAGCATAAAGACCACATATCTCAGAACCTCGGCAATCTCTCAAACGAAATTTCGGTACTAAGACCATATGCCAATGAGTGGTTCCCACCTGGTCTTCAGTCGATTTAGGTTTATATCACCCTGCACACTTTAAGATGATTGTGAGCCTACCGATACATCTTATATAGAGCTGCTTAACATTTTTCATTTTGCATTTCAGTTTAAAGAGGTTTCAACAGACCACTGATGTACTATCATTTTCTCTTTTGCTCGCCAGGAAACTCATTTTTGTTTTTCTATTGTTTTTGCATTTTGAAATTTTTCGATGTTTTTTTAATTTTCAAATTTGGATTTACTCCCCCTAAAATCAACAAACTTACAATAATTTAAAAAACACAAAAATATTTACAGAAACGATTTTCCGATGTGGATTACTCTTGCTTGACCTTAATGCCGTTTACCGGTAATAAAAAGTCAAATCTTGATTTATCAAATGCTTTGGTAAAAAGGTCGGCACGTTGGTCATCAGTGTGGACTTTAACAACATCGATTAGCCTTTTATCAAAGCAATCACGTATGAAGTGATACTTAATTTCGATGTGTTTGGTCTTTGAATGCTGCACAGGATTTCTAGTGATAGATAAAGCAGCAGAATTATCGACTAAAATAGGAGTAGTTAGGAATTCAAAACCGTAATCGCGCATTTGCTGTTGTATCCACAGGACTTGGGAGCAACAACTTGAGGCAGCAATGTATTCGGCTTCACAAGTTGAAGTAGCGACACAAGTCTGCTTCTTGCACTGCCATGTTACGAGGCGAGTTCCTAAAAACTGGCATCCAGCCGTTGTGGATTTGCCGTCGATTTTGCATCCGCCAAAATCAGAATCACTGAAAGCGACTAGATCAAAGTTATCATCCTTAGGGTACCATAGACCGGTGTCTGGGCAACCCTTCAAATAACGAAAAATCCTTTTTACAGCTGCAAGATGTGAGGCCTTCGGGTTCACTTGATATCTGGCTAGCAGGCATGTTGGATACATTATATCTGATCTTGATGCTGTGAGGTACATAAGGGATCCAATCATCGCGCGGTAGTATGAAGAGCTAACAACTTCACCCTTCAAGTCTGGATTAATTCCGTGATTTTGCTGCAGTGGGGTACCAATGGGCAATGTGTCGGACATCTGGAATCGGTTCAAGATGTCTTGAACATACTTAGTCTGATGGATGAAAATCCCAGACTTCGTTTGTTGCACTTGCAAGCCCAAAAAGAATGTCATCTCCCCCATAGCGCTCATCTCGAATTTATCCTGCATTACACGCTCGAAATCCCTACACATAACATTGTTAGTAGAACCAAATATAATATCATCCACATATACCTGAACCAGTAGAAGATCTCCATCTTGTTCTTTTATGAAGAGAGTGCAATCGATAAGACCTCTGCGAAATCCATTCTCCAACAGATAATTAGATAAGGTTGCGTACCAAGCTCGCGGTGCTTGATGTAGACCATAGAGAGCTTTGTTCAGCAACCAAACCCGATTGGGATGGATAGGATCTTCAAAACCTGGAGGCTGTTCAACATACACCTCTTCTTCCACTAGACCATGTAAGAATGCACTTTTGACGTCCATCTGGTAAACCTTGAATCCTTTGAATGAGGCATAAGCCAGAAAGATCCGAATTGCTTCCAGACGTGCAACAGGTGCATATACTTCGTTGTAGTCTATACCTTCAATCTGACGAAAACCTTGAACGACCAATCTTGCTTTGTTGCGAATAACGATTCCACGGTCGTCCTTTTTGCATTTATGCACCCAACGGGTACCAATCTTCTTATAACCAGCAGGTTTCTCTACGAGCTTCCAGACACCAAGTTTCTGGAATTGTTGCAGTTCTTCCTGCATAGCTTCAACCCATGAGTTATCTTTCAAAGCGTCTTTCCAAGTTCTTGGCTCTTCCTGTGAGACATAACACGCGAAAGACCAATCGTTTTGTTGACCAGAATCTCGAATTGCCACATACAAGCCTGCGTTGTTGTTGTTGCGCAACATGTTTCTTGTTTGTGTGCCACTTTGTACATTACCGATGATGTTTTGTTGAGGATGGGTATTATGTATTCTAGATTCTAGATTATTTGGGACAGGAACATTAATACCCAGATTTTTGAGATTGAGATCAACAACCAATTCAATACCCGGAACTGACGAAGAGGATGATGCAGTAGCTTCAGCTGTTATAGGGGCGTCCACTGGAGGTGTAGCCTCTGAAGTACCATGAATAGCTTGATGTAGTAGCTTCTTGATCTGCATCTAGAAATTCTTCATCCTCTGAAGATTCGTTCAGTTCGGTTGCATCATAAAAATCCTCATTGTCGAGAGCATTATTGTTCACTGAAGATGGCTCTTGATTGACAACAATTGGACGAACCAACGGTGAATCTGTTGCATTGTCACTCTCGAAAAACATTCTTGTCGCAGCATTTTCTTCAACTGCTTCAACATTGATCGAATTGAAAAAGTCATCGTACTCAAACATCCAAGGTTGACCTGGATTTTTGACTGGTAAAGTGTGCCTTTGTACTCTGACTTCAGACCATTCCTCAACCCTTTTAGTCTGTAGATTCCAGACTCTTAAGTTAGGGGTGGCATAACCAAGAAAGTGACCTTCAATAGCTTTTGCCCCAAACTTTCCATTAGGATCGATCATTGTGCAAGGAGCTCCAAACGGTTCAAGATATGACAAATCTGGTTTCCGTTTGTGAAGAAGCTCAAAGTAGGTCTAGTTGTGCCTTTTGACTGTAAGGACTCGATTCATCGTGTAACATGCGGAGGCCACAGCTTCACTCCAGAATGGAATGGGCAACTGCGACTCTACCAACATAGTCCTAGCAGTCCCGATCAATGTACGGTTCTTACGTTCAGCGACACCGTTCTGTTGAGGAGTATAAGCCGCACTAAATTCGTGAAGAATACCTTTTGATGTGCAAAACTCCGCCATGGCTTGATTTTTAAATTCTGTACCATTGTCGCTGCTTATTCGTCTAACCTTCAACTTATACAAATTCTCAATCTGAACGATCAAGTTTTTGATAATACCGAAAGTTGCACCCTTGTGAGCCATAAACGCCACCCAAGAAAATCTTGAATAATCATCAGTTATCACGAGGCAGTATTGATCATTCCTGATACTTTTGTGCTTGACAGGACCAAACAAATCCATGTGCAAACGTTCAAGAGGAACTGCCACTGTGTTGATCTTCTTTGTCAGATGTCGTTTCTTCGTTTGCTTTCCTTTTTGGCATGAAACACAGACGTCTTGAAGATGGAAATTTTTAAGAAGAACACCATTCACTAATTCATTCGTCACCAAATGATTCATTTTGCGTAAGTGAATGTGACCCATACGTCTGTGCCAAGAGATAGAGTCTTTTTCAGTAGCTTTTGTAATGAAACAAGTTGCTTGTGCAGTCGTTGTAATAGCTTGGCTCATATCAAGGACATACAAATCATTTATCCTTGGAGCAGATAAGAGAATCCATTCTTTTGGAATCTTGAAGCCGGGTTTCAGCACGTAATATCCATTTGCATCAAAGTGTACTAAAAACTGTTTATCACAGATTTGTGAAACGCTGAGAAGATTGTGATCAAGCTGTTGTACAAAGTTGATCTTGTCAAAACTTACAACCCCGTTGGATACCATTCCTTCTCCCGTAATATAACCTCCTTTATCTCCAGCAAAAGCAACATAACCTCCTCTAATAGATTTAACGTCGTAGAGAAGCTTCATGTCGCCTGTCATGTGCCTGGATGCCCCACTATCAACAATCCAATGACTGCTGAAAGTTCCTCCTGGAACACCCTGCACATGTATTCACATGATTAGTTGGAGATGGGGACCCAAGCCTTTGTGGTCTTGGGTCTTCCATTTTCATCAACGTAAGTTACTTGAACTTCTCGATGTTGTGGAAATTGTGATGTTCCCCCTGATTCATTTACCATTTTTGGTTTCCAGGTCTGTTTTGTTTTACCAGTGTTATTCTTTAAAATATTAACTTCATGATTGTCTGAATTTTTTGAATTGTCTGGTTTGACATAAACAGATGTTTTGTTAACCACGTCGGTTTTAATCGCTTTTTCAATTTTCTTGACCTGTTGGCGTTTCTGTTTCTTTTCCCTTTCTTTTACAAGACGGGGATCTGGTTTTGATGAAACAGATCGCTTGCGGTCAATTTGGTCACGGGGATCATCAACTTCGGCTTTTTGTTTATGAAGATATGGACAATTTCGAATGATATGTCCAATTGTGCCACATGAAAAACATGATCTACGTTCTACAAACCCCGTAGTATCATGTGATTGTCTTGTCGATGAACTTTGTGATCCCGAGGTACTAGGTTTTGAACTGTTTGGTTCGGTTCGTTTCTTTTCAAAGAATTAACTTGAATGACATGATCTAAGTTAGATTTATTGGAAAATGTTTCAAGTTTATCTGTTCCCTTCGATTTCACAAAGTTCACTTTCTTGTCCTTTTTCTTGGTCTGTTTCTTTTGCCATTGAGTCGGTGAGTTACTTTTAGGTTTGGTGCAATTTTGCTGAACTTTCTCAGTTGGTAATTTTTTATTATCATTTTGTTTGCGAATTTCAGCTCTTGGAATCGGAGGACATTGTGTTACCACAACATGTGATCCTGTCTTTCCCAAGAACTTACTTGTTGAATCCTCAAAAATTTTACTAATTAAAGATTGATTAACATTCTTAATAGGAAAATCTTTGTCAGAGTAGATTTTATCATCACCAATAAGAGTGTACAGCAAATTCACACTCTCAGACTCTTTTGAGGAAGTAGACGTGGACTCGATCAGAACAGTCGTAGCAGGTTTTGCGGGAGGATCACATAGGATATGATTCTCGAGAGGTATGTCCTCTTCTTTGATTACCACATCTGACTGTGCTGAGTCAGTATCATTAGATTCATCATCTGAAGAATCAGTATCCTCAACAATGATTGGAGGATCCTGATTTTGTTCAGCAGTTACAAAAGTATCTGCTGACACATCCGAATCTGATGATACTTCCTGTTTGTATCCAAGTCCCGTTGCAAATTCCTCAATGTCTAAAGGAACAGATTCTTCATAATGAGTTCTATACTCCTCATCAGGCAGTGCATCATAATTTTGTCTAACAGGTGGTGGACATTTCTTATATCTAATGCACGTGACATCCCGTTTCTCTTTTTGTGTGCCAATGATGTGATCTAGCACATATCTAGAGTTAGAATAACTGTCTAGTTTAAGCCGGATCGCCTCACTTTCACACTTTGTGCAGGCTAACTCTTTTTGCATGATCTCAAGACGATTAATATAACAGTTTATGTCTGTTTGTTTTCTTGAAACCATTTTTGTCAGTTCGGTTTTATCTTTTCTTAAATTTGCAACTAACGTTTTAAATTCCTTTTCATGATTTTCATAAAACATGTTAGCCTCTTTGCATTTCGAAAGATCCACGATCAACTTTTGGTTGTGGATAAATGTCACATCATAGTTGTTTTGCAAAGCGTCATGTTCGCTTTGCAAATCACACCACTTTGCATCTAAAGAAATATGTTTGTTTTGCAAGTCAAACAAATTAGCATTTAAAGCATCATGTTTGCTTTGCAACTCAGACATATTAGCATCCAAATCAGCATATTTAACACAATTATCACAATTAACGACAGTTGGTTCATCGACACATACCTGGCTTGATGAACTGCCGCCATTAGCCATAAAGGCTGAATGAAGAGAAGAAGAAGAATAAGCAGCTTGATCCACCAGAATAGATCTTCTATCATTCCTTGCTGCAGCTTCTCCTAACAATTCATCGATATCTGCATCGATTCTCCCACTAGATACATTGTCATCGCCTGAGGTTGAGGTTTCCTCATCTGAACTCCTTGAATAACCAGAACTTTCTTCATCTGAAGATTCACCACCACTGGCGGAAGATTCTCCACCACTGGCGTGCTTCAAATCCTTAGCAGCTTCAGCAAAACAAGCTGCTCCTCCTTGATCACCAATGCCTAATTGCATTGACCAGTCGCAACCTTCATCTATTTGCACCACAAGAGCTTGATTGGTGTTCGATGGTCCTGCTTGATTGTTTGTAGGGACCAAGGTGCGATCATCATTCCTGGTTTGATTTTGATTCTGTTGGTTGCCTTGACCTCTGAAAGGATTCTGGTTCCCATGTTATGCTGGCTTTATGCATTCACGTTTGAAATGACCACGTTCACCACAGTTAAAGCACTTGACGGATTGCTTGTCGAACCCATACTTGGTATCTTTCTTGCTTTCCAACCTGGTTCTACCCGTCCGTTCCATGAAGTCTTTAGCTCGCCTTACAACACTGACGAAAGCCCATTTGATGTCCATCATATCCATCTCTTCTTTATCGATCTGCTGATAATCTTCTTGAGTTAGATTGATGTTTCCGATCTGCCCTGCAATCAACCCACAATACGAGCTCACCAATGTGTTTAGTATCTCCATATGATCTTTAGCTACTTCAACGCTAACTTTGGAGAAGTTTGACGTGTCAAGTCGTACTGTATTTGACTTTGATGGCTGACCAGCAGATGATGTGCTTCCATAACAAGCTTGTTGTTGAGGAGGAAGTGGATTCCCATACAAATCAGTTGCTACGGTAGATGGCCGATAGCTTTGCTGTTGTGGAGCTGGTTGTAATGGATTTCCATACAAGTCTGTGGTTGGAGCTGGCTTTACAGGAACTTGTATCGTATTGCCATATAAATCTGTGCTTGTGACAAACGCCGTTTGAAGTGGAGCATGTGAAACTGGTCTTGCAGAAGTGCTAGAAGTTCCATAATACATATCAGGATTTTGTCGCACTGGAACCCTTTTCGCCTTTATGGTTTCTTCCTGATCTTTGTTCTCCAAGAGCTGAACGAAGTCATTGATGTTTGTCATAGCCAATGCGCCATTGTACTTCAGGATTTCTAAGAAACTATTCCATTGAGGTGGCAATGCATCGACAAACTTTGTGACTACCTCTGCTGGAGTTGTTACTACCCCATAATTACTTAATTCAGTCAGCAGGTGATAGAATCGACTTGTCATATCTCCCAAAGATTCACTTTCCATACATGTGAAACCATCAAACTCCTTCTTGAGTAAATCATGTCGCAATTGGCGTGACTTTTCATTTCCTAGACCCCTTGTCTTCAATGCATCCCACAATCGCTTTGACGTCTTGAAGCTGACGAACTGATGATATATTTCCTTGCTCATCGCCTGAGTCAGAATAGCATATGCTTTCTTTTCTAAATCATATGCCTTTTTCTGATCTTCCGAAAGATCGGCAAATGTCACGGCAGTTGAAGCAGCAACCTCAAGAGCTTGATCGAAATCTGTAGTAAAACATAACCACAGTTCCGTGTTTTGCCCATTGATATACGCCTGAAATCTATCAACCCAACCAGGATATTCGTTTATGTGCATCAGTTTCGGTGGACGATTTAGACTTCCGGTCTCGCTTTCGCTTAGGAGTATACTTTGAATACTTGGAGTTTGATTTGAAACAAACGCCCATTGACCTGTCGACATTTGATTCGCTTGCGAAGATGCAGGTGCGGGAGATTCAGCCCATGATGGTGACAAACCGGTGCTACGATACTTGCTTTCTGTATTAGATGTGGGTACAGGAGATTCAGCCCATGAGGGAGATAAATGTGTGTTTGTATACTTGCTCTCTGCAGTTGACGGATTACCCCACCAGTTCGGATTCATTTTTGATGTTTAATGACTAATACCTGAACAAACCACCCAAATCAAACAGTTAAGAATGAAATAAAAGTCTACTGTTAGAAATATCACAAGTATGAATGACGAAAATAAGGTGTTTTCGTCTGAAGAATGATCACGAAATCAAGAGTGATTTCGTCTGAATACTGAAGTAATTTCGTTAACCAATACACAAGTGATTTCGTCTGGAGGTGCACAAGTGATTTCGTCTGGATCAGTTTGACGAAAATAAGAGTGTTTTCGTCCAGCAATAAAATGACAAAAATGAGGTGTTTTCGTCCAGCAATAAGATAACAAAAATAAGGGGTTTTCGTCCAGCTGGAAGGGGATTTCGTCCAGCTGTTTTCGTCGCTGGAATGTTTGAAGAAAATAATCTGATTTCGTCCAGAATGATATGCACAACTGATTTCGTCCAGAATGATGTGCACAAGTGATTTCGTGGCTTGATATTGTTGACTGAAGTGATTTCGTTGACTAAAGTGTGATTTCGTCCATCACAAAGTGTTTTCATCCAACAAGTGTTTTCATCCAACTTGATATTGTTGACCAATGTGATTTCGTTGACTAATGAGATGTATGGTGATTTCGTTTAATGAGATAACCAGACAACAAGATATTTTTCAATAATTAAAATCTTATCTTTAACCTTATCCTGACACAAAATGGTTCTATTGTCAAACTACCTTACCTATCAGACTACTAAATTCAACATTCATCATTGTTTTGTGAACACCAATTTCAAACAACTAATATAATATGCAACAACACTTATAATTCAAACACAATTCAGATCAAACAAAGATAATATTAAAGAACAGTTTGAAGATGTGATGAACTGGATGAAGATTCAAGTTACCTGAAAATTTCCGAACACACTTTTGCAAATAAAGTTCAACAAAAACCCAACACTAAAATGTATATAAGAGTTTTAACGAGGTTTTATATGAACTAGAAGCAAAACAACATGAATTTCAAAGATTTTAAAAACTGTTTTTCAGTAAGATATGAACTTTATAATCAAAAACCAAGAAAAACACTTTAAAAACTTTCAAAACTCAATAAACACACTTGGTTTTAACAAGGAATCGAGCCAATGCTCTGATACCAATTGTAGGTCCACCCGGAGGATCGAGTAACCTCTATTCCCTGTTTTCCGACAAACCCGAGATTGCGGAATCCAAACGGGCAAGTTAAACCAAGTTACGAACACGTAAGACACAAAGATTCAACGATTAACACTCCATTGTATTAATGCGTATGAAACGGTTACAAATCAATGTTTACAAGATGCTCTCATAAACTCTCAGTGTGTGTGTGTTTACAGTGTTCGCTCTCAAATCTATTCAGAGTTGTCTAACTGTGTTATGTCTGTTGTCTGTGTTTATATAGTAAAGTGGTCCACGAAATCAAGTGGCCCACGAAAACACATGGACGAAATCAAGGATCTGGTGATTTCGTCCCATTTGGTTTTCACCACAAAGGGATTTCGCCACTTATGGTCTTCTGCACATGGGGACTTCTACGAAATCAAAGGGATTTCGTCCCATATGGAATTGGGCTTGGGCTTTAACATGTTGGGCCAAACAACTAACAGACAACATAAGCCTAAACACATAAATGTAATCTAGTATGCAAACTGCACACACGCAGTTGCAATCACATTGAACGTTACGAAGTAGATAACATACCGAGTCAAGACAGGAGGATGTCTTGACTACGGCCTTCACTTCGTAGCCGAGTCGAACCGAGCTGAGCCGTATCCACACGATATGTATCAACAAGAAGACCGAGGTCAAGATATCCTTCTATCTTGACCCGGTATGATGTTTGTCTCTGTATTTGTAATGTATGTTAAGCATATGCTAGTGTGCGTAGTGTTTACATATAGGGAGTCTTGTCTTATGTCTTCTGTTTAAACACTTAGTGATATATTCTGTCTTGTTTGATTCTTGGCGAACCTTATACTTCATCGTGAAACATGCTTGGCGAACCTTCCTTGCTCGTCATGATGAGAGTGTGACGAAGATCATTCTTCGTCACACATATCTTCGTCGCATACAAGGTTCGCCAGTGGACAGTATATATAGCTGGTTATGTTTAACAGTTAAGGCATGAGAGCATAGAGAGAAACCACTGAGAGTTTATCGTTCAAGCATTATGTGTATATGTTTGATGTTGTTCTCATCCTTTTAATCTAAAGTGAATCTTTGATTACATGTTGTGTTACTTGCTCTACTTTGTTCGGTTTGCACCGTCACGGGGATTCCGCACTCGTGACCGTGTTTGTCATAAACAGGGATAGGTCTCCGTATTGATCCTCCGACACAAAAATCCATGTTTCGATTTCATTATAAAAACGTCATCTACAATCGATAATGTCAAGACTACCATGTATGGTGCCTTTGGTAGAGCTGTAGAGGGTCAATGAGCCGATGGTTATTTGTTTTAAAAAAATAGCAGTAATCATTATAGTAGTAACGGAAAATTAAAATAATATGCATAGTGGTTATCCATTTGGTATATTTTATGTGAACAAATAGTTTGTAGTAACTACAAATTCACTGATTAGACAATCACCTTTAGATATTAATAACCATATATTATGTAATCCTAAGAGTTGCATTTATCAAATATCATGATTTATACTTGAACAAAACAATTCATCATACACATAAACATTTTTGCAGACTTGTACACAAACAATTTAGATCTTTCGTGCGCAACGATTCATTTTTGTGAAAACTTAAAAAAATGAAAGACTGGGCACATGATAAGTGGTTTTCCTCTAAGAAATTTAGGCTTAGTTTCATTTAGCGTTTGACCAGACTTGAAGTCAACTCATCAGCTTTAGACCAGCCGAACCCAAATATAATTAGAGATCAACAATCAGCATAAATATACAGACTTACTTTAAAATTAACCCATACAAGTTCTACAAGTAAATAAAAATGCAAATAAGCCAAGAAACAAAATAAAATACAAAAACAGATCATCAAAGTACCCGTATACTAGCAGCAGGTCTAAAGACATCAGACATATATTACTTCCATAGGATTCAAACAATATCTGACCCAGAATATCCAAGAGAAATCCACATAAAAGCTAAGGCGGGTTTGAGCTAAGCTCATGGAACTCAACCAATGTAGTTACCTATTCTTGACGGTTATGTGAACTTGGTTGACTGTTTGATCTCTGTCTGACATGTGTAGGGGTTCTGCGTCTTGTGGTTCGGGCATTCTCTCTTGACCTACTAGATTCACGAATCACTGTCTGATTCATCTGAAGAAGAAATCTCCGACATGCTATACCAATCATGCCAAATCCGATTGACGTCGCCTGAAGACAAATCAAATTCAGATAAAACATTTTCAAGATTTGCTTCTAAAGGACCAACAAATATCATGTAATCAGAATCCCAACTCGGGATAGAGAGATCTGGCATACCAACAATGACTTCAGCGGCATCATCACTGTCATCCGCCTCAAACTGCATACTGAGCAGGTCTTGTCGCTCCATATCTTCTTGCAAACTTCTCCACTCAAGTTCGCGAGTAGGGTCTACATCTGTTGGCCTAACACCTGGGTGTACACGGCTGGCATGTTCTGTTAATTGGGAATAATTTCCAACGAAATCACATGTACCAACTGAGCAATTTCTTGTTTTCGAGTCCATGAATTGACGAGCAGGGTCAACCACAGTCCACCCGTTGATTTCACCCCTACATAAAGGGCAAGCAAGTTTAGCTTGTTCTCTCAACTTATTCTCATTTGACTTGTGAAACTGGTAAAGACAATTTGAGAGTTGGGAACTCGTGTCACACATATATGGGCGGCATCCTTTTTCTAGTGAAGGACAAAGTAGAAGTACAGCATTGTGTGGGTGTTCCATACAAATAGGGCATCTAGCTTCTTCATATTTACTTTCATATCCAACTTGTAGGGAGGGAGATTTGGGTTCCTTTCTATCATCATTCTTGTCGTCACAGAAATAGGGAGATGCCCTACACTTACTAGACGAAGATCTTCTATCTTTGGGCATCTTCACGGCTTCACAAATCAGAAGTGCCTGTTTATCAACGACACCATGAGGAAACCGTGAGATTAAACATGAGTATTCTGACACAATCTGCGAATGGTTCTCATCATAGCATTGATTTGTAATATTGTACAATCAAGATTCAAATATTGTATGGTGAAAACAACTAAGCATTGTCTCAAGAGTTACGGATAAAACGGTATTCAATGTTTCTTTAACTTCATGAATAATTAAATGTTAGACCATAGCCCATATTCAACTATTCCACTATTATCACTAATATGAATTGCTTCTTATACACAAAGATCATTAACACTAGGATGTGGAATGATTAAAAAGTCACATGAATATCTAATTGTTTTCTATAAAGAAGAACCATGGAAAAACAAATCAACGTTCGCCATTCACAAACAAGATAGCGCAAGTTAGCAATTAATAGAATTCCATCTGTAGCCTACACAGACTGTAGGTATAAAATATATTAGACCATAAATATTAGGTTAAAAAATTAAAATTAGTATCATAGCTCATTAAGTTAGAAATCTGATCTGATTCGCTCAAACTACAATCCAGCGCCGTAAGAATAGAGCCGTTTTTACATAATATTAGTGTTTCACAGCACTGATCTTTTATATTGTACAATCAAGATTCAAATACTGTATGGTGAAAACAATATTGCGCTGTCTCAAGTGTTACAGATAATACATACGATATTCAATGTTTCTTTAACTTCATGAATTATTAAATATTCGATCGTATCCCAAATTCAACTATTACACCATTATCACTAATATGAATTGTTATACACAAAGATCATTAACATCCGGATGTGGAATAATTAAAAAAATCACATAAATATCTAACTCTTTCTAGAAAGAAATATGGGGAAAAAACAAATCAACGTTCAAAATTCAAAAACAAGATAGCAAAAGTTGTCCATCTCAATCACCAGTACAATATGGCAACTGATACAATTCCATTTGTATGCATATAGACCACAAATTCAAGTTTATAGTAGCTTATTACATTTGAACTGATTTCGCTCAAACTTTGATCCAACGCCACAAAAATAGAGCCTTAAAACATAATATTATATTGTACAATCAAGATTCAAATATTGTATGGTGAGAACGATTATCGCCTCAAGTGTTACAGATGACACGGTACTCTATTTTCTTTAACTTCATTAATTATTTGGTGTTCGACCGTATCCCAAATTCAACTATTCCACCATAATTACTAATATGCCATTGTCACTAATATGAATTGCTTATACACAGATCATTAACATCAGGATGTGGGATGATTAAAAATAAATACATAACGATCAAATTATTTTCTAGAAAAAAAACTGGAAAAACAAATCTACGTTCACAGTTCAAAAATCACAAACAAGATAGCAAAAAAACCAGTACAATTTGGCAACTGATATAATTCCAACTGTAGGCATATAGACCACAAATTCCAGGTTAAAATTAGTATCATAGCTTATTAAGTTGGAAGTGTGAACTGATTTCGCAAGAGCCGTAAAACGTAATATTATAGGGTTTCACGGCATTGATCTATCATATTGTACAATCAAGATTCATATCTTGTATGGTGAAAACAATTTGGCATTGTCTCATAAATTACATATAATACAACATTGAATCTTCCTTTAACTTCACAAACGGTTAAATGTTCGGCCATACCACAAATTCAACTATTCCACCAGTATCACTATGGATTGATTAAAAAATCACCTAAACATCTACTTCTTTTCCGCAAAGAGAAACGGTCTGGAAAACAAATCAACGTTCAAAATTCACAAACAAGAGAGCAAAAATTGTTCATCTAAATCACTAGTACAATATGGCAAATTGGCAATTGATATAATTCCATCTGTAGGTATATAAACATATAACATAGACCAAGAATTCAATGTTAAAATCAGTATCACAGCTTATTAAGTTAAAAAATCTAAACTAATTCGCTCAAGCTACAATCATATCACATAAACATAATCTTAGGGCCAGTTTCACCACCTAAATTATTCATCAACCATATCACTTAAACAACTTTCATAACAACATTCACAGATTCCACATGTAACATCTAGATCAAGAAAACGAATCATAAATCACCAGATCCTGTTTAAAATATCTAAACATCATCATACAAAACCTAATTCATGACAAATGCGACATATTCGAGAATTTAAACAGTCAAAACACTAATCAAAGCTTAGATTGATGAATCTAAAAGGTAGAAATCAAACCTGATTGCTAATCGAAGAACTGGATTTTGAAATTAGGTGGTTGAGTTTGTGCAGCCTCGAGGAGTCCTTACAGTGCGTTTAAGAAGGAAGATGCTGTGTGTGATTCTATTTGTATTTATAGGCGCGCAGAAAAGCATGCATTGTAATGAGGGTCATCTTGGGCCGACCATGATTCCAAAACTTGGGCTTGATTCAGGAATATGAGGAGTACAAAAACCAATTTTGGGCCAAACCGAACCGTTTTATTAACAGGCCAAACCGGTTCGGGTTATAAACTGATTTTAATGATTTTAGGGTTGAAAACCCCCACCTGCTGATCGAGTTTTTTTATTGGATCAGGCCTAAATCAATTCAGGTTGGAACCGGTTCTCAATACAAAAGTCCTGAACCTATGCCAAACCGCCGGGTTGGGTCGGGGCTTAAACCGGTTAGGCCCAAATTTGTTTTTTTAGATCAGGCCGGGTTGAAAATTAGTGTACTGGCCCCAACCCGTTTTTTTACACCTCTATTTAATATTGGGTCGGGTTTTAGTATTTCAAGCCCAAAGTTATTGAACTCACCCTTAAATTTTCTTTTTTTTACATGGTTATTAAGGTACTGATATTTTGTTTAGTTATATGTTTAATGTAATTATTTAGGTATGTTAATAATACAATATGGTTAAGAGATTGTTTAGATATATTACTTTTACATTTCTAGTTCTATTACCTAAAATAAACCAAAAATATGTACTTAAATAAACTAAAAATATCTGAGCTTAGGTGTATCCATGATAAACTAAAAAAATTGTCAAATGTATATAATGCTACATAAAAATATATTTAAGAATAAAAAGAAAAAAAATATAATGCTACATAAAAATATGCTATAAAAAACTAAAATGAAGATATATAAACATCCATATGAAACCACTCTACTTAACATTTGATTAACAAATATTTGAAAAAATTATGGAACACATAAAGAAATTGTGCATAACAAGAAACAAAGGACATGAAAATGATGTTTCTATTCGAAGATCTTCGAAGCTAAATGCTTAATAGGGTATGCTAGCTAATATTGCTTAAATAAAATATGGCAAAAAAAATCCAAAAGCAATATAATGAACATATGAAGACGGGGTTCATTTCTCACAAAATCCAAGAATTTAGGTTACAACCCTAATAAAGGTGAAATAACCGAGATTGGGGATTCGTTAATATCAAATTCCAAGGCGAAGTTTGTCAAATAACACGTGTGAAGGAGAATTAAATGAATCGAAAAACATTCTATGAATTGGAGACCATTGTAGGTGTGGTTGGATCCTCCTTAATGTCAATGTCTTGAACTTGAATTGAAGAAGCAATGATGAGACGACATTAATGATCCATGAATAACTTGACTGGTGTCGATTAGAAGCATTCATATCAATGGATGTGGGGTGGATGAAGAATGAATTTAGGGAGAAAGTGTGATTTCACACATGTTCTTTGTAAATGTAGAAAATGGTCAACCTAAATTCATGGTTAGGCTAGATAATTTAATGAATGTCAACTTTAAATCTATTCAAGTGGTAGGTTAATTAAGATGAGGTGAGAGCATCAAATCATAAATAAGTACAAAGGGAGGAAGAAGGGTTCCTGAAGTTACAAATATACTCTTTTAGGATCATATAATATGTGATGACTTGGTTCAATCTTAGCCAAACATAAGATTTCATTCTATACTTACCCTGCATATATATATATATATATATATATATATATATATATATATATATATATATAGGGGGAAGTTCATTTAAGAAGAAAATTAAATTGAGAAGAAAAAAAACAAAGGGTACAATTGTAAAACATTAAATAGTTTTCTCTCATCTCATTTATTATTCTTTTTGACTAATTAATTAGTCATAAAGATTATTATCCTCCACACTAAAATTTTTGCCTGGAAAGGATATGAAGTTGATTTTTATGTAATATGCTTGTTAGAAATGACTAAGGGAAGTTAAGTGTGGATTATGCGATTGGTATGATTGTTAACATGTACAAATGGGTATGCTAACGAGAATGTGGTTTCGATGACATGGAAGTGTAGGGACCATGTCGAGACGGGCTCAAGCATGAGGTGTTAACGGGTCAAGAAGGGGCCAGGATCGGATACGAGCACGGACGCATAAAGGTAAGTGATCTCTGTAATCACTTCTTAGTTCGATTAAGTAATATGGTGTTTTAATTAACTAAACATGATGATTGAGGTCATATATGTGTCGTAAATCTTTCGTCGTAAATGATGGGATTGAAGTTGACCAAAATGCCCTTGATGGGTATTTTGGGCAAACGATCGTAAAAGTAGTTTAGAAACAAGTTATTCGGTTAGTGTAATGTTTTGGTCAAGTATGAAAGTGAGGAGTATGGTTTTGTAAGTCAGAAACGTCTTAATGCGCAATTACCTTTAATGGGTCAAAATAAGCTTTGAGCGCAAACGGGTGGAATAAGATGTAAAGTATCCGGGAATGAATCTTTTATGACAAATAACCTTATTATTACCAATTCATATGAAGTTAAGGTCAAACAAACAAGTTATGTGATAGAATTATGAACGGGTCAATTCTTGGTAAAAAGGGTAGTAAGCCGAAGACTTAAAAGTCTGGAATTTTGTTAATCCGGATGTCAGATCTTAACACCATAAGATGGGGAATTAAATTACGGACGCGTAGGAAAAAGAATCGGGTAAAACGGACCAATAACGAAGAAGTTATGACCGTTTCCGTGAAACGCGGACGTGCTGGAAATCTGCAGCACAGCAACAACAACATTCTGTCGATTTGAGGGCGTCGCGCCACGCGACGGGGGGTCGCGCGACGCGACGGGTCATGTTTCTCCGAAATTTATTTTCGTGCCTCGTTTTGTCTTGGGAACTCGTTTAAACACGTTTTAAGTTGCGTATGACTAATTTAAATTATGTTTTATGACCATTAGGGTAAGCGCACATGTAGATAGGTATGTATGCATGTTAGTATATCTCTATACACGTATGTAGAAATGTGTGAAAGCATGTATGTACCTACGTGGGTATGTTATAAGTATGTGAGCAAGAATAAGCGGATATATGATGGTATGTATGAGAGTAGGCATGTATGAGTTTGGTATGATGCACGTAGGGTTGTATAAATATGTATAATGTCATGAGTGTACTTAATGATGTTGGTATGTGTACATATAGATACGTATATAATGATGTAGATGTGTGTATATGTAAGTATGCATGTAGATTGGCATGCATGTGTGTGAGTATGTATGTAAGTAGGTAAGTATGCAGGTGTGTACGTATGTATATATAGAGATAATATGTATGAAGTTAGGTATGTATGTAAGTCTTTCGGTATGATTAAGTGTTTACGTTGTTTATTCGTGTACCTGGAGTTATAAGTGAAATGCAGGAATAGCAAAGAAGTCTCACCACGGATGGTATGACAGGATGGAAAAGCTGGGATGTAAAGAGTTAACGAAACGAGAAGAAAACGTGAACAAACCTTGTATGTTTATAATGCGTACTAATGTTGTGAATTTTATGTCGTGAACGCAAGTAGTACCAGTCATGAGGATATTCAAGGATTGGAGATCGAGGACCGAGTCACAAGATAGATTGTACGGGAGTGTTGAGTACGTAATTGAGTGAAGCTAGGTTATGGTTTCTTATTAAAAATGAATTTAAGTGTGTCGAGGTGTTTGTAACGAAAGAAATTTTTATGGTACGATTTTTCCGCTGCGACTTTAGTCAGTTACGAATTAGGGTGTAACACTATTAAAAAGGAAGACTAACAATTAATGATCTATCTAATTTTACCAATATACCCTTACACCCATATTAAATACAAAAATTAAATGAAGTAAAATAAAGCATTCTTATTGGTTGAAGTTTGTTCTTTTTTATTCTTACAAAAAAATTCTTCTCATTTGAACCCTCCACTATATATATATATATATATATATATATATAGGATGGGGTACGGCTACAAAGTTCAAATTTCCTAAAAAGTATAAAGAGTCATAAAACACTATAATTTCAGCTATAAAACACACCTAAAACCCATCAATAAAAGAGTGAAGACTACTAAAACACCATATTCAAACCATAATAGTAAATAAAAAGTTCAGACACACAATCGTAGAACTAAGAATATAAAATACAACATGCTAATTAACATAAAACACAATAATGTTTGTCATTCGAGAATTAGAGCCTCATCATCCAAAACACAACCCGCATATATGATGTTTTAGTAATCTTCATTTTGTTATTTTTAGGTTTTGGGTGTGTTATATATATATATATATATATATATAGGTTTAGTTTCAAGAGTGAACACTAGTTCTAGAGTGAACACTAATGTATTTGTGAACTAGTGTTCACTCTTGAACCTAAACCTATGTATATATATATAGGGTAGGGATCCTAAGAGAAGTCCACCATATTTGAGAAACTTGAGAAGCAATCTGGACCACACATTTTCTCTAAGCAAAAAATGTGAAAAAAATGCAGATTTTTTTTTTTGGAAAAGTCGCAGCTTTTTCTTTAAGGATTAAATTTTTTATTTAAATTTTTTTTTTTGGATTTCTACAGATGTGTATATTGTTAATTTTTTAACTATACATATATGTATATTGTCAATTATACATATATGTATATACATGTTTAAAATTGAAAAAATATGTGTTATAAATCCTAAACCTTAAACCATAAACACTAAAGCTAAACCTTAATGCTAAACCCTAAACCCTAAAGCTAAACCCTAATGCTAAACCCTAAAGCTAAACCCTAATTCTAAACCCTAAAGCTAAACCCTAATGCTAAACCCTAAAGCTAAAACTAAACCCTAAAGCTAAACCCTTAATGCTAAACCCTAATGCAAACCCTAAAGATAAAGCTAAACCCAAAAGTTAAAACTAAACCCTAATGCTAAACCCAAAAGCTAAACCCTAATGCTAAACCCTAAATACTATTGCTAAACCCTAATGCTAAACCATAATACTAAACCCTAAAGCTAAACCCTAAACCATAAAGCTAAACCCAAAACGCTAATGCTAAACCCTAAATACTAATGCTAAACCCTAAATAACACTTATTTTTCAATTTTAAACATGTATATACATATATGTATAGTTAAAAGATTAACAATATACACATGTGTATAAATCCCAAAATTAAAAAAAAAAAAATTAAATCCTTAAAGAAAAAACTGCGATTTTTCCAAAAAAAAAATTTGCATTTTTTTTACCTTTTTTTTGCATTTTTTTGCTTAGGGAAAAAATGTGTGGTCCAGAATGCTTCTCAAGTTTCTCAATTAGCCTACTACTTCTCACATGATCCTTATCATATATATATATATATGAGATAGTTTATTGGGGAACACCAAAAAGTGGGGAACCGAGTAACACTTTTAAAAATTCAACTCATGTTAAAAATCAACTTTTTTCTAAAAAAAATTTGATGCTTTTCCTTACAAATACATGTAAAAACATTTTAAATAAAAAACTAAAAAATATAAAATAAAATGTTTAAAAAACAATTTAAAAAATATATCTTATAAAATTAACTAAACATGTTAAAAATCAAATTTTTAAATTTTTTTCAGCGCTTTTCCTTATAAAAATGGGTAGAAACTATTCCAATAAAAAATCGTTTTTGTAAAAAAAAAATTAAGCCTTTTTCTATCTATTTTTTATACTTTTAGTTTTTAATTTTTTTATTAAAAATGCCTCTAAAAGTATATATAAAGAAAAGCGCCGAAAAAAATTTAAAAAAATTAATTTTTAACATGTTAAGTTAAATTGTTAAGAGTGTTTCCCGGTTCCCCACTTTTTTAGTGTTCCCCAATAAACTTCACAATATATATATATATAGGGTTAGGATTTAGAGAGAACGGTGAAAAGTGTGAGAACGATATTGGTGGTGACATGTGGCATTGATCATATATTACACTAAGGGGTAATATTGTCAAAAAAACCTACTCACATGAACTGGGTGTTCAAATAAAACGCCATAAAACACCCAATTGAGAAAAACGACATGAAAATACTCAGTTAAAAACGCCATAAAACACTCAGTTCAGAAAAACGAGATGAAAAACCTTAGTTGAAAACGCCATAAAACACTTAGTTCAGAAAAATGTCATGAAAATACCTAGTTAAAACGTCATAAAAACACCTAGTTCAGAAAAACGTCATGAAAATACATAGTCTAAAACGCCACAAAACACCTACTTCAGAAAAACGCTATAAAACCCAATTAATTTTTTTTTCGAAAAGTATATAAATAGTATACTCATTGGAAAGATAAAAAAACACTGAGTTTTATGGTGTAATTTTTTTTGAAAAATAATCACGTATAAAAAAGTTATTGTCGTTTAAATATGATGGGGAAAATGGCATGTGATTAGCATGTGCACCTTTTTTTGGATCTTCCTATTTTACCCCTCATGGTAGTTCCAAGGCCCCTATTATTTACAAAAATGCTACCGCATCAATCTCCGCTACAAAACACAAAGATCTTGTGGCTGAGAATCGTTCTCACCGTTCTCACACTTTGAGGTGTTCTCTCTTGATCCTGTTCCTATATATATATATATATATATATATATAGAGAGAGAGAGAGAGAGAGAGAGAAAGAAAGAGAGAGAAAGCTTAATATGAGAACCACCTTGAAGTGTGAGAACTAGACATTACAAAAGGTTATTTCAAAATAAAAAGTTCTCAAAAATCTTTAAAAAAAAATTACTTATTCCAGCGAAAAAATAAAATATAAAAAAATGTCGCATGCAAAAATTTACATCGGATGTAAAAAATTAAATCACCGTAAACAAAATTTACATTAGAAATAAACAAAATTTATATCAGGCATAACTATCGACTCGACAAATTTTTTTGTTCTTTTTTTTACATATATGTTTATAACATTTTCACTTAAGTTTGTGCAAAAAATGATAGTCCAATTTGCGCGGAAAGTAGGAGTTCTAATGGTTCTAACAACTCATGTTGGTTCTTATATATATATATACAAAAACTCTAGAAACTTCATCACAACCATCTACTCAAAACAATCAAGGGTGGAGATTGAATATTTTACAAAAAGTGTTTTTTCAGTACATGTTGCAGACCTGTTACAAAAAGTGTTTTTTAGTACATGTTACATGTGTTAAGTTGTTACATGTCCAGCAAAAAAAGTGTAACACATGGCAAAATGAGGTTAATTTATTTAGATTTCATAGTTTTTTTAGCTAACATGAGATTTCTTCCTATAGTTGCCCTATATATATATATATATATACATAAGCCAGAAAGATCCGAATTGCTTTCAGACGTGCAACAGGTGCATACACTTCGTTGTAGTCTATACCTTCAATCTGACGAAAACCTTGAACGACCAATCTAGCTTTGTTGCGAATAACGATTCCACGGTCGTCCTTTTTGCATTTATACACCCAACGGGTACCAATCTTCTTATAACCAGCAGGTTTCTCTACGAGTTTCCAGACACCAAGTTTCTGGAATTGTTGCAGTTCTTCCTGCATAGCTTCAACCCAAGAGTTATCTTTCAAAGCGTCTTTCCAAGTTCTTGGCTCTTCCTGTGAGACATAACACGCGAAAGACCAATCGTTTTGTTGACCAGATTCTCTAATCGCCGCATACAAGCCTGCGTTGTTGTTGTTGCGCAACATGTTTCTTGTTTGTATGCCACTTTGTACATTGCCTATGATGTTTCGATGAGGATGGGTATTGTGAATTCTTGTTTCAGGGTTTTCTAGAACTAACCAATTCAATACCCGGAACTGATGAAGAGGATGATGCAGTAGCTTCAGCTGTTATAGGGGCGTCCACTAGAGGTGTAGCCTCTGAAGTACCATGAACAACTGATGTAGGAGCTTCTTGATCTGCATCTAGAAATTCTTCATCCTCTGAAGATTCGTTCAGTTCGGTTGCATCATGAAAATCCTCATTGTCGAGAGCATTATTGTTCACTGAAGATGGCTCTTGATTGACAACAATTGGATGAACCAACGGTGAATCTGTTGCGTTGTCACTCTCGAAAAACATCCTTGCCGCAGCAGTTTCTTCAACTGCTTCAACATTGATCGAATTGAAAAAGTCATCGTACTCAAACATCCATGGTTGACCAAGACATCTGACTGGCAATGTGTGCCTTTGTACTCTGATCTCAGACCATTCTTCAACCCTTTTAGTCTCTAGATTCCAGACTCTTAAGTTCGGGGTGGCATAACCAAGAAAGTGACCTTCAATAGCTTTTGCCCCAAACTTTCCATTAGGATCGATCATTGTGCAAGGAGCTCCAAACGGTTCAAGATATGACAAATCTGGTTTCCGTTTGTGAAGAAGCTCAAAGCAGGTCTTGTTGTGCCTTTTGACTGTAAGGACTCGATTCATCGTGTAACATGCGGAGGCCACAGCTTCACTCCAGAATGGAATGGGCAACTGCGACTCTACCAACATAGTCCTAGCAGTCTCGATCAATGTACGGTTCTTACGTTCAGCGACGCCGTTCTGTTGAGGAGTATAAGCCACACTAAATTCGTGAAGAATACCTTTTGATGTGCAAAACTCCGCCATGGCTTGATTTTTAAATTCAGTACCATTGTCGCTATGTATCCATCTAACCTTCAACTTATACAAATTCTCAATCTGAATGATCAAGTTTTTGATAATACCGAAAGTTGCACTCTTGTGAGCCATAAACGCCACCCAAGAAAATCTTGAATAATCATCCGTTATCACGAGGCAGTATTGATCATTCCTGATGCTTTTGTGCTTGACAGGACCAAACAAATGCATGTGCAAACGTTCAAGAGGAACTGCCACCGTGTTGATCTTCTTTGTTAGATGTCGTTTCTTCGTTTGCTTTCCTTTTTGGCATGAAATAAAGACGTCTTGAAGATGGAAATTTTTAAGAAGAACACCATTCACTAATTCATTCGTCACCAAATGATTCATTTTGCGTAAGTGAATGTGACCCATACGTTTGTGCCAAGAGATTGAGTCTTTTTCCGTGGCTTTTGTAATGAAACAAGTTGCTTGTGTAGTCGTTGTAATAGCTTGGCTCATATCAAGGACATACAAATCGTTTATCCTTGGAGCAGATAAGAGAATCCATTCTTTTGGAATCTTGAAGCCGGGTTTCAGCACGTAACATCCATTTGCATCAAAGTGTACTGAAAACTGTTTATCACAGATTTGTGAAACGCTGAGAAGATTGTGATCAAGATGTTGTACAAAGTTGATCTTGTCAAAACTTACAACCCCGTTGGATACCATTCCTTCTCCAGTAATATATCCGCCTTTATCTCCAGCAAAAGCAACATAATCTCCTCTAATAGATTTAACGTCGTAGAGAAGCTTCATGTCGCCTGTCATGTGCCTGGATGCCCCACTATCAACAATCCAATGACTGCTGAAAGTTCCTCCTGGAACACCCTGCACATGTACTCACATGATTAGTTGGAGATGGGGACCCAAGCCTTTGTGGTCTTGGGTCTTCCATTTTCATCAACGTAAGTTACTTGAACTTCTCGATGTTGTGGAAATTGTGATGTTCCCCCTGATTCAATAACCGTTTTTGGTTTCCAGGTCTGTTTTGTTTTACCAGTGTTATTCTTTAAAATCTTAACTTCATGATTGTCTGAAGTTTTTGAATTGTCTGGTTTGACAGAAACAGATGTTTTGTTAACCACATCGGTTTTAATCGCATTTTCAATTTTCTTGACCTGTTGGCGTTTCTGTTTCTTTTCCCTTTCTTTTACAAGACGGGGATCTGGTTTTGATGAAACAGATCGCTTGCGGTCAATTTGGTCACGGGGATCATCAACTTTGGCTTTTTGTTTATGAAGATATGGACAATTTCGAATAATATGTCCAAATGTGTCACATGAAAAACATGATCTACGTTCTACAAACCCCGTAGTATCATGTGATTGTCTTGTCGATGATGAACTTTGTGATCCCGAGGTACTAGGTTTTGAACTGTTTGGTTCGGTTCGTTTCTTTTCAAAGAATTAACTTGAATGACATGATCTAAGTTAGATTTATTTGAAAATGTTTCAAGTTTATCTGTTCCCTTCGATTTCACAAAGTTCACTTTCTTGTCCCTTTTCTTGGTCTGTTTCTTTTGCCATTGAGTCGGTGAGTTACTTTTAGGTTTGGTGCGATTTTGCTGAACTTTCTCAGTTGGTAATTGTTTATTACCATTTTGTTTGCGAATTTCAGCTCTTGGAATCGGAGGACATTGTGTTACCACAACATGTGATCCTGTCTTTCCCAAGAACTTACTTGTTGAATCCTCAAAAAATTTACTAATTAAAGATTGATTAACATTCTTAATAGGAAAATCTTTGTCAGAGTAGATTTTATCATCACCAACAAGAGTGTACAGCAAATTCACACTCTCATACTCTTGTGAGGAAGTAGACGTGGACTCGGTCAGAACAGTCGTAGCAGGTTTTGCGGGAGGATCACATAGAATATGATTCTCGAGAGGTATGTCCTCTTCTTTGATTACCGCATCTGACTGTGCTGAGTCAGTATCATTAGATTCATCATCTGAAGAATCAGTATCCTCAACAATGATTGGAGGATCCTGATTTTGTTCAGCAGTTACAAATGTATCTGCTGACACATCCGAATCTGATGATACTTCCTGTTTGTATCCAAGTCCCGTTGCAAATTCCTCAATGTCTAAAGGAACATATTCTTCATAATGAGTTCTATACTCCTCATCAGGCAGTGCATCATAATTTTGTCTAACAGGTGGTGGACATATCTTATATCCAATGCACGTGACATCCTTTTTCTCTTTTTGTGTGCCAATGATGTGATCCAGCACATATCTAGAGTTAGAATAACTGTCTAGTTTAAGCCGGATCGCCTCACTTTCACACTTTGTGCAGGCTAACTCTTTTTGCATGCTTTCAAGACGATTGATATAAAGGTTTATGTCAGTTTGTTTTCTTGAAACCATTTTTGTCAGTTCGGTTTTATCTTTTCTTAAAGTTTCAACCATCGTTTTAAATTCCTTTTCATGGTTTTCATAAAACATGTTAGCCTCTTTGCATTTTGAAAGATCCACTATCAACTTTTGATTGTGCATATTTTTCACTTCAAATTTGTTTTGCAAATCCTCATGTTTGCTTTGAAAATCACACCACTTAGCATCAAATGAAACATGTTTGTTTTGCAAGACAGACAATTCAACATTTAAAGCATCATGTTTGCTTTGCAACTCAGACATATTAGCATCTAAATCAGCACATTTAACACTTAAGCTAGCACAATTATCACAATTAACAACAGTTGGTTCATCGACACATACCTGGCTTGATGAACTACTGCCATTAGCCATAAAGGCTGAAAGAAGAGAAGAAGAAGAATAAGCAGCTTGATCCACCAGAATAGATCTTCTATCATTCCTTGCTGCAGCTTCTCCTAACAATTCATTGATATCTTCATCGATTCTCCCACTAGATACATTGTCATCGCCTGAGGTTGAAGTTTCCTCATCTGAACTCCTTGAATAACCAGAACTTTCTTCATCTGAAGATTCACCACCACTGGCGGAAGATTCTCCACCACTGGCGTGCTTCAAATCCTTAGCAGCTTCAGCAAAACAAGCTGCTCCTCCTTGATCACCAATGCCTAATTGCATTGACCAGTCGCAACCTTCATCTATTTGCACCACAAGAGCTTGATTTGTGTTCGATGGTCCTGCTTGATTGTTTGCAGGGACCAAGGTGCGATCATCATTCCTGGGTTGATTCTGATTCTGTTGGTTGCCTCATTGACCTCTGAAAGGATTCTGGTTCCCATGCTGAGCTGGCTTTGTGCATTCCCTCTTGAAGTGACCACGTTCATCACAGTTAAAGCACTTGACGGATTGCTTGTCGAACCCATACTTGGTATCTTTCTTGCTTTCCAAGCTGGTTCGACCCGTCCGTTCCATGAAGTCTTTAGCTCGCCTAACAGCACTGGAAAAAGCCCATTTGATGTCCATCATATCCATCTCTTCTTTATCGATCTGCTGATAATCTTCTTGAGTTAGATTGATGTTTCCGATCTGCCCTGCAATCAACCCACAATACGAGCTCACCAATGTGTTTAGTATCTCCATATGATCTTTAGCTACTTCAACGCTAACTTTGGAGAAGTTTGACGTGTCAAGCCGTACTGTATTTGACTTTGATTGCTGACCAGCAGATGATGTACTTCCATAACAAGCTTACTGTTGTGGAGCTGGTGGTAATGGATTTCCATATAAGTCTGTGGTTGGAGCTGGCTTCACAGGAACTTGTATCGTATTGCCATATAAATCCGTGCTTGTGACAAACGCCGTCTGAAGTGGAGCATGTGAAGCAGGTCTTGCAGAAGTACTAGAAGTTCCATAATACATATCAGGATTTTGTCGCACTGGTATTGTAGAAGTGCTAGAAGTTCCATAATACATATCAGGATTTTGTCGCACTGGAACCCTTTTTGCCTTTAGGATTTCTTCCTGATCTTTGTTCTCCAAGAGCTGACCGAAGTCATTGATGTTTGTCATAGCCAATGTGCCATTGTATTTCAGGATTTCCAAGAAACTATTCCATTGAGGTGGCAACGCATCGGCAAACTTTGTGACAACCTGTGTTGGAGTTGTTTCTACCTCATAATTGCTCAATTCAGTCAGCAAGTTATGAAATCGACTTGTCATATCTCCCAAAGATTCATTTTCCATACAGGTGAAGCCATCAAACTCCTTCTTGAGTAAATCATGTCGCAATTGACGTGACTTTTCATTTCCTAGACCCCTTGTCTTCAATGCATCCCATAATCGCTTTGACGTCTTGAAACTGACAAACTGATGATATATATCCTTGCTCATCGCCTGAGTCAGAATAGCATATGCTTTCTTTTCTAAATCATATGCCTTTTTCTGGTCTTCCGAAAGATCTGCAAATGTAGCGGCAGTTGAAGCGGCAACCTCAAGAGTTTGATCGAAATCTGTAGTAAAACGTAACCACAGTTCCGTGTTTTGCCCATTGACATACGTCTGAAATCTATCAACCCAACCAGGATATTCGTTTAGGTGCATCAGTTTCGGTGGACGATTCAGACTTCCGGTCTCGCTTTCGCTTAGGAGTATACTTTGAATACTTGGAGTTTGATTTGAAACAAACGCCCATTGACCTGTCGACATTTGATTCGCTTGCGAAGATGCAGGTGCAGGAGATTCAGCCCATGATGGCGACAAACGCGTGTTTGTATATTTACTTTCCGTATTAGATGCGGGTGCGGGAGATTCGGCCCATGATGGAGATAAACGCGACGGAGTACCCCACCAATTCGGATTCATTTTTGATGTATGATGACTAATACCTGAACAAATCACACAAATTAAACAGTTAAAAATGTTTTACAAGTCTACTGTTAAAAAAAATAACACAAGTATGACGAAAATATTGGATTTCGTCGAGTAGATGTAGGTGATTTCGTTGACTGATGAATAAGGGATTTTGGCAACAAGCTCTGATTTCGTTGATAGGTGATTTTGGCCCAGAACTGATTTCGGCCCAGGTATGATTTCGGCCCAGGTGTGATTTCGGCCCATATGTTTGATGAAATGGGTGTTTTCGTTGATAGCTTGATTTCGTCCAAGAGCTGATATGCACAACTGATTTCAGCCAAGACAAGACAAAGGTGATTTCGTGGGATCGGATATGCACAAGTGATTTCGTCTGAAACAATAAGTGAGATTTCGTTGACAAAATGACCAGACAACAAGATATTTTCTAAACCTTATCCAATCTACTTCCTGACAACAAAACCTTCTTTTTCAAACTTCACGTTACTTATCAGATTTCGAAGCTTGTTATTTTCAACAACCATCATCACACTGGTACATTTGTCAAACAATGATATAATAATCAAAAAAACAAACACAAACACAATTTATTCATAAACAAATAAAGATCAAACTCAATATTTATTCAAGAACAATTTGAAGATTTGATGAACTGGATGAATATTCAAGTTACCAGAAATTTTTTTTAAACACACTTTTGCAAATAAAGTTCAATAAAAACCCAAAACTAACATGTATACAAGAGTTATAACAAGGTTTTATATGAACTATACGCAAAACAATCAAGATTTTCAAGGTTTTAACAAGGTTTTTCCAGAAAATGTATGATTTTTAAAGCTCAAAATCAAGAAAAACACAAGAAAATCAAATTGGTTTTAACAAGGAATCGAGCCAAACGCTCTGATACCAATTGTAGGTCCACCCGGAGGATCGAGTAACCTCTATTCCCTGTTTTCCGACAAACCCGAGAGTGCGGAATCCAAACGGGTAAGTTAAACCAAGTTACGAACACAAACACAAAGATTCAACGATTAACACTCCATTGTATTAACTCGTATGAAACCGTTACAAAGCAATGTTTACAAGATAAACCTATAAACTCTCAGTTGTGTGTGTGTGTTTACAGTGTTCGCTCTCAAATCTATTCAGATTTGCCTAACTGTGTTATGTCTGTTTGCTGTGTTTATATAGTAACACACATGACGAAATCAAGTCCCAGACGAAAACCCACTGACGAAATCCAAGATCTGGACGAAATCCCTTGATTTCGTCCCATAGTGTTTTCGTCCCATTTGGTTTTCACCAAAAAGGGTTTTCACCACAAAAGGGATTTCATCACCAAGGGACTTGGACGAAATCCCTGGATTTCGTCTCATATGGGCTTGGGCTTAACATGTTGGGCTTGGGCCATTGGTTACACAAACAGACAACATAAACATGTAAGCTATACTAAATGCAAACTGCACACACGCAGTTGCATTTACACAAACGTTACAAAGTAAATCGCATACCGAGTCAAGACAGGAGGTTGTCTTGACTACGGCCTTCACTTCGTAACCGAGTCGAACCGAGTCGAGCTGTATCCACACGATATCTTTCAACACTTTGATTTAGAGTTGGTCTCTCATGTGTATCGTGTGTTTATATGGTTTGAAGTCAATTCTTAGTGAATTTTTTGTTTAAAAACGTTCTAAGATTGATTACATTCCAAGCGGTTGTTCTCATTGCGTGTTTAGCTTTCTTGTATGTGCAGATGGTGCATTTGAACCAGCTAAAGACGAAGAGAACGTGTTAGAAGACAAGCCATAAAGTGAAGACACGACATGGAAGCACTCAAAAGATCAAGATTATCGAGTGCAGGTGACTCATCAACACCAAAAGGATCCAAAAGTATTGAAGATCAAAAGATTCATGAGCATCAGTAAAGGGGGAGTTTGTTGATACACTCCCTGTTGATGACAAGTGAAGACCTTTAGAGATCCGACTATGTGAAGTTGAACCTCACGAGTAGCATCCAAGGGGGAGTTTGTTGATGCACATTTGTGGATACGACTCGGTTCGGTTCAACTCCGTTACGAAGAGAAGACCGAGGTCAAGATATCCTTCTATCTTGACCCGGTATGATGTTTGTCTCTGTATTTGTAATGTATGTTAAGCATATGCTAGTGTGCGTAGTGTTTACATATAGGGAGTCTTGTCTTATGTCTTCTGTTTAAACACTTAGTGATATATTCTGTCTTGTTTGATTCTTGGCGAACCTTATACTTCGTCGTGAAACATGCTTGGCGAACCTTCCTTGTTCGTCATGATGAGAGTGTGACGAAGATCATTCTTCGTCACACATATCTTCGTCGCATACAAGGTTCGCCAGTGGACAGTATATATAGCTGGTTATGTTTAACAGTTAAGGCATGAGAGCATAGAGAGAAACCACTGAGAGTTTATCGTTCAGGCATTATGTGTATATGTTTGATGTTGTTCTCATCCTTTTAATCTAAAGTGAATCTTTGATTACATGTTGTGTTACTTGCTCTACTTTGTTCGGTTTGCACCGTCACGGGGATTCCGCACTCGTGATCGTGTTTGTCATAAACAGGGATAGGTCTCCGTATTGATCCTCCGACACAAAAATCCATGTTTCGATTTCATTATAAAAACGTCATCTACAATCGATAATGTCAAGACTACCATGTATGGTGCCTTTGGTAGAGCTGTAGAGGGTCAATGAGCCGATGGTTATTTGTTTTAAAAAAATAGCAGTAATCATTATAGTAGTAACGGAAAATTAAAATAATATGCATAGTGGTTATCCATTTGGTATATTTTATGTGAACAAATAGTTTGTAGTAACTACAAATTCACTGATTAGACAATCACCTTTAGATATTAATAACCATATATTATGTAATCCTAAGAGTTGCATTTATCAAATATCATGATTTATACTTGAACAAAACAATTCATCATACACATCAACATTTTTGCAGACTTGTACACAAACAATTTAGATCTTTCGTGCGCAACGATTCATTTTTGTGAAAACTTAAAAAAATGAAAGACTGGGCACATGATAAGTGGTTTTCCTCTAAGAAATTTAGTCTTAGTTTCATTTAGCGTTTGACCAGACTTGAAGTCAACTCATCAGCTTTAGACCAGCCGAACCCAAATATAATTAGAGATCAACAATCAGCATAAATATACAGACTTACTTTAAAATTAACCCATACAAGTTCTACAAGTAAATCAAAATGCAAATAAGCCAAGAAACAAAATAAAATACAAAAACAGATCATCAAAGTACCCGTATACTAGCAGCAGGTCTAAAGACATCAGACATATATTACTTCCATAGGATTCAAACAATATCTGACCCAGAATATCCAAGAGAAATCCACATAAAAGCTAAGGCGGGTTTGAGCTAAGCTCATGGAACTCAACCAATGTAGTTACCTATTCTTGACGGTTATGTGAACTTGGTTGACTGTTTGATCTCTGTCTGACATGTGTAGGGGTTCTGCGTCTTGTGGTTCGGGCATTCTCTCTTGACCTACTAGATTCACGAATCACTGTCTGATTCATCTGAAGAAGAAATCTCCGACATGCTATACCAATCATGCCAAATCCGATTGACGTCGCCTGAAGACAAATAAAATTCAGATAAAACATTTTCAAGATTTGTTTCTAAAGGACCAACAAATATCATGTAATCAGAATCCCAACTCGGGATAGAGAGATCTGGCATACCAACAATGACTTCAGCGGCATCATCACTGTCATCCGCCTCAAACTGCATACTGAGCAGGTCTTGTCGCTCCATATCTTCTTGCAAACTTCTCCACTCAAGTTCGCGATTAGGGTCTACATCTGTTGGCCTAACACCTGGGTGTACACGGCTGGCATGTTCTGTTAATTGGGAATAATTTCCAACGAAATCACATGTACCAACTGAGCAATTTCTTGTTTTCGAGTCCATGAATTGACGAGCAGGGTCAACCACAGTCCACCCGTTGATTTCACCCCTACATAAAGGGCAAGCAAGCTTAGCTTGTTCTCTCAACTTATTCTCATTTGACTTGTGAAACTGGTAAAGACAATTTGAGAGTTGGGAACTCGTGTCACACATATATGGGCGGCATCCTTTTTCTAGTGAAGGACAAAGTAGAAGTACAGCATTGTGTGGGTGTTCCATACAAATAGGGCATCTAGCTTCTTCATATTTACTTTCATATCCAACTTGTAGGGAGGGAGATTTGGGTTCCTTTCTATCATCATTCTTGTCGTCACAGAAATAGGGAGATGCCCTACACTTACTAGACGAAGATCTTCTATCTTTGGGCATCTTCACGGCTTCACAAATCAGAAGTGCCTGTTTATCAACAACACCATGAGGAAACCGTGAGATTAAACATGAGTATTCTGACACAATCTGCGAATGGTTCTCATCATAGCATTGATTTGTAATATTGTACAATCAAGATTCAAATATTGTATGGTGAAAACAACTAAGCATTGTCTCAAGAGTTACGGATAAAACGGTATTCAATGTTTCTTTAACTTCATGAATAATTAAATGTTAGACCATAGCCCATATTCAACTATTCCACTATTATCACTAATATGAATTGCTTCTTATACACAAAGATCATTAACACTAGGATGTGGAATGATTAAAAAGTCACATGAATATCTAATTGTTTTCTATAAAGAAGAACCATGGAAAAACAAATCAACGTTCGCCATTCACAAACAAGATAGCGCAAGTTAGCAATTAATAGAATTCCATCTGTAGCCTACACAGACTGTAGGTATAAAATATATTAGACCATAAATATTAGGTTAAAAAATTAAAATTAGTATCATAGCTCATTAAGTTAGAAATCTGATCTGATTCGCTCAAACTACAATCCAGCGCCGTAAAAATAGAGCGGTTTTTACATAATATTAGTGTTTCACAGCACTGATCTTTTATATTGTACAATCAAGATTCAAATACTGTATGGTGAAAACAATATTGCGCTGTCTCAAGTGTTACAGATAATACGATATTCAATGTTTCTTTAACTTCATGAATTATTAAATATTCGATCGTATCCCAAATTCAACTATTACACCATTATCACTAATATGAATTGTTATACACAAAGATCATTAACATCCGGATGTGGAATAATTAAAAAAATCACATAAATATCTAACTCTTTCTAGAAAGAAATATGGGGAAAAAACAAATCAACGTTCAAAATTCAAAAACAAGATAGCAAAAGTTGTCCATCTCAATCACCAGTACAATATGGCAACTGATACAATTCCATTTGTATGCATATAGACCACAAATTCAAGTTTATAGTAGCTTATTACATTTGAACTTTGAACTGATTTCGCTCAAACTTTGATCCAACGCCACAAAAATAGAGCCTTAAAACATAATATTATATTGTACAATCAAGATTCAAATATTGTATGGTGAGAACGATTATCGCCTCAAGTGTTACAGATGACACGGTACTCTATTTTCTTTAACTTCATTAATTATTTGGTGTTCGACCGTATCCCAAATTCAACTATTCCACCATAATTACTAATATGCCATTGTCACTAATATGAATTGCTTATACACAGATCATTAACATCAGGATGTGGGATGATTAAAAATAAATACATAACGATCAAATTATTTTCTAGAAAAAAAACTGGAAAAACAAATCTACGTTCACAGTTCAAAAATCACAAACAAGATAGCAAAAAAAACTAGTACAATTTGGCAACTGATATAATTCCTGTAGGTCCGGCTAGGGGAGGATCTAGTCGCCTAATCCTTGTGTACAAACCAACCCGGTTGTGCGGAATCCAACCGAGATAGCAAACCGAGATAGAACACGTAAAAAACACAACACGCAATATTCAACGATTAACACCACTTGTATTAATGCGTATGAAAGGTCCGTTACAAGCACAAGGTTTACAAATCAGTTCTGCAAACTCTCTCTAGTGTGTGTGTTCCTGATCTGTCTAAGTGTCTCACTTTTGTCTCCCCTTCGAAATGAACACAACACACGGGTATTTATACCCAAAACAGCATGTCTGGTCGAAGGATCAAACAGTCTGGTCGAAAGATCATCTTTCGACCAGAAACAGCTCGAACGATCAACATGTACCACGAAAGATGGGATCTTTCGTGGTCCATCCATCGAAGGCTTATGTTTCGAGCTCATCATCATCGAAGGATCTAAGTCATCCTTCGATGACCATCCTTCGACCCAGCCATATTACAGACATTTTCTAACTGGTTTGCCAAGTCAAACCGGAGGATGGTTGACTTGGTCAAACTTACAGGACTACAAAGACATCGTTTTACATCGTGACCGAATACAGACAAAGTGCAGACATAAGTGCACCAACAATTCCAACTGTAGGCATATAGACCACAAATTCAGGGTAAAATTAGTATCATAGCTTATTAAGTTGGAAGTGTGAACTGATTTCGCAAGAGCCGTAAAACGTAATATTATAGGGTTTCACGGCATTGATCTATCATATTGTACAATCAAGATTAATATCTTGTATGGTGAAAACAATTAGGCATTGTCTCATAAATTACATATAATACAACATTGAATCTTCCTTTAACTTCACAAACGGTTAAATGTTTGGCCATACCACAAATTCAACTATTCCACCAGTATCACTATGGATTGATTAAAAAATCACCTAAACATCTACTTCTTTTCCGCAAAGAGAAACGGTCTGGAAAACAAATCAACGTTCAAAATTCACAAACAAGAGAGCAAAAATTGTTCATCTAAATCACTAGTACAATATGGCAAATTGGCAATTGATATAATTCCATCTGTAGGTATATAAACATATAACATAGACCAAGAATTCAATGTTAAAATCAGTATCACAGCTTATTAAGTTAAAAAATCTAAACTAATTCGCTCAAGCTACAATCATATCACATAAACATAATCTTAGGGCCAGTTTCATCACCTAAATTATTCATCAACCATATCACTTAAACAACTTTCATAACAACATTCACAGATTCCACATGTAACATCTAGATCAAGAAAACGAATCATAAATCACCAGATCCTGTTTAAAATATCTAAACATCATCATACAAAACCTAATTCATGACAAATGCGACATATTCGAGAATTTAAACAGTCAAAACACTAATCAAAGCTTAGATTGATGAATCTAAAAGGTAGAAATCAAACCTGATTGCTAATCGAAGAACTGGATTTTGAAATTAGGTGGTTGAGTTTGTGCAGCCTCGAGGAGTCCTTACAGTGCGTTTAAGAAGGAAGATGCTGTGTGTGATTCTATTTGTATTTATAGGCGCGCAGAAAAGCATGCATTGTAATGAGGGTCATCTTGGGCCGACCATGATTCCAAAACTTGGGCTTGATTCAGTAATATGAGGAGTACAAAAACCAATTTTGGGCCAAACCGAACCGTTTTATTAACAGGCCAAACCGGTTCGGGTTATAAACTGATTTTAATGATTTTAGGGTTGAAAACCCCAACCTGCTGATCGAGTTTTTTTATTGGATCAGGCCTAAATCAATTCAGGTTGGAACCGGTTCTCAATACAAAAGTCCTGAACCTATGCCAAACCGCCGGGTTGGGTCGGGGCTTAAACCGGTTAGGCCCAAATTTGTTTTTTTAGATCAGGCCGGGTTGTAAATTAGTGTACTGGCCCCAACCCGTTTTTTTACACCTCTATTTAATATTGGGTCGGGTTTTAGTATTTCAAGCCCAAAGTTATTGAACTCACCCTTAAATTTTCTTTTTTTTTACATGGTTATTAAGGTACTGATATTTTGTTTAGTTATATGTTTAATGTAATTATTTAGGTATGTTAATAATACAATATGGTTAAGAGATTGTTTAGATATATTACTTTTACATTTCTAGTTCTATTACCTAAAATAAACCAAAAATATGTACTTAAATAAACTAAAAATATCTGAGCTTAGGTGTATCCATGATAAACTAAAAAAATTGTCAAATGTATATAATGCTACATAAAAATATATTTAAGAATAAAAAGAAAAAAAATATAATGCTACATAAAAATATGCTATAAAAAACTAAAATGAAGATATATAAACATCCATATGAAACCACTCTACTTAACATTTGATTAACAAATATTTGAAAAAATTATGGAACACATAAAGAAATTGTGCATAACAAGAAACAAAGGACATGAAAATGATGTTTCTATTCGAAGATCTTCGAAGCTAAATGCTTAATAGGGAATGCTAGCTAATATTGCTTAAATAAAATATGGCAAAAAAATCCAAAAGCAATATAATGAACATATGAAGACGGGGTTCATTTCTCACAAAATCCAAGAATTTAGGTTACAACCCTAATAAAGGTGAAATAACCGAGATTGGGGATTCGTTAATATCAAATTCCAAGGCGAAGTTTGTCAAATAACACGTGTGAAGGAGAATTAAATGAATCGAAAAACATTCTATGAATTGGAGACCATTGTAGGTGTGGTTGGATCCTCCTTAATGTCAATGTCTTGAACTTGAATTGAAGAAGCAATGATGAGACGACATTAATGATCCATGAATAACTTGACTGGTGTCGATTAGAAGCATTCATATCAATGGATGTGGGGTGGATGAAGACTGAATTTAGGGAGAAAGTGTGATTTCACACATGTTCTTTGTAAATGTAGAAAATGGTCAACCTAAATTCATGGTTAGGCTAGATAATTTAATGAATGTCAACTTTAAATCTATTCAAGTGGTAGGTTAATTAAGATGAGGTGAGAGCATCAAATCATAAATAAGTACAAAGGGAGGAAGAAGGGTTCCTGAAGTTACAAATATACTCTTTTAGGATCATATAATATGTGATGACTTGGTTCAATCTTAGCCAAACATAAGATTTCATTCTATACTTACCCTGCATATATATATATATATAGGGGGAAGTTCATTTGAGAAGAAAATTAAATTGAGAAGAAAAAAAACAAAGGGTACAATTGTAAAACATTAAATAGTTTTCTCTCATCTCATTTATTATTCTTTTTGACTAATTAATTAGTTATAAAGATTATTATCCTCCACACTAAAATTTTTGCCTAGACACATCAAAATTTATCCTACATGTTTTTGAAATTTATCCTACACATATTGAAATTTATCCTACACAACTCGTAATTCATCCTACACACCTCATAATTTATCCTACACCTTAAATTAATTTTCTTCTTCTTTGAAAAGATATATTTTCTTTTGAAAATAAGTTACAAATTTAATTTAGTTAACTATTAAAAAGGAAGACTAACAATTAATGATCTTTCTAATTTTACCAATATACCCTTACACCCATATTAAATACAAAAATTAAATAAAGTAAAATAAAGCATTCTTATTGGTTGAAGTTTGTTCTTTTTTATTCTTACAAAAAAATTCTTCTCATTTGAACCTCCACTATATATATATATATAGGATGGGGTACGGCTACAAAGTTCAAATTTCCTAAAAAGTATAAAGAGTCATAAAACACTATAATTTCAGCTATAAAACACACCTAAAACCCATCAATAAAAGAGTGAAGACTACTAAAACACCATATTCAAACCATAATAGTAAATAAAAAGTTCAGACACACAATCGTAGAACTAAGAATATAAAATACAACATGCTAATTAACATAAAACACAATAATGTTTGTCATTCGAGAATTAGAGCCTTATCATCCAAAACACAACCCGCATATATGATGTTTTAGTAATCTTCATTTTGTTATTTTTAGGTTTTGGGTGTGTTATATATATATATATATATATATATATATATATATAGGTTTAGGTTCAAGAGTGAACACTAGTTCTAGAGTGAACACTAATGTATTTGTGAACTAGTGTTCACTCTTGAACCTAAACCTATATATATATATATAGGGTAGGGATCCTAAGAGAAGTCCACCATATTTGAGAAACTTGAGAAGCAATCTGGACCACACATTTTCCCTAAGCAAAAAATGTGAAAAAAATGCAAATTTTTTTTTTTGGAAAAGTCGCAGCTTTTTCTTTAAGGATTAAATTTTTTATTTAATTTTTTTTTTTGATTTATACAGATGTGTATATTGTTAATTTTTTAACTATACATATATGTATATTGTCAATTATACATATATGTATATACATGTTTAAAATTGAAAAAATATGTGTTATAAATCCTAAACCTTAAACCATAAACACTAAAGCTAAACCTTAATGCTAAACCCTAAACCCTAAAGCTAAACCCTAATGCTAAACCCTAATGCTAAACCCTAAAGCTAAACCCTAATTCTAAACCCTAAAGCTAAACCCTAATGCTAAACCCTAAAGCTAAAACTAAACCCTTAATGCTAAACCCTAATGCAAACCCTAAAGATAAAGCTAAACCCAAAAGTTAAAACTAAACCCTAATGCTAAACCCAAAAGCTAAACCCTAATGCTAAACCCTAAATACTATTGCTAAACCCTAATGCTAAACCATAATACTAAACCCTAAAGCTAAACCCTAAAGCTAAACCCTAAACCATAAAGCTAAACCCAAAACGCTAATGCTAAACCCTAAATACTAATGCTAAACCCTAAATAACACTTATTTTTCAATTTTAAACATGTATATACATATATGTATAGTTAAAAGATTAACAATATACACATGTGTATAAATCCCAAAATTAAAAAAAAAATTAAAAAAATAAAATAAATCCTTAAAGAAAAAACTGCGATTTTTCCAAAAAAAAAATTTGCATTTTTTTACCTTTTTTTTGCATTTTTTTGCTTAGAGAAAAAATGTGTGGTCCAGAATGCTTCTCAAGTTTCTCAATTAGCCTACTACTTCTCACATGATCCTTATCATACATATATATATGAGATAGTTTATTGGGGAACACCAAAAAGTGGGGAACCGAGTAACACTTTTAAAAATTCAACTCATGTTAAAAATCAACTTTTTTCTAAAAAAAATTTGATGCTTTTCCTTACAAATACATGTAAAAACATTTTAAATAAAAAACTAAAAAATATAAAATAAAATGTTTAAAAAACAATTTAAAAAATATATCTTATAAAATTAACTAAACATGTTAAAAATCAAATTTTTAAATTTTTTTCAGCGCTTTTCCTTATAAAAATGGGTAGAAACTATTCCAATAAAAAATCGTTTTTGTAAAAAAAAAATTAAGCCTTTTTCTATCTATTTTTTATACTTTTAGTTTTTAATTTTTTTTATTAAAAATGCCTCTAAAAGTATATATAAAGAAAAGAGTCGAAAAAAATTTAAAAAAATTAATTTTTAACATGTTAAGTTAAATTGTTAAGAGTGTTTCCCGGTTCCCCACTTTTTTAGTGTTCCCCAATAAACTTCACAATATATATATATATATATATATATATATATATAGGGTTAGGATTTAGAGAGAACGGTGAAAAGTGTGAGAACGGTGAGAACGATATTGGTGGTGACATGTGGCATTGATCCTATATTACACTAAGGGGTAATATTGTCAAAAAACCTACTCACATGAACTGGGTGTTCAAATAAAACGCCATAAAACACCCAATTGAGAAAAACGACATGAAAATACTCAGTTAAAAACGCCATAAAACACTCAGTTCAGAAAAACGACATGAAAAACCTTTGTTGAAAACGCCATAAAACACTTAGTTCAGAAAAACGTCATGAAAATACCTAGTTAAAACGCCATAAAAACACATAGTTCAGAAAAACGCCATGAAAATACATAGTCTAAAACGCCACAAAACACCTACTTCAGAAAAACGCTATAAAACCCAATTAATTTTTTTTTCGAAAAGTATATAAATAGTATACTCATTGGAAAGATAAAAAAAACACTGAGTTTTATGGTGTAATTTTTTTTGAAAAATAATCACGTATAAAAAAGTTATTGTCGTTTAAATATGATGGGGAAAATGGCATGTGATTAGCATGTGCACCTTTTTTTGGATCTTCCTATTTTACCCCTCATGGTAGTTCCAAGGCCCCTATTATTTACAAAAATGCTACCGCATCAATCTCAGCTACAAAACACAAAGATCTTGTGGCTGAGAATTGTTCTCACCGTTCTCACACTTTGAGGTGTTCTCTCTTGATCCTGTTCCTATATATATATATATAGAGAGAGAGAGAGAGAGAGAGAAAGAAAGAGAGAGAAAGCTTAATATGAGAACCACCTTGAAGTGTGAGAACTAGACATTACAAAAGGTTATTTCAAAATAAAAAGTTCTCAAAAATCTTTAAAAAAAAATTACTTATTCCAGCGAAAAAATAAAATATAAAAAAATGTCGCATGCAAAAATTTACATCGGATGTAAAAAATTAAATCACCGTAAACAAAATTTACATTAGAAATAAACAAAATTTATATCAGGCATAACTATCGACTCGACAAATTTTTTTGTTCTTTTTTTTACATATATGTTTATAACATTTTCACTTAAGTTTGTGCAAAAAATGATAGTCCAATTTGCGCGGAAAGTAGGAGTTCTAATGGTTCTAACAACTCATGTTGGTTCTTATATATATATATACAAAAACTCTAGAAACTTCATCACAACCATCTACTCAAAACAATCAAGGGTGGAGATTGAATCTTTTACAAAAAGTGTTTTTTCAGTAGATGTTGCAGACCTGTTACAAAAAGTGTTTTTTAGTACATGTTACATGTGTTAAGTTGTTACATGTCCAGCAAAAAAAGTGTAACACATGGCAAAATGAGGTTAATTTATTTAGATTTCATAGTTTTTTTAGCTAACATGAGATTTCTTCCTATAGTTGCCCTATATATATATATATATATATATATATATATATATATATATATATATATGTGTGTGTGTGTGTGTGTGTGTGTGGGAATCAGGGGCGCAGCTTCCTTGGGGCGGGAGGCGGCGCCCGCCCCCGAACTTTTCGACGCGTAGTGTTATGAACAGTAACTTCGTATAGAAATTTTTAGGTATATACGTGAGAAAACTCGTATTTGTGAGAAAACTTTATATAACCATTACTAAACTCTAAACTCTAAATCATAATCCATAAACCTCAAAAACTAAACTCTAAAGGTTAACGCTTAAAACCTAAAAACTAAATACTAAAGTTAACCTTAAATGCTAATCCTTAAACTCTAACAATTAAATAAAATTAAACCTCAAACAAAATTCAACGCAAATATCAATCGTTTAATAAAGTTTCCTCGTGATCCTCTGCCACATATGTGTGTGTACGCGCGCGCGTGCGCATATACCAGTTTACGTTAAAAATGATACTTGTGTGAGAAATGTGCAAAGTATTCAAATGCAACACATACTTGAGGATGAGGGTAGATATGTGGATAACTACAAGTGGTCTTAAACACATACCCCCATTGCAATGACATGATTCATTCATTCGTTAGATCAACTGGCCGACAACTTAGACAAATAGTTTAGAAGCATTGTTGTTATCAAAATGTATCAACTTTATATTCTAAGAAAAGCTGATCGTGTAGAGTTAGAGAAATTAAAAGTTGGAGAAGACATGTTGAAGCTCAAGGAGACAAGGAATTTGTTTTGACGTTCAACTCAGTATATTTTGAGATATGGAAGGGATAACACCATTTCCCTGTTTGCACTATCAATAGTTGAGTACTTGACGAGGTACAAAAAGCATGGATACAAAGATTATGAGACATGAACCCTTCATACATACTTTCTTTATAATAGTTTTATGTCCAACTTTGAGAAATACTTTTTAGTAAAATTGACGTCTTTACGACTGAAATACTTTTTAGTAAAATTGACGTCTTTACGACTAATAGATTTTTTAAACATTTTATAAAAATGGGATGTTTCCTATTACAAATAGCTAATTCAAGATGGCTTAAATTCCTTATCCTTAATAGCGGAGGTTTTATTTTTCAGTTTTCATTTAAGGTATAGTTTAGTTTTTTCCTCCACTATTTGCAATGCTTAATATTGAAAAAAACAATTGTTGATACATGTTTGTGGACGCGACTCGACAAGACACGACTCAACTTAGCCACGACATTCCTCCGTCGTGTGCGTAAGGATTACAAGCGGACCAAGACATCAAAGGACTGGACCTTAGTCCTTGGGCTGAAGCAAGACAGAGAAACAAACACTTGGGCTTGTAACAGATCGGCGAAACACAATTGGGCCTAAGCCCATTATGGCGAAACAGAAGGGATCTCGACGAAACAGCCTTGTTTCGTCGACATGATCCTCTTTCGTCGATGGTTGCCTTGTTTCGTCGAGCTGAGTTTTGATTCGCCGAGTTCTGATCTGTTTCGTGGTGTCTGTTGCTATAAATAGACAAGTCTCAAGACAGAAGACTCAGACAAGAGAAAGTGTGAGACACAGAACACACACACGAGAGAACTAGAGAGAGTTTACAGAGTGTATTTGTAAACCTTGTATTGTAACCGTTTTCAAGTATTAATACATTGGTGTTAATCGTTGAGTCTCGTGTCTATCATTTACGTGTTCGATCTCGGTTTGCTATCTCGGTTGGATTCCGCACAACCGGGTTGGTTTGTACACAAGGATTAGGCGACTAGATCCTCCCCTAGCCGGACCTACAAGTGGTATCAGAGCCTTGGCTTTTCTCCTTGTTAAAACCGAGTGTTTTCGGGTGTGTTTCGGGTTTTTGAAGTTTATGCTTTTCTTGAAAAATCTGTTTGAATCTTCAAAAATTCTCGTATTTTGCTGAAAGTTCTTATAAAAACCTTGTTATTTCTCATTTTCACATGTTAAAAATGGGTTTTTAGTGAAGTTTTAAGCAAAAACTTGTGTTCGGAAAGTTACGATTCACCGGAAAAGTGACTGTGTTCTTCACATATGCATATCACCTTCAAAGTGTTCTTCAAGTTCACAACTTTTTGATCCATTTAAAATTATTGTTAAGTTGTTTGTGCTTTGAGAAGTGTTATTTGATTAAAATATTGCATACCATGCCTTTGGTTGGTGAATAGGGCATGGTGTAGCCGAAAGCATACTGTTGTTGTGTCAGAAAAAGATAAGGTTTGAAAAGTTTACCAACCCCCTGATATCAATAGACCTTGTGTTTCGTCGATACCCCTTGGGTCTGTTTCGCCGATTTGGTTGTGGTTGGGCTTTTAATCCATCTCGTCGTTCCTTGGGCCGTTTCGTCGATCTGGGCCATTCTTATTTGTTTCGTCGAATAAAGGCCCACTTGACCTGTTTCGTTATTTGATCAAGTACATTTGTTTCGTCGATCAAGTCTTGGGCCGTTTCGTTGTTCAGAAGCCCAAAAGAGAATTCTGTTTCGTCAACGAATCAGGAGTTGTTTCGTGGAATTTGTTTCGTCGGGATTATTGTTCAAGTTTTAACAGAAGGATTGCAAAATTAATTTAACTATCTGTTTTGAGTGATTTGTTCAGGTACTCATTCTTACGTATCAAATATGAATCCGAGTTGGTGGGGTACTCCGTCTCCGGATGAAGGAAAGTATAGAAATACGAGTTTGTCTCCTTCGTGGGCCGAGTCTCCCGTACCGGTATCTTCGCAAGCTAATGCAATTTCTACCGGTCAATGGGCATTCGTATCAAACCAAACTCCTAGTATTCAAAGCATTCTATTAAGCGAGAGCGAAACCGGAAGTTTGAATCGGCCTCCAAAGTTGATGCACTTAAACGAATATCCGGGATGGGTTGATAGGTTTCATACATACGTCCTTGGGCAAAACACGGAATTGTGGTTACGTTTCACCACAGATTTCGATCAAGCTATAGAAGTTGCCGCTTCAACTGCTGCTACATTTGCCGATCTTCCTGAAGATCAGAAAAAGACATATGACTTGGAAAAGAAGGCATATGCCATTCTTACTCAGGCATTAAGCAGGGATATTTACCATCAATTTGTCAGCTTTAAAACGACAAAGAAATTATGGGATGCGTTGAAGACGAGAGGTGTAGGAAACGAAGCGACTCGCCAATTGAGACACGATCTACTCAAGAAAGAGTTTGATGGATTTACATGCATGGATAAAGAATCTTTGGGAGATTTGACGAGTCGATTTAATCATTTGTTGACTGAATTGGGAAATTTTGGAGTGGTAACGACTCCAATCGAAGTTGTCACCAAGTTTGCTGATGCTTTGCCACCACAATGGAGTAATTTCTTGGAAATCCTGAAGTACAATGGCACTTTGGCTACAACAAACATCAATGACTTTGTTCAACTCCTGGAGAATAAGAATCAGGAAGAAACCCTTAAGGCGAAAAGGGTTCCAGTGCCACAGAATCCTGAAATGTATTATGGAACTCCTAGTACTCCTGCAAGACCAATCTCACATGCTCCAATTCAGACGGCGTTTGTGTCTAGCACAGATCTATATGGCAATCCTATCCAAGTTCCTGTTAAGCCAGCTCCAACAACAGACTTGTACGGAAATCCGCTTCAACCAGTTCCTCAACCAGTGCCACAACAGCAAAGCCAACGACCTATCAGAGCAACTGATATGTTCGGAAATCCATTACCTGTTCGATCTACCGGACCAACAGATCTGTATGGAAATCCACTTCCACCTTCCTCAAGACCAACGGTTGTTCAACCAACCACAGATTTGTACGGCAATCCTCTACCTGTGCAACAACAAGCCTGTTATGGTAGCACGTCATCAGCTGGTCAGCCATCTAATACAGTACGACTCGACACTTCAAGCTTCTCTAAAGTAAGTGTTGAAGTAGCAAAAGAACATATGGAGCTACTAAACACATTGGTGAGCGCGTATTGTGGGTTGATAGCAGGTCATATCGTGAACATCAATCTGACTCAAGAAGATTACCAGCAGATAGATAAAGAGGAGATGGAGATGATGGACATCAAGTGGGCTTTCGCCAGTGCTGTAAGGCGAGCAAAAGACTTCATGGAACGGACAGGTAGAACCAGCTTGGAAAGCAAGAAAGATACCAAGTATGGGTTCGACAAGCAATCCGTCAAGTGCTTTAACTGTGGTGAACGTGGTCATTTTAAAAGGGAATGTACAAGACCAGCTCAGCATGGGAACCAGAATCCGTTCAGAAATCAAGGCAACCAACAGAATCAGAACAGGAACAATGAGCGTACGTTGATACCGGTCAACAACCCAAGTCAAGCAGGACCATCAAACGCCAACCAGGCACTTGTGGTTCAAGTAGATGAAGGTTGTGATTGGTCAATTCAGTTGGGAAATGATACTCCGGATGGAACAGCTTGTTTTGCTGAGGCTGTCAAGGATCTTAAACACGCCAGTGGTGGAGAATCTTCCACCAATGGTGATGAATCTTCTGAAGACGAAGACAGTTCTGGTTACAGTGGAAGCTCAGATGAAGAATCCTCAACTTCAGGCAATGATCATTTGGATGACACGTCAAGTGTGTCAGTTGAAGCAGAGGTTGATGAGGTATTGGGAGACACTGCAGCAGAAAATCATAGGAGATCTATATTGGTGGATCAAGCTGCTTATTCTTCTTCTTCTCTCCATTCAGCCTTTATGGCTAATGTCGACAGTTCATCAAGCCAGGTATGTGTCAATGAACCTACTATTGTTGATTGTGATAATTGTGCTAGTTTAAGTATTAAATGTGCTGATTTGGAGGCAAATATGTCTGAGTTGCAAGGCAAACATGATGCTTTAGAAGCTAGTTTGTTTGACTTGCAAGACAAACATGTTTCATTGAATGATAAGTGGTGTGAGTTGCAAAGCAAACACGAGGCTTTGTAAGACAAGTATGATGTGACATTCATTCACAACCAGAAGTTGACCGTGGATCTTTCTAAATGCACTGAAGCCAACATGTTTTATGAAAACCATGAAAAGGAGTTTAAATCGGTAATCGAAAAATTAAAGAAAGATAAAACCGAGTTAACAAAAATGGTTTCCAGAAAACAAACTGACATTAATTTGTATATAACTCGCCTTGAGATAATGCAAAAAGAGATGGCTTGTGTTAAAACTGAAAGTGAGGCGATCCATCTTAAGCTAGACAGTTATTTGAGCTCTAGCTATGTGTTGGATCACATCATTGACGTACAGAAAGAGAAACGGGATGTCACATGCATAGGTTACAAGAAATGTCCACCACCTGTGAGACACAATTATGATGCCATGCCTGATGAGGAGTATAGAACTCACTTTGAACCATCTGTTCCTTTGGACGTTGAGGAATTTGCAACAGGACTCGGATACAAGAAGGAAGTATCATCAGATTCGGATGTGTCAGCAGATACATTTGTAACTGCTGAACAGAATCAGGATCCTCCAGTTGTGATTGAGGATGCTGATTCTTCTGATGATGAATCTGATGATACTGATTCAGCAAAGTCTGATGCAGTAATCAAAGAAGAGGACATACCTCTTGAGAATCATATTCTATGTGATCCTCCCGCAAAACCTGCTAAGACTGTTCCGACCGAGTCCACGTCTGCAAAAGAATCTGAAAGTGTGGATTTGCTGTACACTCTTGTTGGTGATGATAAAATTTATTCTGACAAAGATTTTCCGATTAAGAATGTAAATCAATCTTTAATCAGTAAAGTTTTTGAAAATTCAACAAGTAAGTTTTTGGGAAAGACAGGATCACACGTTGTGGTAACACAGTGCCCTCCTATCCCAAAGGCCGAAGTTCGAAAACAATATGGGAATCAGAAATTATCAACAATGAAAAAGCAGCAAAATCATACCAAACCAAAAGGTAAATCACCGACTCAAGGTCAAAAGAAACAAAGTCAGAAAAGGGACAAGAAGGTGAACTTTGTGAAATCAAAGGGAACGGACAAAATTGAAACTTTTGAAAACAAATCTAACTTAGATTTTGTTAAGCAAGCAAAAGTGTTGAAAAGAAATGATCCAAACAGTTCAAAACCAAGTACCTCGGGATCACAAAGTTCATCATCGACAAGACAATCACATGTTACTTCGGGGTTTGTTGAACGAAGATCATGTTTTGAATGTGGTGAAATTGGACATATTATTCGAAATTGTCCGTATCTTCATAAATTAAAAGCCAAAGTTGATGATCCCCATGAACGAAATTACCAAAAGCGATCTGTTTCTGCAAAACAAGATCCCCGCCTTGTAAGAGAAAGGGAAAAGAAACAGAAACGCCAACAGGTCAAGGTAATTGAGAAAGCACTTAAAACTGAAGTGGTTCAAAAACAATCTGTTCCAGTTAAACCAGAAGGTTCAAAATTTTCAAAAACTTCAAACAATCACGAAGTTAAATTTTCAAACAATCAAGCTGGTAAAACTCAACAGACATGGAAACCTAAGATGACCACAAATTTAGGGGGACCATCACAATTTCCTAACCATCAAAAAGTGGAAGTAATTGTTGTCGATGAAAATGGAAGACCCAAGACCACAATGGCTTGGGTCCCCCTCTCCAACTAATCTCTGAATGAGTGTGCAGGATGTTCCAGGAGGAACTATTGATAGTCTTAGGATTGTTGATAGTGGAGCGTCCATGCACAAGATCGGCGACATAAGGCTCCGAAATATTGTTACATCTAGGAGAATATTGTTGCCATTGGTGGAGAGGAAAAAGGAATGAAGTTGAAAAATTCGACCAGATGAAATATGTGCCAAAATGTGGTTGTTATGGTTTTTGATCGGGTCCTCAGGATAGATTCCAATGAAAAGTACTCGCCTGTAGCATGTCTGAAGCTTTTTGAAGATTCATGGATTTTTCTTCCACAAGAAGTTCAAAGTCCATAAGATGAACGTGTAGGGTACTTTTCTCTACGGTGTGATTGAAGAAAATGTGTTGGTTGATCAAACTACACCGGGTGTGCGGATGCCTTGGCGTGGATTGAACAACCGCACACTTCCTCTCAAAGAGAAAGACAAAGACCTTCGCTGGTACAATGTGGAAGACCAGCCGGACCCAGAGGTTTTTGATCTTGTTGCTGTGAAGGGATTTCAGTAGCTACAAAATCGACTTTGAAATCCACACCTGGTGGATATCCAGTTTGGGAGAGCACTCAGATTCCTGGCAATGCACGAAGCAGTTGCAGGATACGGTTTTAAATTTCTAATCTCTCCTATACTTGTCGATATTTAAGCTGCTTTATGAATTATTATCATCTCGTACAGCACTCCTTGACCTGACACGTTGATCTCGAATATCACCTCACACGTGATTGTTTCACTATGAAACTCATCAATGTTGTCATGGTCCGCACCGATGACCAACGTGCCGACCTTTTTTTTTACCAAAGCATTTGACAAATCAAGATTTGACTTTTTATTATTGGCAAATGGCATTAAGGTCAAGCAAGAGTAATCCACATCGGAAAATCGTTTTTGTAAATATCTTTGTGTCTTTTAAATTTTATCTTAGTTTGTTGATTTTAGGGGGAGTAAATCCAAATTTGAAAATTCAAAAACATCAAAAAATTTCAAAACACAAAAACAATAGAAAAGCAAAAATGAGTTTCCTGGCGAGCAAAAGAGAAAATGATAGTACATCAGTGGTCTGTCTAAACCTCTTTAAACCTTAAATGAAAAACGATAAGCAGCTCTATATAAGATGTATCGGTAGGCTCACAATCATTTTAAAGTGTGCAGGGTGATATAAACCTAAATCGACTGAAGACCAGGTGGGAACCACTCATTGGCATATGGTCTTAGTACCGAAATTTCGTTTGAGAGATTGCCGAGGTTCTGAGATATTCGGTCTTTATGCTGTTTATCATCTGGGTATCATGGTTGTTTCTTTTACCGAAACAAACGGAGACGAAGTCTAAGATCTTCCATGATACTATACATACGTGTACATACTGCATACGACCTCAATAAGTGATCAACAATCACATGTCCAAACAAAATAAGTGATAATATATCACAAATTCTTTCCGGGAGTCAAGTTCGTCTCTTTGCTGTACGAAAGTACTGACCTGTTCACGGACTTGCTCCTGTGCCCTCATGCATATGAAAATCAAGTTCCTCATCAATAAGTGATTCTATCACATAGGGCTTATTTTCAATCAAAATAAGTGAGTTTCTCACATCTTTTTATACGTCAAAACAGATGATAATCGGTATACTCACCGGTAAGATGAACCCTCGTGCATACCTTGATACGGGAATGTGTCGTGTGTGGATGAACACCGGTCGGTAAGTATAAATCACACCTTAACGTATCCCCTCGCCATGATTACATCTGATAAGTTGAGCTTACGTGGACAACAATACCGATAATTGTTATAGGATGCTTATCTTAGTGTTAACTAACTGAACAACAAGAGCGTTTTGGCATGACCGTACACTGATATGATTCTCTTACCCTCGAAACTCGCAAAAAAAATGTCTGTAAATATTTATTTACTGCTTTCAGTCTTTACATTTCGAAATATTCCAAAATACCAAAAAGATTTTAGGTGTGTTTTAATATAAACTTTCTAAAAGCCAAAAAGATTTTATTTCTATTTTATTTTCGATCGTACGATGTTGGAGCTCGAGTCTTCGTTACTTGAAACCTGATTGAAAACCAAAGTGACTAAATCTTCATAAACGGTCGAAATTTGCAAGTTTTGAAAGTTAAAGACTAAAATTGATAAATTTGTTGAACTTTCAAACTGTCGGACGGTTGTTGATTGAAATATGGTCATATGTGTGTCGCTTGTTTATACTAACTATATTCCAAGCAGTTGTTCTCATTACGTGTTTAGATTTCTTGCATGTGCAGATTCTAAAGGCAAGGAGAACATGGTCGATGACAAGCTTCGGAATGAAGACACGACGGGAAGGCACTCAAATGATGAAGATGATCGAGTTGCCGCTGACCATCATCAATACCACAAGGATCTCAAGTTATAAAGATCAAGTCATTCACGAGCATAACTCAAGGGGGAGCTTATGTTAAGGGGGAGTTTGTCAACACACTTCCTACATGTAACTGGGAGTTTGTTGATACACTTTCTGCTTGCAAGACGTGAAGACTTTGAAGATCCTCCGACATAGAAGACATGAAAGGCGAATCTCGCGAGTAGCGTCCAAGGGGGAGTTTGTTGATACATGTTTGTGGACGCGACTCGACAAGACACGACTCAACTTAGCCACGACATTCCTCCGTCGTGTGCGTAAGGATTACAAGCGGACCAAGACATCAAAGGACTGGACCTTAGTCCTTGGGCTGAAGCAAGACAGAGAAACAAACACTTGGGCTTGTAACAGATCGGCGAAACACAATTGGGCCTAAGCCCATTATGGCGAAACAGAAGGGATCTCGACGAAACAGCCTTGTTTCGTCGACATGATCCTCTTTCGTCGATGGTTGCCTTGTTTCGTCGAGCTGAGTTTTGATTCGCCGAGTTCTGATCTGTTTCGTGGTGTCTGTTGCTATAAATAGACAAGTCTCAAGACAGAAGACTCAGACAAGAGAAAGTGTGAGACACAGAACACACACACGAGAGAACTAGAGAGAGTTTACAGAGTGTATTTGTAAACCTTGTATTGTAACCGTTTTCAAGTATTAATACATTGGTGTTAATCGTTGAGTCTCGTGTCTATCATTTACGTGTTCGATCTCGGTTTGCTATCTCGGTTGGATTCCGCACAACCGGGTTGGTTTGTACACAAGGATTAGGCGACTAGATCCTCCCCTAGCCGGACCTACAACAATAATAAATACAAACTTGTTTTTGCTTTTCAACATAACTCGGTTTTAAATAACACTAATATCTAAATGTGGACAAAAAGAATGTAAACCATACATATGTAAAATAAATAACTACAAATTAACTGATTAGACAATCACCTTCTGATATTAATAACCATAAATTATGTAATCCTAAGAACATTTATCAAACAACATGATTTATACATGAACAAAACAATCATCATACCCACATCAACATTTTTGCAGACTAGTACACAAACAATTTAGACCTTTTGTACACGGCGATTCACTTTCGTGAAAACGTAAAAAAAATGAAAGACCGGGCACATGATAAGTGGCTTTCCTCTAAGAAATTTAGGCTTAGTTTCATTTCGATTTTGGCCTGGCTTGAAGTCAACTCATCAGCTTTAGACCAGCCCAACCCATATATATAATTTGAGCTCGGCATAAATATACAGACTTACTTTAAAATGGATCCATACAAGTTTTACAAGTAAATGAAAATGCAATTAAGCCAAGAAAACAAATTTTTAAACAAAACAAAATTAAAAAAATACAGATCATCAAAGTACCAGTATACAACAGGTCTAAAGACATCTGACATTACTTCCATATGATTCAAACAATATCTGACCCAGAATAACCCAAGAGAAATCAACATAAAAACTAAGGTGGGTGGGTTTGAGCTAAGCTCATGGAACTCAACCAATGTAGTTAACTATTCTTGACGGTTATGGGAACTTGGTTGACTGTTTGATCTCTGTCTGACATGTGTAGGGGTTCTGCTTCTTGTGGTTTGGGCATTCTCTCTTGACCTACTTGATCCGCGAATCTATTATTCATCTGCAGATGAAAAGTCAAACATGCTATCCGAATCATCCAACAGATTGTCGGAAGCCAGATCAGATTCTGATAAAACATAGTCACCATCATCGTCATCATCGTCATCAAACTCAAACTGCATATTGAGCATGTTTTGTTCCCCCATATCTTCTTCCAAACGTCTCCACTCAAGTTCACGTTCAGGGTCCACATCTGTTGGCCTAAGACATGGGTGTACATGGCTGGCATGTTCTTCTAATTGAGTATAATTACCAACAAAATCACAGGTATCAAGTGAGCAATTTCGTGTTTTCGAGTCCATGAATTGGCGAGCAGGGTCAACCACAGCCCACCCGTTGATTTCACCCCTACATAAAGGGCAAGCAAGCTTAGTTCGTTCCCTCACCTTATTCATATTTGAAATGTGAAACTGGTCAAGACAATTTGAGTGGCGGGGATTCGTGTCACACATGTATGGGCGACATCCTTTTTCAAGTGAAGAACAAAGTAGAAGCACAGCATTGTGTGGGTGTTCCATACAAATAGGGCATCTAGCTTCTTCAAATTCACTTTCATATCCAACTTGTAGGGAGGGAGATTTGGGTTCCTTTCTATCATCATTCTTGTCGTAACAGGAATAGGGAGATGCCCTACACTTATTAGACGAAGATCTTCTATCTTTAGGCATCTTCACGGCTTCACAAAATCAGAAGTGCCTGTTTATTAACAATACCATGAGGAAACCATGAGATTAAACATGAGTATTCTGATACAAAATATATCTACAAATGGTTCTCATCACAGCATTGATATATAATATTGTACAATCAAGATTCAAATCTTGTATATAAAGTAATTGACCATAAATTCAAGGTTAAAACTAGTATCATGGCTTACTAAGTTACAAATCTGAACTAATTCGCTCAAACAACAATCCAACGACGTAAAAATAGAGCCGTAAAACATAATATTAGTGTTTCACAACATTGATCTATTATATTGTACTTGTACAACAATCAAGATTCAAATTCTATGGTGAAAACAATTAAGCATTGTCTCAAGAGTTACAGATGAAATGGTATTCGGTGTTTCTTTAACTTCATGAATGATTAAATGTTCGACCATATCCCAAATTCAACTATTCCACCATTATCACTAATATGAATTGCTTATACACAAAGATCATCAACATCAGGATATGAAATGATTAGAAAAAATCACATAAATATCTAACTCTTTTATAGAAAGAAAAATAGTGGAAAAACAAATCAACGTTCACAATTCACAAACAATATAGCGAAAATTGTTCATCTAAATCGCCAGTAAATATGGCAAGTTGGCAATTAATACAATTCTATTTGTACGTATATAATATAATAAACCATAATTCCATTAGAAATCTGAACTGATTCGCTCAAACTACAATCCGACGCCATAAAAATAGAGCCATTAAACATAATATCAGTATCATAGCTTATTAAGTTAAGAAATCTAAATTGATTCGCTGCAACTACAACCCAACGCCGTAAAACAAAAAATTAGGGTTCACAGCATTGATCTATTATATTGTATAATAACGATTCAAATACTGTATGGTGAAAACAATTAGGTGCTCTCATTCAATGTTTCTTTAACAATTAGGTGCCCAAATTCAACTATTCCACCACTATCAGTAATCATATGAGTTGCTTATACACAAGATCATTAACATCAGGACGTGGAATGATTAAAAAATCAGATAAACATCTAATTCTTATCTTGAAAGAAAAACAGTGGAAAAACAAATCAACATTCGCAATTCACAAACTAGATAGCGAAAATTGTGCATCTCAATCACTGGTACAATATGACAACTGATATAATTCCATCTGTAGGCATAAGTATATAATATAGATCATAATTCAATGTTAAAATCAGTATCACAGCTTATTAAGTTAAAAAATCTAAACTAATTCGCTCAAGCTACAATCATATCACATAAACATAATCTTAGCCCTTAGGGTTTCACCACCCAACTTATTCTACAATCATATCACATAAACACCTTTCATAGTCACATTCACAGATTCTAATTGTAACATCTCTATCAAGAAAACGAATCATAAATCACCAGATCCTATTAAAAAAAGGATCTAAACATCATCATCATCATCATACAAAATCTAATCCATGACGAATGCGACATATACGAGAATTTGAACACTTCAAACACCGATTAAAGCTTTACCAGATGAACTTAAAAGGTAGAAATCAAACCTGATCGTTAATCAAAGAAGTGAATTTTGAAATTAGGTGGTTGAGTTTGTGCACCCTAGGGGAGTCCTTACAGTGCGCGAAGAAGTGAATTTTGAAATTAGGTGGTTGAGTTTGTGCAGCCTCGTGGCGTTTATATAATGAATAAGCGCACAGAAAAGCATGCATTGTAATGAGGGTCATCTTGGGCCAACCATGTTTCCAAAACGTGGGCTCCATTCACTAGTATTGGGTCGGGTTTAAGTATTGCATACCCAAACTTATTGAACTCATGAGTACCCATGTAATATTTTTTTTTCCAATCTCTCATACCCCGTTTCATATCCATTGGGTATCCCGTATACCCGTCTTGAATGTTTTGGATTACGGTTATACCAGTCGGGGTTCAGGTTGTTTTGTCATCCCTGCTCCAAATTACTTTTTCGGAAGAACACAACCAACATTCTCTCTGAAGCCGGTGATTGAATGAGTATCAAGAAAATGGATCAACTGTAATTTAAAAGGCTGGCAAGCGAACAAATGACATAAAGCGATGAATATTGTTGATCGTTTTGGAGTTGCAGACGATTTAATGTAATTGTTTACAAGCATTTTAGAGAAAAAAAATCAATTTCATATTTCAAGTTTTGTATCTTTTTCTCCCCTCCCTACGGCAACGTATCCATCATTTACACCATCTTATTCAATAGCCATTCCTTCGTTCTAGACCAAGATCCAACATTGCCAATGTTGCCCCAATTGAGCACCAATGTATGTTGCTATGATTCCGGTCATTTTATCCCAATTTCTTGTCCCATCATCATTCTGATTCAATCCTAACAGTCTACTCAAATGACTTGCTTGATGAAAATGGGCCGTTAGAGGTTTAACCAGTCCAGATTTGAAGACCTCCAAAGAAAGCAACTATATCTTACAAACTTTTTCTATGAGATCTTTACCTTTCCCAGAATTCAGAACTTCATAAAATGTGAATCTTTAGATCAAAGTTTCCCAAATCAAGTGGCTTTTCTTCAATTCTTCTGCCATCAGTCAGCTGTCAATTTTATTAAGCTCAGGCGTTGGTATGACCCCAATTTCAAGGAGAATCTCTTCAAGATAACTGCACCGGATACAGGGCCGTCTATCAGGGGTGCAGGAGGTGCCTGCGATCAGGGCCCAAATCAATATAGGGCCCGAAAATTTTTTAAATTTTTTTATATATATATATTTAAAAAAATTATTGATTTTGTATAAATAAGGGCTGCTAAAAGATCCAAAGTTTTTTAAATAAGGGTCTGTTTAAAAGTTAAAAAAAAAGGCCAAATTAACAAGCCCAAGCGACTAGTCTAAACAAAAACGTGGCACTGTCGCAGGCAGTATAGTATATCGCATAGGGAATTGGGACGAGTGAAACTGGAAACAAAACGTCGAACATCGATCAGATCAAGGAATTTCGCAGTGATTCAGACTTTCAGTGATTCAGTCGCAGCACGACAGCAGTGAGGAGAGTATCAGACGCACGCAGGGCCGACTGACCTTTTGGAATTTGGACGTATAAAACTGTAACAGTTTAACTGATGTCATAGTGATTTCATATGTTTTCGATGTCATACGTTTTTTATTTCATAATATAATAATATGTGTGATTCTGATTTCATATACTATAAAACTTCATGCGATTTCATATACTATAAAACTTCATATGATTGAATGTGATTGAATGAATGTTTTTGGAAATTATGCCTCTCGTTCCTAAATAGAAACACCTATCTAGCCATAAAAAACGTAAGAAGAGGAAGCTAGAGGAAGAGAAAAGAAAGGCGGACGAAGTAAAACAAAACCGAATACACAAGCTTTTTTCAAAAGAAACTCAAAATTCTAGTTCTAACTGGGGTGACGATAATGTGAGTGAAGAAGACGTGAACTTAGATGAAGAACCACACTGTTCGCTTAGCAAGGAGGTTTGATAATTTGATTATTTTTGCTACACTATTTTTGTTAATTTGTTTTATCTATTTCATAACAATTATGGTAGTATTATGGGTTTTTAGTATTTATATATTTGATTGAATGATTGATGAGTTTATATTATATGAAGATTTGCGAATAGGGCCCGATTTTTTTTATCACCAACAGGGCCAATTTTTTTTTTTTGATTTTTGGAGACGGCCCTGACCGGATAATTTGTAGTTGTTGTAGGTCCGGCTAGGGGAGGATCTAGTCGCCTAATCCTTGTATACGAACCACTCCGGTTGTGCGGAATCCAACCGAAATAGCAAACCGAGATAGAACACGCAAATGATAAACACACAAGACTCAACGATTAACACCACTTGTATTAATGCGTATGAAAGGTCCGTTACAAGCACAAGGTTTACAAATCAGTTCTGCAAACTCTCTCTAGTGTGTGTGTGTGTTCGTCTGGTCTGTTCTCTCTGTCCAAGTGAACACAACACACGGGTATTTATACCCAATACAGCAGGTCTGGTCGAAGGATCAGATAGGATGATCGAAGGATCATCTATCGACCAGAAACAGATCGAAAGATCCATGTGTACCACGAAAGATGTGATCTTTCGTGGTCCATCCATCGAAGGTCATCTTTCGAGCTCATCATCATCGAAGGATATAAGTGATCCTTCGATGACACATCCTTCGACCCATACAGCTTACAAACAAAGTTGACTGTTTGGCCAAGTCAAACCGGAGGATGGTTGACTTGGTCAAACTTACAAGACTAATAAGACATCGTTTGGTATAAAGACAAAATACAGACAAAGTACAGACATGAGTGCACCAACAAACTCCCCCTTGGCTGTAGCTTTGTCTCGATCTTCGAGATAGCTTTGTCTTGATCTTAATTCTTGTAGGTCCTTCTTGTCTTCAAGTTTTCAATGTCGGAGGATCTTTAAAGTCTTCACGTCTTGAAAGCAGAAAGTGTATCAACAAACTCCCCGTTTCGTGTAGGAAGTGTGTTGACAAACTCCCCCTTAACATAAGCTCCCCCTTGAGTTATGTTCGTGAATGTCTTGATTTTTATGAAGTGAGATCCTTGTGGTGTTGATGATGGTCAGCGGCAACTCGATCATCTTCATCATTTGAGTGCCTTCACGTCGTGTCTTCATTCCGAAGCTTGTCATCGGCTTGTCATCGGCCATGTTCTCCTAGCCTTTAGAATCTGCACATGCAAGAAATCTAAACGCGTAATGAGAACAACTGCCTGGAATATCATAAGCAAACGACACACATGTGACCATTGTTTAATCAAACACCGTCCGACAGTTTGAAAGTTTAAAGTATTTTATCAATTTCAATTTTAACTTTCAACACTTGCAAATTTCGACCGTTTATGAAGATTTAGTCATTTTCGGTTTTCAATCAGGTTTCAGGTAACGAAGACTCGAGCTCCAACATCGTACGATCGAAAATAAGATAGAAATAAAATCTTTTTGGTTTTTATAAAGTTTATATTAAAAAATGTAAGGACTGAAAGCAGTAAATAAATATATATAGACATTCTTTTTGCGAGTTTCGAGGGTAAGAGAATCATATCAGTGTACGGTCATGCCAAAACTCTCTTGTTGTTCAATTAGATAACATTAAGATAAGCATCCTATAACAATTATCGGTATTGTTGTCCACTTAAACTCAACTTATCATTTGTAATCATGGCGAGGGGATACGTTAAGGTATGATTTATACTTATCGACCGGTGTTCATCCACATCACGACACATTCCCGTATCAAGGTATGCACGAGGGTTCATCTTACCGGTGAGTATACCGATTATCATCTGTTTGACCGTATATGATGTGAGATTCTCACTTATTTTGAATGGAAAACAAGCCCTTTGTGATAGAATCACTTATTGATGAGGAACTTGATTTTCGATGCATGAGGGCACAGGAGCAAGTCCGTGAACAGGTCAGTACTTTCGTACAGCAGAGAGACGAACTTGACTCCCGGAAAGAATTTGTGATATTTTATCACTTATTTTGTTTGGACATGTGATTGTTGATCACTTATTGAGGTCGTATGCAGTATGTACACGTATGTATGGTATCATGGAAGATCTAGACTTGCGTCCCCGTTATGTTTCGGTAAAAGATACAACCATGATACCCAGATGATAAGCAGCATAAAGACCGAATATTTCAGAACCTCGGCAATCTCTCAAACGAAATTTCGGTACCAAGACCATATGCCAATGAATGGTTCCCACCCAGTCTTCAGTCGATTTAAGTTTATATCACCCTGCACACTTTAAAATGATTGTGAGCCTACCGATACATCTTATATAGAGCTGCTTATCGTTTTTCATTTAAGGTTTAAAGAGGTTTAGACAGACCACTGATGTACTATCATTTTCTCTTTTGCTCGCCAGGAAACTCATTTTTGTTTTTCTATTGTTTTTTTTTTGTGTTTATGAAATTTTTCAATGTTTTTGGATTTTTCAAATTTTGGATGTACTCCCCCTAAAATCAACAAACTAAGATAAATTTAAAACACAAAGGTATTTACAAAAATGATTTTCCGATGTTGGTTTTACTCTTGCTTGACCTTAATGCCATTTACCAATAATAAATAGTCAAATCTTGATTTGTCAAATGCTTTGGTAAAAAGGTCGGCACGTTGGTCATCGGTGTGGACATAAGCAACATCGATTAGCCTTTTCTCAAAGCAATCACGTATAAAGTGATACTTAATGTCGATGTGCTTAGTCTTTGAATGCTGCACAGGATTTTTAGTGATCTGTAAGGCAGCAGAATTATCAACGTAAATGGGAGTAGTTAGAAATTCAAAACCGTAGTCACGCATTTGCTGTTGGATCCATAGGACTTGGGAGCAACAACTTGAGGCAGCAATGTATTCAGCTTCGCATGTTGATGTAGCGACGCACGTCTGCTTCTTGCACTGCCATGTGACTAGGCGATTTCCCAAAAACTGACATCCAGCCGTTGTGGATTTGCCGTCGATTTTGCATCCGCCAAAATCAGAATCACTGAATGCGATCAAGTCAAAGTTATTATCCCTAGGGTACCATAGACCGGTGTCAGGGTAACCCTTCAAATAACGAAAAATCCTCTTTACAGCTGCAAGATGTGAGGCCTTCGGGTTGACTTGATATCTGGCAAGCAGGCACGTTGGGTACATTATATCTGGTCTTGATGCTGTGAGGTACATAAGAGATCCGATCATCGCGCGGTAGTATGAGGGGCTCGTAGCTTCACCCTTCAAGTCTGGAGTAATTCCGTGATTTTGCGGCAATGGGGTACCGATGGGCGTTGCATCAGACATCTGGAACCAGCTCAAGATGTCACCAACATATTTAGTCTGATGGATGAATATCCCAGACTCTGTTTGTTGTACTTGTAGGCCCAAAAAGAAGGTCATTTCCCCCATAGCACTCATCTCGAATTTATCCTGCATTACACGCTCGAAATCCCTACACAAAACATCATTAGTAGAACCAAAGATAATATCATCAACGTATACCTGTACCAGTAGAAGATCTCCATCTTGTTCTTTGATGAAAAGAGTACAATCGATAAGACCTCTGCGAAAACCATTCTCCAGCAAATAATTAGATAAGGTTGCGTACCAAGCTCGCGGTGCTTGATGAAGACCATAAAGAGCTTTGTTGAGCAACCAAACCCGATCGGGATGGATAGGATCTTCAAACCCAGGAGGCTGTTCGACGTACACCTCTTCTTCTACCACACCATGTAAGAATGCACTTTTCACGTCCATCTGGTATACCTTGAAACCTTTGAATGAGGCATAAGCCAGAAAAATCCGAATTGCTTCTAGACGTGCAACAGGTGCATACACCTCGTTGTAGTCGATCCCTTCAATCTGACGAAAACCTTGAACGACTAGCCTTGCTTTGTTTCGAATAACGACTCCACGGTCATCCCTTTTGCATTTAAACACCCAACGGGTACCAATCTTCTTATAACCAGCAGGTTTCTCTACGAGTTTCCAGACAACAAGCTTCTGGAATTGTTGCAGTTCTTCCTGCATCGCTTCAACCCAAGAGCTATCTTTCAAAGCATCTTTCCAAGTTCTTGGCTCTTCCTGTGAGACGTAACACGCGAAAGACCAATCATTTTGTTGACCAGATTCTCGGATAGCTGTATACAAGCCTGCATTGTTGTTGTTTCGCAACATGTTTCTTGTTTGAACGCCACTCTGTACATTTCCGATGATGTTTTGTTGAGGATGGGTATTGTGAATCCTTGTTTCTGGATTATCTTGAACTGGAATATTTGTACCCAGATTGTTGAGATTGAGATCAACAATCAATTCAAGTCCCGGAATTGACGAAGAGGATGATGCAGTAGCTTCAGCTGTTCTAGGGACATCCACTGGAGGAGTACCCTCTGAAATACCATGAACTGCTGTTGTTGGAGCTTCTTGATCTGCATCTAGAAATTCATCATCCTCTGAAGATTCGTTCAATTCGGAAGCATCGTGAAAATCCTCATTGTCGAGAGCATTATTGTTCACCGAAGATGGTTCTTGATTGACAATAATGGGACGAACCAACGGTGAATCTGTTGCATTGTCGCTCTCGAAAAACATCCTTGCCGCAGCATTTTCTTCAACGGCTTCAACATTGATCGAATTGAAAAAGTCATCGTACTCAAACATCCAAGGCTGACCAGGACATTTGACTGGTAAAGTGTGCCTTTGTACTCTGACTTCAGACCATTCCTCGACCCTTTTAGACTCTAGATTCCAGACTCTTAAGTTCGGGGTGGAATACCCAAGAAAGTATCCCTCAATTGCTCTTGCTCCAAACTTTCCATTAGGATCGATTATTGTGCAAGGAGCTCCAAACGGTTCGAGATATGACAAGTCTGGTTTCCGTTTGTTGATAAGCTCAAAGCAGGTCTTGTTGTGCCTTTTGACTGTAAGGACTCGGTTCAACGTATAACATGCAGAGGACACAGCTTCAGTCCAAAATGGAATGGGCAGCTGCGATTCTACCAACATAGTCCTAGCAGTCTCGATCAATGTGCGGTTTTTACGTTCAGCGACGCCATTCTGTTGAGGAGTATAGGCTGCACTAAACTCGTGAAGAATACCTTTTGAAGTGCAAAACTCCGCCATGGCATGATTTTTAAATTCAGTACCATTGTCGTTGCGTATCCGCCTAACCTTCAAGTTATAGAGATTCTCAATCTGAATGATCAAGTTTTTGATAATACCGAAGGTTTCACTCTTATGTGCCATGAACGCCACCCAAGAAAATCTTGAATAATCATCAGTTATCACGAGGCAATATTGATCATTCCTAATGCTTTTGTGCTTGACAGGACCGAACAAATCCATGTGCAAACGTTCAAGAGGAACAGCCACCGTGTTGACTTTCTTTGTAGGGTGTCGCTTCTTCGTTTGTTTTCCTTTCTGGCACGAGACACAGACGTCTTGAAGATGGAAGTTTTTAAGAGGAACACCATTCACCAATTCATTTGACACCAAATGATTCATTTTGCGTAAGTGAATGTGACCCATTCGTCTGTGCCAAGAGATTGTGTCTTTTTCTGTGGCTTTAGAAACAAAACAAGTTGCTTGTGCAGACGTTGTGATAGCTTGGCTCATATCAAGGACATACAAATCATTTATCCTTTGAGCCGACAAGAGAATCCATTCTTTTGGGATTTTGAAGCCGGGTTTCAGCACATAACATCCATTTGCATCAAAGTGTACTGAGAACTGCTTATCACAAATTTGAGAAACACTAAGAAGATTGTGATCAAGTTGTTGTACGAAGTTGATCTTGTCAAAACTAACAACCCCGTTGGAAATCATTCCTTCACCCGTAATATATCCGCCCTTATCTCCAGCAAAAGCAACATAACCTCCTCTAATAGATTTGACGTCGTAGAGAAGCTTCATGTCGCCTGTCATGTGCCTGGATGCCCCACTATCAACAATCCAATGACTACTGATAGTTCCTCCTGGAACACCCTGCACATGAACTCACATAATTAGTTGGAGATGGGAACCCAAGCCATTGTGGTCTTGGGTCTTCCATTTTCATCAATAACAATAACCTCTATTCTTTGATGATTCGAAAATTGTGATGGTCCCCCTGAATTTGTGGTTATTTTAGGTTTCCAAGTCTGTTGAAGTTTACCAGTTTGATTGTTTGAAAATTTTACTTCGTGATTGTTTGAAGTTTTTGAAAATTTTGAACTTTCTGGTTTAACTGGAACCGTTTGTTTTTGAACCACTTCAGTTTTTAGTGCCTTTTCAACCACCTTGACTTGTTGGCGTTTTTGTTTCTTTTCCCTTTCTCTTATGAGTCGGGGATCTTGTTTTACAGAAACAGATGGCTTTTGGTGATTGCGTTCACGGGGATCATCTTCTTTTCCTTTCAGCTTATGAAGATACGGGCAATTTCTGACAATGTGCCCAATTGTACCACATTCAAAACATGATCTTCGTTCAACAAACCCCGAAGTATCATGTGATCGTCTTGCCGATGATGAACTTTGTGATCCTGAGGTACTAGGTTTTGAACTACTTGGTTCATTCCTTTTCATCACTGTTGCCTTTTTGACAAAATCTAAGTTAGATTGATTTTCAAATGTTGCAATTTTGTCCGTTCCCTTGGATTTCACAAAGTTCACATTCTTTTTCTTCTTCTGATTCGGCTTCTTTTGAATTTGAGTCGGTGTTTTACCTTTTGGTTTGGCATGATTTTGCTGTTTTTGCACTGTTGGTGATTTCTGATTGCCATATTGTTTTCGAACTTCGGCCTTTGGGATAGGAGGGCACTGTGTTACCACAACGTGTGATCCTTTCTTACCCAAAAACTTACTTGTTGAGTTTTCAAAGACTTTACTGATTAATGATTGATTAACATTCTTAATAGGAAAATCTTTGTCAGAATAAATTTTATCATCACCAACAAGAGTGTACAGCAAATCCACACTCTCCGACTCTTGTGCAGACGAGGACTCGATTGCAACAGTCTTAGCGGGTTTTGCAGGAGGATCACACAGAATATGATTCTCAAGAGGTATGTCCTCTTCGTTTATCACCGCATCAGACTTTGCTGAATCAGTATCATCAGATTCATCATCAGAAGAATCGGCATCCTCAATCACAACTGGAGGATCCTGATTCTGTTCAGCAGTTACGAAAGTATCTGCTGACACATCTGAATCGGATGATACTTCTTTCTTGTATCCGAGTCCTGTTGCAAATTCCTCAACATCCAAAGGAACAGATGGTTCAAAATGAGTTCTGTACTCCTCATCAGGCAGTGCATCAAAATTGTTTCTCACGGGTGGTGGACATTTCTTGTAACCTATGCATGTGACATCCCGTTTCTCTTTCTGAACATCAATGATGTGATCCAACACATAGCTAGAACTCAAATAACTGTCTAACTTGAGTCGGATCGCCTCACTTTCTGTTTTAACACAAGCCATTTCCTTTTGCATTACCTCAAGACGAGTTATATAAAGGTTAATGTCAGTTTGTTTTCTGGAAACCATTTTTGTCAGCTCTGTTTTATCTTTCTTTAACGTTTCAATCATTGACTTAAATTCCTTTTCATGGTTTTCATAAAACATGTTGGCTTCAGTGCACTTTGAAAGATCAACGGTCAATTTCTGATTGTGAATGAATGTCACATCATATTTCTCTTGCAAAGCCTCGTGTTTGCTTTGCAAGTCACACCACTTATCATTCAAAGAAACATGTTTGTCTTGCAAGTCAAACAAACTAGCTTGTAAAGCATCATGTTTGCCTTGCAACTCAGACATGTTCGCATCCAAATCAGCACATTTAATACGCAAACTATCACAATTATCACAGATATCAGCAGTGGGTTCATCGACACATACCTGACTTGATGAACTGTCGACATTAGCCATAAAGGCTGAATGGAGAGAAGACGAAGAATAAGCAGCTTGATCCACCAAAATAGATCTTCTTTGAGTTTCTGCTGCAGCTTCTCCCAATAGCTCATCAATATCTGCATTAACTGAAGCATTTGATGTCCCATCCACCTGATCATTGCCTGAAGTGGATGACTCTTCATCTGAGCTTCCACTATAACCAGAACTGTCCTCATCCTCAGAAGATTCATCACCATTGGTGGAAGATTCTCCACCACTGGCGTGATTAAGATCCTTGACAATCTCAGCAAAACACGCCGTTCCATCCGGAGTATCATTTCCCAATTGGATTGACCAATCACAACCTTCATCTACTTGAACCACAAGTGCCTGGTTGGCATTAGATGGTCCAGCTTGACTCTGGTTGTTGACAGGCACCAATGTACGAACATTGTTCCTGTTCTGGTTCTGCTGTTTGCCTTGATTTCTGAAGGGATTCTGGTTTCCATGCTGAGATGGCCTTGTACATTCCCTTTTAAAATGACCACGTTCACCACAATTGAAACACTTGACAGCCTGCTTATCAAACCCATACTTGGTGTCTTTCTTGCTCTCCAAGCTGGTTCGGCCTGTTCTTTCCATGAAATCCTTTGCTCGCCTAACAGCACTTGCAAAGGCCCACTTGATGTCCATCATCTCCATCTCCTCTTTATCGATCTGCTGATAGTCTTCTTGTGTCAGATTAATGTTACCGATCTGACCTTCCACTAATCCACAGTATGCGCTCACCACAGTGTTTAGCAGCTCCATGTGTTCCTTTGCTACTTCCACACTGACTTTAGAAAAGCTTGAGGTGTCGAGCCGTACTGTATTTGGCTTTGATTGTTGACCAGCAGATGATGTGCTTCCAAAACACGCTTGCTGTTGAGGAGGAAGTGGATTCCCGAATATATCAGTTGCTCTGATTTGCTGTTGCTGTTGTGGTGCTGGTTGAGGAGCTGGATTAAGCGGATTTCCAAACATGTCTGTTGTTGGAGGAGGAGTGCCATACAAGCTCGTGCTAGACACAAATGCTGTTTGAATTGGAGCGTGTGAAGAAGGTTTTGTAGAAGTGCTAGAAGTTCCATAATAAATTTCAGGATTTTGTGGCACTGCAACTCTTTTTGCCTTGAGAGTTTCTTCCTGATTCTTGTTTTCCAGGAGTTGAGCAAAATCACTGAAGCTTGTTGTATCCAAAGTGCCATTGTACTTCATGATTTCTAAGAAATTACTCCATTGAGGTGGCAGTGCATCTGCAAACTTCTTCACTATCTCTGCTGAAGTTGTTACAACCCCAGTATTTGCCAATTCAGTCAGCAAATGAGTAAATCGACTTGTCAGATCTCCTAGAGATTCATTCTGCATACAAACAAAACCATCAAACTCTTTCTTTAGCAGATCTTTTCTTAATTGACGTGTTGCTTCATTTCCTATGCCCCTTATCTTCAATGCGTCCCACAACTTCTTTGTTGTCTTGAAACTGACAAATTGATGATAAATGTCTTTGCTTAACGCCTGAGTAAGAATGGCATATGCTTTCTTTTCTAAGTCATAGACCTTCTTCTGATCTTCCGTAAGATCAGCAAATGTAGCAGCAGATGAAGCGGCAACCTCTATCGTTTGATCAAAATCTGTGATGAAGCGCAACCACAGTTCTGTATTTTGACCAAGGACATATGTATGAAATCTGTCAAACCATCCCGGATATTCACTTAAATGCATCAACTTTGGAGGCCTATTCAAACTTCCCGTTTCACTTTCGCTTAGTAAAATGCTTTGAACACTTGGAGCTTGATTTGATACGAATGCCCATTGACCGGTAGATGTAGCATTAGCTTGCGAACCCGAATCCGGAGCTGGAGTACCAAAATACATCTCTGCATTTACCGGAACACCCCACATCGAATTCATTTTTGATCAAGAAAAATAATACCTGCCGAAGGATCCTGATCGAAAGATGAGAAAAACACAAACTGTTAAACACAAACAGACTAATGATCGAAAGATCAACACCTGTTCGAAGGATCAACAGTGTTCGAAAGATCACTGTTGAGTTTCGAACAATGTTTTCGAAAGATTCTCCAACCGAAGGATCCTTATCTTTCGAAAAAGGACTATAGACCGAAAGATGAACACGAAAGATGACTTCGAAAGACTCCCCAATCGAAGGATCCTAGTCTTTCGAGAAAGAGCAGTAGACCGAAAGATGTATGTTTCGAAAATATTCCTTGGACCGAAAGATAAGTCTCACACTTCGAAGGATGCTCGAAGGATGGCTATCTGTCGAACCTCCTTTGGTCGAAAGATGATCTTCCGATTTCGAAGGATATCCTTCGATCTTACTGACACGGTTGACAAATGTGACAGGTTGGTGAAAAGTTGACGGGTTGGTGAGAACTTTCGGCAGAAAGTATGTTCAGACCATATCTTCTGAACATGCAGGTTTCACCAAACAGGTAATGTCCAATATTTTAATCAGTTTACTCTTTTCAATGCACAAACAAGTTTAATATTCAAATTTTTAAGATCAAAAGTGTAATATTATGAAGAACACTATGAAGACTTCAAGAACACAACCCAGAAAAATAAGAATTCCGGTGAACCGAAACTCTCCAAACACACGATTTTGCTAAAATGTTTAACAAAAACCCATGACTAACATGTAAACATGAAAAATAACAAGGTTTTTAACAACACACCAAGCAAAAACAGCAAGATTTTCCAGAAAATATAAACTTTTTAAACCCGAAAAACAGCAAGAACACCTCGGTTTTAACAAGGAGAAGAGCCAAGGCTCTGATACCACTTGTAGGTCCGGCTAGGGGAGGATCTAGTCGCCTAATCCTTGTATACGAACCACTCCGGTTGTGCGGAATCCAACCGAAATAGCAAACCGAGATAGAACACGCAAATGATAAACACACAAGACTCAACGATTAACACCACTTGTATTAATGCGTATGAAAGGTCCGTTACAAGCACAAGGTTTACAAATCAGTTCTGCAAACTCTCTCTAGTGTGTGTGTGTGTTCGTCTGGTCTGTTCTCTCTGTCCAAGTGAACACAACACACGGGTATTTATACCCAATACAGCAGGTCTGGTCGAAGGATCAGATAGGATGATCGAAGGATCATCTATCGACCAGAAACAGATCGAAAGATCCATGTGTACCACGAAAGATGTGATCTTTCGTGGTCCATCCATCGAAGGTCATCTTTCGAGCTCATCATCATCGAAGGATATAAGTGATCCTTCGATGACACATCCTTCGACCCATACAGCTTACAAACAAAGTTGACTGTTTGGCCAAGTCAAACCGGAGGATGGTTGACTTGGTCAAACTTACAAGACTAACAAGACATCGTTTGGTATAAAGACAAAATACAGACAAAGTACAGACATGAGTGCACCAACAGTTGTCTGAGACATGGGAAGCTTCTACTATAGGCTTCCCACAGATTGATATCTAAGCATCCAAGTCTCAAGAACTTTAGTTGTGGAAACTCTTGTTCATTTGTGTTCCAACAGCTTCCCTCAAAGGCATAGTATCCTAGTTTTAGAACCTGGAGATTAGGTATTAGGTAACGACTACAGGATTGACATATCACTCCATGGTAGATGACACTCAGCTAGTGTAAGTGTTTTTAATGCTGCTGGGAATGTAATGTGATTCTTTCAACAACTTGGCTCACCTTTGGATATAATTGTGTGATAGTCGCCAGTTAGTTTGAGCTTTTCAAGGTAAGTGAGATATTTGAAGTCATTTTTCTCATCAAAGTAGTGCATGCAAGTTCTTTAATGTAGGGAAAACACTTTTGAAATTATCTACCCCATCTCCCAACTTCACACCTGACATAGTTTGCAAATTCATCAGTTTTTCAATGGAAGGAAGCAAAAAGAACATTTCCGTCTTATGATAACTACAAAAACTCCATACATGCTTCAGATTTACCAAATCCGTCATGTTAATTGGGTAAAACTATACTGCTCTGTTCTGTAATATAAATAAGTGTTTGAAGACCCCATAAGTTACATATTGAAGATGGGAAAGCTGCTGATGAATTCCAAATTGCAAGATACCTCAAGTGAACTAGCAATTCCATGTCTTTAGGAAAATCATTCAATCCAACTTTTTGTAGATCTAACAACCTAAGAAGCACAAAGGAACGGAAATACTTTGCAATGTCTTCACCCAATGATGTGAAATAACTAAAGCAGAAAATGGATTGAAGGTTTTGGGCGGGCGAATAAGGAAAACCTAGAATCTTTATTTATGAACATACGAACTGGCTTATATGGTGATGTAAAAACATCAAAAAATTGAGAGGACGATATCAGCCTTTTATTTTCAAGGATATTCAATCGTTCTTCCTTGGCTTTTTTTTTCCGGAAGGAACGTGGCTTTTGGATGAAACAAAGTTTGAAGACACACTGAGCTAATGTCAAGGGGGAGTTTGTTGATACATATTTTAATAGTTAGCTCCATTAGTCGATTTTGGTTTATTTGTATTTGTAGGACCGGTTTTGACTCCCGAAACGATTGTGAACCGAACGTGTGATGTGCGGAATCCGTACACGAACGTGACCGAACACAAGATCGTACAATATACGTGATTCTTATTGATCAATATGACCATTACAAAGCACCGTGAATCACCTTTGAGGACTTTCTCTCTCTAGACTTTCTCTCTCTAACCACCAAGCTCCAAGATCACAAAATATCAAAAGTTTCTAATGAAAACCCCAAGTCTTCTATTTATAGGCACAAGGTATAAGGATTTCTCCTTATTTACAAGATTGCCACCTTGCCCATTTTATCTAAATATTACAATAAAAACTCTAGATTTCTTCAGTGTCTTGCTACGATTCTGATTGACGGAGATGATAGACATACTACACTAACAGACTCCCCCTTGGATATTGTCGCAGTCAATCTCGTAGCATCTTGTCTTTCTCTCTCTCTGAGTCTTCTTGAAGGTTTGATATCATCAGCAACCACATACTCCCCGTTGGTCTATCTTCGGCTTCAGTTGCTCCCCCTCTCGTTAGACTCTTTCTCTTCAGGCTCTCCCTTTCGTCAAGCTTCCGTGCTTTTGGGATCAACACCTGGCTTTCCGGATACAAGCTCCCCTTGCGTCAAGCTCGTCTTCAGACTCCCCCTTAGACTCGGCTATCGGGATCGTAATCTGGAACAACATCTGCATATCTCAAACATTTATGAGTAAAAATGTTTTGAATGTCCAGGATTGATGACCTGGCTCTCTCAACATATGCTAAAATGTTTTTACAGTGAAAGCATTTTCAATTGTCCAGGAATCGTAACGTGGCTCTTTTAAAACTTTTTAAATCAAGATCCTGGCTCTAAATATAATAATATAAATATATCCAGGATTACTTGATTATCTCCCCCTATCAACAAACTTCATAGATTTGGCAGTATTAAGAATCGAAAGCTGTAACCTTGCTCTTTACAACTGATTTTAAGAAAATAAGCATCCAAATCCCTCACCGTTAATCATCCAAGTCCAATTTAATGACCTTGGAGATCTCATAAACTATTTTTGATTTTTGATAAAAACTTTCAAGTTTCAAATTAATGAACTTGTTTATTTTCAGAAACACGTTCAGCATACTCAGATTTTGAAACTCAGCATTTAGACATCGGTTGTCGAAAATAAAATGAACTCAAAATCTTTTTGTATTTTTTCTTAAAAAAAAACAGTAAAGAAATATTTACAAACATATTTACAGACAATATTTTTGTTTGAGTTCGCGTCAGAGAATCATATCAGTTTATGACAAATCACTAGTACCGTTAAGCTTTAAACACTTTAAGTTCTAAACGATTCACTTAGATTGTCAGTATACCGATCCACTTAAATTTTCAAACAAAGTTCAATTGATTTGAGATACGATTTAGTGTTTTAAGAACTTAACTTATTCGTGTGTCCCACCTCAGAATATACTCCCGTATCAAAATTCCCTAGATTCAGTCTTACAGGTGAGTATACCAATTTGATATCTATAATCTGGGTTAGTGCGAGACCTTAAGAGCTCAGGTATGAACTTCCGTTCAGTCAAAGAGATGAAGGCACGAATTTAGGTGTGTTCCCTTTAGGGAATCTTTTCTTCAACTGTAATTAATTCATATCTTTTGATATTTTTCAATTTTTGTGCAGAGGGTAAGCTTTAAAAGCACGTAAAGTATTATACGAGGTCTAGGCCATTGCTTCCGCAATATCAGAAGACTAGGTATAATACCCCAGATATCAAAAAGTATAAAGACCTAGTATCTCAGAATCAGGCAATCTCTCAAACAAGATTTCGGGGGTTACCCATATATCCGAGAGATTTTCCCCACCAGATAAGCAAGTATTTGATATTTAGGTTTATATCTCGAAAACAATCTACTAAGCGTGTAAAAACCTACTGACATATTATCAGTGAGACCGTTTATCACATTTTATCTTTCCATTTCTTTAGCGTACTGTGATTGTCTACTGATTTACTATCATTTCCTCTTTTTACACAAAAACTCATTTTTCAATTTTATCATGTTTTTGGCTTTTTCAAATTTTCGAACGTTTTTGGATTTTCTGAAAATTTCTTACTCCCCCTAAAATTCAAAACATTTAAAGAAAATTTGACAACCTGATACTGATAGCTTTTTCTCTGTTTCAGTAGACTTATCATCTGCCTCACTTGAATCATCACGAGCAATTCCTTCAGGCTATTTGTCTTTGACACTTTCACCTTGAACACTTGCACTTTGATCTTTCTGAGTTAGATCTTCAGTAAGCTTTACTTACTGCTCGAACATTGCCTTTGTCAAGTCAATACCTTCTTGAGGTATGCTGGATGGATCTAACACTGGTTCATCTATCAGACTTGATTGTGGTTCCTTCGAAGGCCCTGCAAAACAAGCATTGACAAATTCATTAGAAACTTATACCAATTTAAAGGTCTAACTACCTTATGACTCCCCCTTTCACTATAGCCTTTACTACTATCTTCGGAATAGGCTCTCTAGGAATAGGAACAACTGGGGACGTCTTCGGAGTTCTCTTTCTCTTTCCATCTTTCACAAACCACCAACGAGTTTTCTTCTCAATCATTTCGCTCATCCTTTCATTTTCATTCTCAGAACTACTATTCTCATGTCTCCACGCATCATTCTCTGGAGCAACATAAGCTGGATTGTTGATTCTGCATATCATTCTCTTACTTCTCGGTTCAGGTCCTTTAGCTAATCTGCTTATTGTATCAGCTGACATGTTCCTTAGACCTAACACATCATCAACATCCTTTTGAATATCTTTGAATTGATCATCTATCATCATCATGATGAACCTAGGATACAAGATGTACTTTGTATTTCCAGCTTTCACATTTTCTACCAAATATTCAAATATCACCTTCGATACGTTGTATGGCCTGTTCAGCACAAGACATGTGATTATATTCATGATATAGTCAGAAGTTTCATCATACGCTCCCTTCCTGTGAGATAGAGCATGCACAACACAGTGGATCATGAACTTGTAAGGTTGGGCCCATGTTCCTGTAACTCGAATCCTAGCCCGGTATATCCCATTTTAGTTTTACACCATTGTGAGCCTTACGCCTTTTTTACTCTCTGGGTGAGGTTCTCGGCATTAAAAAATCTTCGTAAACTAAATCACTCGTGTATATGTTAACATTTAAGAGATATATATATAGTCAAGAAAATCAAGAGCAATGGTGATATATATGCGGATTAGACACCAAAAAATAAACACTCAAAAAATGGCTACAATTTAAGGAATGTGTTTAGTGACGGCATCAGATTCCTAATTGATGGAGAAAGGTCTGGTGGCAAGAAAAGCTGCTTCCAGGAGGTTGTCAAGTGTTTTCGCTCGACAACTCCATTCTTGGGTGGTTAGTTTGGCCCTTGTTCCTGTAACTCGAATACTAGCCCTGTATATCCCATTTTAGTTTTACACCATTGTGAACCTTTCGCATTTTTTATTCTCTGATCGAGGTTCTCGGCATTGAAATATCTTTGTAAACTAAATCACACATGTATATGTTGACATTTAAGAGATATATACAGTTAAGAAAATAAAGAGCAATGGTGATATATATGCGGATTAGACACCAAAAAATAAACACTCAAAAACTGGCTACAATTTAAGGAATGTGTTTAGTGATGGCATCAGATTCCTAATTGATGGAGAAAGGTCTGGTGGCCAAAAAAGCTGCTTGCAGGAGGTTGTCAAGTGTTTTCGCTCGACGATTCCATTCTTGGGTGGTTGGTTTGGCCCTTGTTCCTGTAACTCGAATTCTAGCCTGGTATATTCCATTTTAGTTTTACACCATTGTGAACCTTACGCCTTTTTTACTCTCTGATCGAGGTTCTCGGCATTGAAAAATCTTCGTAAACTAAATCATACGTGTATATGTTGACATTTAAGAGATATACAGTCAAAGAAATCAAGAGCAATGGTGATATATATGCGCATTAGACACCAAAAAATAAACACTCAACAAATGACTACATTTTTAGGAATGTGTTTAGTGACGGCATCGGATTCCTAATTGATGGAGAAAGGTCTGGTGGCAAGAAAAGCTGCTTCCAGGAGGTTGTCAAGTGTTTTCGCTCGACGATTCCTTTCTTGGGTGGTTGGTTTGGCCCTTGTTCCTGTAACTCGAATCGTAGCCCAGTATATCCCATTTTAGTTTTACACCAATGTGAACCTTACGCCTTTTTTACTCTCTGATCGAGGTTCTCGACATTGAAAAATCTTCGTAAACTAAATCACACATGTATATGTTGACATTTAAGAGATATATACAGTCAAGAAAATCAAGAGCAATGTTGATATATATGCGGATTAGACACCAAAAAACAAACACTCAAAAAATTGCTACAATTTAAGGAATGTGTTTAGTGACGACATCAGATTCCTAATTGATGGAGAAAGGTCTGGTGGCAAGAAAAGCTGCTTCCAGGAGTTTGTGAAGTGTTTTCGCTCGACGATTCCATTCTTAGATAGTTGGTTGGGCCCTTGTTCTTGTAACTCGAATCCCAGCCCAGTATATCTCATTTTAGTTTTACACCATTGTGAGCCTTACGCCTTTTTTACTCTCTGGTCGAGGTTCCCGGCATTGAAAAATCTTCGTAAACTAAATCACTCGTGTATATGTTGACATTTAAGAGATATATATACATTCAATAAAATCAAGAGTAATGGTGATATATATGCGGATTACACACCAAAAAAAAAAACACTCTAAAAATGGGTACAATTTAAGGAATGTGTTTAGTGACGACATCAGATTCCTAATTGATGGAGATAGGTCTTGTGGCAAGAAAAGCTGTTTCTCGGAGGTTGTCAAGTGTTTTCGCTCGACGACTCCATTCTTGGGTGGTTGGTTTGGCCCTTGTTCCTGTAACTCGAATCCTTGCCCCGTATATCCCATTTTAGTTTTACACCATTGTGAACCTTACGTCTTTTTTACTCTCTGAACGAGGTTCTCGGCATTGAAAAATCTTCGTAAACTAAATCACACGTGTATATGTTGACATTTAAGAGATATATATATTCGAGAAAATCAAGAGCAAGTGTGAAGTATATGCGGATTGGACACCAAAAAATAAACACTCAAAAAATGGCTACAATTTAAGGAATGTGTTTAGTGACGGCATTAGATTCCAAATTGATGTAGAAAGGTCTGGTGGCAAAAAAAAAGCTGCTTCCAGGAGGTTGTCAAGTGTTTTCGCTCGATGATTCCATTCTTGGGTGGTTGGTTTGGCCCTTGGGTTGTGAACCTTACGCCTTTTTTATTCTCTGATCGAGGTTCTCGGCATTGAAAAATATTCGTAAACCAAATCACACGTGTATATGTTGACATTTAAGAGATATATACAGTCAAGAAAATCAAGAGCAATGGTGATATATATGCGGATTAGACACCAAAAAATAAACACTCAAAAAATGGCTACAATTTAAGGAATGTGTTTAGTGACGGCATCAGATTCCTAATTAATGGAGAAAGGTTTGGTAGTAAGAAAAGCTGCTTCCAGGAGTTTGTCAAGTGTTTCCGCTCGACGATTCCATTCATAGGTGGTTGGTTGGGCCCTTATTCCTGTAACTCGAATCCTAGCCTAGTATATCCCAATTTAGTTTTACACCATTGTGAGCCTTACGCCTTTTTTACTCTTTGGGCGAGGTTTTCGGCATTGAAAAATCTTCGTAAACTAAATCATTCGTGTATATGTTAACATTTAAGAGATATATATACAGTCAAGAAAATCAAGAGCAATGGTGATATATATGCGGATTAGACACCAAAAAATAAACACTCAAAAAATGTCTACAATGTAAGGAATGTGTTTAGTGACGGCATCAGATTCCTAATTGATGAAGATAGGTCTGGTGGCAAGAAAAGCTGCTTCCAGGAGGTTCTCAAGTGTTTTCGCTCGACAACTCCATTCTTGGGTGGTTGGTTTGGCCCTTGTTCCTGTAACTCGAATCCTAGCCCGGTATATCCCATTTTAGTTTTACACCATTGTGAACCTTTCGCATTTTTACTCTCTGATCGAGGTTCTCGGCATTTAAATATCTTCGTAAACTAAATCACACGTGTATATGTTGACATTTAAGAGATATATATACAGTCAAGAAAATCAAGAGCAATGGTGATATATACGCGGATTAGACACCAAAAAATAAGCACTCAAAAAATGGCTACAATTTAAGGAATATGTTTAGTGACGGCATCAGATTCCTAATTGAGGGAGAAAGGTCTGGTGGCAAGAAAAGCTGCTTCCAGGTGGTTGTCAAGTGTTTTCGCTCGATGATTCCATTCATTGGTGGTTGGTTGGGCCCTTGTTCCTGAAACTCGAATCCTAGCACGGTATGTCCCATTTTAGTTTTACACCATTGTGAGCCTTACGCTTTTTTACTCTCTGGTCGAGGTTCTCGGCATTCAAAAATCTTCGTAAACTAAATCACTCGTGTATATGTTAACATTTAAGAGATATATATACAGTCAAGAAAATCAAGAGCAATGGTTATATATATATGCGGATTAGACACCAAAAGACAAACACTCAAAAAATGGCTACAATTTAAGGAATGTGTTTAGTGACGACATCAGATTCCTAATTGATGGAGAAAGCTCTAGTGGCAAGAAAAGCAGCTTCCAGGAGGTTGTCAAGTGTTTTCGCTCGACAACTCCATTCTTCGGTGGTTGGTTTGGCCCTTGTTCCTGTAACTCGAATCCTAGCCTGGTATATCCCATTTTAGTTTTACACCATTGTGAACCTTACGCCTTTTTACTCTCTGATCGAGATTCTCGGCATTGAAAAATCTTCGTAAACTAAATCACATGTGTATATGTTGACATTTAAGAGATATATACAGTCAAGAAAATAAAGAGCAATGGTGATATATACGCGGATTAGACACCAAAAGTTAAACACTAAAAAAATGGCTACAATTTTAGGAATGTGTTCAGTGACGGCATCAGATTCCTAAATGATGGACAAAGGTCTGGTGGCAAGAAAAGCTGCTTCCCGGAGGTTGTCAAGTGTTTTCGCTCGACGATTCCATTCTTGGGTGGTTGCTTTGGCCCTTGTTCTGTAACTCGAATCCTAGCCCGGTATATCCCATTTTAGTTTTACACCATTGTGAACCATACGCCTTTTTTACTTTCTGATCGAGGTTCTCGGGATTGAAAAATCTTCGTAAACTAAGTCACACGTGTATATATGTTGACATTCAAGAGGTATAAAGTCAAAAAAATCAAGAGCAATGGTGATATATATGCGGATTAGACACCAAAAAATAAACACTCAAAAAATGGCTACAATTTAAGGAATATGTTTAGTTACGGAATCAGATTCCTAATTGATGGAGAAAGGACTGGTGGCAAGAAAAGCTGCTTCCAGGAGGTTGTCAAGTGTTTTCGCTCAACGATTCCATTCTTGGGTGGTTGCTTTGGCCCTTGTTCCTGTAACTCGAATCCTAGGCCCGTATATCCCATTTTAGATTTACGCCGTTGTGAACCTCACGCCTTTTTTACTCTCTGATCGAGGTTCTCGGCATTGAAAAATCTTTGTATACTAAATCACACGTGTATATGTTGACATTTAAGAGATATACAGTGAAGAAAATCAAGATCAATGGTGATATATATGCGGATTAGACACAAAAAAATTAACACTAAAAATGGCTACAATTTAAGGGATGTGTTTAGTAACGGCATCAGATTCCTAATTATTCCTAATTGATGGAGAAAGGTCTGGTGGCAAGAAAAGCTGCTTCCAGGAGGTTGTCAAGTGTTTTCGCTCGACGATTCCATTCTTGGGTGGTTGGTTTGGCCCTTGTTCCTGTAACTCAAATCCGAGCCCGGTATATCCCTTTTTAGTTTTACACCATTGTGAACCTTACTTCTTTTTTACTCTCGTATATAGGTCCTCGGCATTGAAAAATCTTTGTAAACTAAATCACACGTGTATATGTTGACATTTAAGAGATATACAGTCAAGAAAATCAAGAGCAATGGTGATTTATATGCGGATTAGACACCAAAAAATAAACACCCAAAAAATGGATACAATTTAAGGAATGTGTTTATTGACGGCATCAGATTCCTAATTGATGGAGAAAGGTTTGGTGGCAAGAAAAGCTGCTTCCAGGAGGTTGTCAAGTGTTTTCGCTCGACGATTCCATTCTTGTGTGGTTGGTTTGGCCCTTATTCCTGTAACTTGAATCCTAGCCCAGTATATCCCATTTTAGTTTTACACCATTGTGAAGCTTACGCTTTTTTTACTCTCAGATCGAGGTTCTTGGCATTGAAAAATCTTCGTAAACTAAATCACATGTGTATATGTTGACATTTAAGAGATATATAGTCAAGAAAAACAAGAGCAATGGTGATATATTTGCGGATTAGTCACCAAAAAATAAACACTCAAAAAATGGCTACAATTTAAGGTATGTGTTTAGTGATTCCTAATTGATGGAGAAAGGTCTGGTGGCAAGAAAAGCTGCTTCCAGGAGGTTGTCAAGTATTTTCGCTCGACGATTCCAGTCTTGGGTTGTTGGTTTGGCCCTTGTTCCTGTAAGTCGAATCCTAAGCCGGTATATCCCATTTAATTTTACACCATTGTGAACCTTACTCCTTTTTTACTCTCTGATAGAGGTTCTCGACATTGAAAAATCTTTGTAAACTAAATCACACATGTATATGTTGATATTTAGGAGATATACAGTCAAGAAAATCAAGAGCAATGGTGATATATATGCAGATTAGACACCAAAAAATAAACACTCAAAAAATGGCTACAATTTAAGGAATGTGTTTAGTGACGGCATCAGATTCTTAATTAATGGAGAAATGTCTGATGGCAAGAAAACCTGCTTCCAAGAGGTTGTCAAGTGTTTTCGCTCGACGATTGCATTCTTGGGTGGTTGGTTTGGCCCTTGTTCCTGTAACTCAAATGCTAGCCTTGTATATCCCATTTTAGTTTTACACCATTGTGAACCCTATGCCTTTTTTACTCTTTGATCGAGGTTCTCGTCATTAAAAAATCTTCGAAAACTAAATCACACGTGTATATGTTGACATTTAAGAGATATATACAATTAAGAAAATCAAGAGCAATGTTGATATATATGCGGATTACACACCACAAAGTAAACACTTAAAAAATGGCTACAATTTAAGGAATGTGTTTAGTGACGGCATCAGATTCCTAATTGATGGAGAAAGGTCTGGTGGTAAGAAAAGCTGCTTCCAGGAGGTTGTCAAGTGTTTTTGTTGGACAATTCCATTCTTGGGTGGTTGGTTTGGCCCTTGCTCCTGTAACTCGAATCCTCGGCCGGTATATCCCATTTTAGTTTTACACCATTGTGAACCTTACTGCTTTTTTACTCTCGGATAGAGGTTCTCGGCATTGAAAAATCTTCGTAAACTAAATCACACGTGTATATGTTGACATTTAAGAGATATACAGTCAAGAAAATCAAGTGCAATGGTGATTTATATGCGGATTAGACACCAAAAAATAAACACCCAAAAAATGGATACAATTTAAGGAATGTGTTTATTGACGGCATCAGATTCCTAATTGATGGAGAAAGGTCTGGTGGCAAGAAAAGCTGCTTCCAGGAGGTTGTAAAGTGTTTTCGCTCGACGATTCCATTCTTGTGTGGTTGGTTTGGCCCTTATTCCTGTAACTTGAATCCTAGCCCAGTATATCCCATTTTAGTTTTACACCATTGTGAAGCTTACGCTTTTTTTACTCTCAGATCGAGGTTCTCGGCATTGAAAAATCTTCGTAAACTAAATCACATGTGTATATGTTGACATTTAAGAGATACACAGTCAAGAAAAACAAGAGCAATGGTGATATATATGCGGATTAGTCACCAAAAAATAAACACTAAAAAATGGCTACAATTTAAGGTATGTGTTTAGTGATTCCTAATTGATGGAGAAAGGTCTGGTGGCAAGAAAAGCTGCTTCCAGGAGGTTGTCAAGTATTTTCGCTCGACGATTCCAGTCGTGGGTGGTTGGTTTGGCCCTTGTTCCTATAACTCGAATCCTAGCCCGGTATATCCCATTTAATTTTACACCATTGTGAACCTTACTCCTTTTTTATTCTCTGATCGAGGTTCTCGGCATTGAAAAATCTTTGTAAACTAAATCACACATGTATATGTTGACATTTAGGAGATATACAGTCAAGAAAATCAAGAGCAATGGTGATATATATGCGGATTAGACACCAAAAAATAAACACTCAAAAAATGGCTACAATTTAAGGAATGTGTTTAGTGACGGCATCAGATTCCTAATTAATGGAGAAATGTCTGATGGCAAGAAAACCTGCTTCCAAGAGGTTGTCAAGTGTTTTCGCTCGACGATTGCATTCTTGGGTGGTTGGTTTGGCCCTTGTTCCTGTAACTCAAATGCTAGCCCGGTATATCAAATTTTAGTTTTACACCATTGTGAACCTTACTGCTTTTTTACTCTCGGATAGAGGTTCTCGGCATTGAAAAATCTTCGTAAACTAAATCACACGTGTATATGCTGACATTTAAGAGATACACAGTCAAGAAAATCAAGAGCAATGGTGATATATATGCGGATTAGACACCAAAAAATAAACACTCATAAAATGGCTACAATTTAAGGAATATGTTTTATGATGGCATCAGAGTCCTAATTGATGGAGAAAGGTCTGGTGGCAAGAAAAGCTACTTCCAGGAGGTTGTCAAGTGTTATCACTCGACGATTCCGTTCTTGGGTGGTTGGTTTGGCCCTTGTTCCGGTAACTCGAATCCTAGCCTAGTATATCCCATTTTAGTTTTACACCATTGTGAACCTTACGCCTTTTTTACTCTCTGATCGAGGTTCTCGGCATTGAAAAATCTTCGTAATCTATACCAAAAATGTATATGTTGACATTTAAGAGATATACAGTCAAGAAAATCAAGAGCGTTGGTGATACATATGAGGATTAGACACCAAAAAATAAACAATAAAAAAATGGCTACAATTTAAGGAATGAGTTTAGTGATGGCATCAGATTCCTAATTGATGGAGAAATGCCTGGTGGCAAGAAAACCTGCTTACAGGAGGTTGTCAAGTGTTTTCGCTCGACGATTCCATTCTTGGGTGGTTGGTTTGTCCGTTGTTCCTTTAACTCGAATCCTCGTCCGGTATATCTCATATTAGTTTTACACCATTGTGAACCTCACGCCTTTTTTACTCTCTGATCGAGGTTCTCGGCATTGAAAAATCTTCGTAAACTAAATCACACATGTATATATTGACATTTAAGAGATACACAGTCAAGAAAATCAAGAGCAATGGTGATATATATGCGGATTAGACACCAAAAAATAAACACTAAAAAAATAGCTACAATTTAAGGAATGTGTTTAGTGACGGCATCAGATTCCTAATTGATGGAGAAAGGTCTGGTGGCAAGAAAAGCTGCTTTCAGAAGGTTCTCAAGTGTTTTCGCTCGACGATTCCATTCTTGGGTGGTTGGTGTGGCCCTTGTTCCGGTAACTCGAATCCTAGCCCGGTATATCCCATTTTAGTTTTACACCATTGTGAACCTCACGCCTTTTTTACTCTCTGATCGAGGTCCTCGGCATTGAAAAATCTTCGTAAACTAAATCACACGTGTATATGTTGACATTTAAGAGATATACAGCCAAGAAAATCAAGGGCAATGGTGATATATATGCGGATTAGATAACAAAAAAAAAAACACTCAACAAATGGCTACAATTTAAGGAATGTGTTTAGTGACGGCATCAGATTCCTATTTGATGGAGAAAGGTCTGCTGGCAAGAAAAGCTGCTTCTAGAAGGTTGTCAAGTGTTTTCGCTCGACGATTCCATTCTTGGGTGGTTGGTTTGGCCCTTGTTCCTGTAACTCGAATCCTAGCCCGGTATATCCCATTTTAGTTTTAGACCATTGTGAACCTTACGCCTTTTTAACTCTCTAATCAAGGTTCTCAGCATTGAAAAATCTTCGTAAACTAAATCACACGTGTGTTTGTTAACAATTAAGAGATATACAGTTAAGAAAATCAAGAGCAATGGTGACATATATGCAGATTGAACACCAAGAAATAAACACTCAAAAAATGGCTACAATTTAAGGAATGTGTTTTGTGACGGCATCAGATTCCTAATTGATGGAGAAAAGTCTGGTGGCAAGAAAAGCTGCTTCTAGGAGGTTGTCAAGTGTTTTCGCTGGACGATTCCATTCTTGGGTGGTTGGTTTGGCCCTTGTTCCTGTAACTCGAATCCTAGCCCGGTATATCCCATTTTAGTTTTAGACCACTGTGAACCTTACGCCTTTTTAACTCTCTGATCGAGGTTCTCAGCATTGAAAAATCTTCGTAAACTAAATCACACGTGTGTATGTTGACAATTAAGAGATATACAGTCAGTAAAATCAAGAGCAATGGTGATATATATGCGGATTAGACACCAAAAAATAAATACACAAAAAATGGCTACAATTTAAGAAATATGTTTAGTGATGACATAAGATTCCTAATTGATGGAGGAAGGTCTGGTGGCCAGAAAAGCTGCTTCCAGGAGGTTGTCAAGTGTTTTCGCTCGACGATTCCATTCTTGGGTGGTTGGTTTGGCCCTTGTTCCTGTAACTCGAATCCTAGCCCGGTATATCACATTTTAGTTTTACACCATTGTGAACCTTACGCCTTTTTTACTCTCTGATCGAGGTTCTCGGCATTGAAAATTCTTCGTAAACTAAATCACACGTGTATATGCTGACATTTAAAAGATATATACAGTCAAGAAAATCAAGGGCAATGTTGATTGCGACTTTCGGTTCCGAACCGGGTCTAAACAGGAAATTTTCGGGTTGAACATGTTTAGACATGTCCTTACTGATATATATGCGGATTTGACACAAAAAAAAAACACTCAACAAATGGCTACAATTTAAGGAATGTGTTTAGTGACGGCATCAGATTCCTAATTGATGGAGAAAGGTCAGGTGGGAAGAAAAGCTGCTTCTAGGAGGTTGTCAAGTGTTTTCGCTCGACGATTCCATTCTTGAGTGGTTGATTTGGCACTTGTTCCTGTAACTCGAATCCTAGCCCGGTATATCCCATTTTAATTTTACACCATTGTGAACCTTACGCCTTTTTTACTCTCTGATCGAGGTTCTCGGCATTGAAAAATCTTCGTAAACTAAATCACACGTGTATATGTTGACATTTAAGAGATATACAGTCAAGAAAATCAAGGGCAATGGTGATATATATGCTGATTAGACACAAAAAAAAACACTCAACAAATGGCTACAATTTAAGGAATGTGTTTAGTGACGGCATCAGATTCCTAATAGATGGAGGAAGGTCTGGTGGCAAGAAAAACTGCTTCTAGGAGGTTGTCAAGTGTTTTCGCTCGACGATTCCATTCTTGGGTGGTTGGTTTGGCCCTTGTTCCTGTAACTCGAATCCTAGCCCGGTATATCCCATTTTAATTTAACACAATTGTGAACCTTACGCCTTTTTTACTCTTTGATCGAGGTTCTCCGCATTGAAAAATCTTCGTAAACTAAATCACACGTGTATATGTTGTCATCTAAGAGATATACAGTCAAGAAAATCGAGGGCAATGGTGATATATATATGCGGATTAGACACAGAAAAAACACTCAACAAATGGCTACAATTTAAGGAATGTGTTTAGTGACGGCATCAAATTCCTAATTTATGAAGAATGGTCTGGTGGCAAGAAAATCTGCTTCTAGGAGGTTGTCAAGTGTTTTCGCTCGACGATTCCATTCTTGGGTGGTTGGTTTGGCCCTTGTTCCTGTAACTCGAATTCTAGCCCGCTATATCCCATTTTAATTTTACAGCATTGTGAACCTTACGCCTTTTTTACTCTCTGATCGAGGTTCTCGGCATTGAATAAATCTTCGTAAACTAAATCACACGTGTATATGTTAACATTTAAGAGATATACAGTCAAGAAAATCAAGGGCAATGGTGATATATATGCGGATTAGACACCGAAAAAAAAAACACTCAACAAATGGCTACAATTTAAGGAATGTGTTTAGTGACGGCATCAGATTCCTAATTGATGGAGGAAGGTCTGGTGGCAAGAAAAGCTGCTTCTAGGAGGTTATCAAGTGTTTTCGCTCGACCATTCCATTCTAGGGTGGTTGGTTTGGCCCTTGTTCCTGTAACTCGAATCCTATACCGGTATATCCCATTTTAATTTTACACCATTGTGAACCTTACGCCTTTTTTACTCTCTGATCGAGGTTCTCGGCATTGAAAAATCTTCGTAAACTAAATCACACGTGTATATGTTGACATTTAAGAGATATACAGTCAAGAAAATCAAGGGCAATGGTGATATATATGCGGATTAGACACCGAAAAAAAACACTCAACAAATGCCTACAATTTAAGGAATGTGTTTAGTGACGGCATCAGATTCCTAATTGATGGAGAAAAGTCTGGTGGCAAGAAAAGCTGCTTCTAGGAGGTTATCAAGTGTTTTGGCTCGACGATTCCATTCTTGGGTGGTTGGTTTGGCCCTTGTTCCTGTAACTCGAATCCTAGCCCGTTATATCCCATTTTAATTTTACACCATTGTGAACCTTACGCCTTTTTTACTCTCTGATCGAGGTTCTCGGCACTGAAAAATCTTCGTAAACTAAATCACACGTGTATATGTTGACATTTAAGAGATATACAGTCAAGAAAATCAAGGGCAATGGTGATATATATGCGGATTTAAGGAATGTGTTTAGTGACGGCATTAGATTCCTAATTGATGGAGAAAGTTCTGGTGGTAAGAAAAGCTGCTTCTAGGAGGTTATCAAGTGTTTTGGCTCGACGATTCCATTCTTGGGTGGTTGGTTTGGCCCTTGATCCTGTAACTCGAATCCTAGCCCGTTATATCCCATTTTAATTTTACACCATTGTGAACCTTACGCCTTTTTTACTCTCTGATCGAGGTTCTCGGCATTGAAAAATCTTCGTAAACTAAATCACACGTGTATATGTTGACATTTAAGATATATACAGTCAAGAAAATCAAGGGCAATGGTGATATATATGCGGATTAGACACCGAAAAAAAACACTCAACAAATGCCTACAATTTAAGGAATGTGTTTAGTGACGGCATTAGATTCCTAATTGATGGAGAAAAGTCTGGTGGCAAGAAAAGCTGCTTCTAGGTGGTTATCAAGTGTTTTGGCTCGACGATTCCATTCTTGGGTGGTTGGTTTGGCCCTTGTTCCTGTAACTCGAATCCTAGCCCGTTATATCCCATTTTAATTTTACACCATTGTGAACCTTACGCCTTTTTTACTCTCTGATCGAGGTTCTCGGCATTGAAAAATCTTCGTAAACTAAATCACACGTGTATATGTTGACATTTAAGAGATATACAGTCAAGAAAATCAAGGGCAATGGTGATATATATGCGGATTAGACACCGAAAAAAAACACTCAACAAATGCCTACAATTTAAGGAATGTGTTTAGTGACGGCATCAGATTCCTAATTGATGGAGAAAAGTCTGGTGGCAAGAAAAGCTGCTTCTAGGAGGTTATCAAGTGTTTTGGCTCGACGATTCCATTCTTGGGTGGTTGGTTTGGCCCTTGTTCCTGTAACTCGAATCCTAGCCCGTTATATCCCATTTTAATTTTACTCCATTGTGAACCTTACGCCTTTTTTACTCTCTGATCGAGGTTCTCGGCATTGAAAAATCTTCGTAAACTAAATCACACGTGTATATGTTGACATTTAAGAGATATACAGTCAAGAAAATCAAGGGGAATGGTGATATATATGCGGATTAGACACCGAAAAAAAACACTCAACAAATGCCTACAATTTAAGGAATGTGTTTAGTGACGGCATCAGATTCCTAATAGATGGAGAAAGGTCTGGTGGCAAGAAAAACTGCTTCTAGGAGGTTGTCAAGTGTTTTCGCTCGACGATTCCATTCTTGGGTGGTTGGTTTGGCCCCTGTTCCTGTAACTCGAATCCTAGCCCGGTATATCCCATTTTAATTTTACACCATTGTGAACCTTACGCCTTTTTTACTCTTTGATCGAGGTTCTCCGCATTGAAAAATCTTCGTAAACTAAATCACACGTGTATATGTTGTCATCTAAGAGATATACAGTCAACAAAATCGAGGGCAATGGTGATATATATATGCGGATTAGACACAAAAAAAAACACTCAACAAATGGCTACAATTTAAGGAATGTGTTTAGTGACGGCATCAAATTCCTAATTGATGAAGAATGGTCTGGTGGCAAGAAAATCTGCTTCTAGGAGGTTGTCAAGTGTTTTCGCTCGACGATTCCATTCTTGGGTGGTTGGTTTGGCCCTTTTTCCTGTAACTCGAATTCTAGCCCGGTATATCCCATTTTAATTTTACAGCATTGTGAACCTTACGCCTTTTTTACTCTCTGATCGAGGTTCTCGGCATTGAAAAATCTTCGTAAACTAAATCACACGTGTATATGTTAACATTTAAGAGATATACAGTCAAGAAAATCAAGGGCAATGGTGATATATATGCGGATTAGACACCGAAAAAAAAAACACTCAACAAATGGCTACAATTTAAGGAATGTGTTTAGTGACGGCATCAGATTCCTAATTGATGGAGAAATGTCTGGTGGCAAGAAAAGCTGCTTCTAGGAGGTTATCAAGTGTTTTCGCTCGACCATTCCATTCTTGGGTGGTTGGTTTGGCCCTTGTTCCTGTAACTCGAATCCTATACCGGTATATCCCATTTTAATTTTACACCATTGTGAACCTTACGCCTTTTTTACTCTCTGATCGAGGTTCTCGGCATTGAAAAATCTTTGTAAACTAAATCACACATGTATATGTTGACATTTAAGAGATATACAGTCAAGAAAATCAAGGGCAATGGTGATATATATGCGGATTAGACACCGAAAAAAAACACTCAACAAATGCCTACAATTTAAGGAATGTGTTTAGTGACGGCATCAGATTCCTAATTGATGGAGAAAAGTCTGGTGGCAAGAAAAGCTGCTTCTAGGAGGTTATCAAGTGTTTTGGCTCGACGATTCCATTCTTGGGTGGTTGGTTTGGCCCTAGTTCCTGTAACTCGAATCCTAGCCCGTTATATCCCATTTTAATTTTACACCATTGTGAACCTTACGCCTTTTTTACTCTCTGATCGAGGTTCTCGGCATTGAAAAATCTTCGTAAACTAAATCACACGTGTATATGTTGACATTTAAGAGATATACAGTCAAGAAAATCAAGGGCAATGGTGATATATATGCGGATTAGACACAAAAAAAAACACTCAACAAATGGCTACAATTTAAGGAATGTGTTTAGTGACGGCATTAGATTCCTAGTTGATGGAGAAAGTTCTGGTGGCAAGAAAAGCTGCTTCTAGGAGGTTATCAAGTGTTTTGGCTCGACGATTCCATTCTTGGGTGGTTTGTTTGGCCCTTGATCCTGTAACTCGAATACTAGCCCGGTATATCCCATTTTAATTTTACACCATTGTGAACCTTACGCCTTTTTTACTCTCTGATCGAGGTTCTCGGCATTGAAAAATCTTCGTAAACTAAATCACACGTGTATATGTTGACATTTAAGAGATATACAGTCAAGAAAATCAAGGGCAATGGTGATATATATGCGGATTAGACACCGAAAAAAAACACTCAACAAATGCCTACAATTTAAGGAATGTGTTTAGTGACGGCATCAGATTCCTAATTGATGGAGAAAAGTCTGGTGGCAAGAAAAGCTGCTTCTAGGAGGTTATCAAGTGTTTTGGCTCGACGATTCCATTCTTAGGTGGTTGGTTTGGCCCTTGTTCCTGTAACTCGAATCCTAGCCCGTTATATCCCATTTTAATTTTACACCATTGTGAACCTTACGCCTTTTTTACTCTCTGATCGAGGTTCTCGGCATTGAAAAATCTTCGTAAACTAAATCACATGTGTATATGTTGACATTTAAGAGATATACAGTCAAGAAAATCAAGGGCAATGGTGATATATATGCGGATTAGACACAAAAAAAAAACACTCAACAAATGGCTACAATTTAAGGAATGTGTTTAGTGACGGCATTAGAATCCTAATTGATGGAGAAAGTTCTGGTGGCAAGAAAAGCTGCTTCTAGGAGGTTATCAAGTGTTTTGGCTCGACGATTCCATTCTTGGGTGGTTGGTTTGGCCCTTGATCCTGTAACTCGAATCCTAGCCCGGTATATCCCATTTTAATTTTACACCATTGTGAACCTTACGCCTTTTTTACTCTCTGATCGAGGTTCTCGGCATTGAAAAATCTTCGTAAACTAAATCATACGTGTATATGTTGACATTTAAGAGATATTCAGTCAAGAAAATCAAGGGCAATGGTGATATATATATGCGGATTAGACACCAAAAAAAACACTCAACAAATGGCTACAATTTAAGTAATGTGTTTAGTGACGGCATCAGATTCCTAATTGATGGAGAAAGGTCTGGTGGCAAGAAAAGTTGCTTCAAGTAGGTTGTCAAGTGTTTTCGCTCGACGATTCCATTCTTGGGTGGTTGGTTTGGCCCTTGTTCCTGTAACTCGAATACTAGCCCGGTATATCCCATTTTAATATTACACCATTGTGAACCTTACGCCTTTTTTACTCTCTGATCGAGGTTCTCCGCATTGAAAAATCTTCGTAAACTAAATCACACGTGTATATGTTGACATTTAAGAGATATACGGTCAAGAAAATCGAGGGCAATGGTGATATATATGCGGATTAGACACAAAAAAAAACACTCAACAAATGGCTACAATTTAAGTAATGTGTTTAGTGACGGCATCAGATTCCTAATTGATGGAGAAAGGTCTGGTGGCAAGAAAAGCTGCTTCTAGGAGGTTGTCAAGTGTTTTCGCTCGACGATTCCACTCTTCGGTGGTTGGTTTGGCCCTTGTTCCTGTAACTCGAATCCTAGCCCGGTATATCCCATTTTAATTTTACACAATTGTGAACCTTACGCCTTTTTTACTCTCTGATCGAGGTTCTCGGCATTGAAAAATCTTCGTAAACTAAATCACACGTGTATATGTTGACATTTAAGAGATATACAGTCAAGAAAATCAAGGGCAATGGTGATATATATGCTGATTAGACACAAAAAAAAAAACACTCAACAAATGGCTACAATTTAAGGAATGTGTTTAGTGACGGCATCAGATTCCTAATAGATGGAGAAAGGTCTGGTGGCAAGAAAAACTGCTTCTAGGAGGTTGTCAAGTGTTTTCGCTGGACGATTCCATTCTTGGGTGGTTGGTTTGGCCCTTGTTCCTGTAACTCGAATCCTAGCCCGGTATATCCCATTTTAATTTTACACCATTGTGGAACTTACGCCTTTTTTACTCTTTGATCGAGGTTCTCCGCATTGAAAAATCTTCGTAAACTAAATCACACGTGTATATGTTGTCATCTAAGAGATATACAGTCAAGAAAATCGAGGGCAATGGTGATATATATATGCGGATTAGACACAAAAAAAAAACACTCAACAAATGGCTACAATTTAAGGAATGTGTTTAGTGACGGCATCAAATTCCTAATTGATGAAGAATGGTCTGGTGGCAAGAAAATCTGCTTCTAGGAGGTTGTCAAGTGTTTTCGCTCGACGATTCCATTCTTGGGTGGTTGGTTTGGCCCTTGTTCTTGTAACTCGAATTCTAGCCCGGTATATCCCATTTTAATTTTACAGCATTGTGAACCTTACGCCTTTTTTACTCTCTGATCGAGGTTCTCGGCATTGAAAAATCTTCGTAAACTAAATCACACGTGTATATGTTAACATTTAAGAGATATACAGTCAAGAAAATCAAGGGCAATGGTGATATATATGCGGATTAGACACCAAAAAAAAAAACACTCAACAAATGGCTACAATTTAAGGAATGTGTTTAGTGACGGCATCAGATTCCTAATTGATGGAGAAAGGTCTGGTGGCAAGAAAAGCTGCTTCTAGGAGGTTATCAAGTGTTTTCGCTCGACCATTCCATTCTTGGGTGGTTGGTTTGGCCCTTGTTCCTGTAACTCGAATCCTATACCGGTATATCCCATTTTAATTTTATACAATTGTGAACCTTACGCCTTTTTTACTCTCTGATCGAGGTTCTCGGCATTGAAAAATCGTCGTAAACTAAATCACACGTGTATATGTTGACATTTAAGAGATATACAGTCAAGAAAATCAAGGGCAATGGTGATATATATGCTGATTAGACACAAAAAAAAAACACTCAACAAATGGCTACAATTTAAGGAATGTGTTTAGTGACGACATCAGATTCCTAATAGATGGAGAAAGGTCTGGTGGCAAGAAAAACTGCTTCTAGGAGGTTGTCAAGTGTTTTCGCTCGACGATTCCATTCTTGGGTGGTTGGTTTGGCCCTTGTTCCTGTAACTCGAATCCTAGCCCGGTATATCCCATTTTAATTATACACCATTGTGAAACTTACGCCTTTTTTACTCTTTGATCGAGGTTCTCCGCATTGAAAAATCTTCGTAAACTAAATCACACGTGTATATGTTGTCATCTAAGAGATATACAGTCAAGAAAATCGAGGGCAATGGTGATATATATGCGGATTAGACACAAAAAAAAAAAACACTCAACAAATGGCTACAATTTAAGGAATGTGTTTAGTGACGGCATTAGATTCCTAATTGATGGAGAAAGGTCTGGTGGCAAGAAAAGTTGCTTCTAGGAGGTTGTCAAGTGTTTTCGCTCGACGATTCCATTCTTGGGTGGTTGGTTTGGCCCTTGTTCCTGTAACTCGAATTCTAGCCCGGTATATCCCATTTTAATTTTACACCATTGTGAACCTTACGCCTTTTTTACTCTCTGATCGAGGTTCTCGGCATTGAAAAATCTTCGTAAACTAAATCACACGTGTATATGTTGACATTTAAGAGATATACAGTCAAGAAAATCAAGGGCAATGGTGATATATATGCTGATTAGACACAAAAAAAAACACTCAACAAATGGCTACAATTTAAGGAATGTGTTTAGTGACGGCATCAGATTCCTAATTGATGGAGAAAGGTCTGGTGGCAAGAAAAGCTGCTTCTAGGAGGTTATCAAGTGTTTTCGCTCGACCATTCCATTCTTGGGTGGTTGGTTTGGCCCTTGTTCCTGTAACTCGAATCCTATACCGGTATATCCCATTTTAATTTTATACCATTGTGAACCTTACGCCTTTTTTACTCTCTGATCGAGGTTCTCGGCATTGAAAAATCTTCGTAAACTAAATCACACGTGTATATGTTGACATTTAAGAGATATACAGTCAAGAAAATCAAGGGCAATGGTGATATATATGCTGATTAGACACAAAAAAAAAAACACTCAACAAATGGCTACAATTTAAGGAATGTGTTTAGTGACGGCATCAGATTCCTAATAGATGGAGAAAGGTCTGGTGGCAAGAAAAACTGCTTCTAGGAGGTTGTCAAGTGTTTTCGCTCGACGATTCCATTCTTGGGTGGTTGGTTTGGCCCTTGTTCCTGTAACTCGAATCTTAGCCCGGTATATCCCATTTTAATTTTACACTATTGTGAAACTTACGCCTTTTTTACTCTTTGATCGAGGTTCTCCGCATTGAAAAATCTTCGTAAACTAAATCACACGTGTATATGTTGTCATCTAAGAGATATACAGTCAAGAAAATCGAGGGCAATGGTGATATATATGCGGATTAGACACAAAAAAAAAACACTCAACAAATGGCTACAATTTAAGGAATGTGTTTAGTGACGGCATTAGATTCCTAATTGATGGAGAAAGGTCTGGTGGAAAGAAAAGCTGCTTCTAGGAGGTTGTCAAGTGTTTTCGCTCGACGATTCCATTCTTGGGTGGTTGGTTTGGCCCTTGTTCCTGTAACTCGAATTCTAGCCCGGTATATCCCATTTTAATTTTACACCATTGTGAACCTTACGCCTTTTTTACTCTCTGATCGAGGTTCTCGGCATTGAAAATCTTCGTAAACTAAATCACACGTGTATATGTTGACATTTAAGAGATATACAGTCAAGAAAATCAAGGGCAATGGTGATATATATGCTGATTAGACACAAAAAAAAACACTCAACAAATGGCTACAATTTAAGGAATGTGTTTAGTGACGGCATCAGATTCCTAATTGATGGAGAAAGGTCTGGTGGCAAGAAAAGCTGCTTCTAGGAGGTTATCAAGTGTTTTCGCTCGACCATTCCATTCTTGGGTGGTTGGTTTGGCCCTTGTTCCTGTAACTCGAATCCTATACCGGTATATCCCATTTTAATTTTATATAATTGTGAACCTTACGCCTTTTTTACTCTCTGATCGAGGTTCTCGGCATTGAAAAATCTTCGTAAACTAAATCACACGTGTATATGTTGACATTTAAGAGATATACAGTCAAGAAAATCAAGGGCAATGGTGATATATATGCTGATTAGACACAAAAAAAAAACACTCAACAAATGGCTACAATTTAAGGAATGTGTTTAGTGACGGCATCAGATTCCTAATAGATGGAGAAAGGTCTGGTGGCAAGAAAAACTGCTTCTAGGAGGTTGTCAAGTGTTTTCGCTGGACGATTCCATTCTTGGGTGGTTGGTTTGGCCCTTGTTCCTGTAACTCGAATCCTAGCCCGGTATATCCCATTTTAATTTTACACCATTGTGGAACTTACGCCTTTTTTACTCTTTGATCGAGGTTCTCCGCATTGAAAAATCTTCGTAAACTAAATCACACGTGTATATGTTGTCATCTAAGAGATATACAGTCAAGAAAATCGAGGGCAATGGTGATATATATATGCGGATTAGACACAAAAAAAAAACACTCAACAAATGGCTACAATTTAAGGAATGTGTTTAGTGACGGCATCAAATTCCTAATTGATGAAGAATGGTCTGGTGGCAAGAAAATCTGCTTCTAGGAGGTTGTCAAGTGTTTTCGCTCGACGATTCCATTCTTGGGTGGTTGGTTTGGCCCTTGTTCTTGTAACTCGAATTCTAGCCCGGTATATCCCATTTTAATTTTACAGCATTGTGAACCTTACGCCTTTTTTACTCTCTGATCGAGGTTCTCGGCATTGAAAAATCTTCGTAAACTAAATCACACGTGTATATGTTAACATTTAAGAGATATACAGTCAAGAAAATCAAGGGCAATGGTGATATATATGCGGATTAGACACCAAAAAAAAAAACACTCAACAAATGGCTACAATTTAAGGAATGTGTTTAGTGACGGCATCAGATTCCTAATTGATGGAGAAAGGTCTGGTGGCAAGAAAAGCTGCTTCTAGGAGGTTATCAAGTGTTTTCGCTCGACCATTCCATTCTTGGGTGGTTGGTTTGGCCCTTGTTCCTGTAACTCGAATCCTATACCGGTATATCCCATTTTAATTTTATACAATTGTGAACCTTACGCCTTTTTTACTCTCTGATCGAGGTTCTCGGCATTGAAAAATCTTCGTAAACTAAATCACACGTGTATATGTTGACATTTAAGAGATATACAGTCAAGAAAATCAAGGGCAATGGTGATATATATGCTGATTAGACACAAAAAAAAAACACTCAACAAATGGCTACAATTTAAGGAATGTGTTTAGTGACGGCATCAGATTCCTAATAGATGGAGAAAGGTCTGGTGGCAAGAAAAACTGCTTCTAGGAGGTTGTCAAGTGTTTTCGCTCGACGATTCCATTCTTGGGTGGTTGGTTTGGCCCTTGTTCCTGTAACTCGAATCCTAGCCCGGTATATCCCATTTTAATTATACACCATTGTGAAACTTACGCCTTTTTTACTCTTTGATCGAGGTTCTCCGCATTGAAAAATCTTCGTAAACTAAATCACACGTGTATATGTTGTCATCTAAGAGATATACAGTCAAGAAAATCGAGGGCAATGGTGATATATATGCGGATTAGACACAAAAAAAAACACTCAACAAATGGCTACAATTTAAGGAATGTGTTTAGTGACGGCATTAGATTCCTAATTGATGGAGAAAGGTCTGGTGGCAAGAAAAGCTGCTTCTAGGAGGTTGTCAAGTGTTTTCGCTCGACGATTCCATTCTTGGGTGGTTGGTTTGGCCCTTGTTCCTGTAACTCGAATTCTAGCCCGGTATATCCCATTTTAATTTTACACCATTGTGAACCTTACGCCTTTTTTACTCTCTGATCGAGGTTCTCGGCATTGAAAAATCTTCGTAAACTAAATCACACGTGTATATGTTGACATTTAAGAGATATACAGTCAAGAAAATCAAGGGCAATGGTGATATATATGCTGATTAGACACAAAAAAAAACACTCAACAAATGACTACAATTTAAGGAATGTGTTTAGTGACGGCATCAGATTCCTAATTGATGGAGAAAGGTCTGGTGGCAAGAAAAGCTGCTTCTAGGAGGTTATCAAGTGTTTTCGCTCGACCATTCCATTCTTGGGTGGTTGGTTTGGCCCTTGTTCCTGTAACTCGAATCCTATACCGGTATATCCCATTTTAATTTTATACCATTGTGAACCTTACGCCTTTTTTACTCTCTGATCGAGGTTCTCGGCATTGAAAAATCTTCGTAAACTAAATCACACGTGTATATGTTGACATTTAAGAGATATACAGTCAAGAAAATTAAGGGCAATGGTGATATATATGCTGATTAGACACAAAAAAAAAACACTCAACAAATGGCTACAATTTAAGGAATGTGTTTAGTGACGACATCAGATTCCTAATAGATGGAGAAAGGTCTGGTGGCAAGAAAAACTGCTTCTAGGAGGTTGTCAAGTGTTTTCGCTCGACGATTCCATTCTTGGGTGGTTGGTTTGGCCCTTGTTCCTGTAACTCGAATCCTAGCCCGGTATATCCCATTTTAATTTTACACTATTGTGAAACTTACGCCTTTTTTACTCTTTGATCGAGGTTCTCCGCATTGAAAAATCTTCGTAAACTAAATCACACGTGTATATGTTGTCATCTAAGAGATATACAGTCAAGAAAATCGAGGGCAATGGTGATATATATGCGGATTAGACACAAAAAAAAAACACTCAACAAATGGCTACAATTTAAGGAATGTGTTTAGTGACGGCATTAGATTCCTAATTGATGGAGAAAGGTCTGGTGGCAAGAAAAGCTGCTTCTAGGAGGTTGTCAAGTGTTTTCGCTCGACGATTCCATTCTTGGGTGGTTGGTTTGGCCCTTGTTCCTGTAACTCGAATTCTAGCCCGGTATATCCCATTTTAATTTTACACCATTGTGAACCTTACGCCTTTTTTACTCTCTGATCGAGGTTCTCGGCATTGAAAATCTTCGTAAACTAAATCACACGTGTATATGTTGACATTTAAGAGATATATACAGTCAAGAAAATCAAGGGCAATGGTGATATATATGCTGATTAGACACAAAAAAAAACACTCAACAAATGGCTACAATTTAAGGAATGTGTTTAGTGACGGCATCAGATTCCTAATTGATGGAGAAAGGTCTGGTGGCAAGAAAAGCTGCTTCTAGGAGGTTATCAAGTGTTTTCGCTCGACCATTCCATTCTTGGGTGGTTGGTTTGGCCCTTGTTCCTGTAACTCGAATCCTATACCGGTATATCCCATTTTAATTTTATACAATTGTGAACCTTACGCCTTTTTTACTCTCTGATCGAGGTTCTCGGCATTGAAAAATCTTCGTAAACTAAATCACACGTGTATATGTTGACATTTAAGAGATATACAGTCAAGAAAATCAAGGGCAATGGTGATATATATGCTGATTAGACACAAAAAAAAAACACTCAACAAATGGCTACAATTTAAGGAATGTGTTTAGTGACGGCATCAGATTCTTAATAGATGGAGAAAGGTCTGGTGGCAAGAAAAACTGCTTCTAGGAGGTTGTCAAGTGTTTTCGCTCGACGATTCCATTCTTGGGTGGTTGGTTTGGCCCTTGTTCCTGTAACTCGAATCCTAGCCCGGTATATCCCATTTTAATTATACACCATTGTGAAACTTACGCCTTTTTTACTCTTTGATCGAGGTTCTCCGCATTGAAAAATCTTCGTAAACTAAATCACACGTGTATATGTTGTCATCTAAGAGATATACAGTCAAGAAAATCGAGGGCAATGGTGATATATATGCGGATTAGACACAAAAAAAAAAAACACTCAACAAATGGCTACAATTTAAGGAATGTGTTTAGTGACGGCATTAGATTCCTAATTGATGGAGAAAGGTCTGGTGGCAAGAAAAGCTGCTTCAAGGAGGTTGTCAAGTGTTTTCGCTCGACGATTCCATTCTTGGGTGGTTGGTTTGGCCCTTGTTCCTGTAACGCGAATTCTAGCCCGGTATATCCCATTTTAATTTTACACCATTGTGAACCTTACGCCTTTTTTACTCTCTGATCGAGGTTCTCGGCATTGAAAAATCTTCGTAAACTAAATCACACGTGTATATGTTGACATTTAAGAGATATACAGTCAAGAAAATCAAGGGCAATGGTGATATATATGCTGATTAGACACAAAAAAAAAACACTCAACAAATGGCTACAATTTAAGGAATGTGTTTAGTGACGGCATCAGATTCCTAATTGATGGAGAAAGGTCTGGTGGCAAGAAAAGCTGCTTCTAGGAGGTTATCAAGTGTTTTCGCTCGACCATTCCATTCTTGGGTGGTTGGTTTGGCCCTTGTTCCTGTAACTCGAATCCTATACCGGTATATCCCATTTTAATTTTATACCATTGTGAACCTTACGCCTTTTTTACTCTCTGATCGAGGTTCTCGGCATTGAAAAATCTTCGTAAACTAAATCACACGTGTATATGTTGACATTTAAGAGATATACAGTCAAGAAAATCAAGGGCAATGGTGATATATATGCTGATTAGACACAAAAAAAAAACACTCAACAAATGGCTACAATTTAAGGAATGTGTTTAGTGACGGCATCAGATTCCTAATAGATGGAGAAAGGTCTGGTGGCAAGAAAAACTGCTTCTAGGAGGTTGTCAAGTGTTTTCGCTCGACGATTCCATTCTTGGGTGGTTGGTTTGGCCCTTGTTCCTGTAACTCGAATCCTAGCCCGGTATATCCCATTTTAATTTTACACTATTGTGAAACTTACGCCTTTTTTACTCTTTGATCGAGGTTCTCCGCATTGAAAAATCTTCGTAAACTAAATCACACGTGTATATGTTGTCATCTAAGAGATATACAGTCAAGAAAATCGAGGGCAATGGTGATATATATGCGGATTAGACACAAAAAAAAAACACTCAACAAATGGCTACAATTTAAGGAATGTGTTTAGTGACGGCATTAGATTCCTAATTGATGGAGAAAGGTCTGGTGGCAAGAAAAGCTGCTTCTAGGAGGTTGTCAAGTGTTTTCGCTCGACGATTCCATTCTTGGGTGGTTGGTTTGGCCCTTGTTCCTGTAACTCGAATTCTAGCCCGGTATATCCCATTTTAATTTTACACCATTGTGAACCTTACGCCTTTTTTACTCTCTGATCGAGGTTCTCGGCATTGAAAATCTTCGTAAACTAAATCACACGTGTATATGTTGACATTTAAGAGATATACAGTCAAGAAAATCAAGGGCAATGGTGATATATATGCTGATTAGACACAAAAAAAAACACTCAACAAATGGCTACAATTTAAGGAATGTGTTTAGTGACGGCATCAGATTCCTAATTGATGGAGAAATGTCTGGTGGCAAGAAAAGCTGCTTCTAGGAGGTTATCAAGTGTTTTCGCTCGACCATTCCATTCTTGGGTGGTTGGTTTGGCCCTTGTTCCTGTAACTCGAATCCTATACCGGTATATCCCATTTTAATTTTATACCATTGTGAACCTTACGCCTTTTTTACTCTCTGATCGAGGTTCTCGGCATTGAAAAATCTTCGTAAACTAAATCACACGTGTATATGTTGACATTTAAGAGATATACAGTCAAGAAAATCAAGGGCAATGGTGATATATATGCTGATTAGACACAAAAAAAAACACTCAACAAATGGCTACAATTTAAGGAATGTGTTTAGTGACGGCATCAGATTCCTAATAGATGGAGAAAGGTCTGGTGGCAAGAAAAACTGCTTCTAGGAGGTTGTCAAGTGTTTTCGCTCGACGATTCCATTCTTGGGTTGTTGGTTTGGCCCTTGTTCCTGTAACTCGAATCCTAGCCCGGTATATCCCATTTTAATTTTACACCATTGTGAAACTTACGCCTTTTTTACTCTTTGATCGAGGTTCTCCGCATTGAAAAATCTTCGTAAACTAAATCACACGTGTATATGTTGTCATCTAAGAGATATATAGTCAAGAAAATCGAGGGCAATGGTGATATATATGCGGATTAGACACAAAAAAAAACACTCAACAAATGGCTACAATTTAAGGAATGTGTTTAGTGACGGCATTAGATTCCTAATTGATGGAGAAAGGTCTGGTGGCAAGAAAAGCTGCTTCTAGGAGGCTGTCAAGTGTTTTCGCTCGACGATTCCATTCTTGGGTGGTTGGTTTGGCCCTTGTTCCTGTAACTCGAATCCTAGCCCGGTATATCCCATTTTAATTTTACACCATTGTGAACCTTACGCCTTTTTTACTCTCTGATCGAGGTTCTCGGCGTTGAAAAATCTTCGTAAACTAAATCACACGTGTATATGTTGACATTTAAGAGATATACAGTCGAGAAAATCAAGGGCAATGGTGATATATATGCTGATTAGACACAAAAAAAAACACTCAACAAATGGCTACAATTTAAGGAATGTGTTTAGTGACGGCATCAGATTCCTAATAGATGGAGAAAGGTCTGGTGGCAAGAAAAACTGCTTCTAGGAGGTTGTCAAGTGTTTTCGCTCTACGATTCCATTCTTGGGTGGTTGGTTTGGCCCTTGTTCCTGTAACTCGAATCCTAGCCCGGTATATCCCATTTTAATTTTACACCATTGTGAAACTTACGCCTTTTTTACTCTTTGATCGAGGTTCTCCGCATTGAAAAATCTTCGTAAACTAAATCACACGTGTATATGTTGTCATCTAAGAGATATACAGTCAAGAAAATCAAGGGCAATGGTGATATATATATGCGGATTAGACACAAAAAAAAAACACTCAACAAATGGCTACAATTTAAGGAATGTGTTTAGTGACGGCATCAAATTCCTAATTGATGAAGAATGGTCTGGTGGCAAGAAAATCTGCTTCTAGGAGGTTGTCAAGTGTTTTCGCTCGACGATTCCATTCTTGGGTGGTTGGTTTAGCCCTTGTTCCTGTAACTTGAATTCTAGCCCGGTATATCCCATTTTAATTTTACAGCATTGTGAACCTTACGCCTTTTTTACTCTCTGATCGAGGTTCTCGGCATTGAAAAATCTTCGTAAACTAAATCACACGTGTATATGTTAACATTTAAGAGATATACAGTCAAGAAAATCAAGGGCAATGGTGATATATATGCGGATTAGACACCGAAAAAAAAAACACTCAACAAATGGCTACAATTTAAGGAATGTGTTTAGTGACGGCATCACATTCCTAATTGATGGAGAAAGGTCTGGTGGCAAGAAAAGCTGCTTCTAGGAGGTTATCAAGTGTTTACGCTCGACCATTCCATTCTTGGGTGGTTGGTTTGGCCCTTGTTCCTGTAACTCGAATCCTATACCGGTATATCCCATTTTAATTTTATACCATTGTGAACCTTACGCCTTTTTTACTCTCTGATCGAGGTTCTCGGCATTGAAAAATCTTCGTAAACTAAATCACACGTGTATATGTTGACATTTAAGAGATATACAGTCAAGAAAATCAAGGGCAATGGTGATATATATGCGGATTAGACACCGAAAAAAAACACTCAACAAATGCCTACAATTTAAGGAATGTGTTTAGTGACGGCATCAGATTCCTAATTGATGGAGAAAAGTCTGGTGGCAAGAAAAGCTGCTTCTAGGAGGTTATAAAGTGTTTTGGCTCGACGATTCCATTCTTGGGTGGTTGGTTTGGCCCTTGTTCCTGTAACTCGAATCCTAGCCCGTTATATCCCATTTTAATTTTACACCATTGTGAACCTTACGCCTTTTTTACTCTCTGATCGAGGTTCTCGGCATTGAAAAATCTTCGTAAACTAAATCATATTTGTATATGTTGACATTTAAGAGATATTCAGTCAAGAAAATCAAGGGCAATGGTGATATATATATGCGGATTAGACACAAAAAAAAAAACACTCAACAAATGGCTACAATTTAAGTAATGTGTTTAGTGACGGCATCAGATTCCTAATTGATGGAAAAAGGTCTGGTGGCAAGGAAAGTTGCTTCAAGTAGGTTGTCAAGTGTTTTCGTTCGACGATTCTATTCTTGGGTGGTTGGTTTGGCCCTTGTTTCTGTAACTCGAATACTAGCCCGGTATATCCCATTTTAATATTACACCATTGTGAACCTTACGCCTTTTTTACTCTCTGATCGAGGTTCTCCGCATTGAAAAATCTTCGTAAAAATCACACGTGTATATGTTGACATTTAAGAGATATACGGTCAAGAAAATCGAGGGCAATGGTGATATATATGCGGATTAGACACAAAAAAAAAACACTCAACAAATGGCTACAATTTAAGTAATGTGTTTAGTGACGGCATCAGATTCCTAATTGATGGAGAAAGGTCTGGTGGCAAGAAAATCTGCTTCTAGGAGGTTGTCAAGTGTTTTCGCTCGACGATTCCATTCTTGGGTGGTTGGTTTGGCCCTTGTTCCTGTAACTCGAATCCTAGCCCGGTATATCCCATTTTAATTTTACACCATTGTGAACCTTACGCCTTTTTTACTCTCTGATCGAGGTTCTCGGCATTGAAACATCTTCGTAAACTAAATCACACGTGTATATGTTGACATTTAAGAGATATACAGTCAAGAAAATCAAGGGCAATGGTGATATATATGCTGATTAGACACACAAAAAAAACACTCAACAAATGGCTACAATTTAAGGAATGTGTTTAGTGACGGCACCAGATTCCTAATAGATGGAGAAAGGTCTGGTGGCAAGAAAAACTGCTTCTAGGAGGTTGTCAAGTGTTTTCGCTCGACGATTCCATTCTTGGGTGGTTGGTTTGGCCCTTGTTCCTGTAACTCGAATCCTAGCCCGGTATATCCCATTTTAATTTTACACCATTGTGAACCTTACGCCTTTTTTACTCTTTGATCGAGGTTCTCCGCATTGAAAAATCTTCGTAAACTAAATCACACGTGTATATGTTGTCATCTAAGAGATATACAGTCAATAAAATCGAGGGCAATGGTGATATATATATGCGGATTAGACACAAAAGAAAACACTCAACAAATGGCTACAATTTAAGGAATGTGTTTAGTGACGGCATCAAATTCCTAATTGATGAAGAATGGTCTGGTGGCAAGAAAATCTGCTTCTAGGAGGTTGTCAAGTGTTTTCGCTCGACGATTCCATTCTTGGGTGGTTGGTTTGGCCCTTGTTCCTGTAACTCGAATCCTATACCGGTATATCCCATTTTAATTTTATACCATTGTCAACCTTACACCTTTTTTACTCTCTGATCGAGGTTCTCGGCATTGAAAAATCTTCGTAAACTAAATCACACGTGTATATGTTGACATTTAAGAGATATACAGTCAAGAAAATCAAGGGCAATGGTGATATATATGCGGATTAGACACCGAAAAAAAAACACTCAACAAATGGCTACAATTTAAGGAATGTGTTTAGTGACGGCATCAGATTCCTAATTGATGGAGAAAGGTCTGGTGGCAAGAAAAGCTGCTTCTAGGAGGTTATCAAGTGTTTTCGCTCGACCATTCCATTCTTGGGAGGTTGGTTTGGCCCTTGTTCCTGTAACTCGAATCCTATACCGGTATATCCCATTTTAATTTTATACCATTGTCAACCTTACGCCTTTTTTACTCTCTGATCGAGGTTCTCGGCATTGAAAAATCTTCGTAAACTAAATCACACGTGTATATGTTGACATTTAAGAGATATACAGTCAAGAAAATCAAGGGCAATGGTGATATATATGCGGATTAGACACCGAAAAAAAACACTCAACAAATGCCTACAATTTAAGGAATGTGTTTAGTGACGGCATCAGATTCCTAATTGATGGAGAAAAGTCTGGTGGCAAGAAAAGCTGCTTCTAGGAGGTTATAAAGTGTTTTGGTTCGACGATTCCATTCTTGGGTGGTTGGTTTGGCCCTTGTTCCTGTAACTCGAATCCTAGCCCGTTATATCCCATTTTAATTTTACACCATTGTGAACCTTACGCCTTTTTTACTCTTTGATCGAGGTTCTCCGCATTGAAAAATCTTCGTAAACTAAATCACACGTGTATATGTTGTCATCTAAGAGATATACAGTCAATAAAATCGAGGGCAATGGTGATATATATATGCGGATTAGACACAAAAAAAAACACTCAACAAATAGCTACAATTTAAGGAATGTGTTTAGTGACGGCATCAAATTCCTAATTGATGAAGAATGGTCTGGTGGCAAGAAAATCTGCTTCTAGGAGGTTGTCAAGTGTTTTCGCTCGACGATTCCATTCTTGGGTGGTTGGTTTGGCCCTTGTTCCTGTAACTCGAATTCTAGCCCGGTATATCCCATTTTAATTTTACAGCATTGTGAACCTTACGCCTTTTTTACTCTCTGATCGAGGTTCTCGGCATTCAAAAATCTTCGTAAACTAAATCACACGTGTATATGTTAACATTTAAGAGATATACAGTCAAGAAAATCAAGGGCAATGGTGATATATATGCGGATTAGACACCGAAAAAAAAACACTCAACAAATGGCTACAATTTAAGGAATGTGTTTAGTGACGGCATCAGATTCCTAATTGATGGAGAAAGGTCTGGTGGCAAGAAAAGCTGCTTCTAGGAGGTTATCAAGTGTTTTCGCTCGACCATTCCATTCTTGGGAGGTTGGTTTGGCCCTTGTTCCTGTAACTCGAATCCTATACCGGTATATCCCATTTTAATTTTATACCATTGTCAACCTTACGCCTTTTTTACTCTCTGATCGAGGTTCTCAGCATTGAAAAATCTTCGTAAACTAAATCACACGTGTATATGTTGACATTTAAGAGATATACAGTCAAGAAAATCAAGGGCAATGGTGATATATATGCGGATTAGACACCGAAAAAAAACACTCAACAAATGCCTACAATTTAAGGAATGTGTTTAGTGACGGCATCAGATTCCTAATTGATGGAGAAAAGTCTGGTGGCAAGAAAAGCTGCTTCTAGGAGGTTATAAAGTGTTTTGGTTCGACGATTCCATTCTTGGGTGGTTGGTTTGGCCCTTGTTCCTGTAACTCGAATTCTAGCCCGGTATATCCCATTTTAATTTTACAGCATTGTGAACCTTACGCCTTTTTTACTCTCTGATCGAGGTTCTCGGCATTCAAAAATCTTCGTAAACTAAATCACACGTGTATATGTTAACATTTAAGAGATATACAGTCAAGAAAATCAAGGGCAATGGTGATATATATGCGGATTAGACACCGAAAAAAAAACACTCAACAAATGGCTACAATTTAAGGAATGTGTTTAGTGACGGCATCAGATTCCTAATTGATGGAGAAAGGTCTGGTGGGAAGAAAAGCTGCTTCTAGGAGGTTATCAAGTGTTTTCGCTCGACCATTCCATTCTTGGGAGGTTGGTTTGGCCCTTGTTCCTGTAACTCGAATCCTATACCGGTATATCCCATTTTAATTTTATACCATTGTCAACCTTACGCCTTTTTTACTCTCTGATCGAGGTTCTCGGCATTGAAACATCTTCGTAAACTAAATCACACGTGTATATGTTGACATTTAAGAGATATACAGTCAAGAAAATCAAGGGCAATGGTGATATATATGCTGATTAGACACACAAAAAAAACACTCAACAAATGGCTACAATTTAAGGAATGTGTTTAGTGACGGCATCAGATTCCTAATAGATGGAGAAAGGTCTGGTGGCAAGAAAAACTGCTTCTAGGAGGTTGTCAAGTGTTTTCGCTCGACGATTCCATTCTTGGGTGGTTGGTTTGGCCCTTGTTCCTGTAACTCGAATCCTAGCCCGGTATATCCCATTTTAATTTTACACCATTGTGAACCTTACGCCTTTTTTACTCTTTGATCGAGGTTCTCCGCATTGAAAAATCTTCGTAAACTAAATCACACGTGTATATGTTGTCATCTAAGAGATATACAGTCAATAAAATCGAGGGCAATGGTGATATATATATGCGGATTAGACACAAAAAAAGACACTCAACAAATGGCTACAATTTAAGGAATGTGTTTAGTGACGGCATCAAATTCCTAATTGATGAAGAATGGTCTGGTGGCAAGAAAATCTGCTTCTAGGAGGTTGTCAAGTGTTTTCGCTCGACGATTCCATTCTTGGGTGGTTGGTTTGGCCCTTGTTCCTGTAACTCGAATCCTAGCCCGGTATATCCCATTTTAATTTTACACCATTGTGAACCTTACGCCTTTTTTACTCTTTGATCGAGGTTCTCCGCATTGAAAAATCTTCGTAAACTAAATCACACGTGTATATGTTGTCATCTAAGAGATATACAGTCAATAAAATCGAGGGCAATGGTGATATATATATGCGGATTAGACACAAAAAAAAACACTCAACAAATGGCTACAATTTAAGGAATGTGTTTAGTGACGGCATCAAATTCCTAATTGATGAAGAATGGTCTGGTGGCAAGAAAATCTGCTTCTAGGAGGTTGTCAAGTGTTTTCGCTCGACGATTCCATTCTTGGGTGGTTGGTTTGGCCCTTGTTCCTGTAACTCGAATTCTAGCCCGGAATATCCCATTTTAATTTTACAGCATTGTGAACCTTACGCCTTTTTTACTCTCTGATCGAGGTTCTCGGCATTCAAAAATCTTCGTAAACTAAATCACACGTGTATATGTTAACATTTAAGAGATATACAGTCAAGAAAATCAAGGGCAATGGTGATATATATGCGGATTAGACACCGAAAAAAAAAAACACTCAACAAATGGCTACAATTTAAGGAATGTGTTTAGTGACGGCATCAGATTCCTAATTGATGGAGAAAGGTCTGGATGCAAGAAAAGCTGCTTCTAGGAGGTTATCAAGTGTTTTCGCTCAACCATTCCATTCTTGGGTGGTTGGTTTGGCCCTTGTTCCTGTAACTCGAATCCTATACCGGTATATCCCATTTTAATTTTACACCATTGTGAACCTTACGCCTTTTTTACTCTCTGATCGAGGTTCTCGGCATTGAAAAATCTTCGTAAACTAAATCACACGTGTATATGTTGACATTTAAGAGATATACAGTCAAGAAAATCAAGGGCAATGGTGATATATATGCGGATTAGACACCGAAAAAAAACACTCAACAAATGCCTACAATTTAAGGAATGTGTTTAGTGACGGCATCAGATTCCTAATTGATGGAGAAAAGTCTGGTGGCAAGAAAAGCTGCTTCTAGGAGGTTATCAAGTGTTTTGGCTCGACGATTCCATTCTTGGGTGGTTGGTTTGACCCTTGTTCCTGTAACTCGAATCCTAGCCCGTTATATCCTATTTTAATTTTACACCATTGTGAACTTTACGCCTTTTTTACTCTCTGATCGAGGTTCTCGGCATTGAAAAATCTTCGTAAACTAAATCACACGTGTATATGTTGACATTTAAGAGATATACAGTCAAGAAAATCAAGGGCAATGGTGATATATATGCAGATTAGACACAAAAAAAAACACTCAACAAATGGCTACAATTTAAGGAATGTGTTTAGTGACGGCATTAGATTCCTAATTGATGGAGAAAGTTCTGGTGGCAAAAAAAGCTGCTTCTAGGAGGTTATCAAGTGTTTTGGCTCGACGATTCCATTCTTGGGTGGTTGGTTTGGCCCTTGATCCTGTAACTCGAATCCTAGCCCGGTATATCCCATTTTAATTTTACACCATTGTGAACCTTACGCCTTTTTTACTCTCTGATCGAGGTTCTCGGCATTGAAAAATCTTCGTAAACTAAATCATACGTGTATATGTTGACATTTAAGAGAAATTCAGTCAAGAAAATCAAGGGCAATGGTGATATATATATGCGGATTAGACACCAAAAAAAACACTCAACAAATGGCTACAATTTAAGTAATGTGTTTAGTGACGGCATCAGATTCCTAATTGATGGAGAAAGGTCTGGTGGCAAGAAAAGTTGCTTCAAGTAGGTTGTCAAGTGTTTTCGCTCGACGATTCCATTCTTGGGTGGTTGGTTTGGCCCTTGTTCCTGTAACTCGAATACTAGCCCGGTATATCCCATTTTAATATTACACCATTGTGAACCTTACGCCTTTTTTACTCTCTGATCGAGGTTCTCCGCATTGAAAAATCTTCGTAAACTAAATCACACGTGTATATGTTGACATTTAAGAGATATACGGTCAAGAAAATCGAGGGCAATGGTGATATATATGCGGATAAACACAAAAAAACACTCAACAAATGGCTACAATTTAAGTAATGTGTTTAGTGACGGCATCAGATTCCTAATTGATGGAGAAAGGTCTGGTGGCAAGAAAAGCTGCTTCTAGGAGGTTGTCAAGTGTTTTCGCTCGACGATTCCATTCTTGGGTGGTTGGTTTGGCCGTTGTTCCTGTAACTCGAATCCTAGCCCGGTATATCCCATTTTAATTTTACACCATTGTGAACCTTACGCCTTTTTTACTCTCTGATCGAGGTTCTCGGCATTGAAAAATCTTCGTAAACTAAATCACACGTGTATATGTTGACATTTAAGAGATATACAGTCAAGAAAATCAAGGGCAATGGTGATATATATGCGGATTAGACACAAAAAAAAACACTCAACAAATGGCTACAATTTAAGGAATGTGTTTATTGACGGCATCAGATTCCTAATTGATGGAGAAAGGTCTGGTGGCAAGAAAAGCTGCTTCAAGTAGGTTGTCAAGTGTTTTCGCTCGACGATTGCATTCTTGGGTGGTTGGTTTAGCCCTTGTTCCTGTAACTCGAATACTAGCCCGGTATATCCCATTTTAATTTTAGACCATTGTGAACCTTACGCCTTTTTTACTCTCTGATCGAGGTTCTCCGCATTGAAAAATCTTCGTAAACTAAATCACACGTGTATATGTTGACATTTAAGAGATATACAGTCAAGAAAATCGAGGGAAATGGTGATATATATGCGGATTAGACACCAAAAAAACACACACCAAATGGCTACAATTTAAGTAATGTGTTTAGTGACGGCATCAAATTCCTAATTGATGGAGAAAGGTCTGGTGGCAAGAAAAGCTGCTTCTAGGAGGTTGTCAAGTGTTTTCGCTCGACGATTCCATTCTTGGGTGGTTGGTTTGGCCCTTGTTCCTGTAACTCGAATCCTAGCCCGGTATATCCCATTTTAATTTTACACCATTGTGAACCTTACGCCTTTTTTACTCTCTGATCGAGGTTCTCAGCATTGAAAAATCTTCGTAAACTAAATCAAACGCGTATATGTTGACATTTAAGAGATATACAGTCAAGAAAATCAAGGGCAATGGTGTTATATTTGCGGATTAGACACAAAAAAAAAACACTCAACAAATGGCTACAATTTAAGGAATGTGTTTATTGACGGCATCAGATTCCTAATTGATGGAGAAAGGCCTGGTGGCAAGAAAAGCTGCTTCAAGTAGGTTGTCAAGTGTTTTCGCTCGACGATTCCATTCTTGGGTGGTTGGTTTGGCCCTTGTTCCTGTAACTCGAATCCTAGCCCGGTATATCCCATTTTAATTTTACACCATTGTGAACCTTACGCCTTTTTTACTCTCTGATCGAGGTTCTCAGCATTGAAAAATCTTCGTAAACTAAATCAAACGCGTATATGTTGACATTTAAGAGATATACAGTCAAGAAAATCAAGGGCAATGGTGTTATATTTGCGGATTAGACACAAAAAAAAAACACTCAACAAATGGCTACAATTTAAGGAATGTGTTTAGTGACGGCATCAGATTCCTAATAGATGGAGAAAGGTCTGGTGGTAAGAAAAACTGCTTCTAGGAGGTTGTCAAGTGTTTTCGCTCGGCGATTCCATTCTTGGGTGGTTGGTTTGGCCCTTGTTCTTGTAACTCGAATCCTAGCCCGGTATATCCCATTTTAATTTTACACCATTGTGAACCTTACGCCTTTTTTACTCTTTGATCGAGGTTCTCCGCATTGAAAAATCTTCGTAAACTAAATCACACGTGTATATGTTGACATCTAAGAGATATACAGTCAAGAAAATCGAGGGCAATGGTGATATATATATGCGGATTAGACACAAAAAAAACACTCAACAAATGGCTACAATTTAAGGAATGTGTTTTGTGACGGCATCAAATTCCTAATTGATGAAGAATGGTCTGGTGGCAAGAAAATCTGCTTCTAGGAGGTTGTCAAGTGTTTTCGCTCGACGATTCCATTCTTGGGTGGTTGGTTTGGCCCTTGTTCCTGTAACTCGAATTCTAGCCCGGTATATCCCATTTTAATTTTACAGCATTGTGAACCTTACGCCTTTTTTACTCTCTGATCGAGGTTCTCGGCATTGAAAAATCTTCGTAAACTAAATCACACGTGTATATGTTAACATTTAAGAGATATACAGTCAAGAAAATCAAGGGCAATGGTGATATATATGCGGATTAGACACCGAAAAAAAAACACTCAACAAATGGCTACAATTTAAGGAATGTGTTTAGTGACGGCATCAGATTCCTAATTGATGGAGAAAGGTCTGGTGGCAAGAAAAGCTGCTTCTCGGAGGTTGTCAAGTGTTTTCGCTCGACGATTCCATTCTTGGGTGGTTGGTTTGGCCCTTGTTCCTGTAACTCGAATCCTAGCCCGGTATATCCCATTTTAATTTTACACCATTGTGAACCTTACGCCTTTTTTACTCTCTGATCGAGGTTTTCGGCATTGAAAAATCTTCGTAAACTATATCACACGTGTATATGTTGACATTTAAGAGATATACAGTCAAGAAAATCAAGGGCAATGGTGACATATATGCAGATTAGACTCCGAAAAAAAAACACTCAACAAATGGCTACAATTTAAGGAATGTGTTTAGTGACGGCATCAGATTCCTAATTGATGGAGAAAGGTCTGGTGGCAAGAAAAGCTGCTTCTAGGAGGTTATCAAGTGTTTTGGCTCGACGATTCCATTCTTGGGTGGTTGGTTTGGCCCTTGTTCCTGTAACTCGAATCCTAGCCCGGTATATCCAATTTTAATTTTACACCATTGTGAACCTTACGCCTTTTTTACTCTCTGATCGAGTTCTCGGCATTGAAAAATCTTCGTAAACTAAATCACACGTGTATATGTTGACATTTAATAGATATACAGTTAAGAAAATCAAGGGCAATGGTGATATATATGCGGATTATACACAAAAAAAAAACACTCAACAAATGGCTACAATTTAAGGAATGTGTTTATTGACGGCATCAGATTCCTAATTGATGGAGAAAGGTCTGGTGGCAAGAAAAGTTGCTTCAAGTAGGTTGTCAAGTGTTTTCGCTCGACGATTCCATTCTTGGGTGGTTGGTTTGGCCCTTGTTCCTGTAACTCGAATACTAGCCCGGTATATCCCATTTTAATTTTACACCATTGTGAACCTTACGCCTTTTTTACTCTCTGATCGAGGTTCTCCGCATTGAAAAATCTTCGTAAACTAAATCACACGTGTATATGGTGACATTTAAGAGATATACAATCAAGAAAATCGAGGGAAATGGTGATATATATGCGGATTAGACACCGAAAAAAACACTCAACAAATGGCTACAATTTAAGGAATGTGTTTAGTGACGGCATCAGATTCCTAATTGATGGAGAAAGGTCTGGTGTCAAGAAAAGCTGCTTCTAGGAGGTTGTCAAGTGTTTTCGCTCGACGATTCCATTCTTGGGTGGTTGGTTTGGCCCTTGTTCCTGTAACTCGAATCCTAGCCCGGTATATCCCATTTTAATTTTACACCATTGTGAACCTTACGCCTTTTTTACTCTCTGATCGAGGTTCTCCGCATTGAAAAATCTTCGTAAACTAAATCACACGTGTATATGTTGACATTTAAGAGATATACAGTCAAGAAAATCAAGGGCAATGGTGATATATATGCGGATTAGACACCAAAAAAAAAACACTCAACAAATGGCTACAATTTAAGGAATGTGTTTAGTGACGGCATCAGATTCCTAATTGATCGTGAAAGGTCTGGTGGCATGAAAAGCTGCTTCTAGGAGGTTGTCAAGTGTTTTCGCTCGACGATTCCATTCTTGGGTGGTTGGTTTGGCCCTTATTCCTGTAACTCGAATCCTAGCCCGGTATATCCCATTTTAATTTTACACCATTGTGAACCTTACGCCTTTTTTACTCTCTGATCGAAGTTCTCGGCATTGAAAAATCTTTGTAAACTAAATCACACGTGTATATGTTGACATTTAAGAGATATACAGTCAAGAAAATCAAGGGCAATGGAGATATATATGCGGATTAAATACCAAAAACAAAACACTCAACAAATGGCTACAATTTAAGGAAGGTGTTTAGTGACGGCATCAGATTCCTAATTGACGGAGAAAGGTCTGGTGGCAAGAAAAGCTGCTTCTAGGAGGTTGTCAAGTGTTTTCGCTCGACGATTCCATTCTTGGGTGATTGGTTTGGACCTTGTTCCTGTAACTCAAATCCTAGCCCGGTATATCCCATTTTAATTTTACACCATTGTGAACCTTACGCCTTTTTTACTCTCTAATCGAGGTTCTCGGCATTGAAAAATCTTCGTAAACTAAATCACACGTGTATATATTGACATTTAAGAGATATACAATCAGGAAAATCAAGGGCAATGGTGATATATATGCGGATTAGACACCAAAAACAAAACACTCAACAAATGGCTACAATTTAAGGAAGGTGTTTAGTGACGGCATCAGATTCCTAATTGATGGAGAAAGGTCTGGTGGCAAGAAAACTGCTTCTAGGAGGTTGTCAAGTGTTTTTGCTTGACGATTCCATTCTTCGGTGGTTGGTTTGGCATTTTTTCCTGTAACTCGAATCCTAACCCGGTATATCCCATTTTAATTTTACACCATTGTGAACCCTACGCTTTTTTTTCTCTCTGATCGAGGTTCTCGGCATTTAAAAATCTTCGTAAACTAAATCACACGTGTATATGTTGACATTTAAGAGATATACAGTCAAGAAAATCAAGGGCAATGGTGATATATATGCGGATTAAACACCGAAAAAAACACTCAACAAATGGCTACAATTTGAGGAATGTGTTTAGTGACGGCATCATATTCATAATTGACGGAGAAAGGTCTGGTGGGAAGAAAATCTGCTTCTAGGAGGTTATCAAGTGTTTTCGCTCGACGATTCAATTCTTGGGTGGTTGGTTTGGCCCTTGTTCCTGTAACTCGAATCCTATTCCGGTATATCCCATTTTAATTTTACACAATTGTGAACCTTACACCTTTTTTACTCTCTGATCGAGGTTCTCAGCATTGAAAAATCTTCGTAAACTAAATCACACGTGTATATATTGACATTTAAGAGATATACAGTCAAGAAAATCAAGGGCAATGGTGATATATATGCGGATTAGGCACCGAAAAAAAAAACACTCAACAAATGGCTACAATTTAAGGAATGTATTTAGTGACGGCATCAGATTCCTAATTGATGGAGAAAGGTCTGGTGGCAAGAAAAGCTGCTTCTAGGAGGTTATCAAGTGTTTTCGCTCGATGATTACATTCTTGGGTGGTTGGTTTGACCCTTGTTCCTGTAACTCGAATCCTAGCCCGGTATATCCCATTTTAATTTTACACCATTGTGAACCTTAAGCCTTTTTTACTCTCTGATCGAGGTTCTCGGCATTGGAAAATCTTGGTAAACTAAATCACACGTGTATATGTTGATATTTAAGAGATATACAGTAAAGAAAATCAAGGGCAATGGTGATATATATGCGGATTAGACACCAAAAAAAACACTCAACAAATGGCTATAATTTAAGGAATGTGTTTAATGGCGGCATCAGATTCCTAATTGATGGAGAAAGGTCTGTTGGCAAGAAAAGCTGCTTCTAGTAGGTTGTCAAGTGTTTTCGCTCGACGATTCCATTCTTGGGTGGTTGGTTTAACCCTCGTTCCTGTAACTCGAATCCTAGCCTGGTATATCACATTTTAATTTTACACCATTGTGAACCTTACGCGTTTTTTACTCTCTGATTGAGGTTCTCCGCATTGAAAAATCTTCGTAAACTAAATCAAACGTGTATATGTTGACATTTAAGAGATATACAGTCAAGAAAATCGAGGGAAATGGTGATATATATGCGGATTAGACACAAAAAAAAAACACTCAACAAATGGCTACAATTTAAAGAATGTGTTTAGTGACGGCATCTGATTCCTAATTGATGGAGAATGGTCTGGTGGCAAGAAAATCTGCTTCTAGGAGGTTGTCAAGTGTTTTCGCTCGAAGATTCCATTCTTGGGTGGTTGGTTTGGCCCTTGTTCCTGTAACTCGAATCCTAGCCCGGTATATCCCATTTTAATTTTACACCATTGTGAACCTTACGCCTTTTTACTCTCTGATCGAGGTTCTCGGAATTGAAAAATCTTCGTAAACTAAATCACACGTGTATACGTTGACATTTAAGAGATATACAGTCAAGAAAATCAAGGGCAATGGTGATATATATGCGGAGTAAACACCGAAAAAAAAAACACTCAACAAATGGCTACAATTTAAGGAATGTGTTTAGTGACGGCATCAGATTCCTAATTGATGGAGAAAGGTCTGGTGGGAAGAAAAGCTGCTTCTAGGAGGTTATCAAGTGTTTTCACTCGACGATTCCATTCTTGGGTGGTTGGTTTGGCCCTTGTTCCTGTAACTCGAATCCTATTCCGGTATATCCCATTTTAATTTTCCACCATTGTGAACCTTACGCCTTTTTTACTCTCTGATCGAGGTTCTCGGCATTGAAAAATCTTCGTAAACTAAATCACACATATATATGTTGACATTTAAGAGATATACAGTCAAGAATATCAAGGGCAATGGTGATATATATGCGGATTAGACACCGAAAAAAAAACTCTCAACAAATGGCTACAATTTAAGGAATGTGTTTAGTGACGACATCAAATTCCTAATTGTTGGAGAAAGGTCTGTTGGCAAGAAAAGCTGCTTCTAGGAGGTTATCAAATGTTTTCGCTCAACGATTCCATTCTTGGGTGGTTGGTTTGGCCCTTGTTCCTGTAACTCGAATCCAAGCCCGGTATATCCCATTTTAATTTTACACCATTGTGAACCTTACGCCTTTTTTACTCTCTGATCGAGGTTCTCCGCATTGAAAAATCTTCGTAAACTAAATCACACGTGTATATGTTGACATTTAAGAGATATACAGTCAAGAAAATCTAGGGAAATGGTGATATATATGCGGGTTAGACACCAAAAAAACACTCAACAAATGGCTACAATTTAAAGAATGTGTTTAGTGACGGCATCAGATTCCTAATTGATGGAGAATGGTCTGGTGGCAAGAAAATATGCTTCTAGGAGGTTGTCAAGTGTTTTCGCTCGACGATTCCATTCTTGGGTGGTTGGTTTGGCCCTTGTTCCTGTAACTCGATTCCAAGCCCGGTATATCCCATTTTAATTTTACACCATTGTGAACCTTACGCCTTTTTTACTCTCTGATCGAGGTTCTCGGCATTGAAAAATCTTCGTAAACTAAATCACACGTGTATATGTTAACATTTAAGAGATATACAGTCAAGAAAATCAATGGCAATGGTGATATATATGCGGATTAAACACCGAAAGAAAACACTTAACAAATGGCTACAATTTAAGGAATGTGTTTAGTGACGGCATCAGATTCCTAATTGATGGAGAAAGGTCTGGTGGCAAGAAAAACTGCTTCTAGGAGGTTGTCAAGTGTTTTCGCTCGACGATTCCATTCTTGGGTGGTTGGTTTGGCCTTTTTTCCTGTAACTCGAATCCAAGCCCGATATATCCCATTTTAATTTTACACCATTGTGAACCTTACGCCTTTTTTACTCTCTGATCGAGGTTCTCGGCATTGAAAAATCTTCATAAACTAAATCACACGTGTATATGTTGACATTTAAGAGATATACAGTCAAGAAAATCAAGGGCAATGGTGATATATATGCGGATTAAACACCGAAAAAAAAAACACTCAACAAATGGCTACAATTTAAGGAATGTGTTTAGTGACGGCATCAGATTCCTAATTGATGGAGAAAGGTCTGGTGGGAAGAAAAGCTGCTTCGAGGAGGTTATCAAGTGTTTTCGCTCGACGATTCCATTCTTTGGGGGTTGGTTTGGCCTTTGTTCCTGTAACTCGAATCCTATTCCGGTATATCCCATTTTAATTTTACACCATTGTGAACCTTACGCCTCTTTTACTCTCTGATCGAGTTTCTCGGCAATGAAAAATCTTCGTAAACTAAATCACACGTGTATATGTTGACATTTATGAGATATACAGTCAAGAAAATCAAGGGCAATGGTGATATATATGCGGATTAGACACCGAAAAAAAAACACTCAACAAATGGCTACAATTTAAGGAATGTGTTTAGTGACGGCATCAGATTCCTAATTGTTGGAGAAAGGTCTGGTGGCAAGAAAAGCTGCTTCTAGGAGGTTATCAAGTGTTTTCGCTCGACAATTCCATTCTTGGGTGGTTGGTTTGGCCCTTGTTCCTGTAACTCGAATCCTAGCCCGGTATATCCCATTTTAATTTTACACCATTGTGAACCTTACGCCTTTTTTACTCTCTGATCGAGGTTCTCCGCATTGAAAAATCTTGGTAAACTAAATCACACGTGTATATGTTGACATTTAAGAGATATACAGTCAAGAAAATCTAGGGAAATGGTGATATATATGCGGGTTAGACACCAAAAAAACACTCAACAAATGGCTACAATTTAAAGAATGTGTTTAGTGACGGCATCAGATTCCTAATTGATGGAGAATGGTCTGGTGGCAAGAAAATATGCTTCTAGGAGGTTGTCAAGTGTTTTCGCTCGACGATTCCATTCTTGGGTGGTTGGTTTGGCCCTTGTTCCTGTAACTCGAATCCAAGCCCGGTATATCCCATTTTAATTTTACACCATTGTGAACCTTACGCCTTTTTTACTCTCTGATCGAGGTTCTCGGCATTGAAAAATCTTCGTAAACTAAATCACACGTGTATATGTTAACATTTAAGAGATATACAGTCAAGAAAATCAATGGCAATGGTGATATATATGCGGATTAAACACCGAAAGAAAACACTTAACAAATGGCTACAATTTAAGGAATGTGTTTAGTGACGGCATCAGATTCCTAATTGATGGAGAAAGGTCTGGTGGCAAGAAAAACTGCTTCTAGGAGGTTGTCAAGTGTTTTCGCTCGACGATTCCATTCTTGGGTGGTTGGTTTGGCCTTTTTTCCTGTAACTCGAATCCAAGCCCGATATATCCCATTTTAATTTTACACCATTGTGAACCTTACGCCTTTTTTACTCTCTGATCGAGGTTCTCGGCATTGAAAAATCTTCATAAACTAAATCACACGTGTATATGTTGACATTTAAGAGATATACAGTCAAGAAAATCAAGGGCAATGGTGATATATATGCGGATTAAACACCGAAAAAAAAACACTCAACAAATGGCTACAATTTAAGGAATGTGTTTAGTGACGGCATCAGATTCCTAATTGATGGAGAAAGGTCTGGTGGGAAGAAAAGCTGCTTCTAGGAGGTTATCAAGTGTTTTCGCTCGACGATTCCATTCTTTGGGGGTTGGTTTGGCCTTTGTTCCTGTAACTCGAATCCTATTCCGGTATATCCCATTTTAATTTTACACCATTGTGAACCTTACGCCTCTTTTACTCTCTGATCGAGGTTCTCGGCAATGAAAAATCTTCGTAAACTAAATCACACATGTATATGTTGACATTTATGAGATATACAGTCAAGAAAATCAAGGGCAATGGTGATATATATGCGGATTAGACACCGAAAAAAAAACACTCAACAAATGGCTACAATTTAAGGAATGTGTTTAGTGACGGCATCAGATTCCTAATTGTTGGAGAAAGGTCTGGTGGCAAGAAAAGCTGCTTCTAGGAGGTTATCAAGTGTTTTCGCTCGACAATTCCATTCTTGGGTGGTTGGTTTGGCCCTTGTTCCTGTAACTCGAATCCTAGCCCGGTATATCCCATTTTAATTTTACACCATTGTGAACCTTACGCCTTTTTTACTCTCTGATCGAGGTTCTCCGCATTGAAAAATCTTCGTAAACTAAATCACACGTGTATATGTTGACATTTAAGAGATATACTGTCAAGAAAATCAAGGGCAATGGTGATATTTATGCGGATTAGACACCAAAAAAAACACTCAACAAATGGCTACAATTTAAGGAATGTGTTTAATGACTGCATCAGATTTCTAATTCATGGAGAAAGGTCTGGTGGCAAGAAAAGCTGCTTCTAGTAGGTTGTCAAGTGTTTTCGCTCGACGATTCCATTCTTGGGTGGTTGGTTTAACCCTTGTTCCTGTAACTCGAATCCTAGCCCGGTATATCCCATTTTAATTTTACACCATTGTGAACCTTACGCCTTTTTTACTCTCTGATCGAGGTTCTCCGCATTGAAAAATCTTCGTAAACAAAATCACACGTGTATATGTTAACATTTAAGAGATATACAGTCAAGAAAATCGAGGGAAGTGGTGATATATATGCGGATTAGACACAAAAAAAAAACACTCAACAAATGGCTACAATTTAAAGAATGTGTTTAGTGATGGCATCAGATTCCTAATTGATGGAGAATGGTCTGGTGGCAAGAAAATATGCTTCTAGGAGGTTGTCAAGTGTTTTCGCTCGACGATTCCATTGTTTGGTGGTTGGTTTGGCCCATGTTCCTGTAACTCGTATCCAAGCCCGGTATATCCCATTTTAATTTTACACCATTGTGAACCTTACGCCTTTTTTACTCTCTGATCGAGGTTCTCGGGATTGAAAAATCTTCGTAAACTAAATCACACGTGTATATGTTGACATTTAAGAGATATACAGTCAAGAAAATCAATGGCAATGGTGATATATATGCGGATTAAACACCGAAAAAAAACACTCAACAAATGGCTATAACTTAAGGAATATGTTTAGTGACGGCATCAGATTCCTAATTGATGGAGAAAGGTCTGGTGGCAAGAAAAGCTGCTTCTAGGAGGTTGTCAAGTGTTTTCGCTCGACGATTCCATTCTTGGGTGGTTGGTTTGGCCTTTTTTCCTGTAACTCGAATCCTAGCCCGGTATATCCCATTTTAATTTTACACCATTGTGAACCTTACACCTTTTTTACTCTCTGATCGAGGTTCTCGGCATTGAAAAATCTTCGTAAACTAAATCACACGTGTATATGTTGACATTTAAGAGATATACAGTCAAGAAAATCAAGGGCAATGGTGATATATATGCGGATTAAACACCGAAAAAAAAAACACTCAACAAATGGCTACAATTTAAGGAAAGTGTTTACTGAGGGCATCAGATTCCTAATTGATGGAGAAAGGTCTGGTGGGAAGAAAAGCTGATTCTAGGAGGTTATCAAGTGTTTCCGCTCGATGATTCCATTCTTTGGTGGTTGGTTTGGCCTTTGTTCCTGTAACTCGAATCCTATTCCGGTATATCCCATTTTAATTTTACACCATTGTGAACCTTACGCCTTTTTTACTCTCTTATCGAGGTTCTCGGTAATGAAAAATCTTTGTAAACTAAATCACGTGTATATGTTGACATTTAAGAGATATACAGTCAAGAAAATCAAGGGCAATGGTGATATATATGCGGATTAGACACCGAAAAAAAAACACTTAACAAATGGCTACAATTTAAGGAATGTGTTTAGTGACGGCATCAGATTCTTAATTGATGGAGAAAGGTCTGGTGGCAAGAAAAGCTGCTTCTAGGAGGTTATCATGTGTTTTCGCTCGACGATTCCATTCTTGGGTGGTTGGTTTGGCCCTTGTTCCTGTAACTCGAATCCTAGCCCGGTATATCCCATTTTAATTTTACACCATTGTGAACCTTACGCCTTTTTTACTCTCTGATAGAGGTTCTCGGCATTGAAAAATCTTCGTAAACTAAATCACACGTGTATATGTTGACATTTAAGAGATATCCAGTCAAGAAAATCAAGGGCAATGGTGATATATATGCGGATTAGACACCAAAAAAAACACTCAACAAATGGCTACAATTTAAGGAATGTGTTTAATGACGGCATCAGATTCCTAATTGATGGAGAAAGGTCTGGTGGCAAGAAAAGCTGCTTCTAGTAGGTTGTCAAGTGTTTTCGCTCGACGATTCCATTCTTGGGTGGTTGGTTTAACCCTTGTTCCTGTAACTCGAATCCTAGCCCGGTATATCCCATTTTAATTTTACACCATTGTGAACCTTACGCCTTTTTTACTCTCTGATCGAGGTTCTCCGCATTGAAAAATCTTCGTAAACAAAATCACACGTGTATATGTTAACATTTAAGAGATATACAGTCAAGAAAATCGAGGGAAGTGGTGATATATATGCGGATTAGACACAAAAAAAAAAAAACACTCAACAAATGGCTACAATTTAAAGAATGTGTTTAGTGACGGCATCAGATTCCTAATTGATGGAGAATGGTCTGGTGGCAAGAAAATATGCTTCTAGGAGGTTGTCAAGTGTTTTCGCTCCACGATTCCATTCTTGGGTGATTGGTTTGGCCCTTGTTCCTGTAACTCGAATCCAAGCCCGGTATATCCCATTTTAATTTTACACCATTGTGAACCTTACGCCTTTTTTACTCTCTGATCGAGGTTCTCGGGATTGAAAAATCTTCGTAAACTAAATCACACGTGTATATGTTGACATTTAAGAGATATACAGTCAAGAAAATCAATGGCAATGGTGATATATATGCGGATCAAACACCGAAAAAAAACACTCAACAAATGGCTATAACTTAAGGAATATGTTTAGTGACGGCATCAGATTCCTAATTGATGGAGAAAGGTCTGGTGGCAAGAAAAGCTGCTTCTAGGAGGTTGTCAAGTGTTTTCGCTCGACGATTCCATTCTTGGGTGGTTGGTTTGGCCTTTTTTCCTGTAACTCAAATCCTAGCCCGGTATATCCCATTTTAATTTTACACAATTGTGAACCTTACACCTTTTTTACTCTCTGATCGAGGTTCTCGGCATTGAAAAATATTCGTAACCTAAATCACACGTGTATATGTTGACATTTAAGAGATATACAGTCAAGAAAATCAAGGGCAATGGTGATATATATGCGGATTAAACACCGGAAAAAAAAACACTCAACAAATGGCTACAATTTAAGGAAAGTGTTTACTGAGGGCATCAGATTCCTAATTGATGGAAAAAGGTCTGGTGGGAAGAAAAGCTGCTTCTAGGAGGTTATCAAGTGTTTCCGCTCGACGATTCCATTCTTTGGTGGTTGGTTTGGCCTTTGTTCCTGTAACTCGAATCCTATTCCGGTATATCCCATTTTAATTTTACACCATTGTGAACCTTACGCCTTTTTTACTCTCTGATCGAGGTTCTCGGTAATGAAAAATCTTTGTAAACTAAATCACGTGTATATGTTGACATTTAAGAGATATACAGTCAAGAAAATCAAGGGCAATGGTGATATATATGCGGATTAGACACCGACAAAAAAAACACTTAACAAATGGCTACAATTTAAGGAATGTGTTTAGTGACGGCATCAGATTCTTAATTGATGGAGAAAGGTCTGGTGGCAAGAAAAGCTGCTTCTAGGAGGTTATCAAGTGTTTTCGCTCGACGATTCCATTCTTGGGTGGTTGGTTTGGCCCTTGTTCCTGTAACTCGAATCCTAGCCCGGTATATCCCATTTTAATTTTACACCATTGTGAACCTTACGCCTTTTTTACTCTCTGATAGAGGTTCTCGGCATTGAAAAATCTTCGTAAACTAAATCACACGTGTATATGTTGACATTTAAGAGATATACAGTCAAGAAAATCATGGGAATGGTGATATATATGCGGATTAGACACCAAAAAAAACACTCAACAAATGGCTACAATTTAAGGAATGTGTTTAATGACGGCATCAGATTCCTAATTGATGGAGAAAGGTCTGGTGGCAAGAAAAGCTGCTTCTAGTAGGTTGTCAAGTGTTTTCGCTCGACGATTCCATTCTTGGGTGGTTGGTTTAACCCTTGTTCCTGTAACTCGAATCCTAGCCCGGTATATCCCATTTTAATTTTACACCATTGTGAACCTTACGCCTTTTTTACTCTCTGATCGAGGTTCTCCGCATTGAAAAATCTTCGTAAACAAAATCACACGTGTATATGTTGACATTTAAGAGATATACAGTCAAGAAAATCGAGGGAAGTGGTGATATATATGCGGATTAGACACCAAAAAAAACACTCAACAAGTGGCTACAATTTAAAGAATGTGTTTAGTGACGGCATCAGATTCCTAATTGATGGAGAATGGTCTGGTGGCAAGAAAATATGCTTCTAGGAGGTTGTCAAGTGTTTTCGCTCGACGATTCCATTCTTGGGTGGTTGGTTTGGCCCTTGTTCCTGTAACTCGAATCCAAGCCCGGTATATCCCATTTTAATTTTACACCATTGTGAACCTTACGCCTTTTTTACTCTCTGATCGAGGTTCTCGGGATTGAAAAATCTTCGTAAACTAAATCACACGTGTATATGTTGACATTTAAGAGATATACAGTCAAGAAAATCAATGGCAATACTGATATATATGCGGATTAAACACCGAAAAAAAACACTCAACAAATGGCTACAATTTAAGGAATGTGTTTAGTGACGGCATCAGATTCCTAATTGTTGGAGAAAGGTCTGGTGGCAAGAAAAGCTTCTTCTCGGAGGTTGTCAAGTGTTTTCGCTCGACGATTCCATTCTTGGGTGGTTGGTTTGGCCTTTTTTCCTGTAACTCGAATCCTAGCCCGGTATATCCCATTTTAATTTTACACCATTGTGAACCTTACGCCTTTTTTACTCTCTGATCGAGGTTCTCGGCATTGAAAAATCTTCGTAAACTAAATCACACGTGTATATGTTGACATTTAAGAGATATACAGTCAAGAAAATCAAGGGCAATGGTGATATATATGCGGATTAAACACCGAAAAAAAAAACACTCAACAAATGGCTACAATTTCAGGAATGTGTTTACTGAGGGCATCAGATTCCTAATTGATGGAGAAAGGTCTGGTGGGAAGAAAAGCTGCTTCTAGGAGGTTATCAAGTGTTTTCGCTCGACGATTCCATTCTTTGGTGGTTGGTTTGGCCTTTGTTCCTGTAAGTCGAATCCTATTCCGGTATATCCCATTTTAATTTTACACCTTTGTGAACCTTATGCCTTTTTTACTCTCTGATCGAGGTTCTCGGCAATGAAAAATCTTCGTAAACTAAATCACACGTGTATATGTTGACATTTAAGAGATACACAGTCAAGAAAATAAGGGCAATGGTGATATATATGCGGATTAGACACCGAAAAAAAACACTCAACAAATGGCTACAATTTAAGGAATGTGTTTAGTGACGGCATCAGATTCCTAATTGATGGAGAAAGGTCTGGTGGCAAGAAAAGCTGCTTCTAGGAGGTTATCAAGTGTTTTCGCTCGACGATTCCATTCTTGGGTGGTTGGTCTGGCCCTTGTTCCTGTAACTCGAATCCTAGCCCGGTATATCCCATTTTAATTTTACACCATTGTGAACCTTACGCCTTTTTTAATCTCTGATCGAGGTTCTCGGCAATGAAAAATCTTCGTAAACTAAATCACACGTGTATATGTTGACATTTAGGAGATATACAGTCAAGAAAATCAAGGGCAATGGTGATATATATGCGGATTAGATACCAAAAAAAACACTCAACAAATGGCTAAAATTTAAGGAATGTGTTTAATGACGACATCAGATTCCTAATTGATGGAGAAAGGTCTGGTGGCAAGAAAAGCTGCTTCTAGTAGGTTGTCAAGTGTTTTTGCTCGACGATTCCATTCTTGGGTGGTTGGTTTAACCCTTGTTCCTGTAACTCGAATCCTAGCCCGGTATATCCCATTTTAATTTTACACCATTGTGAACCTTATGCCTTTTTTACTCTCTGATCGAGGTTCTCCGCATTGAAAAATCTTCGTAAACAAAATCACACGTGTATATGTTGACATTTAAGAGATATACAGTCAAGAAAATCGAGGGCAATGGTGATATATATGCGGATTAGACACAAAAAAAAAACACTCAACATATGGCTACAATTTAAAGAATGTGTTTAGTGACGGCATCAGATTCCTAATTGATGGAGAATGGTCTGGTGGCAAGAAAATCTGCTTCTAGGAGGTTGTCAAGTGTTTTCGCTCGACGATTCCATTCTTGGGTTGTTGGTTTGGCCCTTGTTCTTGTAACTCGAATCCTAGCCCGGTATATCCCATTTTAATTTTACACCACTGTGAACTTTACCCCTTTTTTACTCTCTGATCGAGGTTCTCGGCATTGAAAAATCTTCGTAAACTAAATCACACGTGTATATGTTGACATTTAAGAGATATACAGTCAAGAAAATCAAGGGCAATGGTGATATATATGCGGATTAGACACCAAAAAAAACTCTCAACAAATGGCTACAATTTAAGGAATGTGTTTAATGACGGCATCAGATTCCTAATTGATGGAGAAAGGTCTGGTGGCAAGAAAAGCTGCTTCTAGTAGGTTGTCAAGTGTTTTCTCTCGACGATTCCATTCTTGGGTGGTTGGTTTAACCCTTGTTCCTGTAACTCGAATCCTAGCCCGGTATATCCCATTTTAATTTTACACCATTGTGAACCTTACGCCTTTTTTACTCTCTGATCGAGGTTCTCCGCATTGAAAAATCTTCGTAAACAAAATCACACGTGTATATGTTGACATTTAAGAGATATACAGTCAAGAAAATCGAGGGAAGTGGTGATATATATGCGGATTAGACACCAAAAAAAAACACTCAACAAGTGGCTACAATTTAAAGAACGTGTTTAGTGACGGCATCAGATTCCTAATTGATGGAGAATGGTCTGGTGGCAAGAAAATATGCTTCTAGGAGGTTGTCAAGTGTTTTCGCTCGACGATTCCATTCTTGGGTGGTTGGTTTGGCCCTTGTTCCTGTAACTCGAATCCAAGCCCGGTATATCCCATTTTAATTTTACACCATTGTGAACCTTACGCCTTTTTTACTCTCTGATCGAGGTTCTCGGGATTGAAAAATCTTCGTAAACTAAATCACACGTGTATATGTTGACATTTAAGAGATATACAGTCAAGAAAATCAATGGCAATGGTGATATATATGCGGATTAAACACCGAAAAAAAAACACTCAACAAATGGCTACAATTTAAGGAATGTGTTTAGTGACGGCATCAGATTACTAATTGATGGAGAAAGGTCTGGTGGCAAAAAAAGCTGCTTCTCGGAGGTTGTGAAGTGTTTTCGCTCGACGATTCCATTCTTGGGTGGTTGGTTTGGCCTTTTTTCCTGTAACTCGAATCCTAGCCCTGTATATCCCATTTTAATTTTACACCATTGTGAACCTTACGCCTTTTTTACTCTCTGATCGAGGTTCTCGGCATTGAAAAATCTTCGTAAACTAAATCACACGTGTATATGTTGACATTTAAGAGATATACAGTCAAGAAAATCAAGGGCAATGGTGATATATATGCGGATTAAACACCGAAAAAAAACACTCAACAAATGGCTACAATTTAAGGAATGTGTTTACTGAGGGCATCAGATTCCTAATTGATGGAGAAAGGTCTGGTGGGAAGAAAAGCTGCTTCTAGGAGGTTATCAAGTGTTTTCGCTCGATGATTCCATTCTTTGGTGGTTGGTTTGGCCTTTGTTCCTGTAACTCGAATCCTATTCCGGTATATCCCATTTTAATTTTACACCGTTGTGAACCTTACGCCTTTTTTACTCTCTAATCGAGGTTCTCGGCAATGAAAAATCTTCGTAAACTAAATCACACGTGTATATGTTGACATTTAAGAGATATACAGTCAAGAAAATCAAGGGCAATGGTGATATATATGCGGATTAGACACCAAAAAAAACTCTCAACAAATGGCTACAATTTAAGGAATGTGTTTAATGACGGCATCAGATTCCTAATTGATGGAGAAAGGTCTGGTGGCAAGAAAAGCTGCTTCTAGTAGGTTGTCAAGTGTTTTCTCTCGACGATTCCATTCTTGGGTGGTTGGTTTAACCCTTGTTCCTGTAACTCGAATCCTAGCCCGGTATATCCCATTTTAATTTTACACCATTGTGAACCTTACGCCTTTTTTACTCTCTGATCGAGGTTCTCCGCATTGAAAAATCTTCGTAAACAAAATCACACGTGTATATGTTGACATTTAAGAGATATACAGTCAAGAAAATCGAGGGAAGTGGTGATATATATGCGGATTAGACACCAAAAAAAAACACTCAACAAGTGGCTACAATTTAAAGAACGTGTTTAGTGACGGCATCAGATTCCTAATTGATGGAGAATGGTCTGGTGGCAAGAAAATATGCTTCTAGGAGGTTGTCAAGTGTTTTCGCTCGACGATTCCATTCTTGGGTGGTTGGTTTGGCCCTTGTTCCTGTAACTCGAATCCAAGCCCGGTATATCCCATTTTAATTTTACACCATTGTGAACCTTACGCCTTTTTTACTCTCTGATCGAGGTTCTCGGGATTGAAAAATCTTCGTAAACTAAATCACACGTGTATATGTTGACATTTAAGAGATATACAGTCAAGAAAATCAATGGCAATGGTGATATATATGCGGATTAAACACCGAAAAAAAAACACTCAACAAATGGCTACAATTTAAGGAATGTGTTTAGTGACGGCATCAGATTCCTAATTGATGGAGAAAGGTCTGGTGGCAAAAAAAGCTGCTTCTCGGAGGTTGTGAAGTGTTTTCGCTCGACGATTCCATTCTTGGGTGGTTGGTTTGGCCTTTTTTCCTGTAACTCGAATCCTAGCCCTGTATATCCCATTTTAATTTTACACCATTGTGAACCTTACGCCTTTTTTACTCTCTGATCGAGGTTCTCGGCATTGAAAAATCTTCGTAAACTAAATCACACGTGTATATGTTGACATTTAAGAGATATACAGTCAAGAAAATCAAGGGCAATGGTGATATATATGCGGATTAAACACCGAAAAAAAACACTCAACAAATGGCTACAATTTAAGGAATGTGTTTACTGAGGGCATCAGATTCCTAATTGATGGAGAAAGGTCTGGTGGGAAGAAAAGCTGCTTCTAGGAGGTTATCAAGTGTTTTCGCTCGATGATTCCATTCTTTGGTGATTGGTTTGGCCTTTGTTCCTGTAACTCGAATCCTATTCCGGTATATCCCATTTTAATTTTACACCGTTGTGAACCTTACGCCTTTTTTACTCTCTGATCGAGGTTCTCGGCAATGAAAAATCTTCGTAAACTAAATCACACGTGTATATGTTGACATTTAAGAGATATACAGTCAAGAAAATCAAGGGCAATGGTGATATATATGCGGATTAGACACCAAAAAAAACACTTAACAAATGGCTACAATTTAAGGAACGTGTTTAGTGACGGCATCAGATTCCTAATTGATGGAGAAAGGTCTGTTGGCAAGAAAAGCTGCTTCTAGGAGGTTATCAAGTGTTTTCGCTCGACGATTCCATTCTTGGGTGGTTGGTTTGGCCCTTGTTCCTGTAACTCGAATCCTAGCCCGGTATATCCCATTTTAATTTTACACCATTGTGAACCTTATGCCTTTTTTACTCTCTGATCGAGGTTCTCGGCATTGAAAAATCTTCGTAAATTAATCACACGTGTATATGTTGACATTTAAGAGATATACAGTCAAGAAAATCATGGGAATGGTGATATATATGCGGATTAGACACCAAAAAAAACACTCAACAAATGGCTACAATTTAAGGAATGTGTTTAATGACGGCATCAGATTCCTAATTGATGGAGAAAGGTCTGGTGGCAAGAAAAGCTGCTTCTAGTAGGTTGTCAAGTGTTTTCGCTCGACGATTCCATTCTTGGGTGGTTGGTTTAACCCTTGTTCCTGTAACTCGAATCCTAGCCCGGTATATCCCATTTTAATTTTACACCATTGTGAACCTTACGCCTTTTTTTACTCTCTGATCGTGGTTCTCGGGATTGAAAAATCTTCGTAAACTAAATCACACGTGTATATGTTGACATTTAAGAGATATACAATCAAGAAAATCAACGGCAATGGTGATATATATGCGGATTAAACACCGAAAAAAAACACTCAACAAATGGCTACAATTTAAGGAATGTGTTTAGTGACGGCATCAGATTCCTAATTGATGGAGAAAGGTCTGGTGGCAAGAAAAGCTGCTTCTAGGAGGTTGTTAAGTGTTTTCGCTCGACGATTCCATTCTTGGGTGGTTGGTTTGGCCTTTTTTCCTGTAACTCGAATCCTAGCCCGGTATATCCCATTTTAATTTTACACCATTGTGAACCTTACGCCTTTTTTACTCTCTGATCGAGGTTCTCGGCATTGAAAAATCTTCGTAAACTAAATCACACGTGTATATGTTGACATTTAAGAGATATACAGTCAAGAAAATCAAGGGCAATGGTGATATATATGCGGATTAAACACCGAAAAAAAACACTCAACAAATGGCTACAATTTCAGGAATGTGTTTACTGAGGGCATTAGATTCCTAATTGATGGAGAAAGGTCTGGTGGGAAGAAAAGTTGCTTCTAGGAGGTTATCAAGTGTTTTCGCTCGACGATTCCATTCTTTGGTGGTTGGTTTGGCCTTTGTTCCTGTAACTCGAATCCTATTCCGGTATATCCCATTTTAATTTTACACCTTTGTGAACCTTATGCCTTTTTTACTCTCTGATCGAGGTTCTCGGCAATGAAAAATCTTTGTAAACTAAATCACACGTGTATATGTTGACATTTAAGAGATATACAGTCAAGAAAATAAGGGCAATGGTGATATATATGCGGATTAGACACCGAAAAAAAACACTCAACAAATGGCTACAATTTAAGGAATGTGTTTAGTGACGGCATCAGATTCCTAATTGATGGAGAAAGGTCTGGTGGCAAGAAAAGCTGCTTCTAGGAGGTTATCAAGTGTTTTCGCTCGACGATTCCATTCTTGGGTGGTTGGTCTGGCCCTTGTTCCTGTAACTCGAATCCTAGCCCGGTATATCCCATTTTAATTTTACACCTTTGTGAACCTTATGCCTTTTTTACTCTCTGATCGAGGTTCTCGGCAATGAAAAATCTTTGTAAACTAAATCACACGTGTATATGTTGACATTTAGGAGATATACAGTCAAGAAAATCAAGGGCAATGGTGATATATATGCGGATTAGACACCAAAAAAAACACTCAACAAATGGCTACAATTTAAGGAATGTGTTTAATGACGGCATCAGATTCCTAATTGATGGAGAAAGGTCTGGTGGCAAGAAAAGCTGCTTCTAGTAGGTTGTCAAGTGTTTTCGCTCGACGATTCCATTCTTGGGTGGTTGGTTTAACCCTTGTTCCTGTAACTCGAATCCTAGCCCGGTATATCCCATTTTAATTTTACACCATTGTGAACCTTACGCCTTTTTTTACTCTCTGATCGAGGTTCTCGGGATTGAAAAATCTTCGTAAACTAAATCACACGTGTATATGTTGACATTTAAGAGATATACAATCAAGAAAATCAACGGCAATGGTGATATATATGCGGATTAAACACCGAAAAAAAACACTCAACAAATGGCTACAATTTAAGGAATGTGTTTAGTGACGGCATCAGATTCCTAATTGATGGAGAAAGGTCTGGTGGCAAGAAAAGCTGCTTCTAGGAGGTTGTTAAGTGTTTTCGCTCGACGATTCCATTCTTGGGTGGTTGGTTTGGCCTTTTTTCCTGTAACTCGAATCCTAGCCCGGTATATCCCATTTTAATTTTACACCATTGTGAACCTTACGCCTTTTTTACTCTCTGATCGAGGTTCTCGGCATTGAAAAATCTTCGTAAACTAAATCACACGTGTATATGTTGACATTTAAGAGATATACAGTCAAGAAAATCAAGGGCAATGGTGATATATATGCGGATTAAACACCGAAAAAAAACACTCAACAAATGGCTACAATTTCAGGAATGTGTTTACTGAGGGCATCAGATTCCTAATTGATGGAGAAAGGTCTGGTGGGAAGAAAAGTTGCTTCTAGGAGGTTATCAAGTGTTTTCGCTCGACGATTCCATTCTTTGGTGGTTGGTTTGGCCTTTGTTCCTGTAACTCGAATCCTATTCCGGTATATCCCATTTTAATTTTACACCTTTGTGAACCTTATGCCTTTTTTACTCTCTGATCGAGGTTCTCGGCAATGAAAAATCTTTGTAAACTAAATCACACGTGTATATGTTGACATTTAAGAGATATACAGTCAAGAAAATAAGGGCAATGGTGATATATATGCGGATTAGACACCGAAAAAAAACACTCAACAAATGGCTACAATTTAAGGAATGTGTTTAGTGACGGCATCAGATTCCTAATTGATGGAGAAAGGTCTGGTGGCAAGAAAAGCTGCTTCTAGGAGGTTATCAAGTGTTTTCGCTCGACGATTCCATTCTTGGGTGGTTGGTCTGGCCCTTGTTCCTGTAACTCGAATCCTAGCCCGGTATATCCCATTTTAATTTTACACCTTTGTGAACCTTATGCCTTTTTTACTCTCTGATCGAGGTTCTCGGCAATGAAAAATCTTCGTAAACTAAATCACACGTGTATATGTTGACATTTAGGAGATATACAGTCAAGAAAATCAAGGGCAATGGTGATATATATGCGGATTAGACACCAAAAAAAACACTCAACAAATGGCTACAATTTAAGGAATGTGTTTAATGACGGCATCAGATTCCTAATTGATGGAGAAAGGTCTGGTGGCAAGAAAAGCTGCTTCTAGTAGGTTGTCAAGTGTTTTCGCTCGACGATTCCATTCTTGGGTGGTTGGTTTAACCCTTGTTCCTGTAACTCGAATCCTAGCCCGGTATATCCCATTTTAATTTTACACCATTGTGAACCTTACGCCTTTTTTTACTCTCTGATCGAGGTTCTCGGGATTGAAAAATCTTCGTAAACTAAATCACACGTGTATATGTTGACATTTAAGAGATATACAATCAAGAAAATCAACGGCAATGGTGATATATATGCGGATTAAACACCGAAAAAAAACACTCAACAAATGGCTACAATTTAAGGAATGTGTTTAGTGACGGCATCAGATTCCTAATTGATGGAGAAAGGTCTGGTGGCAAGAAAAGCTGCTTCTAGGAGGTTGTTAAGTGTTTTCGCTCGACGATTCCATTCTTGGGTGGTTGGTTTGGCCTTTTTTCCTGTAACTCGAATCCTAGCCCGGTATATCCCATTTTAATTTTACACCATTGTGAACCTTACGCCTTTTTTACTCTCTGATCGAGGTTCTCGGCATTGAAAAATCTTCGTAAACTAAATCACACGTGTATATGTTGACATTTAAGAGATATACAGTCAAGAAAATCAAGGGCAATGGTGATATATATGCGGATTAAACACCGAAAAAAAACACTCAACAAATGGCTACAATTTCAGGAATGTGTTTACTGAGGGCATCAGATTCCTAATTGATGGAGAAAGGTCTGGTGGGAAGAAAAGTTGCTTCTAGGAGGTTATCAAGTGTTTTCGCTCGACGATTCCATTCTTTGGTGGTTGGTTTGGCCTTTGTTCCTGTAACTCGAATCCTATTCCGGTATATCCCATTTTAATTTTACACCTTTGTGAACCTTATGCCTTTTTTACTCTCTGATCGAGGTTCTCGGCAATGAAAAATCTTTGTAAACTAAATCACACGTGTATATGTTGACATTTAAGAGATATACAGTCAAGAAAATAAGGGCAATGGTGATATATATGCGGATTAGACACCGAAAAAAAACACTCAACAAATGGCTACAATTTAAGGAATGTGTTTAGTGACGGCATCAGATTCCTAATTGATGGAGAAAGGTCTGGTGGCAAGAAAAGCTGCTTCTAGGAGGTTATCAAGTGTTTTCGCTCGACGATTCCATTCTTGGGTGGTTGGTCTGGCCCTTGTTCCTGTAACTCGAATCCTAGCCCGGTATATCCCATTTTAATTTTACACCTTTGTGAACCTTATGCCTTTTTTACTCTCTGATCGAGGTTCTCGGCAATGAAAAATCTTCGTAAACTAAATCACACGTGTATATGTTGACATTTAGGAGATATACAGTCAAGAAAATCAAGGGCAATGGTGATATATATGCGGATTAGACACCAAAAAAAACACTCAACAAATGGCTACAATTTAAGGAATGTGTTTAATGACGGCATCAGATTCCTAATTGATGGAGAAAGGTCTGGTGGCAAGAAAAGCTGCTTCTAGTAGGTTGTCAAGTGTTTTCGCTCGACGATTCCATTCTTGGGTGGTTGGTTTAACCCTTGTTCCTGTAACTCGAATCCTAGCCCGGTATATCCCATTTTAATTTTACACCATTGTGAACCTTACGCCTTTTTTACTCTCTGATCGAGGTTCTCGGGATTGAAAAATCTTCGTAAACTAAATCACACGTGTATATGTTGACATTTAAGAGATATACAGTCAAGAAAATCAATGGCAATGGTGATATATATGCGGATTAAACACCGAAAAAAAAAACACTCAACAAATGGCTACAATTTAAGGAATGTGTTTAGTGACGGCATCAGATTCCTAATTGATGGAGAAAGGTCTGGTGGCAAAAAAAGCTGCTTCTCGGAGGTTGTGAAGTGTTTTCGCTCGACGATTCCATTCTTGGGTGGTTGGTTTGGCCTTTTTTCCTGTAACTCGAATCCTAGCCCTGTATATCCCATTTTAATTTTACACCATTGTGAACCTTACGCCTTTTTTACTCTCTGATCGAGGTTCTCGGCATTGAAAAATCTTCGTAAACTAAATCACACGTGTATATGTTGACATTTAAGAGATATACAGTCAAGAAAATCAAGGGCAATGGTGATATATATGCGGATTAAACACCGAAAAAAAACACTCAACAAATGGCTACAATTTAAGGAATGTGTTTACTGAGGGCATCAGATTCCTAATTGATGGAGAAAGGTCTGGTGGGAAGAAAAGCTGCTTCTAGGAGGTTATCAAGTGTTTTCGCTCGATGATTCCATTCTTTGGTGATTGGTTTGGCCTTTGTTCCTGTAACTCGAATCCTATTCCGGTATATCCCATTTTAATTTTACACCGTTGTGAACCTTACGCCTTTTTTACTCTCTGATCGAGGTTCTCGGCAATGAAAAATCTTCGTAAACTAAATCACACGTGTATATGTTGACATTTAAGAGATATACAGTCAAGAAAATCAAGGGCAATGGTGATATATATGCGGATTAGACACCAAAAAAAACACTTAACAAATGGCTACAATTTAAGGAACGTGTTTAGTGACGGCATCAGATTCCTAATTGATGGAGAAAGGTCTGGTGGCAAGAAAAGCTGCTTCTAGGAGGTTATCAAGTGTTTTCGCTCGACGATTCCATTCTTGGGTGGTTGGTTTGGCCCTTGTTCCTGTAACTCGAATCCTAGCCCGGTATATCCCATTTTAATTTTACACCATTGTGAACCTTATGCCTTTTTTACTCTCTGATCGAGGTTCTCGGCATTGAAAAATCTTCGTAAATTAATCACACGTGTATATGTTGACATTTAAGAGATATACAGTCAAGAAAATCATGGGAATGGTGATATATATGCGGATTAGACACCAAAAAAAACACTCAACAAATGGCTACAATTTAAGGAATGTGTTTAATGACGGCATCAGATTCCTAATTGATGGAGAAAGGTCTGGTGGCAAGAAAAGCTGCTTCTAGTAGGTTGTCAAGTGTTTTCGCTCGACGATTCCATTCTTGGGTGGTTGGTTTAACCCTTGTTCCTGTAACTCGAATCCTAGCCCGGTATATCCCATTTTAATTTTACACCATTGTGAACCTTACGCCTTTTTTTACTCTCTGATCGAGGTTCTCGGGATTGAAAAATCTTCGTAAACTAAATCACACGTGTATATGTTGACATTTAAGAGATATACAATCAAGAAAATCAACGGCAATGGTGATATATATGCGGATTAAACACCGAAAAAAAACACTCAACAAATGGCTACAATTTAAGGAATGTGTTTAGTGACGGCATCAGATTCCTAATTGATGGAGAAAGGTCTGGTGGCAAGAAAAGCTGCTTCTAGGAGGTTGTTAAGTGTTTTCGCTCGACGATTCCATTCTTGGGTGGTTGGTTTGGCCTTTTTTCCTGTAACTCGAATCCTAGCCCGGTATATCCCATTTTAATTTTACACCATTGTGAACCTTACGCCTTTTTTACTCTCTGATCGAGGTTCTCGGCATTGAAAAATCTTCGTAAACTAAATCACACGTGTATATGTTGACATTTAAGAGATATACAGTCAAGAAAATCAAGGGCAATGGTGATATATATGCGGATTAAACACCGAAAAAAAACACTCAACAAATGGCTACAATTTCAGGAATGTGTTTACTGAGGGCATCAGATTCCTAATTGATGGAGAAAGGTCTGGTGGGAAGAAAAGTTGCTTCTAGGAGGTTATCAAGTGTTTTCGCTCGACGATTCCATTCTTTGGTGGTTGGTTTGGCCTTTGTTCCTGTAACTCGAATCCTATTCCGGTATATCCCATTTTAATTTTACACCTTTGTGAACCTTATGCCTTTTTTACTCTCTGATCGAGGTTCTCGGCAATGAAAAATCTTTGTAAACTAAATCACACGTGTATATGTTGACATTTAAGAGATATACAGTCAAGAAAATAAGGGCAATGGTGATATATATGCGGATTAGACACCGAAAAAAAACACTCAACAAATGGCTACAATTTAAGGAATGTGTTTAGTGACGGCATCAGATTCCTAATTGATGGAGAAAGGTCTGGTGGCAAGAAAAGCTGCTTCTAGGAGGTTATCAAGTGTTTTCGCTCGACGATTCCATTCTTGGGTGGTTGGTCTGGCCCTTGTTCCTGTAACTCGAATCCTAGCCCGGTATATCCCATTTTAATTTTACACCTTTGTGAACCTTATGCCTTTTTTACTCTCTGATCGAGGTTCTCGGCAATGAAAAATCTTCGTAAACTAAATCACACGTGTATATGTTGACATTTAGGAGATATACAGTCAAGAAAATCAAGGGCAATGGTGATATATATGCGGATTAGACACCAAAAAAAACACTCAACAAATGGCTACAATTTAAGGAATGTGTTTAATGACGGCATCAGATTCCTAATTGATGGAGAAAGGTCTGGTGGCAAGAAAAGCTGCTTCTAGTAGGTTGTCAAGTGTTTTCGCTCGACGATTCCATTCTTGGGTGGTTGGTTTAACCCTTGTTCCTGTAACTCGAATCCTAGCCCGGTATATCCCATTTTAATTTTACACCATTGTGAACCTTATGCCTTTTTTACTCTCTGATCGAGGTTCTCCGCATTGAAAAATCTTCGTAAACAAAATCACACGTGTATATGTTGACATTTAAGAGATATACAGTCAAGAAAATCGAGGGCAATGGTGATATATATGCGGATTAGACACAAAAAAAAACACTCAACATATGGCTACAATTTAAAGAATGTGTTTAGTGACGGCATCAGATTCCTAATTGATGGAGAATGGTCTGGTGGCAAGAAAATCTGCTTCTAGGAGGTTGTCAAGTGTTTTCGCTCGACGATTCCATTCTTGGGTGGTTGGTTTGGCCCTTGTTCCTGTAACTCGAATCCTAGCCCGGTATATCCCATTTTAATTTTACACCATTGTGAACCTTACGCCTTTTTTACTCTCTGATCGAGGTTCTCGGCATTGAAAAATCTTCGTAAACTAAATCACACATGTATATGTTGACATTTAAGAGATATACAGTCAAGAAAATCAAGGGCAATGGTGATATATATGCGGATTAGACACCAAAAACAAAACACTCAACAAATGGCTACTATTTAAGGAATGTGTTTAGTGACGGCATCAGATTCCTAATTGATAGAGAAAGGTCTGGTGGCAAGAAAAGCTGCTTCTAGGAGGTTGTCAAGTGTTTTCGCTCGACGATTCCATTCTTGGGTTGTTGGTTTGGCCCTTGTTCTTGTAACTCGAATCCTAGCCCGGTATATCCCATTTTAATTTTACACCACTGTGAACTTTACGCCTTTTTTACTCTCTGATCGAGGTTCTCGGCATTGAAAAATCTTCGTAAACTAAATCACACGTGTATATGTTGACATTTAAGAGATATACAGTCAAGAAAATCAAGGGCAATGGTGATATATATGCGGATTAGACACCAAAAAAAACTCTCAACAAATGGCTACAATTTAAGGAATGTGTTTAGTGACGGCATCAGATTCCTAATTGATGGATAAACGTCTTGTGGCAAGAAAAGCTGCTTCTAGGAGGTTATCAAGTGTTTTCGCTCGACGATTCCATTCTTGGGTGGTTGGTTTGGCCCTTGTTCCTGTAACTCGAATCCTAGCCCGGTATATCCCATTTTATTTTTACATCATTGTGATCCTTACGCCTTTTTTACTCTCTGATCGAGGTTCTCGGGATTGAAAAATCTTCGTAAACTAAATCACACGTGTATATGTTGACATTTAAGAGATATACAGTCAAGAAAATCAAGGGCAATGGTGATATATATGCGGATTAGACACCAAAAACAAAACACTCAACAAATGGCTACTATTTAAGGAATGTGTTTAGTGACGGCATCAGATTCCTAATTGATGGAGAAAGGTCTGGTGGCAAGAAAAGCTGCTTCTAGGAGGTTGTCAAGTGTTTTCGCTCGACGATTCCATTCTTGGGTTGTTAGTTTGGCCCTTGTTCTTGTAGCTCGAATCCTAGCCCGGTATATCCCATTTTAATTTTACACCACTGTGAACCTTACGCCTTTTTTACTCTCTGATCGAGGTTCTCGGAATTGAAAAATCTTCGTAAACTAAATCACACGTGTATATGTTGACATTTAAGAGATATACAGTCAAGAAAATCAAGGGCAATGGTGATATATATGCGGATTAGACACCAAAAACAAAACACTGAACAAATGGCTACTATTTAAGGAATGTGTTTAGTGACGGCATCAGATTCCTAATTGATAGAGAAAGGTCTGGTGGCAAGAAAAGCTGCTTCTAGGAGGTTGTCAAGTGTTTTCGCTCGACGATTCCATTCTTGGGTTGTTGGTTTGGCCCTTGTTCTTGTAACTCGAATCCTAGCCCGGTATATCCCATTTTAATTTTACACCACTGTGAACTTTACGCCTTTTTTACTCTCTGATCGAGGTTCTCGGCATTGAAAAATCTTCGTAAACTAAATCACACGTGTATATGTTGACATTTAAGAGATATACAGTCAAGAAAATCAAGGGCAATGGTGATATATATGCGGATTAGACACCAAAAAAAACTCTCAACAAATGGCTACAATTTAAGGAATGTGTTTAGTGACGGCATCAGATTCCTAATTGATGGAGAAAGGTCTTGTGGCAAGAAAAGCTGCTTCTAGGAGGTTATCAAGTGTTTTCGCTCGACGATTCCATTCTTGGGTGGTTGGTTTGGCCCTTGTTCCTGTAACTCGAATCCTTGCCCGGTATATCCCATTTTAATTTTACACCATTGTGAACCTTACGCCTTTTTTACTCTCTGATCGAGGTTCTCGGCATTGAAAAATCTTCATAAACTAAATCACACGTGTATATGTTGACATTTAAGAGATATACAGTCAAGAAAATCAAGGGCAATGGTGATATATATGTGGATTAGACACCGAAAAAAAAAACTCTCAACAAATGGCTACAATTTAAGGAATGTGTTTAGTGACGGCATCAGATTCCTAATTGATGGATAAACGTCTTGTGGCAAGAAAAGCTGCTTCTAGGAGGTTATCAAGTGTTTTCGCTCGACGATTCCATTCTTGGGTGGTTGGTTTGGCCCTTGTTCCTGTAACTCGAATCCTAGCCCGATATATCCCATTTTAATTTTACACCATTGTGAACCATACGCCTTTTTTATTCTCTGATCGAGGTTCTCGGCATTGAAAAATCTTCGTAAACTAAATCACACGTGTATATGTTGACATTTAAGAGATATACAGTCAAGAAAATCAAGGGCAATAGTGATATATATGCGGATTAGACACAAAAAAAAAACTCAACAAATGGCTACAATTTAAGGAATGTGTTTAATGACGGCATCAGATTCCTAATTGATGGAGAAAGGTCCGGTGGCAAGAAAAGCTGCTTCTAGTTGGTTGTCAACTGTTTTCGCTCGACGATTCCATTCTTGGGTGGTTGGTTTGACCCTTGTTCCTGTAACTCGAATCCTAGCCCGGTATATCCCATTTTAATTTTACACCATTGTGAACCTTACGCCTTTTTTACTCTCTGATCGAGGTTCTCCGCATTGAAAAATCTTCGTAAACTGAATCACACGTGTATATGTTGACATTTAAGAGATATACAGTCACGAAAATCGAGGGCAATGGTGATATATATGCGGATTAGACACCAAAAAAAACACTCAACAAATGGATACAATTTAAAGAATGTGTTTAGTGACGGCATCAGATTCCTAATTGATGGAGAATGGTCTGGTGGCAAGAAAATCTGCTTCTAGGAGGTTGTCATGTGTTTTTTCCCTCGACGATTCCATTCTTGGGTGGTTGGTTTGGCCCTTGTTCCTGTAACTCGAATCCTAGCCGGGTATATCCCATTTTATTTTTACACCATTGTGATCCTTACGCCTTTTTTACTCTCTGATCGAGGTTCTCGGGATTGAAAAATCTTCATAAACTAAATCACACGTGTATATGTTGACATTTAAGAGATATACAGTCAAGAAAATCAAGGGCAATGGTGATATATATGCGGATTAGACACCAAAAACAAAACACTCAACAAATGGCTACTATTTAAGGAATGTGTTTAGTGACGGCATCAGATTCCTAATTGATGGAGAAAGGTCTGGTGGCAAGAAAAGCTGCTTCTAGGAGGTTGTCAAGTGTTTTCGCTCGACGATTCCATTCTTGGGTTGTTAGTTTGGCCCTTGTTCTTGTAACTCGAATCCTAGCCCGGTATATCCCATTTTAATTTTACACCACTGTGAACCTTACACCTTTTTTACTCTCTGATCGAGGTTCTCGGAATTGAAAAATCTTCGTAAACTAAATCACACGTGTATATGTTGACATTTAAGAGATATACAGTCAAGAAAATGAAGGGCAATGGTGATATATATGAGGATTAGACACCAAAAAAAACTCTCAACAAATGGCTACAATTTAAGGAATGTGTTTAGTGACGGCATCAGATTCCTAATTGATGGAGAAAGGTCTTGTGGCAAGAAAAGCTGCTTCTAGGAGGTTATCAAGTGTTTTCGCTCGACGATTCCATTCTTGGGTGGTTGGTTTGGCCCTTGTTCCTGTAACTCGAATCCTTGCCCGGTATATCCCATTTTAATTTTACACCATTGTGAATCTTACGCCTTTTTTACTCTCTGATCGAGGTTATCGGCATTGAAAAATCTTCATAAACTAAATCACACGTGTATATGTTGACATTTAAGAGATATACAGTCAAGAAAATCAAGGGCAATGGTGATATATATGTGGATTAGACACCGAAAAAAAAAACTCTCAACAAATGGCTACAATTTAAGGAATGTGTTTAGTGACGGCATCAGATTCCTAATTGATGGATAAACGTCTTGTGGCAAGAAAAGCTGCTTCTAGGAGGTTATCAAGTGTTTTCGCTCGACGATTCCATTCTTGGGTGGTTGGTTTGGCCCTTGTTCCTGTAACTCGAATCCTAGCCCGATATATCCCATTTTAATTTTACACCATTGTGAACCATACGCCTTTTTTATTCTCTGATCGAGGTTCTCGGCATTGAAAAATCTTCGTAAACTAAATCACACGTGTATATGTTGACATTTAAGAGATATACAGTCAAGAAAATCAAGGGCAATAGTGATATATATGCGGATTAGACACAAAAAAAAAACTCAACAAATGGCTACAATTTAAGGAATGTGTTTAATGACGGCATCAGATTCCTAATTGATGGAGAAAGGTCTGGTGGCAAGAAAAGCTGCTTCTGGTAGGTTGTCAACTGTTTTCGCTCGACGATTCCATTCTTGGGTGGTTGGTTTGACCCTTGTTCCTGTAACTCGAATCCTAGCCCGGTATATCCCATTTTAATTTTACACCATTGTGAACCTTACGCCTTTTTTACTCTCTGATCGAGGTTCCCCGCATTGAAAAATCTTCGTAAACTGAATCACACGTGTATATGTTGACATTTAAGAGATATACAGTCACGAAAATCGAGGGCAATGGTGATATATATGCGGATTAGACACCAAAAAAAACACTCAACAAATGGCTACAATTTAAAGAATGTGTTTAGTGACGGCATCAGATTCCTAATTATGGAGAATGGTCTGGTGGCAAGAAAATCTGCTTCTAGGAGGTTGTCATGTGTTTTCCCTCGACGATTCCATTCTTGGGTGGTTGGTTTGGCCCTTGTTCCTGTAACTCGAATCCTAGCCGGGTATATCCCATTTTATTTTTACACCATTGTGATCCTTACGCCTTTTTTTCTCTCTGATCGAGGTTCTCGGGATTGAAAAATCTTCGTAAACTAAATCACACGTGTATATGTTGACATTTAAGAGATATACAGTCAAGAAAATCAAGGGCAATGGTGATATATATGCGGATTAGACACCAAAAACAAAACACTCAACAAATGGCTACTATTTAAGGAATGTGTTTAGTGACGGCATCAGATTCCTAATTGATGGAGAAAGGTCTGGTGGCAAGAAAAGCTGCTTCTAGGAGGTTGTCAAGTGTTTTCGCTCGACGATTCCATTCTTGGGTTGTTAGTTTGGCCCTTGTTCTTGTAACTCGAATCCTAGCCCGTTATATCCCATTTTAATTTTACACCACTGTGAACCTTACGCCTTTTTTACTCTCTGATCGAGGTTCTCGGAATTGAAAAATCTTCGTAAACTAAATCACACGTGTATATGTTGACATTTAAGAGATATACAGTCAAGAAAATCAAGGGCAATGGTGATATATATGCGGATTAGACACCAAAAAAAACTCTCAACAAATGGCTACAATTTAAGGAATGTGTTTAGTGATGGCATCAGATTCCTAAATGATGGAGAAAGGTCTTGTGGCAAGAAAAGCTGCTTCTAGGAGGTTATCAAGTGTTTTCGCTCGACGATTCCATTCTTGGGTTGTTGGTTTGGCCCTTGTTCCTGTAACTCGAATCCTTGCCCGGTATATCCCATTTTAATTTTACACCATTGTGAACCTTACGCCTTTTTTACTCTTTGATCGAGGTTCTCGGCATTGAAAAATCTGTATAAACTAAATCACACGTGTATATGTTGACATTTAAGAGATATACAGTCAAGAAAATCAAGGGCAATGGTGATATTTATGTGGATTAGACACCGAAAAAAAAAAAACTCTCAACAAATGGCTACAATTTAAGGAATGTGTTTAGTGGCGGCATCAGATTCCTAATTGATGGAGAAAGGTCTTGTGGCAAGAAAAGCTGCTTCTAGGAGGTTATCAAGTGTTTTCGCTCGACAATTCCATTCTTGGGTGGTTGGTTTGGCCCTTGTTCCTGTAACTCGAATCCTAGCCCGATATATCCCATTTTAATTTTACACCATTGTGAACCTTACGCCTTTTTTACTCTCTGATCGAGGTTCTCGGCATTGAAAAATCTTCGTAAACTAAATCACACGTGTATATGTTGACATTTAAGAGATATACAGTCAAGAAAATCAAGGGCAATAGTGATATATATGCGGATTAGACACAAAAAAAAACACTCAACAAATGGCTACAATTTAAGGAATGTGTTTAATGATGGCATCAGATTCCTAATTGATGGAGAAAGGTCTGGTGGCAAGAAAAGCTGCTTCTAGTAGGTTGTCAAGTGTTTTCGCTCGACGATTCCATTCTTGGGTGGTTGGTTTGACCCTTGTTCCTGTAACTCGAATCCTAGCCCGGTATATCCCATTTTAATTTTACACCATTGTGAACCTTACGCCTTTTTTACTCTCTGATCGAGGTTCTCCGCATTGAAAAATCTTCGTAAACTGAATCACACGTGTATATGTTGACATTTAAGAGATATACAGTCACGAAAATCGAGGGCAATGGTGATATATATGCGGATTAGACACCAAAAAAAACACTCAACAAATGGCTACAATTTAAAGAATGTGTTTAGTGACGGCATCAAATTCCTAATTGATGGAGAATGGTCTGGTGGCAAGAAAATCTGCTTCTAAGAGGTTGTCATGTGTTTTCCCTCGACGATTCCAATCTTGGGTGGTTGGTTTGGCCCTTGTTCCTGTAACTCAAATCCTAGCCGGGTATGTCCCATTTTATTTTTACACCATTGTGATCCTTACGCCTTTTTTACTCTCTGATCGAGGTTTTCGGCATTGAAAAATCTTCGTAAACTAAATCACACGTGTATATGTTGACATTTAAGAGATATACAGTCAAGAAAATCAAGGGCAATGGTGATATATATGCGGATTAGACACCAAAAACAAAACACTAAACAAATGGCTACTATTTAAGGAATGTGTTTAGTGACGGCATCAGATTCCTAATTGATGGAGAAAGGTCTGGTGGCAAGAAAAGCTGCTTCTAGGAGGTTGTCAAGTGTTTTCGCTCGACGATTCCATTCTTGGGTTGTTGGTTTGGCCCTTGTTCTTGTAACTCGAATCCTAGCCCGGTATATTTCATTTTAATTTTACACCACTGTGAACCTTACGCCTTTTTTACTCTCTGATCGAGGTTCTCGGCATTGAAAAATCTTCGTAAACTAAATCACACGTGTATATGTTGACATTTAAGAGATATACAGTCAAGAAAATCAAGGGCAATGGTGATATATATGCGGATTAGACACCAAAAAAAACACTCAACAAATGGCAACAATTTAAGAAATGTGTTTAGTGACGGCATCAGATTCCTAATTGATGGAGAAAGGTCTGGTGGCAAGAAAAGCTGCTTCTAAGAGGTTGTCAAATGTTTTCGCATGACGATTCCATTCTTGGGTGGTTGGTTTGGCCCTTGTTCCTGCAACTCGAATCCTAGCCCGGTAACTCCCATTTTAATTTTACACCATTGTGAACCTTACGCCTTTTTTACTCTCTAATCGAGGTTCTCGGCATTGAAAAATCTTCATAAACTAAATCACACGTGTATATGTTGACATTTAAGAGCTATACAGTCAAGAAAATCAAGGGCAATGGTGATATATATGCGGATTAGACACCAAAAAAAACACTCAACAAATGGCAACAATTTAAGAAATGTGTTTAGTGACGGCATCAGATTCCTAATTGATGGAGAAAGGTCTGGTGGCAAGAAAAGCTGCTTCTAAGAGGTTGTCAAATGTTTTCGCATGACGATTCCATTCTTGGGTGGTTGGTTTGGCCCTTGTTCCTGTAACTCGAATCCTAGCCCGGTATATCCCATTTTAATTTTACACCATTGTGAACCTTACGCCTTTTTTACTCTCTAATAGAGGTTCTCGGCATTGAAAAATCTTCATAAACTAAATCACACGTGTATATGTTAACATTTAAGAGATATACAGTCAAGAAAATCAAGGGCAATGGTGATATATATGTGGATTAGACACCGAAAAAAAACTCTCAACAAATGGCTACTATTTAAGGAATGTGTTTAGTGACGGCATCAGATTCCTAATTGATGAAGAAAGGTCTTGTGGCAAGAAAAGCTGCTTCTAGGAGGTTATCAAGTGTTTTCGCTCGACGATTCCATTCTTGGGTGGTTGGTTTGGCCCTTGTTCCTGTAACTCGAATCCTAGCTCGATATATCCCATTTTAATTTTACACCATTGTGAACCTTACGCCTTTTTCTGATCGAGGTTCTCCGCATTGAAAAATCTTCGTAAACTAAATCACACGTGTATATGTTGACATTTAAGAGATATACAGTCAAGAAAATCGAGGGCAATGGTGATATATATGCGGAGTAGACACCAAAAAAAACACTCAACAAATGGCTACAATTTAAAGAATGTGTTTAGTGACGGCATCAAATTCCTAATTGATGGAGAATGGTCTGGTGGCAAGAAAATCTGCTTCTAGGAGGTTGTCATGAGTTTTCCCTCGACGATTCCAATCTTGGGTTGTTGGTTTGGCCCTTGTTCCTGTAACTCAAATCCTAGCCGGGTATGTCCCATTTTATTTTTACACCATTGTGATCCTTACGCCTTTTTTACTCTCTGATCGAGGTTCTCGGCATTGAAAAATCTTCGTAAACTAAATCACACGTGTATATGTTGACATTTAAGAGATATACAGTCAAGAAATTCAAGGGCAATGGTGATATATATGCGGATTAGACACCAAAAACAAAACACTCAACAAATGGCTACTATTTAAGGAATGTGTTTAGTGACGGCATCAGATTCCTAATTGATGGAGAAAGGTCTGGTGGCAAGAAAAGCTGCTTCTAGGAGGTTGTCAAGTGTTTTCGCTCGACGATTCCATTCTTGGGTTGTTGGTTTGGCCCTTGTTCTTGTAACTCGAATCCTAGCCCGATATATCCCATTTTAATTTTACACCATTGTGAACCTTACGCCTTTTTTACTCTCTAATCGAGGTTCTCGGCATTGAAAAATCTTCATAAACTAAATCACACGTGTATATGTTGACATTTAAGAGCTATACAATCAAGAAAATCAAGGGCAATGGTTATATATATGTGGATTAGACACAAAAAAAAAATACTCAACAAATGGCTACTAATTAAGGAACGTGTTTAGTGACGACATCAGATTCCTAATTGATGGAGAAAGGTCTGGTGGCAAGAAAAGCTGCTTCTAGGAGGTTGTCAAGCGTTTTCGCTTGACGATTCCATTCTTGGGTGGTTGGTTTGCCCCTTGTTCCTGTAACTCGAATCCTAGCCCGGTATATCCCATTTTAATTTTACACCATTGTGAACCTTAAGCCTTTTTTACTCTCTGATCGAGGTTCTCGGCATTGAAAAATCTTCGTAAACTAAATCACACGTGTATATGTTGACATTTAAGAGATATACAGTCAAGAAAATCGAGGGCAATGGTGATATATATGCAGATTAGACACAAACAAAAAAACACTCAACAAATGGCTACAATTTAAGGAATGTGTTTAGTGACGACATCAGATTCCTAATTGATGGAGAAAGGTCTGGTGGCAAGAAAAGCTGCTTCTAGGAGGTTGTCAAGTATTTTCGCTCGACGATTCCATTCTTGGGTGGTTCGTTTGGCCCTTGTTCCTTTAACTCGAATCCTAGCCCGGTATATCACATTTTAATTTTACACCATTGTGAACCTTACGCCTTTGTTACTCTCTGATCGAGGTTCTCGGCATTGAAAAATCTTCGAAAACTAAATCACACGTGTATATGTTCACATTTAAGAGATATACAGTCCAGAATATCAAGGGCAATGGTGATATATATGCGGTTTAGACACCAAAAAAAAACACTCAACAAATGGCTACAATTTAAGTAATGTGTTTAGTGACGACATCAGATTGTTAATTGATAGAGAAAGGTCTGGTGGCATGAAAAGCTGCTTCTAGTAGGTTGTCAAGTGTTTTTGCTTGACGATTCCATTCTTAGGTGGTTGGTTTGGCCCTTTTTCCTATAACTCGAATCCTAGCCCGGTATAACCCATTTTAATTTTACACCATTGTGAACCTTACGCCTTTTTTACTCTCTGATCGAGGTTCTCGGCATTGAAAAATCTTCGTAAACTAAATCACACTTGTATATGTTGACATTTAAGAGATATACAGTCAAGATAATCAAGGGCAATGGTGATATATATGCGGTTTAGACACCGAAAAAAAACACTCAACAAATGGCAACAATTTAAGGAATGTGTTTAGTGACGGCATCAGATTCCTAATTGATTGAGAAAGGTCCTGTGGCAAGAAAAGCTGCTTCTAGGAGGTTATCAAGTGTTCTCGCTCGACGATTACATTCTAGGGTGGTTGGTTTGGCCCTTATTCCTGTAACTTGAATCCTAGCCCGTTATATCCCATTTTAATTTTACACCATTGTGAACCTTAAGCCTTTTTTACTCTCTGATCGAGGTTCTCGGCATTGAAAAATCTTCGTAAACTAAATCACACGTGTATATGTTGACATTTAAGAGATATACAGTCAAGAAAATCAAGGGCAATGGTGATATATATGCAGATTAGACACAAAAAAAAACACTCAACAAATGGCTACAATTTAAGGAATGTGTTTAGTGACGGCATCAGATTCCTAATTGTTGGAGAAAGGTCTGGTGGCAAGAAAAGCTACTTCTAGGAGGTTGTCAAGTGTTTTCGCTCGACGATTCCATTCTTGGGTGGTTGGTTTGGCCCTTGTTCCTGTAACTCGAATCCTAGCCCGTTATATCCCATTTTAATTTTACAAAATTGTGAACCTTGCTCCTTTTTTACTCTCTGATCGAGGTTCTCGGCATTGAAAAATCTTCGTAAACTAAATCACACGTGTATATGTAGACATTTAAAAGATATACAGTCAAGAAAATCAAGGGCAATGGTGATATATATGCGAATTAGACACACAAAAAAACAATCAACAAATGGCTACAATTTAAGGAATGTGTTTAGTGACGGCATCAGATTCCTGATTGATGGAGAAAGGTCTGGTGGCAAGAAAAGCTGTTTCTAGGAGGTTGTCAAGTGTTTTCGCTCGACGATTCCATTCTTGGGTAGTTGGTTTGGCCCTTGTTCCTGTAACTCGAATCCTAACCCGGTATTTCCCATTTTAATTTTACACCATTGTGAACTTTACTCCTTTTTTACTCTCTGATCGAGGTTCTCGGCATTGAAAAATCTTCGTAAACTAAATCACACGTGTATATGTTGACATTTAAGAGATATACAGTCAAGAAAATCGAGGGAAATGGTGATATATATGCGGATTAGACACCAAAAATAAACACTCAACAAATGGCTACAATTTAAGGAATGTGTTTAGTGACGGCATCAGATTCCTAATTGATGGAGAAAGGTCTGGTGGCAAGAAAAGCTGCTTCTAGGAGGTTGTCAAGTGTTTTCGTCCGACGATTCTATACTTGGGTGGTAGGTTTGGCCCTTGTTCCTGTAACTCGAATCCTAGCCCGGTAAATCCCATTTTAATTTTACACCATTGTGAACCTTACGCCTTTTTTACTCTCTGATCGAGGTTCTCGGCATTGAAAAATCTTCGTAAACTAAATCACACGTGTATATGTTGACATTTAAGAGATATACAGTCAAGAAAATTAAGGGCAATAGTGATATATATGCGGATTAGACACCACAAAAAACACTCAACAAATGGCTACAATTTAAGGAATGTGTTTAGTGACGGCATAAGATTCCTAATTGATGGAGAAAGGCCCGGCGGCAAGAAAAGCTGCTTCTAGGAGGTTGTCAAGTATTTTCGCTCGACGATTCCATTCTTGGGTGGTTGGTTTGGCCCTTCTTCCTGTAACTCAAATCCGAGCCCGGTATATCACATTTGAATTTTACACCATTATGAACCTTACTCCTTTTTTACTCTCTGATCGAGGTTCTCGGTATTGAAAAATATTCGTAAACTAAATCACACGTGTATATGTTGACATTTAAGAGATATACACTCAAGAAAATCAAGGGCAATGGTGATATATATGCGGATTAGACACCAAAAAAAACACTCAACAAATGGCTACAATTTAAGGAATGTGTTTAGTGATGGCATCAGATTCCTAATTAATGGATAAAGGTCTGGTGGCAAGAAAAGCTACTTCTAGGAGGTTGTCAAGTGTTTTCGCTCAACGATTCCATTCTTGGGTGGTTAGTTTGGCCCTTTTTCCTGTAACTCGAATCCTAGCCCGGTATATCCCATTTTAATTTTACCCCATTGTGAACCTTACGCCTTTTTTACTCTCTGATCGAGGTTCTCTGCATTGAAAAATCTTCGTAAACTAAATCACACGTGTATATGTTGACATTTAAGAGATATACAGTCAAGAAAATCAAGGGCAATGGTGATATATATGCGAATTAGACACACAAAAAAAAAAAATCAACAAATGGCTACAATTTAAGGAATGTGTTTTGTGACGGCATCAGATTCCTGATTGATGGAGAAAGGTCTGGCGGCAAGAAAAGCTGCTTCTAGGAGGTTGTCAAGTGTTTTCGCTCGACGATTCCATTCTTGGGTGGTTGGTTTGGCCCTTCTTCCTGTAACTCAAATCCTAGCCCGGTATATCACATTTGAATTTTACATCATTGTGAACCTGATCGAGGTTCTCGGCATTGAAAAATCTTCGTAAACTAAATCACACGTGTATATGTTGACATTTAAGTGATATACAGTCAAGAAAATCAAGGGCAATTGTGATATATATGCGGATTAGACACCAAAAAAAAACACTCAACAAATTGCTACAATTTAAGGAATGTGTTTAGTGACGGCATCAGATTCCTAATTATTAATGGATAAAGGTCTGGTGGCAAGAAAACCTGCTTCTATTAGGTTGTCAAGTGTTTTCGCTCAACGATTCCATTCTTGGGTGGTTGGTTTGGCCCTTCTTCCTATAACTCGAATCCTAGCCCGGTATATCCCATTTTAATTTTACACCATTGTGAACCTTACGCCTTTTTTACTCTCTGATCGAGGTTCTCTGCATTGAAAAATCTTCGTAATCTAAATCACACGTGTATATGTTGACATTTAAGAGATATACAGTCAAAAAAATCAAGGGCAATGGTGATATATATGCGGATTAGACAACAAAAAAAAAACACTCAACAAATGGCTACAATCTAAGGAATGTGATTAGTGACGGCATCAGATTCCTAATTGATGGAGAAAGGTCTGGTGGCAAGAAAAGTTGTTTCTAGGAGGTTGTCAAGTGTTTTCGCTCGACGATTCCATTCTTGGGAAGTTGGTTTGGCCCTTGTTCCTGTAACTCGAATCCTTGCCCGGTATTTCCCATTTTAATTTTACACCATTGTGAACTTTACTCCTTTTTTACTCTCTGATCGAGGTTCTCGGCATTGAAAAATCTTCGTAAACTAAATCACACGTGTATATGTTGACATTTAAGAGATATACAGTCAAGAAAATCGAGGGAAATGGTGATATATATGCGGATTAGACACCAAAAATAAACACTCAACAAATGGCTACAATTTAAGGAATGTGTTTAGTGACGGCATCAGATTCCTAATTGATGGAGAAAGGTCTGGTGGCAAGAAAAGCTGCTTCTAGGAGGTTGTCAAGTGTTTTCGTCCGACGATTCTATACTTGGGTGGTAGGTTTGGCCCTTGTTCCTGTAACTCGAATCCTAGCCCGGTATATCCCATTTTAATTTTACACCATTGTGAACCTTACGCCTTTTTTAATCTCTGATCGAGGTTCTCGGCATTGAAAAATCTTCGTAAACTAAATCACACGTGTATATGTTGACATTTAAGAGATATACAGTCAAGAAAATTCAAGGGCAACGGTGATATATATGCGGATTAGACACCACAAAAAACACTCAACAAATGGCTACAATTTAAGGAATGTGTTTAGTGACGGCATAAGATTCCTAATTGATGGAGAAAGGCCCGGCGGCAAGAAAAGCCGCTTCTAGGAGGTTGTCAAGTGTTTTCGCTCAACGATTCCATTCTTGGGTGGTTGGTTTGGCCCTTGTTCCTGTAACTCGAATCCTAGCCCGTTGTATCCCATTTTAATTTTACACCATTGTGAACCTTACGCCTTTTTTACACTCTGATCGAGGTTCTCGGCATTGAAAAATCTTCGTAAACTAAATCACACGTGTATATGTTGACATTTAAGAGATATACAGTCAAGAAAATCAAGGGCAATGGTGATATATATGCGGATTAGACACAAAAAAAAAAAACACTCAACAAATGGCTACAATTTAAGGAATGTGTTTAGTGACGGCATCAGATTTCTAATTGATGGAGAAAGGACTGGTGGCAAGAAAAGCTGCTTCTAGGAGGTTGTCAAGTGTTTTCGCTCGACGATTACATTCTTGGGTGGTTGGTTTGGCCCTTGTTCCTGTAACTCAAGTCCTACCCCGGTATATCCAATTTTAATTTTACATCATTGTGAACCATACGCCTTTTTTACTCTCTGATCGAGGTTCTCGGCATTGAAAAATCTTCATAAACTAAATCACACGTGTATATGTTGACATTTAAGAGATATACAGTCAAGAAAATCAAGGGCAATGGTGATATATATGCGAATTAGACACACAAAAAAACAATCAACAAATGGCTACAATTTAAGGAATGTGTTTAGTGACGGCATCAGATTCCTGACTGATGGAGAAAGGTCTGGTGGCAAGAAAAGCTGCTTCTAGGAGGTTGTCAAGTGTTTTCGCTCGACGATTCCATTCTTGGGTGGTTGGTTTGGCCCTTGTTCCTGTAACTCGAATACTAGCCCGGTATATCCCATTTTAGTTTTACACCATTGTGAACCTTACGCCTTTTTTACTCTCTGATCGAGGTTCTCGGCATTGAAAAATCTCCGTAAACTAAATCACACGTGTATATGTTGACATTTAAGAGATATACAGTCAAGAAAATCAAGGGCAATGGTGATATATATGTGGATTAGACACCACAAAAAACACTCAACAAATGGCTACAATTTAAGGAATGTCTTTAGTGACGGCATAAGATTCCTAATTGATGGAGAAAGGACCGGCGGCAAGAAAAGCTGCTTCTAGGAGGTTGTCAAGTGTTTTCGCTCGACGTTTCCATTCTTGGGTGGTTGGTTTGGCCCTTGTTCCTGTAACTCGAATCCTAGCCCGTTATATCCCATTTTAATTTTACACCATTGTGAACCTTACGCCTTTTTTACACTCTGATTGAGGTTCTCGGCATTGAAAAATCTTCGTAAACTAAATCACACGTGTATATGTTGACATTTAAGAGATATACAATCAAGAAAATCAAGGGCAATGGTGATATATATGCGGATTAGACAAAAAAAAAACTCAACAAATGGCTACAATTTAAGGAATGTGTTTAGTGACGGCATCCGATTCCTAATTGATGGAGAAAGGACTGGTGGCAAGAAAAGCTGCTTCTAAGAGGTTGTCAAGTGTTTTCGCTCGACGATTCCATTCTTAGGTGGTTGGTTTGGCCCTTGTTCCTGTAACTCGAATCCTACCCCGGTGTATCCCATTTTAATTTTACACCATTGTGAACCTTACGCCTTTTTTACTCTCTGATCGAGGTTCTCGGCATTGAAAAATCTTCATAAACTAAATCACACGTGTATATGTTGACATTTAAGAGATATACAGTCAAGAAAATCAAGGGCAATGGTGATATATATGCGAATTAGACACAAAAAAAAAAAAAACAATCAACAAATGGCTACAATTTAAGGAATGTGTTTAGTGACGGCATCAGATTCCTGATTGATGGAGAAAGAACTGGTGCAAGAAAAGCTGCTTCTAGGAGGTTGTCAAGTGTTTTCGCTCGACGATTCCATTCTTAGGTGGTTGGTTTGGCCCTTGTTCCTGTAACTCGAATCCTACCCCGGTATATCCCATTTTAATTTTACACCATTGTGAACCTTACGCCTTTTTTACTCTCTGATCGAGGTTCTCGGCATTGAAAAATCTTCGTAAACTAAATCACACGTGTATATGTTGACATTTAAGAGATATACAGTCAAGAAAATCAAGGGCAATGGTGATATATATGCGGATTAGACACCAAAAAAAACACTCAACAAATGGCTACAATTTAAGGAATGTGTTTAGTTACGGCATCAGATTCCTAATTAATGGATAAAGGTCTGGTGGCAAGAAAAACTGCTTCTAGGAGGTTGTCAAGTGTTTTCTCTCGACGATTCCATTCTTGGGTGGTTAGTTTGGCCCTTGTTCCTGTAACTCGAATCCTAGCCCGGTATATCCCATTTTAATTTTACACCATTGTGAACCTTACGCCTTTTTTACTCTCTGATCGAGGTTCTCTGCATTGAAAAATCTTCGTAAACTAAATCACACGTGTATATGTTGACATTTAAGAGATATACAGTCAAAAAAATCAAGGGCAATGGTGATATATATGCGGATTAGACAACAAAAAAAAAAACACTCAACAAATGGCTACAATTTAAGGAATATGATTAGTGACGGCATCAGATTCCTAATTGATGGAGACCTTGATGGAGAAAGGTCTGGTGGCAAGAAAAGCTGCTTCTACGAGGTAGTCAAGTGTTTTCGCTCGACGATTCCATTCTTGGGTGGTTGGTTTGGCCCTTGTTCCTGTAACTCGAATCCTAGCCCGGTATATCCCATTTTAATTTTACACCATTGTGAACCTTGCCCCTTTTTTACTCTCTGATCGAGGTTCTCGGCATTGAAAAATCTTCGTAAACTAAATCACACGTGTATATGTTGACATTTAAGAGATATACAGTCAAGAAAAGCAAGGGCAATGGTGATATATATACGGATTTGACACCAAAAAAAAAAAACACTCAACAAATGGCTACAATTTAAGGAATGTGCTTAGTGACGGCATCAGATTCCTAATTGATGAAGAAAGGTCTGGTGGCAAGAAAATCTGCTTCTAGTAGGCTGTCAAGTGTTTTCGCTCGACGATTCCATTCTTGGGTGGTTGGTTTAGCCCTTGTTCCTGTAACTCGATTCCTACCACGGTATATCCCATTTTAATTTTACACCATTGTGAGTCTTACGCCTTTTTTACTCTCTGATCGAGGTTCTCGGCATTGAAAAATATTCGTAAACTAAATCACACGTGTATATGTTGACATTTAAGAGATATACAGTCGAGAAAATCAAGGACAATGGTGGTATATATGCGGATTAGACACAAAAAAAAACACTCAACAAATGGCTACAATTTAAGGAATGTGTTTAGTGGTGGCATCAGATTCCTAATTGATGGAGAAAGGTCTGGTGGCAAGAAAAGCTGCTTCTAGGTGGCTGTCAAGTGTTTTCGCTCGACGATTCCATTCTTGGGGGGCTGGTTTGGCCCTTGTTCCGGTAACTCGAATCCTAGCCCGCTATATCCCATTTTAATTTTACACCATTGTGAACCTTATGCCTTTTTTACTCTCTGATCGAGGTTCTCGGCATTGAAAAATCTTCGTAAACTAAATCACACGTGTATATGTTGACATTTAAGAGATATACAGTCAAGGAAATCAAGGGCAATGGTGATATATATGCGGATTAGACACAAAAAAAAACACTCAACAAATGGCTACAATTTAAGGAATGTGTTTAGTGACGGCATCAGATTCCTAATTGATGGAGAAAGGTCTGGTGGCAAGAAAAGCTGCTTCTAGGAGGTTGTGAAGTGTTTTCGCTCGATGATTCCAATCTTGGGTGGTTGGTTTGGCCCTTGTTCCTGTAACTCGAATCCTAGCCCGCTATATCCCATTTTAATTTTACACCATTGTGAACCTTATGCCTTTTTTACTCTCTGATCGAGGTTCTCGGCATTGAAAAATCTTCGTAAACTAAATCACACGTGTATATGTTGACATTTAAGAGATATACAGTCAAGAAAATCAAGGGCAATGGTGATATATATGCGGATTAGACACCAAAAAAAACACTCAACAAATGGCTACAATTTAAGGAATGTGTTTAGTGACGGCATCAGATTCCTAATTGATGGAGAAAGGTCTGGTGGCAAGAAAAGCTGCTTCTAGGAGGTTCTGAAGTGTTTTCGTTCGATGATTCCATTCTTGGGTGGTTGGTTTGGCCCTTGTTCCTGTAACTCGAATTCTTGCCCCGGTATATCCCATATTAATTTTACACCATTGTGAACCTTATGCCTTTTTTACTCTCTGATCGAGGTTCTCGGCATTGAAAAATCTTCGTAAACTAAATCACACGTGTATATGTTGACATTTAAGAGATATACAGTCAAGAAAATCAAGGGCAATGGTGATATATATGCGGATTAGACACCAAAAAAAACACTCAACAAATGGCTACAATTTAAGGAATGTGTTTAGTGACGGCATCAGATTCCTAATTGATGGAGAAAGGTCTGGTGGCAAGAAAAGCTGCTTCTAGGAGGTTGTGAAGTGTTTTCGCTCGATGATTCCAATCTTGGGTGGTTGGTTTGGCCCTTGTTCCTGTAACTCGAATCCTAGCCCGCTATATCCCATTTTAATTTTACACCATTGTGAACCTTATGCCTTTTTTACTCTCTGATCGAGGTTCTCGGCATTGAAAAATCTTCTTAAACTAAATCACACGTGTATATGTTGACATTTAAGAGATATACTGTCAAGAAAATCAAGGGCAATGGTGATATACATGCGGATTAGACACCAAAAAAAACACTAAACAAATGGCTACAATTTAAGGAATGTGTTTAGTGACGGCATCAGATTCCTAATTGATGGAGAAAGGTCTGGTGGCAAGAAAAGCTGCTTCTAGGTGGTTGTCAAGTGTTTTCGCTCGACGATTCCATTCTTGGGTGGTTGGTTTGGCCCTTGTTCCTGTAACTCGAATCCTAGCCCGATATATCCCATTTTAATTTTACACCATTGTGAACCTTGCGCCTTTTTTACTCTCTGATCGAGGTTCTCGGCATTGAAAAAGCTTCGTAAACTAAATCACACGTGTATATGTTGACATTTAAGAGATATACAGTCAAGAAAATCAAGGGCAATGGTGATATATATGCGGATTAGACACAAAAAAAAAACACTCAACAAATGGCTACAATTTAAGGAATGTGTTTAGTGACGGCATCAGATTCCTAATTGATGGAGAAAGGTCTGGTGGCAAGAAAAGCTGCTTCTAGGAGGTTGTCAAGTGTTTTCGCTCGATGATTCCATTCTTGGGTGGTTGGTTTGGCCCTTGTTCCTGTAACTCGAATCCTAGCCCGGTATATCCCATTTTAATTTTACACCATTGTGAACCTTACGCGTTTTTTACTCTCTGATCGAGGTTCTCGGCATTGAAAAATCTACATAAACAAAATCACACGTGTATATGTTGACAATTAAGAGTTATACAGTCAAGAAAATCAAGGGCAATGGTGATATATAAGCAGATTAGACACCAAAAAAACACTCAACAAATGGCTACAATTTAAGGAATGTGTTTAGTGACGACATCAGATTCCTAATTGATGGAGAAATGTCTGGTGGCAAGAAAAGCTGCTTCTAGGAGGTTGTCAAGTGTTTTCGCTCGACGATTACATTCTTGGGTGGTTGGTTTGGCCCTTGTTCCTGTAACTTGAATCCTAGCCCGGTATATCCCATTTTAATTTTACACCATTGTGAACCTTACGCCTTTTTTACTCTCTGATCGAGGTTCTCGGCGTTGAAAAAGCTTCGTAAACTAAATCACACGTGTATATGTTGACATTTAAGAGATATACAGTCAAGAAAATCAAGGGCAATGGTGATATATATGCGGATTAGACACAAAAAAAAACACTCAACAAATGGCTACAATTTAAGGAATGTGTTTAGTGACGGCATCAGATTCCTAATTGATGGAGAAAGGTCTGGTGGCAAGAAAAGCTGCTTCTAGGTGGTTGTCAAGTGTTTTCGCTCGACGATTCCATTCTTGGGTGGTTGGTTTGGCCCTTGTTCATGTAACTCGAATCCTAGCCCGATATATCCCATTTTAATTTTACACCATTGTGAACCTTATGCCTTTTTTACTCTCTGATCGAGGTTCTCGGCGTTGAAAAAGCTTCGTAAACTAAATCACACGTGTATATGTTGACATTTAAGAGATATACAGTCAAGAAAATCAAGGGCAATGGTGATATATATGCGGATTAGACACAAAAAAAAACACTCAACAAATGGCTACAATTTAAGGAATGTGTTTAGTGACGGCATCAGATTCCTAATTGATGGAGAAAGGTCTGGTGGCAAGAAAAGCTGCTTCTAGGAGGTTGTCAAGTGTTTTCGCTCGATGATTCCATTCTTGGGTGGTTGGTTTGGCCCTTGTTCCTGTAACTCGAATCCTAGCCCGGTATATCCCATTTTAATTTTACACCATTGTGAACCTTACGCGTTTTTTACTCTCTGATCGAGGTTCTCGGCATTGAAAAATCTTCATAAACAAAATCACACGTGTATATGTTGACAATTAAGAGTTATACAGTCAAGAAAATCAAGGGCAATGGTGATATATAAGCAGATTAGACACCAAAAAAAACACTCAACAAATGGCTACAATTTAAGGAATGTGTTTAGTGACGACATCAGATTCCTAATTGATGGAGAAATGTCTGGTGGCAAGAAAAGCTGCTTCTAGGAGGTTGTCAAGTGTTTTCGCTCGACGATTACATTCTTGGGTGGTTGGTTTGGCCCTTGTTCCTGTAACTTGAATCCTAGCCCAGTATATCCCATTTTAATTTTACACCATTGTGAACCTTACGCCTTTTTTACTCTCTTATCGAGGTTCTCGGCATTGAAAAATCTTCGTAAACTAAATCACACTTGTATATGTTGACATTTAAGAGATATACAGTCAAGAAAATCATGGGCAATGGTGATATATATGCGGATTAGACACCAAAAAAAGACACTCAACAAATGGCTACAATTTAGGGAATGTGTTTAGTGACGGCATCAGATTCCTAATTGATGGAGAAAGGTCTGGAGGCAAGAAAAGCTGCTTCTAGGAGGTTGTCAAGTGTTTTCGCTCGACGATTCCATTCTTGGGTAGTTGGTTTGGCCCTTGTTCCTGTAACTCGAATCCTAGCCCGGTATATCCCATTTTAATTTTACACCATTGTGAACCTAAGGCCTTTTTTACTCTCTGATCGAGGTTTTCGGCATTGAAAAATCTTCGTAAACTAAATCACACGTGCATATATTGACATTTAAGAGATATACAGTCAAGAAAATCAAGGGCAATGGTGATATATATGCGGATCTGACATAAAAAAAAAACACTCAACAAATGGCTACAATTTAAGGAATGTTTTTAGTGACGACATCAGATTCCTAATTGTTGGAGAAAGGTCCGGTGGCAAGAAAAGCTACTTCTAGGAGGTTGTCAAGTGTTTTCGCTCGACGATTACATTCTTGGGTGGTTGGTTTGGCCCTTGTTCCTGTAACTTGAATCCTAGCCCGGTATATCCCATTTTAATTTTACACCATTGTGAACCTTACGCGTTTTTTACTCTCTGATCGAGGTTCTCGGCATTGAAAAATCTTCATAAACAAAATCACACGTGTATATGTTGACAATTAAGAGTTATACAGTCAAGAAAATCAAGGGCAATGGTGATATATAAGCAGATTAGACACCAAAAAAAAAACACTCAACAAATGGCTACAATTTAAGGAATGTGTTTAGTGACGACATCAGATTCCTAATTGATGGAGAAATGTCTGGTGGCAAGAAAAGCTGCTTCTAGGAGGTTGTCAAGTGTTTTCGCTCGACGATTACATTCTTGGGTGGTTGGTTTGGCCCTTGTTCCTGTAACTTGAATCCTAGCCCGGTATATCCCATTTTAATTTTACACCATTGTGAACCTTACGCGTTTTTTACTCTCTGATCGAGGTTCTCGGCATTGAAAAATCTTCATAAACAAAATCACACGTGTATATGTTGACAATTAAGAGTTATACAGTCAAGAAAATCAAGGGCAATGGTGATATATAAGCAGATTAGACACCAAAAAAAACACTCAACAAATGGATACAATTTAAGGAATGTGTTTAGTGACGACATCAGATTCCTAATTGTTGGAGAAAGGTCCGGTGGCAAGAAAAGCTACTTCTAGGAGGTTGTCAAGTGTTTTCGCTCGACGATTCCATTCTTGGGTGGTTGGTTTAGCCCTTGTTCCTGTAACTCGAATCCTAGGCTGGTATATCCCATTTTAATTTTACAACATTGTGAACCTTACGCCTTTTTTACTCTCTGATCGAGGTTCTCGGCATTTAAAAATCTTTGTAAACTAAATCACATGTGTATATTTTGACATTTAAGAGATATACAGACAAGAAAATTAAGGGCAATGGTGATATATATGCGGATTAGACACCAAAAAAAACACTCAACAAATGGCTACAATTTAAGGAATGTGTTTAGTGACGACATCATATTCCTAATTGTTGGAGAAAGGTCTGGTGGCAAGAAAAGCTGCTTCTAGGAGGTTGTCAAGTGTTTTCGCTCGACGACTCCATTCTTGGGTGGTTGGTTTGGCCCTTGTTCTTGTAACTCGAATCCTAGGCCGGAATATCCCATTTTAATTTTACACCATTGTTATCCTTACGCCTTTTTTACTCTCTGATCGAGGTTCTCGGCATTGAAAAATCTTCGTAAACTAAATCACACGTGTATATGTTGACATTTAAGAGATATACAGTCAAGAAAATCAAGGGCAATGGTGATATATATGCGGATTTGACACAAAAAAAAAAAACTCAACAAATGGCTACAATGTGTTTAGTGACGGCATCAGATTCCTAATTGATGGAGAAAGGTCTGGTGGCAAGAAAAGCTGCTTCTAGGAAGTTGAGAAGTGTTTTCGCTCGATGATTCGATTCTTGGGTGGTTGGTTTGGCCCTTGTTCCTGTAACTCGAAATCTAGCCCGATATATCCCATATTAATTTTACACCATTGTGAACCTTACGCTTTTTTTACTCTATTATCGAGGTTCTCATCATTGAAAAATCTTCGTAAACTAAATCACACGTGTATATGTTGACATTTAAGAGATATACAGTCAAGAAAATCAAGGGCAATGGTGATATATATGCGGATTAGACACAAAAAAAAAACACTCATTAAATGGCTACAATTTAAGGAATGTGTTTAGTGACGGCATCAGATTCCTAATTGATGGAGACCTTGATGGAGAAAGGTCCGGTGGCAAGAAAAGCTGCTTCTACGAGGTTATCAAGTGTTTTCGCTCGACGATTCCATTCTTGGGTGGTTGGTTTGGCCCTTGTTCCTGTAACACGAATCGTAGCCCGGTATATCCCATTTTAATTTTACACCATTGTGAACCTTGCGCCATTTTTATTCTCTGATCGAGGTTCTCGGCATTGAAAAATCTTCGTAAACTAAATCACACGTGTATATGTTGACATTTAAGAGATATACAGTCAAGAAAAGAAAGGGCAATGGTGATATATATGCGGATTAGACACCAAAAAAAAAACACTCAACAAATGGCTACAATTTAAGGAATGTTTTTAGTGACGACATCAGATTCCTAATTTATGGAGAAAGGTCTGGTGGCAAGAAAAGCTGCTTCTAGGAGGCTGTCAAGTGTTTTCGCTCGACGATTCCATTCTTGGGTGGTTGGTTTGGCACTTGTTCCCGTAACTCGATTCCTAGCCCGGTATATCCCATTTTAATTTTACACCATTGTGAGCCTTACGCCTTTTTTACTCTCTGATCGAGGTTCTCGGCATTGAAAAATCTTCGTAAACTAAACCACACGTGTATATGTTGACATTTAAGAGATATACAGTCGAGAAAATCAAGGACAATGGTGGTATATATGCGGAGTAGACACCAAAAAAAAAAACACTCAACAAATGGCTACAATTTAAGGAATGGGTTTAGTGACGGCATCTGATTCCTAATTGATGGAGAAAGGTCTGGTGGCAAGAAAAGCTGCTTGTAGGAGGTTGTGAAGTGTTTTCGCTCGATGATTCCATTCTTGGGTGGTTGGTTTGGCCCTTGTTCCTGTAACTCGAATTTTAGCCCGATATATCCCATATTAATTTTACCCCATTGTGAACCTTACGCCTTTTTTACTCTCTTATCGAGGTTCTCGGCATTGAAAAATCTTCGTAAACTAAATCACACGTGTATATGTTGACATTTAAGAGATATAAGTCAAGAAAATCAAGGGCAATGGTGATATATATGCGGATTAGACACCAAAAAAAACACTCAACAAATGGCTACAATTTAAGGAATGTGTTTAGTGACGGTATCAGATTCCTAATTGATGGAGACCGTGATGGAGAAAGGTCTGGTGGCAAGAAAAGCTGCTTCTACGTGGTTGTCAAGTGTTTTCGCTCGACGATTCCATTCTTGGGTGGTTGGTTTGGCCCTTGTTCCTGTAACTCGAATCCTAGCCGGTATATCCCATTTTAATTTTACACCATTGTGAACCTTGCGCCTTTTTTACTCTCTGATTGAGGTTCTCGGCATTGAAAAATCTTCGTAAACTAAATCACACGTGTATATGTTGACAATTAAGAGATATACAGTCAAGAAAATCAAGGGCAATGGTGATATATATGCGGATTAGACACAAAAAAAAACACTCAACAAATGGCTAAAATTTAAGGAATGTGTTTAGTGATGGCATCAGATTACTAATTGATGGAGAAATGTCTGGTGGCAAGAAAAGCTGCTTCTAGGAGGTTGTCAAGTGTTTTCGCTCGACGATTCCATTCTTGGGTGGTTGGTTTGGCCCTTGTTCCTGTAACTCGAATCCTAGCCCGGTATATCCCATTTTAATTTTACACCATTGTGAACCTTACGCCTTTTTTACTCTCTGATCGAGGTTCTCGGCATTGAAAAATCTTCGTAAACTAAATCACACGTGTATATGTTGACATTTAAGAGATATACAGTCAAGAAAATCAAGGGCAATGGTGATATATATTCGGATTAGACACTAAAAAAACACTCAACAAATGGCTACAATTTAAGGAATGTGTTTAGCGACGGCATCAGATTCCTAATTAATGGAGAAAGGTCTGGTGGCAAGAAAAGCTGCTTCTAGGAGGTTGTCAAGTGTTTTCGCTCGACGATTCCATTCTTGAGTGTTTGGTTTAGCCCTTGTTCCTGTAACTCGATTCCTAGCCCGGTATATCCCATTTTAATTTTACACCATTGTGAGCCTTACGCCTTTTTTACTCTCTGATCGAGGTTCTCGCATTGAAAAATCTTTGTAAACTAAATCACACGTGTATATGTTGACATTTAAGAGATATACAGTCAAGAAAATCAAGGGCAATGGTGATATATATGCAGATTAGACACAAAAAAAAAAAATTCAACAAATGGCTTCAATTTAAGGAATTTGTTTAGTGACGGCATCAGATTCCTAATTGATGGAGAAAGGTCTGGTGGCAAGAAAAGCTGCTTCTAGGAGGTTGTCAAGTGTTTTCGCTCGACGATTCCATTCTTGGGTGGTTGATTTGGCCCTTGTTCCTGTAACTCGAATCCTATCCCGCTATATCCAATTTTAATTTTACACCATTGTGAACCTTACGCCTTTTTTAATCTCTGATCACGGTTCTCGGCATTGAAAAATCTTCGTAAACTAAATCACACTTGTATATGTTGACATTTAAGAGATATACAGTCAAGAAAATCAAGGGCAATGGTGATGTATATGCGTATTAGACACCAAAAAAAACACTCAACAAATGGCTACAATTTAAAGAATGTGTTTAGTGACGGCATCAGATTCCAAATTGATGGAGAAAGGTCTGGTGGCAAGAAAAGCTGCTTCTAGGAGGTTGTCAAGTGTTTTCGCTCGACGATTCTATTCTTGGGTGGTTGGTTTGGCCCTTGTTCCTGTAACTCGAATCCTAGCCCGGTATATCCCATTTTAATCTTACACCATTGTGAACCCTACGCCTTTTTTACTCTCTGATCGAGGTTCTCGGCATTGAAAAATCTTCGTAAAATAAATCACACGTGTATATGTTGACATTTAAGAGATATACAGTCAAGAAAATCAAGGACAATGGTGATATATATGCGGATTAGACACCAAAAAAAACACTCAACAAATGGCTACAATTTAAGGAATGTGTTTAGTGACGGCATCAGATTCCTAATTGATGGAGAAAGGTCTGGTGGCAAGAAAAGCTGATTCTAGGAGGTTGTCAAGTGTTTTCGCTCGACGATTCCATTCTTGGGTGGTTGGTTTGGCCCTTGTTCCTGTAACTCGAATCCTAGCCCGGTATATCCCATTTTAATTTTACACCATTGTGAACCTTACGCCTTTTTTACTCTCTGATCGAGGTTCTCGGCATTGAAAAATCTTCGTAAACTAAATCACACGTGTATATGTTGACATTTAAGAGATATACAGTCAAGAAAATCAAGGGCAATGGTGATATATATTCGGATTAGACACTAAAAAAACACTCAACAAATGGCTACAATTTAAGGAATGTGTTTAGCGACGGCATCAGATTCCTAATTAATGGAGAAAGGTCTGGTGGCAAGAAAAGCTGCTTCTAGGAGGTTGTCAAGTGTTTTCGCTCGACGATTCCATTCTTGAGTGTTTGGTTTAGCCCTTGTTCCTGTAACTCGATTCCTAGCCCGGTATATCCCATTTTAATTTTACACCATTGTGAGCCTTACGCCTTTTTTACTCTCTGATCGAGGTTCTCGCATTGAAAAATCTTTGTAAACTAAATCACACGTGTATATGTTGACATTTAAGAGATATACAGTCAAGAAAATCAAGGGCAATGGTGATATATATGCAGATTAGACACAAAAAAAAAAAAAACATTCAACAAATGGCTTCAATTTAAGGAATTTGTTTAGTGACGGCATCAGATTCCTAATTGATGGAGAAAGGTCTGGTGGCAAGAAAAGCTGCTTCTAGGAGGTTGTCAAGTGTTTTCGCTCGACGATTCCATTCTTGGGTGGTTGATTTGGCCCTTGTTCCTGTAACTCGAATCCTATCCCGCTATATCCAATTTTAATTTTACACCATTGTGAACCTTACGCCTTTTTTAATCTCTGATCACGGTTCTCGGCATTGAAAAATCTTCGTAAACTAAATCACACTTGTATATGTTGACATTTAAGAGATATACAGTCAAGAAAATCAAGGGCAATGGTGATGTATATGCGTATTAGACACCAAAAAAAACAATCAACAAATGGCTACAATTTAAAGAATGTGTTTAGTGACGGCATCAGATTCCAAATTGATGGAGAAAGGTCTGGTGGCAAGAAAAGCTGCTTCTAGGAGGTTGTCAAGTGTTTTCGCTCGACGATTCTATTCTTGGGTGGTTGGTTTGGCCCTTGTTCCTGTAACTCGAATCCTAGCCCGGTATATCCCATTTTAATCTTACACCATTGTGAACCCTACGCCTTTTTTACTCTCTGATCGAGGTTCTCGGCATTGAAAAATCTTCGTAAAATAAATCACACGTGTATATGTTGACATTTAAGAGATATACAGTCAAGAAAATCAAGGGCAATGGTGATATATATGCGGATTAGACACCAAAAAAAAACACTCAACAAATGGCTACAATTTAAGGAATGTGTTTAGTGACGGCATCAGATTCCTAATTGATGGAGAAAGGTCTGGTGGCAAGAAAAGCTGATTCTAGGAGGTTGTCAAGTGTTTTCGCTCGACGATTCCATTCTTGGGTGGTTGGTTTGGCCCTTGTTCCTGTAACTCGAATCCTAGCCCGGTATATCCCATTTTAATTTTACACCATTGTGAACCTTACGCCTTTTTTACTCTCTGATCGAGGTTCTCGGCATTGAAAAATCTTCGTAAACTAAATCACACGTGTATATGTTGACATTTAAGAGATATACAGTCAAGAAAATCAAGGGCAATGGTGATATATATTCGGATTAGACACTAAAAAAACACTCAACAAATGGCTACAATTTAAGGAATGTGTTTAGCGACGGCATCAGATTCCTAATTAATGGAGAAAGGTCTGGTGGCAAGAAAAGCTGCTTCTAGGAGGTTGTCAAGTGTTTTCGCTCGACGATTCCATTCTTGAGTGTTTGGTTTAGCCCTTGTTCCTGTAACTCGATTCCTAGCCCGGTATATCCCATTTTAATTTTACACCATTGTGAGCCTTACGCCTTTTTTACTCTCTGATCGAGGTTCTCGCATTGAAAAATCTTTGTAAACTAAATCACACGTGTATATGTTGACATTTAAGAGATATACAGTCAAGAAAATCAAGGGCAATGGTGATATATATGCAGATTAGACACAAAAAAAAAACATTCAACAAATGGCTTCAATTTAAGGAATTTGTTTAGTGACGGCATCAGATTCCTAATTGATGGAGAAAGGTCTGGTGGCAAGAAAAGCTGCTTCTAGGAGGTTGTCAAGTGTTTTCGCTCGACGATTCCATTCTTGGGTGGTTGATTTGGCCCTTGTTCCTGTAACTCGAATCCTATCCCGCTATATCCAATTTTAATTTTACACCATTGTGAACCTTACGCCTTTTTTAATCTCTGATCACGGTTCTCGGCATTGAAAAATCTTCGTAAACTAAATCACACTTGTATATGTTGACATTTAAGAGATATACAGTCAAGAAAATCAAGGGCAATGGTGATGTATATGCGTATTAGACACCAAAAAAAAACACTCAACAAATGGCTACAATTTAAAGAATGTGTTTAGTGACGGCATCAGATTCCAAATTGATGGAGAAAGGTCTGGTGGCAAGAAAAGCTGCTTCTAGGAGGTTGTCAAGTGTTTTCGCTCGACGATTCTATTCTTGGGTGGTTGGTTTGGCCCTTGTTCCTGTAACTCGAATCCTAGCCCGGTATATCCCATTTTAATCTTACACCATTGTGAACCCTACGCCTTTTTTACTCTCTGATCGAGGTTCTCGGCATTGAAAAATCTTCGTAAAATAAATCACACGTGTATATGTTGACATTTAAGAGATATACAGTCAAGAAAATCAAGGGCAATGGTGATATATATGCGGATTAGACACCAAAAAAAAAACACTCAACAAATGGCTACAATTTAAGGAATGTGTTTAGTGACGGCATCAGATTCCTAATTGATGGAGAAAGGTCTGGTGGCAAGAAAAGCTGATTCTAGGAGGTTGTCAAGTGTTTTCGCTCGACGATTCCATTCTTGGGTGGTTGGTTTGGCCCTTGTTCCTGTAACTCGAATCCTAGCCCGGTATATCCCATTTTAATTTTACACCATTGTGAACTTTACGCCTTTTTTACTCTCTGATCGAGGTTCTCGGCATTGAAAAATCTTCGTAAACTAAATCACACGTGTATATGTTGACATTTAAGAGATATACAGTCAAGAAAATCAAGGGCAATGGTGATATATATGCAGATTAGACACAAAAAAAAACATTCAACAAATGGCTTCAATTTAAGGAATTTGTTTAGTGACGGCATCAGATTCCTAATTGATGGAGAAAGGTCTGGTGGCAAGAAAAGCTGCTTCTAGGAGGTTGTCAAGTGTTTTTGCTCGACGATTCCATTCTTGGGTGGTTGATTTGGCCCTTGTTCCTGTAACTCGAATCCTATCCCGCTATATCCAATTTTAATTTTACACCATTGTGAACCATGTGCCTTTTTTACTCTCTGATAGCATTGACAAATCTTCGTAAACTAAATCACACATGTATATGTTGATATTTAAGAGATATACAGTCGAGAAAATCAAGGGCAATGGTGGTATATATGCGGATTAGACACCAAAAAAAAAACACTCAACAAATGGCTACAATTTAAGGAATGTGTTTAGTGACGACATCAGATTCCTAATTGAGGGAGAAAGTCTGGTGGCAAGAAAAGCTGCTTCTAGGAGGTTGTCAAGCGTTTTCGCTCGACGATTCCATTCTTGGGTGGTTGGTTTGGGCCTTGTTCCTGTAACTCGAATCCTATCCCGGTATATCCCATTTTAATTTTACACCATTGTGAACCTTACTCCTTTTTTACTCTCTGATCGACGTTCTCAGCATTGAAAAATCTTCGTAAACTAAATCACACGTGTATATGTTGACATCTATGAGATATACAGTTAAGAAAATCAAGGGCAACTGTTATATATATGCGGATTAGACACCAAAAAAAAAACACTCAACAAATGGTTACAATTTAAGGAATGTGTTTAGTGACGGCATCAGATTTCTAATTGATGGAGCAAGGTCTGGTGGTAAGAAAAGCTGCTTCTTGGAGGTTGTTAAGTGTTTTCGCTCGATGATTCCATTCTTGGGTGGTTGGTTTGGCCCTTTTTCCTGTAACTCGAATCCTAGCCCGGTATATCCCATTTTAATTTTACACCATCGTGAACCTTACGCCTTTTTAACGCTCTGATCGAGGTTCTCGGCATTGAAAAATCTTCGTAAACTAAATCACAAGTGTATATGTTGACAATTAAGAGATATACAGTCAAGAAAATCAAGGGCAATTGTGATATATATGCGGATTAGATACCAAAAAAAACACTCAACAAATGGCTACAATTTAAGGAATGTGTTTAGTGACGGCATCAGATTCCTAATTGATGGAGAAAGGTCTGGTGGCCAGAAAAGCTGATTCTAAAAGGTTGTCAAGTGTTTTTGCTCGACGATTCCATTCTTGGGTGGTTGGTTTGGCCCTTGTTCCTGTAACTGGAATCCTAGCCCGGTATATCCCATTTTAATTTTATACCATTGTGAACCTTACGCCTTTTTTAATCTCTGATCACGGTTCTCGGCATTGAAAAATCTTCGTAAACTAAATCACACTTGTATATGTTGACATTTAAGAGATATACAGTCAAGAAAATCAAGGGCAATGGTGATGTATATGCGTATTAGACACCAAAAAAAAAAACACTCAACAAATGGCTACAATTTAAAGAATGTGTTTAGTGACGGCATCAGATTCCTAATTGATGGAGAAAGGTCTGGTGGCAAGAAAAGCTGCTTCTAGGAGGTTGTCAAGTGTTTTCGCTCGACGATTCTATTCTTGGGTGGTTGGTTTGGCCCTTGTTCCTGTAACTCGAATCCTAGCCCGGTATATCCCATTTTAATTTTACACCATTGTGAACCCTACGCCTTTTTTACTCTCTGATCGAGGTTCTCGGCATTGAAAAATCTTCGTAAAATAAATCACACGTGTATATGTTGACATTTAAGAGATATACAGTCAAGAAAATCAAGGGCAATGGTGATATATATGCGGATTAGACACCAAAAAAAAACACTCAACAAATGGCTACAATTTAAGGAATGTGTTTAGTGACGGCATCAGATTCCTAATTGATGGAGAAATGTTTGGTGGCAAGAAAAGCTCTTCTAGAAGGTTGTCAAGCGTTTTCGCTCGACGATTCCATTCTGGGGTGGTTGGTTTGGCCCTTGTTCCTGTAACTCGAATCCTAGCCTGGTATATCCCATTTTAATTTTACACCATTGTGAACCTTACGCCTTTTTTACTCTCTGATCGAGGTTCTCGGCATTGAAAAATCTTCGTAAACTAAATCACACGTGTATATGTTGACATTTAAGAGATATACAGTCAAGAAAATCAAGGGCAATGGTGATATATATGCGGATTAGACACCAAAAAAAAAACACTCAACAAATGGCTACAATTTAAGGAATGTGTTTAGTGACGGCATCAGATTCCTAATTGATGGAGAAAGGTCTGGTGGCAAGAAAAGCTGATTCTAGGAGGTTGTCAAGTGTTTTCGCTGGACGATTCCATTCTTGGGTGGTTGGTTTGGCCCTTGTTCCTGTAACTCGAATCCTAGCCCGGTATATCCCATTTTAATTTTACACCATTGTGAACCTTACGCCTTTTTTACTCTCTGATCGAGGTTCTTGGCATTGAAAAATCTTCGTAAACTAAATCACACGTGTATATGTTGACATTTAAGAGATATACAGTCAAGAAAATCAAGGGCAATGGTGATATATATGCAGATTAGACACACAAAAAAACATTCAACAAATGGCTTCAATTTAAGGAATTTGTTTAGTGACGGCATCAGATTCCTAATTGATGGAGAAAGGTCTGGTGGCAAGAAAAGCTGCTTCTAGGAGGTTGTCAAGTGTTTTTGCTCGACGATTCCATTCTTGGGTGGTTGATTTGGCCCTTGTTCCTGTAACTCGAATCCTATCCCGCTATATCCAATTTTAATTTTACACCATTGTGAACCATATGCCTTTTTTACTCTCTGATCAAGCTTCTCGGCATTGACAAATCTTCGTAAACTAAATCACACATGTATATGTTGATATTTAAGAGATATACAGTCGAGAAAATCAAGGGCAATGGTGGTATATATGCGGATTAGACACCAAAAAAAAATCACTCAACAAATGGCTACAATTTAAGGAATGTGTTTAGTGACGACATCAGATTCCTAATTGAGGGAGAAAGTCTGGTGGCAAGAAAAGCTGCTTCTAGGAGGTTGTCAAGCGTTTTCGCTCGACGATTCCATTCTTGGGTGGTTGGTTTGGGCCTTGTTCCTGTAACTCGAATCCTATCCCGGTATATCCCATTTTAATTTTACACCATTGTGAACCTTACTCCTTTTTTACTCTCTGATCGACGTTCTCAGCATTGAAAAATCTTCGTAAACTAAATCACACGTGTATATGTTGACATCTATGAGATATACAGTTAAGAAAATCAAGGGCAACTGTTATATATATGCGGATTAGACACCAAAAAAAAACACTCAACAAATGGTTACAATTTAAGGAATGTGTTTAGTGACGGCATCAGATTTCTAATTGACGGAGCAAGGTCTGGTGGTAAGAAAAGCTGCTTCTTGGAGGTTGTTAAGTGTTTTCGCTCGATGATTCCATTCTTGGGTGGTTGGTTTGGCCCTTTTTCCTGTAACTCGAATCCTAGCCCGGTATATCCCATTTTAATTTTACACCATCGTGAACCTTACGCCTTTTTAACGCTCTGATCGAGGTTCTCGGCATTGAAAAATCTTCGTAAACTAAATCACAAGTGTATATGTTGACAATTAAGAGATATACAGTCAAGAAAATCAAGGGCAATTGTGATATATATGCGGATTAGACACCAAAAAAAACACTCAACAAATGGCTACAATTTAAGGAATGTGTTTAGTGACGGCATCAGATTCCTAATTGATGGAGAAAGGTCTGGTGGCCAGAAAAGCTGCTTCTAAAAGGTTGTCAAGTGTTTTTGCTCGACGATTCCATTCTTGGGTGGTTGGTTTGGCCCTTGTTCCTGTAACTGGAATCCTAGCCCGGTATATCCCATTTTAATTTTATACCATTGTGAACCATACGCCTTTTTTAATCTCTGATCACGGTTCTCGGCATTGAAAAATCTTCGTAAACTAAATCACACTTGTATATGTTGACATTTAAGAGATATACAGTCAAGAAAATCAAGGGCAATGGTGATGTATATGCGTATTAGACACCAAAAAAAAACACTCAACAAATGGCTACAATTTAAAGAATGTGTTTAGTGACGGCATCAGATTCCTAATTGATGGAGAAAGGTCTGGTGGCAAGAAAAGCTGCTTCTAGGAGGTTGTCAAGTGTTTTCGCTCGACGATTCTATTCTTGGGTGGTTGGTTTGGCCCTTGTTCCTGTAACTCGAATCCTAGCCCGGTATATCCCATTTTAATTTTACACCATTGTGAACCCTACGCCTTTTTTACTCTCTGATCGAGGTTCTCGGCATTGAAAAATCTTCGTAAAATAAATCACACGTGTATATGTTGACATTTAAGAGATATACAGTCAAGAAAATCAAGGGCAATGGTGATATATATGCGGATTAGACACCAAAAAAAACACTCAACAAATGGCTACAATTTAAGGAATGTGTTTAGTGACGGCATCAGATTCCTAATTGATGGAGAAAGGTCTGGTGGCCAGAAAAGCTGCTTCTAAAAGGTTGTCAAGTGTTTTTGCTCGACGATTCCATTCTTGGGTGGTTGGTTTGGCCCTTGTTCCTGTAACTGGAATCCTAGCCCGGTATATCCCATTTTAATTTTATACCATTGTGAACCTTACGCCTTTTTTAATCTCTGATCACGGTTCTCGGCATTGAAAAATCTTCGTAAACTAAATCACACTTGTATATGTTGACATTTAAGAGATATACAGTCAAGAAAATCAAGGGCAATGGTGATGTATATGCGTATTAGACACCAAAAAAAAAAACACTCAACAAATGGCTACAATTTAAAGAATGTGTTTAGTGACGGCATCAGATTCCTAATTGATGGAGAAAGGTCTGGTGGCAAGAAAAGCTGCTTCTAGGAGGTTGTCAAGTGTTTTCGCTCGACGATTCTATTCTTGGGTGGTTGGTTTGGCCCTTGTTCCTGTAACTCGAATCCTAGCCCGGTATATCCCATTTTAATTTTACACAATTGTGAACCCTACGCCTTTTTTACTCTCTGATCGAGGTTCTCGGCATTGAAAAATCTTCGTAAAATAAATCACACGTGTATATGTTGACATTTAAGAGATATACAGTCAAGAAAATCAAGGGCAATGGTGATATATATGCGGATTAGACACCAAAAAAAACACTCAACAAATGGCTACAATTTAAGGAATGTGTTTAGTGACGGCATCAGATTCCTAATTGATGGAGAAAGGTCTGGTGGCCAGAAAAGCTGCTTCTAAAAGGTTGTCAAGTGTTTTTGCTCGACGATTCCATTCTTGGGTGGTTGGTTTGGCCCTTGTTCCTGTAACTGGAATCCTAGCCCGGTATATCCCATTTTAATTTTATACCATTGTGAACCTTACGCCTTTTTTAATCTCTGATCACGGTTCTCGGCATTGAAAAATCTTCGTAAACTAAATCACACTTGTATATGTTGACATTTAAGAGATATACAGTCAAGAAAATCAAGGGCAATGGTGATGTATATGCGTATTAGACACCAAAAAAAAAAACACTCAACAAATGGCTACAATTTAAAGAATGTGTTTAGTGACGGTATCAGATTCCTAATTGATGGAGAAAGGTCTGGTGGCAAGAAAAGCTGCTTCTAGGAGGTTGTCAAGTGTTTTCGCTCGACGATTCTATTCTTGGGTGGTTGGTTTGGCCCTTGTTCCTGTAACTCGAATCCTAGCCCGGTATATCCCATTTTAATTTTACACCATTGGGAACCTTACTCCTTTTTTACTCTCTGATCGAGGTTCTCAGCATTGAAAAATCTTCGTAAACTAAATCACACGTGTATATGTTGACATCTATGAGATATACAGTTAAGAAAATTAAGGGCAACTGTTATATATATGCGGACTAGACACAAAAAAAAACACTCAACAAATGGCTTCAATTTAAGGAATGTGTTTAGTGACGGCATCAGATTTCTAATTGATGGAGAAAGGTCTGGGGGCAAGAAAAGCTGCTTCTAGGAGGTTGTTAAGTGTTTTCGCTCGATGATTCCATTCTTGGGTGGTTGGTTTGGCCCTTTTTCTTGTAACTCGAATTTTAGCCCGGTATATCCCATTTTAATTTTACACCATTGTGAACCTTACGCCTTTTTAACGCTCTGATCGAGGTTCTCGGCATTGAAAAATCTTCGTAAACTAAATCACACGTGTATATGTTGACATTTAAGAGATATACAGTCAAGAAAATCAAGGGCAATGGTGATATATATGCGGATTAGACACCAAAAAAAACACTCAAGAAATGGCTACAATTTAAGGAATGTGTTTAGTGACGGCATCAGATTCCTAATTGATGGAGAAAGGTCTGGTGTTAAGAAAAGCTGCTTCTAAGAGGTTGTCAAGTGTTTTTGCTCGACGATTCCATTCTTGGGTGGTTGGTTTGGCCCTTGTTCCTGTAACTCGAATCCTAGCCCGGTATATCCCATTTTAATTTTATACCATTGTGAACCTTATTCCTTTTTTAATCTCTGATCGCGGTTCTCGGCATTGAAAAATCTTCGTAAACTAAATCACACTTGTATATGTTGACATTTAAGAGATATACAGTCAAGAAAATCAAGGGCAATGGTGATGTATATGCGTATTAGACACAAAAAAAAAACACTCAACAAATGGCTACAATTTAAAGAATGTGTTTAGTGACGGCATCAGATTCCTAATTGATGGAGAAAGGTCTGGTGGCAAGAAAAGTTGCTTCTAGGAGGTTGTCAAGTGTTTTCGCTCGACAATTCTATTCTTGGGTGGTTGGTTTGGCCCTTGTTCCTGTAACTCGAATCCTAGCCCGGTATATCACATTTTAATTTTACACCATTGTGAACCTTACTCCTTTTTTACTCTCTGATCGAGGTTCTCGGTATTGAAAAATCTTTCGTAAACTAAATCACACGTGTATATGTTGACATTTAAGAGATATGCAGTCAAGAAAATCAAGGGCAATGGTGATATATATGCGGATTAGACACCAACAAAAACACTCAACAAATGGTTACAATTTAAGGAATGTGTTTAGTGACGGCATCAGATTCCTAATTGATGGAGAAAGGTCTGGTGGCAAGAAAAGCTGCTTCTAGGAGGTTGTCAAGTGTTTTCGCTCGACGATTCCATTCTTGGGTGGTTGGTTTGGCCCTTGTTCCTGTAAGTAGAATCCTAGCCCGGTATATCCCATTTTAATTTTACACCATTGTGAACCATACGCCTCTTTTAATCTCTGATCGAGGTTATCGGCATTGAAAAATCTTCGTAAACTAAATCACACGTGTATATGTTGAGATTTAAGAGATATACAGTCAAGAAAATCAAGGGCAACGGTGATATATATGCGGATTAGACACAAAAAAAAAAAAACACTCAACAAATGGCTACAATTTTAGAAATGTGTTTAGTGACGGCATCAGATTCCTAATTGATGGAGAAAGGTCTGGTGGCAAGAAAAGTTGCTTCTAGGAGGTTGTCAAGTGTTTTCGCTCGACGATTCCATTCTTGGGTGGTTGGTTTAGCCATTGTTCCTGTAACTCGAATCCTACCCCGGTATATCCCATTTTAATTTTACACCATTGTGAACCTTACGCCTTTTTTACTCTCTGATCGAGGTTCTCGGCATTGAAAAAACTTCGTAAACTAAATCACACGTGTATATGTTGAGATTTAAGAGATATACAGTCAAGAAAATCAAGGGCAATGGTGATATATATGCGGATTATACACCAAAAAAAAAACACTTAACAAATGGCTACAATTTAAGGAATGTGTTTAGTGACGGCATCAGATTCCTAATTGATGGAGAAAGGTCTGGTGGCAAGAAAAGCTGCTTCTAGGAGGTTGTAAAGTGTTTTCGCTCGACGATTCCATTCTTGGGTGGTTGGTTTGGCCCTTGTTCCTGTAACTAGAATCCTAGCCCGGTATATCGCATTTTAATTTTACACCATTGTGAACCATACGCCTCTTTTAATCTCTGATCGAGGTTATCGGTATTGAAAAATCTTCGTAAACTAAATCACACTTGTACATGTTGACATTTAAGAGATATACAGTCAAGAAAATCAAGGGCAATGGTGATGTATATGCGGATTAGACACCAAAAAAAACACTCAACAAATGACTACAATTTAAAGAATGTGTTTAGTGACAGCATCAGATTCCTAATTGATGGAGAATGGTCTGGTGGCAAGAAAAGCTGCTTCTAGGAGGTTGTCAAGTGTTTTCGCTCGACGATTCTATTCTTGGGTGGTTGGTTTGGCCCTTGTTCCTGTAACTCGAATCCTAGCCCGGTATATCCCATTTTAATTTTACACCATTGTGAACCTTACTCCTTTTTTACTCTCTGATCGAGGTTCTCGGCATTGAAAAATATTTCGTAAACTAAATCACACGTGTATATGTTGACATTTAAGAGATATGCAGTCAAGAAAATCTAGGGCAATGGTGATATATATGCGGATTAGACACCAACAAAAACACTCAACAAATGGTTACAATTTAAGGAATGTGTTTATAGACGGCATCAGATTCCTAATTGATGGAGAAAGGTCTGGTGGCAAGAAAAGCTGCTTCTAGGAGGTTGTCAAGTGTTTTCGCTCGACGATTCCATTCTAGGGTGGTTGGTTTGGCCCTTGTTCCTGTAAGTAGAATCCTAGCCCGGTATATCCCATTTTAATTTTACACCATTGTGAACCATACGCCTCTTTTAATCTCTGATCGAGGTTATCGGCATTGAAAAATCTTCGTAAACTAAATCACACGTGTATATGTTGAGATTTAAGAGATATACAGTCAAGAAAATCAAGGGCAACGGTGATATATATGCGGATTAGACACAAAAAAAAAACACTCAACAAATGGCTACAATTTAAGGAATGTGTTTAGTGACGGCATCAGATTCCTAATTGATGGAGAAAGGTCTGGTGGCAAGAAAAGTTGCTTCTAGGAGGTTGTCAAGTGTTTTCGCTCGACGATTCCATTCTTGGGTGGTTGGTTTAGCCATTGTTCCTGTAACTCGAATCCTACCCCGGTATATCCCATTTTAATTTTACACCATTGTGAACCTTACGCCTTTTTTACTCTCTGATCGAGGTTCTCGGCATTGAAAAAACTTCGTAAACTAAATCACACGTGTATATGTTGAGATTTAAGAGATATACAGTCAAGAAAATCAAGGGCAATGGTGATATATATGCGGATTATACACCAAAAAAAAAACACTTAACAAATGGCTACAATTTAAGGAATGTGTTTAGTGACGGCATCAGATTCCTAATTGATGGAGAAAGGTCTGGTGGCAAGAAAAGCTGCTTCTAGGAGGTTGTCAAGTGTTTTCGCTCGACGATTCCATTCTTGGGTGGTTGGTTTGGCCCTTGTTCCTGTAACTAGAATCCTAGCCCGGTATATCCCATTTTAATTTTACACCATTGTGAACCATACGCCTCTTTTAATCTATGATCGAGGTTATCGGTATTGAAAAATCTTCGTAAACTAAATCACACTTGTATATGTTGACATTTAAGAGATATACAGTCAAGAAACTCAAGGGCAATGGTGATGTATATGCGGATTAGACACCAAAAAAAACACTCAACAAATGACTACAATTTAAAGAATGTGTTTAGTGACAGCATCAGATTCCTAATTGATGGAGAATGGTCTGGTGGCAAGAAAAGCTGCTTCTAGGAGGTTGTCAAGTGTTTTCGCTCGACGATTCTATTCTTGGGTGGTTGGTTTGGCCCTTGTTCCTGTAACTCGAATCTTAGCCCGGTATATCCCATTTTAATTTTACACCATTGTGAACCTTACGCCTTTTTTACTCTCTTATCGAGGTTCTCGGAATTGAAAAATCTTCGTAAACTATATCACACGTATATATGTTGACATCTAAGAGATATACAGTCAAGAAAATCAAGGGCAATGGTGATATATATGCGGGTTAGACACCAAAAAAAACACTCAACAAATGGTTACAATTTAAGGAAAGTGTTTAGTGACGGCATCAGATTCCTAATTGATGGAGAAAGGTCTGGTGGCAAGAAAAGCTTCCTCTAGGAGGTTGTCAAGTGTTTTCGCTCGACGATTCCTTTCTTAGGTGCTTGGTTTGGCCCTTGTTCCGGTAACTCGAATCCTAGCCCGGTATATCCCATTTTAATTTTACACCATTGTGAACCTTACGCCTCTTTCAATCTCTGATCGAGGTTCTCTTCATTGAAAAATCTTCGTAAACTAAATCACACGTGTATATGTTGACATTTAAGAGATATACAGTCAAGAAAATCAAGGGCAATGGTTGCGGATTAGACACAACAAATGGCTACAATTTAAGGAATGTGTTTAATAACGACATCGGATTCCTAATTGATGGAGAAAGGTCTGTTGGCAAGAAAAGCTGCTTCTAGGAGGCAGTCAAGTGTTTTCGCTCTACGATTCCATTCTTGGGTGGTTGGTTTAGCCCTAGTTCCTGTTACTCGAATCCTATCCCGGTATATCCCATTTTTATTTTACACCATTGTGAACCATACGCCTTTTTAGTCTCTGATCGAGGTTCTCGGCATTGAAAAATCTTCCTAAACTAAATCACACGTGTATATGTTGACATCTAAGAGATATACAGTCAAGAAAATCAAGGGCAGTGGTGATATATATGCGGATTAGACACAAAAAAAAAACACTCAACAAATGGCTACAATTTAAGGAATGGGTTTAGTGACGGCATCTGATTCCTAATTGATGGAGAAAGGTCTGGTGGCAAGAAAAGCTGCTTCTAGGAGGTTTTCAAGTGTTTTCGCTCAACGATTCCATTCTTTGGTGGTTGGTTTGGCCCTTGTTCCTGTAACTCGAATCCTAGCCCAGTATATCCCATTTTAATTTTACACCATTGTGAACCTTACGCCTTTTTACTCTCTGATCGAGGTTCTCGGCATTAAAAATCTTCGTAAACAAAATTACACGTGTATATGTTGACATTTAAGAGATATACAGTCAAGAAAATCAAGGGCAATGGTGATATATATGCGGATTAGACACCAAAAAAAAAACACTCAACAAATGGGTACAATTTAAGGAATGTGTTTAGTGACGGCATCAGATTCCTAACTGATAGACAAAGGTCTGGTTGCAAGAAAAGCTGTTTCTAGGAAGTTGTCAAGTGTTTTCGCTCGATGATTCCATTCTTGGGTGGTTGGTTTGGCCCTTGTTCTTGTAATACGAATCCTAGCCCGGTATATCCCATTTTAATTTTACACCATTGTGAACCTTACGCCTTTTTTACTCTCTGATCAATGTTCTCGCCATTGAAAAATCTTCGTAAACTAAATCACACGTGTATATGTTGACATTTAAGAGATGTACAGCCAGGAAAATCAAGGGCAATGGTGATATATATGCGGATTAGACACAAAAAAAAAACACTCAACAAATGGCTACAATTTAAGGAATGTGTTTAATGACGGCATCAGATTCCTAATTGATGGAGAAAGGTCTGGTGGCAAGAAAAGCTGCTTCAAGGAGGTTGTCAAGTGTTTTCGCTCGATGACTCCATTCTTGGGTGGTTGGTTTGGCCCTTGTTCTTGTAACTCGAATCTAAGCCCTGTATATCCCATTTTAATTTTACACCATTGTGAACCTTACGCCTTTTTACTCTCTGATCGAGGTTCTCGGCATTGAAAAATCTTCATAAATTAAATCACACGTGTATATGTTGACATTTAAGAGATATACAGTCAAGAAAATCAAGGGCAATGGTGATATATATGCGGATTAGACACAAAAAAAAAACACTCAAGAAATGGCTACAATTTGAGGAATGTGTTTAGTGAAGGCATCAGATTCCTAATTGATGGAGAAAGGTCTGGTGGCAAGAAAAGCTGCTTCTAGGAGGTTGTCAAGTGTTTTCGCTCGACGATTCCATTCTTGGGTGGTTGGTTTGGCCATTGTTCTTTAACTCGAATCCTACCCCGGTATATCCCCATTTAATTTTACACCATTGTGAACCTTACGCCTTTTTTACTCTCTGATCGAGGTTCTCGGCATTGAAAAATCTTCGTAAACTAAATCACACATGTATATGTTGACATTGAAGAGATATACAGTCAAGAAAATCAGGGCAATGGTGATATATATGCGCATTAGACACCAAAAAAAACACTCAACAAATGGCTACAATTTAAAGAATGTGTTTAGTGACGGTATCAGATTCCTAATTGATGGAGAAAGGCCTGGTGGCAAGAAAAGCTGCTTCTAGGAGGTTGTCAAGTGTTTTCGCTCGACGATTCCATTCTTTGGTGGTTGGTTTGGCCCTTGTTCCTGTAACTCGAATCCTAGCCCGGTATATCCCATTTTAATTTTACACAAAAAAAATTGTGAACCTTACGCCTTTTTTACTCTCTGATCGAGGTTCTCGGGATTGAAAAATCTTCGTAAACTAAATAACACGTGTATATGTCGACATTTAAGAGATATACAGTCAAGAAAATCAAGGGCAATGGTGATATATATGCGGATTAGACACCAAAAAAACACTCAACAAATGGCTACAATTTAAGGAATGTGTTTAGTGATGGCATCAGATTGCTAATTGATGGACAAAGGTCTTGTGGCAAGAAAAGCTGCTTCTAGTAGGTTGTCAGGTGTTTTCGCTTGACGATTCCATTCTTGGGTGGTTCGTTTTGCCCTTGTTCCTGTAAATCAAATCCTGGCCCGGTATATCCCATTTTAATTTTACACTATTGTGAACCTTATGCCTTCTTTACTCTCTGATCGAGGTTCTCGGCATTGAAAATTCTTCGTAATCTAAATCACACGTGTATATGTTGACATTTAAGAGATATGCAGTCAAGATAATCAAGGGCGACGGTGATATATATGCGGATTAGACACAAAAAAAAAACACTCAACAAATGGCTATAATTTAAGGAATGTGTTTAGTGATGCCATCAGATTCCTAATTGATGGAGAAAGGTCTGGTGGCAAGAAAAGCTGCTTGTAGGAGGTTGTCAAGTGTTTTCGCTCGACGATTCCATTCTTGGGTGGTTGGTTTGGCCGTTGTTCTTGTAACTCGAATTCTAGCCCGGTATTGTTGCTGACAGAAGCTATTAAAGCTGAAGCTATCCAAAGACCAAAGACAGTGCAAGCTTACATGAAGATTGCAAGATGACTGAAGACAAAGTTATTTTATGAAGCTATTGTTAAGGGGGAGTTTGTTGGTGCATGTTTGTGACAACAGCTTAGATTTGGTCTTTGGATATCTTGTAATTAGTTAAACGATAAACGGTTAGCGGGTTTAGCTTTGTAATAGTTAGTTATAGTGTTTGGGCTAACCAAACCCATACTTATGGGGATGTGGGACGAATTGGGCTTTGCCCAGATTCGCAGTCCATCTTGGATACCTTGGCCCAAGTAGCAACCTTGTGTTATATAAACAAGGTTATGCTTTAGGGTTCAGGTTAATCAGCCAAAACAGGTGCTAGAGAGAAATTTCCTGAGAGACTTGTCTTGGACGAAATTTGGAGAGTTGGTTAGGGTTTGATTGATTGTAATTCTTGTAATCGATAATCAATAGAAACCCAGTTTGAAAGTGATTTCTATTTCTACTCATTTTGTGATATTCTGATCAAGAGGATTCCGCACTCTTGATTAGATTGACAATTCTGTGAAAGATCCATACGACTCAAGGGGACCTACAGGTATATCCCATTTTAATTTTACAACAATGTGAACCTTACACCTTTTTTACTCTCTGATCGAGGTTCTCGGCGTTGAAAAATCTTCGTAAACTAAATCACACGTGTATATGTTGACATTTAAGAGATGTACAGTCAAGAAAATCAAGGGCAATTGTGATATATATGCGGATTAGACACAAAAAAAAACACTCAACAAATGGCTACAATTTAAGGAATGTGTTTAATGACGGCATCAGATTCCTAATTGATGGAGAAAGGTCTGGTGGCAAGAAAAGCTGCTTCTAGGAGGTTGTCAAGTGTTTTCGCTCGACGACTCCATTCTTGGGTGGTTGGTTTGGCCCTTGTTCCTGTAACTCGAATCCAAGCCCGGTATATCCCATTTTAATTTTACACCATTGTGAACCTTACGCCTTTTTTACTCTCTGATCGAGGTTCTCGGCATTGAAAAATCTTCGTAAATTAAATCACACGTGTATATGTTGACATTTAAGAGAGATACAGTCAATAAAATCAAGGGCAATGGTGATATATATGCGGATTAGGCACCAAAAAAACACTCAACAAATGGCTACAATTTAAGGAATGTGTTTAGTGAAGGCATCAGATTCCTAATTGATGGAGAAAGGTCTGGTGGCAAGAAAAGCTGCTTCTAGGAGGTTGTCAAGTGTTTTCGCTCGACGATTCCATTCTTGGGTGGTTGGTTTGGCCCTTGTTCCTGTAACTCGAATCCTACCCCGGTATATCCCAATTTAATTTTACACCATTGTGAAACTTATGCCTTTTTTACGCTCTGATCGAGGTTCTCGGCATTGAAAAATCTTCGTAAACTAAATCACACATGTATATGTTGACATTGAAGAGATATACAGTCAAGAAAATCAAGGGCAATGGTGATATATAGGCGAATTAGACACCATAAAAACACTCAACAAATGGCTACAATTTAAAGAATGTGTTTAGTGACGGTATCAGATTACTAATTGATGGAGAAAGGTCTGGTGGCAAGAAAAGCTGCTTCTAGGAGGTTGTCAAGTGTTTTCGCTCGACGATTCCATTCTTGGGTGGTTGGTTTGGCCCTTGTTCCTGTAACTCGAATCCTACCCCGGTATATCCCAATTTAATTTTACACCATTGTGAACCTTACGCCTTTTTTACGCTCTGATCGAGGTTCTCGGCATTGAAAAATCTTCGTAAACTAAATCACATGTGTATATGTTGACATTGAAGAGATATACAGTCAAGAAAATCAAGGGCAATGGTGATATATATGCGAATTAGACACCAAAAAAAACATTCAACAAATGGCTACAATTTAAAGAATGTGTTTAGTGACGGTATCAGATTCCTAATTGATGGAGAAAGGTCGGGTGGCAAGAAAAGCTGCTTCTAGGAGGTTGTCAAGTGTTTTCGATCGACGATTCCATTCTTGGGTGGTTGGTTTGGCCCTTGTTCCTGTAACTCGAATCCTAGCCCGGTATATGCGATTTTAATTTTACACAAAAAAAAATTTGTGAACCTTACGCCTTTTTTACTCTCTGATCGAGGTTCTCGGCATTGAAAAATCTTCGTAAACTAAATCACACGTGTATACGTTGACATTTAAGAGATATACAGTCAAGAAAATCAAGGGCAATGGTGATATATATGCGGATTAGACACAAAAAAAAACACTCAACAAATGGCTACAATATAATGAATGTGTTTAGTGACGGCATCAGATTCCTAATTGATGGAGAAAGGTCTGGTGGCAAGAAAAGTTGCTTCTAGGAGGTTGTTAAGTGTTTTCGCTTGACGATTCCATTCTTGGGTGGTTCGTTTGGCCCTTGTTCCTGTAAATCGAATCCTAGCCCGTTATATCCCATTTTAATTTTACACCATTGTGAACCTTACGCCTTTTTTACTCTCTGATCGAGGTTCTCGGCATTGAAAATTCTTCGTAAACTAAATCACACGTGTATATGTTGACATTTAAGAGATATACAGTCAAGAAAATCAAGGGCAACTGTGATATATATGCGGATTAGACACCAAAAAAAAACACTCAACAAATGGCTACAATTTAAGGAATGTGTTTAGTGACGGCATATGATTCCTAAGTGATGGACAAAGTTCTGGTGGCAAGAAAAGCTGCTTGTAGGTGGTTGTCAAGTGTTTTCGCTCGACGATTCCATTCTTGGGTAGTTGATTTCGCCCTTGTTCCTGTAACTCGAATCCTAGCCCGGTATATCCCATTTTAATTTTACACCATTGTGAACCTTACGCCTTTTTTACTCTCTGATCGAGGTTCTCGGCATGGAAAAATCTTTGTAAACTAAATCACACGTGTATATGTTAACATTTAAGAGATATACAGTCAAGAAAATCAAGGGCAATGGTGATATATATGCGGATTAGACACCAAAAAAAAACACTCAACAAATGGCTACAATTTAAGGAATGTGTTTAGTGACGGCATCAGATTCCTAATTGATGGAGAAAGGTCTGGTGGCAAGAAAAGCTGCTTCTAGGAGGTTGTCAAGTGTTTTCGCTCGACGACTCCATTCTTGGGTGGTTGGTTTGGCCCTTGTTCCTGTAACTCGAATCCAAGCCCGGTATATCCCATTTTTATTTTACACCATTGTGAACCTTACGCCTTTTTTACTCTCTGATCGAGGTTCTCGGCATTGAAAAATCTTCGTAAATTAAATCACACGTGTATATGTTGACATTTAAGAGATATACAGTCAATAAAATCAAGGGCAATGGTGATATATATGCGGATTAGGCACCAAAAAAACACTCAACAAATGGCTACAATTTAAGGAATGTGTTTAGTGAAGGCATCAGATTCCTACTTGATGGAGAAAGGTCTGGTGGCAAGAAAAGCTGCTTCTAGGAGGTTGTCAAGTGTTTTCGCTCGATGATTCCATTCTTGGGTGGTTGGTTTGGCCCTTGTTCATGTAACTCGAATCCTACCCCGGTATATCCCAATTTAATTTTACACCATTGTGAACCTTACGCCTTTTTTACGCTCTGATCGAGGTTCTCGGCATTGAAAAGTCTTCGTAAACTAAATCACACATGTATATGTTGACATTGAAGAGATATACAGTCAAGAAAATCAAGGGCAATGGTGATATATATGCGAATTAGACACCAAAAAAAAAACACTCAACAAATGGCTACAATTTAAAGAATGTGTTTAGTGACGGTATCAGATTCCTAATTGATGGAGAAAGGTCTGGTGGCAAGAAAAGCTGCTTCTAGGAGGTTGTCAAGTGTTTTCGCTCGACGATTCGATTCTTGGGTGGTTGGTTTGGCCCTTGTTCCTGTAACTCGAATCCTACCCCGGTATATCCCAATTTAATTTTACACCATTGTGAACCTTACGCCTTTTTTACGCTCTGATCGAGGTTCTCGGCATTGAAAAATCTTCGTAAACTAAATCACACGTGTATATGTTGACATTGAAGAGATATACAGTCAAGAAAATCAAGGGCAATGGTGATATATATGCGAATTAGACACAAAAAAAAAACACTCAACAAATGGCTACAATTTAAAGAATGTGTTTAGTGATGGTATCAGATTCCTAATTGATGGAGAAAGGTCGGGTGGCAAGAAATGCTGCTTCTAGGAGGTGGTCAAGTGTTTTCGCTCGACGATTCCATTCTTGGGTGGTTGATTTGGCCCTTGTTCCTGTAACTCGAATCCTAGCCCGGTATATCCCATTTTAATTTTACACAAAAAAAAAATTGTGAACCTTACGCCTTTTTTACTCTCTGATCGAGGTTCTCGGCATTGAAAAATCTTCGTAAACTAAATCACACGTGTATCCGTTGACATTTAAGAGATATACAGTCAAGAAAATCGAGGGCAATGGTGATATATATGCGGATTAGACACCAAAAAAAACACTCAACAAATGGCTACAATATAATGAATGTGTTTAGTGACGGCATCAGATTCCTAATTGATGGAGAAAGGTCTGGTGGCAAGAAAAGTTGCTTCTAGGAGGTTGTTAAGTGTTTTCGCTTGACGATTCCATTCTTGGGTGGTTCGTTTGGCCCTTGTTCCTGTAAATCGAATCCTAGCCCGTTATATCCCATTTTAATTTTACACCATTGTGAACCTTACGCCTTTTTTACTCTCTGATCGAGGTTCTCGGCATGGAAAAATCTTTGTAAACTAAATCACACGTGTATATGTTAACATTTAAGAGATATACAATCAAGAAAATCAAGGGCAATGGTGATATATATGCGGATTAGACACAAAAAAAATCACTCAACAAATGGCTACAATTTAAGGAATGTGTTTAGTGACGGCATCAGATTCCTAATTGATGGAGAAAGGTCTGGTGGCAAGAAAAGCTGCTTCTAGGAGGTTGTCAAGTGTTTCGCTCGACGACTCCATTCTTGGGTGCTTGGTTTGGCCTTCGTTCCTGTAATTCGAATCCAAGCCCGGTATATCCCTTTTTAATTTTACACCATTGTGAACCTTACGCCTTTTTTACTCTCTGATCGAGGTTCTCGGCATTGAAAAATCTTCGTAAATTAAATCACACGTGTATATGTTGACATTTAAGAGATATACAGTCAATAAAATCAAGGGCAATGGTGATATATATGCGGATTAGGCACCAAAAAAACACTCAACAAATGGCTACAATTTAAGGAATGTGTTTAGTGAAGGCATCAGATTCCTACTTGATGGAGAAAGGTCTGGTGGCAAGAAAAGCTGCTTCTAGGAGGTTGTCAAGTGTTTTCGCTCGACGATTCCATTCTTGGGTGGTTGGTTTGGCCCTTGTTCATGTAACTCGAATCCTACCCCGGTATATCCCAATTTAATTTTACACCATTGTGAACCTTACGCCTTTTTTACGCTCTGATCGAGGTTCTCGGCATTGAAAAGTCTTCGTAAACTAAATCACACATGTATATGTTGACATTGAAGAGATATACAGTCAAGAAAATCAAGGGCAATGGTGATATATATGCGAATTAGACACCAAAAAAAAAACACTCAACAAATGGCTACAATTTAAAGAATGTGTTTAGTGACGGTATCAGATTCCTAATTGATGGAGAAAGGTCTGGTGGCAAGAAAAGCTGCTTCTAGGAGGTTGTCAAGTGTTTTCGCTCGACGATTCGATTCTTGGGTGGTTGGTTTGGCCCTTGTTCCTGTAACTCGAATCCTACCCCGGTATATCCCAATTTAATTTTACACCATTGTGAACCTTACGCCTTTTTTACGCTCTGATCGAGGTTCTCGGCATTGAAAAATCTTCGTAAACTAAATCACACGTGTATATGTTGACATTGAAGAGATATACAGTCAAGAAAATCAAGGGCAATGGTGATATATATGCGAATTAGACACAAAAAAAAAACACTCAACAAATGGCTACAATTTAAAGAATGTGTTTAGTGATGGTATCAGATTCCTAATTGATGGAGAAAGGTCGGGTGGCAAGAAATGCTGCTTCTAGGAGGTTGTCAAGTGTTTTCGCTCGACGATTCCATTCTTGGGTGGTTGATTTGGCCCTTGTTCCTGTAACTCGAATCCTAGCCCGGTATATCCCATTTTAATTTGACACAAAAAAAAAATTGTGAACCTTACGCCTTTTTTACTCTCTGATCGAGGTTCTCGGCATTGAAAAATCTTCGTAAACTAAATCACACGTGTATACGTTGACATTTAAGAGATATACAGTCAAGAAAATCGAGGGCAATGGTGATATATATGCGGATTAGACACCAAAAAAAAACACTCAACAAATGGCTACAATATAATGAATGTGTTTAGTGACGGCATCAGATTCCTAATTGATGGAGAAAGGTCTGGTGGCAAGAAAAGTTGCTTCTAGGAGGTTGTTAAGTGTTTTCGCTTGACGATTCCATTCTTGGGTGGTTCGTTTGGCCCTTGTTCCTGTAAATCGAATCCTAGCCCGTTATATCCCATTTTAATTTTACACCATTGTGAACCTTACGCCTTTTTTACTCTCTGATCGAGGTTCTCGGCATGGAAAAATCTTTGTAAACTAAATCACACGTGTATATGTTAACATTTAAGAGATATACAATCAAGAAAATCAAGGGCAATGGTGATATATATGCGGATTAGACACAAAAAAAATCACTCAACAAATGGCTACAATTTAAGGAATGTGTTTAGTGACGGCATCAGATTCCTAATTGATGGAGAAAGGTCTGGTGGCAAGAAAAGCTGCTTCTAGGAGGTTGTCAAGTGTTTCGCTCGACGACTCCATTCTTGGGTGGTTGGTTTGGCCTTCGTTCCTGTAATTCGAATCCAAGCCCGGTATATCCCATTTTAATTTTACACCATTGTGAACCTTACGCCTTTTTTACTCTCTGATCGAGGTTCTCGGCATTGAAAAATATTCGTAAACTAAATCACACGTGTATATGTTGACATTGAAGAGATATACAGTCAAGAAAATCAAGGGCAATGGTGATATATATGCGGATTAGACACAAAAAAAAAACACTCAACAAATGGCTACAATTTAAAGAATGTGTTTAGTGACGGTATCAGATTCCTAATTGATGGAGAAAGACCTGGTGGCAACAAAAGCTACTTCTAGGAGGCTGTCAAGTGTTTTCGCTCGACGATTCCATTCTTGGGTGGTTGGTTTGGCCCTTGTTCTTGTAACTCGAATCCTACCCCGGTATATCCCAATTTAATTTTACACAAAAAAAATGGTGAACCTTACGCCTTTTTTACTCTCTGATCGAGGTTCTCGGCATTGAAAAATCTTCGTAAACTAAATCACACGTGTATATGTCGACATTTAAGAGATATACAGTCAAGAAAATCAAGGGCAATGGTGATATATATGCGGATTAGACACCAAAAAAACACTCAACAAATGGCTACAATTTAAGGAATGTGTTTAGTGACGACATCAGATTGCTAATTGATGGACAAAGGTCTGGTGGCAAGAAAAGCTGCTTCTAGGAGGTTGTTAAGTGTTTTCGCTCTACGATTCCATTCTTGGGTGGTTGGTTTGGCCCTTGTTCCTGTAACTCGAATCCTAGCCCGGTATATCCCATTTTAATTTTACACAAAAAAATTGTGAACCTTACGCCTTTTTTACTCTCTGATCGAGGTTCTCGGCATTGAAAAATCTTCGTAAACTAAATCACACGTGTATATGTCGACATTTAAGTGATATACAGTCAAGAAAATCAAGGGCAATGGTGATATATATGCGGATTAGACACCAAAAAAACACTCAACAAATGGCTACAATTTAAAGAATGTGTTTAGTGACGGCATCAGATTGCTAATTGATGGACAAAGGTCTGGTGGCAAGAAAAGCTGCTTCTAGGAGGTTGTCAAGTGTTTTCCCTTGACGATTCCATTCTTGGGTGGTTCGATTTTCCCTTGTTCCTGTAAATCGAATCCTGGCCCGGTACATCCCATTTTAATTTTACACTATTGTGAACCTTACGCCTTCTTTACTCTCTGATCGAGGTTCTCGGCATTGAAAATTCTTCGTAAACTAAATCTCACGTGTATATGTTGACATTTAAGAGATATACAGTCAAGAAAATCAAGGGCAATTGTGATATATATGCGGATTAAACACAAAAAAAAAACACTCAACAAATGGCTACAATTTAAGGAATGTGTTTAATGACGGCATCAGATTCCTAATTGATGGAGAAAGGTCCGGTGGCAAGAAAAGCTGCTTCTAGGAGGTTGTCAAGTGTTTTCGCTCGACGACTCCATTCTTGGGTGGTTGGTTTGGCCCTTGTTCCTGTAACTCGAATCCAAGCCCGGTATATCCCATTTTAATTTTACACCATTGTGAACCTTACGCCTTTTTTATTCTCTGATCGAGGATCTCGGCATTGAAAAATCTTCCTAAATTAAATCACACGTGTATATATTGACATTTAAGAGATATACAGTCAATAAAATCAAGGGCAATGGTGATATATATGCGGATTAGGCACCAAAAAAACACTTAACAAATGGCAACAATTTAAGGAATGTGTTTAGTGAAGGCATCAGATTCCTAATTGATGGAGAAAGGTCTGGTGGCAAGAAAAGCTGCTTCTAGGAGGTTGTCAAGTGTTTTCGCTCGGCGATTCCATTCTTGGGTAGTTGGTTTGGCCCTTGTTCCTGTAACTCGAATCCTACCCCGGTATATCCCAATTTAATTTTACACCATTGTGAACCTTACGCCTTTTTTACTCTCTGATTGAGGTTCTCGGCATTGAAAAATCTTCGTAAACTAAATCACACGTGTATATGTTGACATTGAAGAGATATACAGTCAAGAAAATCAAGGGGAATGGTGATATATATGTGAATTAGACACAAAAAAAAAACACTCAACAAATGGCTACAATTAAAGAATGTGTTTAATGACGGTATCAGATTCCTAATTGATGGATAAATGTCTGGTGGCAAGAAAAGCTGCTTCTAGGAGGTTGTCAAGTGTTTTCGCTCGACGATTCCATTCTTGGGTGGTTGGTTTGGCCCTTGTTCCTGTAACTCGAATCCTAGCCCGGTATATCCCATTTTAATTTTACACAAAAAAAAATTTGTGAACCTTACGCCTTTTTTACTCTCTGATCGAGGTTCTCGGCATTGAAAAATCTTCGTAAACTAAATCACACGTGTATACGTTGACATTTAAGAGATATACAGTCAAGAAAATCAAGGGCAATGGTGATATATATGCGGATTAGACACCAAAAAAAAACACTCAACAAATGGCTACAATATAATGAATGTGTTTAGTAACGGCATCAGATTCCTAATTGATGGAGAAAGGTCTGGTGGCAAGAAAAGTTGCTTCTAGGAGGTTATTAAGTGTTTTCGCTTGACGATTCCATTCTTGGGTAGTTGGTTTCGCCCTTGTTCCTGTAAATCGAATCCTAGCCCGTTATATCCCATTTTAATTTTACACCATTGTGAACCTTACGCCTTTTTTACTCTCTGATCGAGGTTCTCGGCATTGAAAATTCTACGTAAACTAAATCACACGTGTATATGTTGACATTTAAGAGATATACAGTCAAGAAAATCAAGGGCAATGGTGATATATATGCGGATTAGACACCAAAAAAAACACTCAACAAATGGCTACAATTTAAGGAATGTGTTTAGTGACGGCATATGATTCCTAATTGATGGAGAAAGGTCTGGTGGCAAGAAAAGGTGCTTGTAGGTGGTTGTCAAGTGTTTTCGCTCGACGATTCCATTCTTGGGTAGTTGGTTTCGCCCTTGTTCCTGTAACTCGAATCCTAGCCTGGTATATCCCATTTTAATTTTACACCATTGTGAACCTTACGCCTTTTTTACTCTCTGATCGAGGTTCTCGGCATGGAAAAATCTTTGTAAACTAAATCACACGTGTATATGTTAACATTTAAGAGATATACAGTCAATAAAATCAAGGGCAATGGTGATATATATGCGGATTAGACACCAAAAAAAACACTCAACAAATGGCTACAATTTAAGGAATGTGTTTAGTGACGTCTTCAGATTCCTAATTGATGGAGAAAGGTCTGGTGGCAAGAAAAGCTGCTTCTTGGAGGATGTCAAGTGTTTTCGCTCGACGATTCCATTCTTGGGTGGTTGGTTTGGCCCTTGTTCCTATAACTCGAATTCTAGGCCAGTATATCCCATTTTAATTTTACACGATTGTGAACCTTACGCCTTTTGTACTCTCTGATCGAGGTTCTCGGCATTGAAAAATCTTCGTAAACTAAATCACACGTGTATATGTTGACATTTAAGAGATATACAGTCAAGAAAATCAAGGGCAATGGTGATATATATGCGGATTAGACAACGGAAAAAACACTCAACAAATGGATACAATTTAAGGATTGTGTTTAGTGACGGCATCAGATTCCTAATTGATGGAGAAAGGTCTTGTGGCAAGAAAAGCTGCTTCTAGGAGGTTGTCAAGTGTTTTCGCTCGACGATTCCATTCTTGGGTGGTTCGTTTGGCCCTTGTTCCTGTAAATCGAATGCTAGCCCGGTATATCCCATTTTAATTTTACACCATTGTGAAACTTACGCCTTTTTACTCTCTGATCGGGGTTCTCGGCATTGAAAATTCTTCGTAAACTAAATCACATGTGTATATGTTGACATTTAAGAGATATACAGTAAAGAAAATCAAGGGCAATGGTGATATATATGGGGATTAGACACCAAAAAAACACTCAACAAATGGCTACAATTTAAGGAATGTGTTTTGTTGAAGAGCTGATTTTAAAAATTTCAAGTGCTGAACATGATGAACTGGTTTGGGAGTGTGTGTTTAAAAGAAGAAACTGATTTTTGAGAAAGAAAGTTAGATTAGTTAATCAGGGTCATTAATTTGAACTTGATGTAACTATTACTAGTAAGTTTTTCTTATTGATTTAAGTAAAAACTTATGTGTTTGTGAGATAATGTGTGCAGGAAATATGCTAATCAGAGATAAAGCCAGGGATTGATCTCAAGGTGATAGCTAATTCCAGACAGCGATCCCATCATGATGAGAGGGGGAGTCTGACGAGGTTAGAGCCAAAGAGAAGATCCTGGTATATGCTAAGAAAGAAAAGAGACTGATAAAGACTGAAGATGCGAAGACTCGACACGTAAGACTCGTCAACATCTGAGGGGGAGTCTGTTGGTGCATTCATCTGTTGACTTCGTCTGATATCGAGTCTCGGGTTCGTTGAACTGCTGAACAAGAGTGATGTCATCATATATGATGATGACATCATATATGTGACATCATCATTGAATCATCACATGAAGACAAAACAAGAATTAGATGGTTGGTCGTTTAAAGTAGATGACCGTTTGTAGAATCATGACCGTTTGAGCATGTACGTTTGAATGGCATGACCGTTTGAAGTGTCATGACCGTTTGAAGAGTGGTGTGTCACTTTCAAACGGTCAGGGGTCTCTCCCTATATATACCCTTCAAACTGTCATCATTTGTAACATTCTAGATTCCGACGGCGAAGCCCTGTCGAGGTGTCTCTGTACTGTAAAGTGTTCAAGATCAATAAACAAGACATTTATTAGTGAATACAAGCTAAACGAAGACCGAATCAATGAATTCCGCCTCTGATTCGGTCTGAGCACTCTTCTGATCGACTCGTTAGGTCGTTTCACGATCCTACAAGTGGTATATCAAGATTCAAAAACAATGATGTCCATCACGTGTGTCATAAAGTTGTTGATAATAAAGTCATATTGCATGTGATTTGTTCTAGATTTTATCGACCATTTGTAACTATAAGGGTTGATTTTGAGATTGATCAGTTTGTTGCAAGGTTTGTTAAAACAATTCGCATAAGGTGTTTGAACAAATTGTTTTGAAATATGGCGAAAATGTTTGACGAAGAAGAAAATGATTATCTTCAAAGGATAAATGATTGGTATCGAGGGTATTTCAGTAGTCATTATCAAGGTTTGTCCAAGAATGTTTGGGCTAACCGGTTCGAATGTTTTCTGTGTAGGAAAGATGAGAAATTAGTTGATTTGGAGAAGAGATTTGACTGTTTGATTGATCATTTGAAAGAAAACCAGATAATGATATCAGAAGCTGAAAGAGTATCAAAGTTTGCTAATGGATTGCCAGCTGAATGGAATGATTTTTTGGAAAATCTAAGAAAGAATTCTAGTTTTTCAAAATTATCTTTAAGTAAATTCATTAGTAAACTTACAACACATAGATATGATAATGAAGAGAAAAAGAAAGAATTGTTGAATAGGATAGAAAATAATTTGAAAAAATTAAGTTTGGATGTGGTTGTAGAACTGAACAAAAGAGTCTGTGTGTGTCTTAGTGCAAAAGATGTTATGAAATACGATATGAAGAGGGGTTGTTATATTGATGAGAATATGAATCCTCTTGACTTCGTTAAAATCTTTTGTGCAGGAACTTACAAGATGAAGACAGAGCAAGTTCAAAAGAATGAAGAATCTGTGGAGATTGATTCCTCAAGTTCTGACTCAGTGTGCTCCAAATATGACAACTTTAAGACTGACAATGACAAACTCTTGAAGGATGCGGAAAGTTTGAAATCGGAAGTCGAGAAGTTGAAAGATGAGAAGCAAACTGATGTAAAACAAATTCTGGATTTACAGGGAAATTATGAAAATCTAAAAGCTGAAAATGTTAAACTGTTTAATGATTTGAACAGTTTGACATCAGAAAACAAGAAGTTGAAAGAAAAAGCAAAAGTTTTTGAAGAGAAAATTAAAAGTTTTGAAAATGAAAAATCGAAGATTGAAAAAGTTTTTCAAAGTCAAATAAAAATTTTAGAAGATGAGAGAGATTTGTTTGGTAAAAACAATCTTGAAAAACAAATTGCAATCAATTCTCATCTTGAAAAGATTATTCGATTTGAAAAGGAAGCAGAATGTGCTCAAAAGAAAATCAAAGAGTTAGAAGGTAAAATCAGGGAATGGGAAGAAAAGTTGAAGGTTTTTGTGAATACTTCAGCTATTCCTTGTCCAAAACCTTTAAATTCAGTTCCAATAAGTGACAATGTCACAAACTTTAACAAAGTCAAAGTTGAAGATTGTGATGAGAAAACTGATGATGATATTGAAAAAAGAAAAATATTTTTGAAATTAAAAGAAAAATTTCAAGAAACCGTTCTACATTCTACTGAGAAAGGTGAATGCTCAACGCAAAAACCTGTAAAGAAGAATGTGGAACAAAAACAAAAGAATAAAAAATCGAAAAATGTTCAAAAAGAGAATAACAGCTCATCAGATCGATCATCCAATCGCAATCAAAAACCACAAAAAGTAAAAAATGAAAACTAAAAAATTGTTGGTAATAAGTGGTGCAGGTTTGACCACAGTGCTCAAAAGCCAAATCCAGCAAACAAGAGGAGCAAGGATTATCACCAAGCCAAACAGTGCTATGATCTGAATGTTTGGACTGAGAATGGTGATTGGTATGATAACAGAGTGTGTTACAGATGCGGTTATCAAGGACACATTGCTGTTAACTGCCAGAGTTGGAGGTTTGAGTCAAGAAGATGCTTTAACTGCAATATCATTGGTCATATTGCTAGAGATTGCTCAATGAGATCAATGAGAAGATCGAGGGTTGAATCTCAGAAGCAGGTAAAGAAACCAGTCAATGTCAAGCCCAAAGAACAGAAGGTTCAAGAACCTAAAGTTCAAGAAAAGAAAGTGAAGCTTTCACAGGGCCAGAAAGACAGACTGAGGAAGAAGAGGAAGAAGGCGGGAGAGTATTTGGAGAAGATTTTGTCCTCGGATACAACTGGTAAAACAGATAAAAGTTCTGATAAATCGTCTTGCTCACCAAAGAATAACAAATCAAGCAAAATGCATTCATCAGATACAAATCTGAGGACGAAAGAGGATAAGAAGAAGAAGAAAGTTGATGGTGATGAATTTGTTTCTTCGGAAACAAAGGAGTCACATGTCAGCGATGAATCTGGCTCATCAAAGTCAGACAAGCCACATTCAGGCAATGATTCTGGTATGGTAAAACCAGAAGAGCCATGTGTTGAGGTAAAAATTGAGAATTCTGGTATAACAATGGATGATGCAAATTTTCCACCATTGTTGAACAAGAATTCAAAATCACCCAAGGACCGTCAGGCTTGGGTGAATCTGTTTAAATGAAAAACCTGACTTGCCGGAGTTCCCAGGTTGGTAAGCGTGGAACATGAATCGGCACATTTCTTGAGAAATTCACGAAAGTGATATTTCGACGTACATGTGGTAAATCAGGGACATTAAGTTGTACTTGATTTTCTACAAGTGGTATTATTGTTTAAATCGGAAATGTTAAATCTTTACAAGTGGTTGAAGAGAACAAGGTGATGAAGATCCCCATATTTGTGAAATGACACGCAAAACTTAATTTTCCGGAACAACCATTTTGATTAAAACAAACTTAAGTGTTTTGAGATCATAATGGGAAAATAGTTTGTTGTGAGGAGGAGTTCTGATTGTTTAAGCCAAGTGAATGGAGAATTGAAGTGATTCTCATCATGTTGTCACATTTCTTGTACAGTTCGTTTTCAAATTTTCTCAGAAAATCAAAATTGAAACATATTTTGATTTTAGGGGGAGTAAAAATTTTTAAAAAATTAGAAAATTTGAAAATGCCAAAAACATTGAAAAAGGCAAAAAATGAGTTTTGTTGTGAAAAAGAGGAAATGATAGTAGATCAGTTGGACTGTCACAGCATGCTAAAGAAATGGAAAGATATAATGTGATAAACGATCTCACTAAAGATGTGACGATAGGCTCAGCTAGACTAGTAGATCTGCGATAACGATACGAACCTAAAGCAAAAAGCCTAGTTCTAGTGGGAAACATGATTAAAAGCATAGTACTTAGTTTTGTCCTTCTTGATTGTGTGCCTACTCGGTAATCGCTGATTGTCGAAAGACATAAAACTGGTTAAGTTTGTGAACTTTCACAACTTTGCTGAAAAGTCACTGTGATTGTGCATTTCATTTTGCAAAGATTTAAATTTGTTTTATTTCTTTATTTTGTTTAAGCATCGGACATCCTCTGCGTATACGTGAGTATCGACCTGGATGTTGTTGCCTAAACGTTCTGCTTTATTTTCTTTGGTGTTTCGTTTAAGCTTTGGACCTCCTCTGCGTATACGGAAGTATTGACCTGGTGGTTAAAGCCTAAACAACTTCAACTTATTTTTATTTTCTTATTTTGTTTAAACATTGGACTTTCTCTGCGTATACGGAAGTATCGACCTGATTGTTAATGTTTAAACATTCTGCTTTGTTTTCGCACAAATCACAGTTGATAAAAGTTTAAAGGCATTACTTGAGTCAGTGTATTGCATGATGAGGTGATATGCTGAGATCGTGGGGTCCATAAGAATTTAGTGTTATCTTAATATACCTTAAACGTATCGGTAAGCATGTCGAAAGTTTTTAGATTGAGTTTAAGTGGACAACAATATCGTCAATCAACGTGAATCGTTTAGAACTGAAAATGTTTAAAGCTTAACGGTGCTAGTGATTGGTCACATAAACTGATATGATCCTCTTAAACAAGCTCACAAAAATATTGTCTGTAAATATTTCTTTACTGTATTTCATTCTTTTCAGTCAAAAATCCAAAAAGATTTTTAGTGTGTTTTAGCAAAAATTTTGAAAAATACAAAAATATTTTCGACAACTGATGTTGAAGAGCTGATTTTAAAAATTTCAAGTGCTGAACATGATGAACTGGTTTGGGAGTGTGTGTTTAAAAGAAGAAACTGATTTTTGAGAAAGAAAGTTAGATTAGTTAATCAGGGTCATTAATTTGAACTTGATGTAACTATTACTAGTAAGTTTTTCTTATTGATTTAAGTAAAAACTTATGTGTTTGTGAGAAAATGTGTGCAGGAAATATGCTAATCAGAGATAAAGCCAGGGATTGATCTCAAGGTGATAGCTAATTCCAGACAGCGATCCCATCATGATGAGAGGGGGAGTCTGACGAGGTTAGAGCCAAAGAGAAGATCCTGGTATATGCTAAGAAAGAAAAGAGACTGATAAAGACTGAAGATGCGAAGACTCGACACGTAAGACTCGTCAACATCTGAGGGGGAGTCTGTTGGTGCATTCATCTGTCGACTTCGTCTGATATCGAGTCTCGGGTTCGTTGAACTGCTGAACAAGAGTGATGTCATCATATATGATGATGACATCATATATGTGACATCATCATTGAATCTTCACATGAAGACAAAACAAGAATTAGATGGTTGGTCGTTTAAAGTAGATGACCGTTTGTAGAATCATGACCGTTTGAGCATGTACGTTTGAATGGCATGACCGTTTGAAGTGTCATGACCGTTTGAAGAGTGGTGTGTCACTTTCAAACGGTCAGGGGTCTCTCCCTATATATACCCTTCAAACTGTCATCATTTGTAACATTCTAGATTCAGACGGCAAAGCCCTGTCGAGGTGTCTCTGTACTGTAAAGTGTTCAAGATCAATAAACAAGACATTTATTAGTGAATACAAGCTAAACGAAGACCGAATCAATGAATTCCGCCTCTGATTCGGTCTGAGCACTCTTCTGATCGACTCGTTAGGTCGTTTCACGATCCTACATGTTTACTGACGGCATCAGATTCCTTATTGATGGAGAAAGATCTGGTGGCAAGAAAAGCTGCTTCTAGGAGGTTGTCAGGTGTTTTCGCTCGACGATTCCAATATTGGGTGGTTGGTTTGGCCCTTGTTCCTGAAACTTAAATCCTAGCCCGATATAAACCCATTGTGACATTTACACCATTGTGAACCTTACACCATTTTTTCTCCCTGATCGAGGTTCTCGGCATTGAAAAATCTTCATAAACTAAATCACACGTGCATATGTTGACATTTAAGAGATATACAGTCAAGAAAATCAAGGGCAATGGTTATATATATGCGGATTAGACACCAAAAAAAAACACTCAACAAATGGCTACAATTTAAGGAATGTGTTTAGCGACGGCATTAGATTCTAATTGATGGAGAAAGGTCTGGTGGCTAGAAAAGCTGCTTCTAGGAGGTTGTCAAGTGTTTTTGCTTGACAATTCAATTCTTGGGTGGTTGGTTTGGCCCTTGTTCCTCTAACTCAAATCCTAGCCCGGTATATCCCATTTTAATTTTACACCATTGTGAACCTTACGCCTTTTTTACTTTCTGATCGAGGTTTTCGGCATTGAAAATTTTTCGTAAACTAAATCACACGTGTATATGTTGACATTTAAGAGATATACAATCAAGAAAATCAAGGGCAATGGTGATATATATGCGGATTAGATACAAAAAAAAACACTCAACAAATGGCTACAATTTAAGGAATGTGTTTAGCGACGACATGAGATTCCTAATTGATGGAGAAAGGTCTGCTGGCAAGAAAAGCTGCTTCTAGGAGGTTGTCAAGTGTTTTCGCTCGACGATTCTATTCTTGTGTGGTTGGTTTGGCCCTTGTTCCTATAACTCGAATCCTAGCCCTGTATATCCCATTTTAATTTTACACCATTGAGAACCTTACGCCTTTTTTACTCTCTGATCGAGGTTCTCGGCATGGAAAAATCTTCGTAAACTAAATCACACGTGTATCTGTTGACATTTAAGAGATATAAAGTCAAGAAAATCAAGGGCAATGGTGATATATATGCGGATTAGACACCAAAAAAAACACTCAACAAATGGCTACAATTTAAGGTATGTGTTTAGTGACGGCATCAGATTCCCAATTGATGGAGAAAGGTCTGGTGGAAAGAAAAACAGCTTCTAGGAGGTTGTCAAGTGTTTTCGCTCGATGATTCCATTCTTGGGTGGTTGGTTTGGCCCTTGTTCCTGTAACTCGAATCCTATCCCGGTATATCCCATTTTAATTTTACACCATTGTGAACCTTACGCCTTTTTTACTCTCTGATCGAGGTTCTCGGCATTGAAAACTCTTCGTAAACTAAATCACAAGTGTATATGTTGACATTTAAGAGATATACAGTCAAGAAAATCAAGGGCAATGGTGATATATATTAGACACAAAAAAAACACTCAACAAATGGCTACAATTTAAGGAATGTGTTTACTGACGGCATCAGATTCCTAATTGATGGAGAAAGGTCTGGTGGCAAGAAAAGCTGCTTCTAGGAGTTTGTCAAGTGTTTTCGCTCGACGATTCCATTCTTGGGTAGTTCGTTTGGCCCTTGTTCCTGTAAATCGAATCCTAGCCCGGTATATCCCATTTTAATTTTACACGATTGTGAACCTTACGCCTTTTTACTCTCTGATCGAGGTTCTCGGCATTGAAAATTCTTCGTAAACTAAATCACACGTGTATATGTTGACATTTAAGAGATATACAGTCAAGAAAATCAAGGGCAATGGTGATATATATGCGGATTTGACACCAAAAAAACACTCAACAAATGGCTATAACTTAATGAATGTGTTTAGTGACGACATCAGATTCCTAATTGATGGCGAAAGGTCTGGTGACAAGAAACGCTGCTTCTAGCAGGTTGTCAAGTGTGTTCGCTTGACGATTCCATTCTTGGGTGGTTGGTTTGGCCTTTGTTCCTGTAACTAGAATACTTGCCCGGTATATCCCATTTTAATTTTACACCATTGTGAACCTTACGCCTTTTTTACTCTCTGATCGAGGTTCTCGGCATTAAAAAATCTTCGTAAACTAAATCACACGTGTATATGTTGACATTTAAGAGATATACAGTCAAGAAAATCAGGGGCAATGGTGATATATATGCGGATTAGACACCAAAAAAAACACTCAACAAATAGCTACAATTTAAGGAATGTGTTTAGTGACGGCATCAGATTCCTAATTGATGGAGAAAGGTCTGGTGGCAAGAAAAGCTGCTTCTAGGAGGTTGTCAAGTGTTTTCGCTCGACCATTCGATTCTTGGGTGGTTGGTTTGGCCCTTGTTCCTGTAACTCGAATCCTAGCCCGGTATATCCCATTTTAATTTTACACCATTGTGAACCTTACGCCTTTTTTACTCTCTGATCGAGGTTCTCGGCATGGAAAAATCTTCGTAAACTAAATCACACGTGTATATGTTGACATTTAAGAGATATATAGTCAAGAAAATCAAGGGCAATGGTGATATATATGCGGATTAGTCACCAAAAAAAACACTCAACAAATGGCTACAATTTAAGGTATGTGTTTAGTGACGGCATCAGATTCCTAATTGATGGTGAAAGGTCTGGTGGCAAGAAAAGTTGCTTCTAGGAGGTTGTCAAGTGTTTTCGCTCGACGATTCCATTCTTGGGTGGTTGGTTTGGCCCTTGTTCCTGTAACTCGAATCCTAGCCCGGTATATCCCATTTTAATTTTACACCATTGTGAACCTTACGCCTTTTTTACTCTCTGATCGAGGTTCTCGGCATTGAAAACTCTTCGTAAACTAAATCACATGTGTATATGTTGACATTTAAGAGATATACAGTCAAGAAAATCAATGGCAATGGTGATATATATGCGGATTAGATACCAAAAAAAACACTCAACAAATGGCTACATTTTAAGGAATGTGTTTAGTGACGGTATCAGATTCCTAATTGATGGAGAAAGGTCTGGTGGCAAGAAAAGCTGCTTCTAGGAGTTTGTCAAGTGTTTTCGCTCGACGATTCCATTCTTGGGTGGTTCGTTTGGCCCTTGTTCCTGTAAATCGAATCCTAGCCCGGTATATCCCATTTTAATTTTACACCATTGTGAACCTTACGCCTTTTTACTCTCTGATCGAGGTTCTCGGCATTGAAAATTCTTCGTAAACTAAATCACACGTGTATATGTTGATATTTAAGAGATATACAGTCAAGAAAATCAAGGGCAATAGTGATATATATGCAGATTTGACACCAAAAAAACACTCAACAAATGGCTACAATTTAAGGAATGTGTTTACTGACGTCATCAGATTCCTAATTGATGGAGAAAGGTCTGGTGGCAAGAAAAGTTGCTTCTAGGAGGTTGTCAAGTGTTTTCGCTCGACGATTCCATTCTTGGGTGGTTGGTTTGGCCCTTGTTCCTGTAATTCGAATCCAAGCCCGGTATATCCCATTTTAAATTTACACCATTGTGAACCTTACGCCTTTTTCACTCTATGATCGAGGTTCTCGGCATTGAAAACTCTTCGTAAACTAAATCACACGTGTATATGTTGACATTTAAGAGATATACAGTCAAGAAAATCAAGGGCAATGGTGATATATATGCGGATTAGACACCAAAAAAAACACTCAACAAATGGCTACATTTTAAGGAATGTGTTTAGTGACGGCATCAGATTCCTAATTGATGGAGAAAGGTCTGGTGGCATGAAAAGCTGCTTCTAGGTGTTTGTCAAGTGTTTTCGCTCGACGATTCCATTCTTGGGTGGTTCGTTTGGCCCTTGTTCCTGTAAATCGAATCCTAGCCCGGTATATCCATTTTAATTTTACACCATTGTGAACCTTACGCCTTTTTACTCTCTGATCGAGGTTCTCGGCATTGAAAATTCTTCGTAAACTAAATCACACGTGTATATGTTGACATTTAAGAGATATACAGTCAAGAAAATCAAGGGTAATGGTGATATATATGCGGATTAGACACCAAAAAAACACTCAACTAATGGCTACAATTTAAGGAATGTGTTTAGTGACGGCATCAGATTCCTAATTGATGGAGAAAGGTCTGGTGGAAAGAAAAGCTGCTTCTAGGAGGTTGTCAAGTGTTTTCGCTTGACGATTCCATTCTTGGGTGGTTGGTTTTGTGACACCCCCAAAACACCACATGCGGGAACCCTCGCGAGGCGTGTGACGTACCAAGATCTAGCCACCAATCACATTGAACGCATACATGATTTAAATAAAAACTTTCATTTATTAAGATAAAGTATTACATTACATAAAGTATAACTCATTGTATTCAGCGGAAGCATAAATCATCTGTTAAGTGTTACATAAACCGTATGTACAAAAACCATTAGACTTGTCTCGCGCTCCCATGCATTACGACCCATGACCACTCTAGCATCCCAGACAGCAAGTTCCACAATCCACATAATGTATAACCTGCGAGCATGCACACAAGTGTATCCGACAACACTGGTGAGTTCATAGTTTTACGATAACGTTAGTTACCAAGTGTTTAGTTCAGTTCATTGATTACAATGTTGATAATAACTCGAATACAAGAAGGCTCCAGATTTATTTTGCCCTTTCCCCAATGCTCCTATCAAAGCATTGGGCATGACTGGGTCATTAGTTCACACCCGTCCTCTCAGGTACGGGGTGAGGGTGCCAAACCTAGATAGCGCTACCAACTAACACCCCGTTACCTCTTAGGTAACAAACAAGATGGGAGTTAAAGGTGATAGGATGAGTATATTATCCAACATTCCAGATTTTACCCACAAGACGTATTCCTCTCAGGAATACCCATTTGATTTACCCAAAAACCTATCCCTCTCAGAGATACCCAATGACTGTCCCACCCACCGGGACGCATGCTCAAGAGGAATGAACTCACCTTAGATTGCTTGGTATGTTACATTACATTACCCGTTCCAAGTTGGTCAACCATACCCTACCGTGGTTACCAAGAATAGTCAGTTTCGTAAACACATATCCAATTCACGTATGCAACAAGTCACACGTAATACCATTGTCACATAACACATAGCAAGCATTTAGATCTCATGCACGTTTATAACACAAGTTCATGTTTCCAACAATGGTTCCAACAACATCAGTTTTACAGTCAATCATCAGTTACTTATCTCACACAGTTTGCATATATCACAAGGTCACAGTATAACATGTAGCACATACCCAGTTCGTATACAAGTTCACACCTCATGTGTATGTCACATAACATCGCATAATAGGTAGGTTTTCTATTCACACAATTCAACCAAGTTTCTCATCTTTATTAACATGTAATAACAGTATTTCATAAACGCCATTATTTATCATCCTAAGCATCATAATCTGTATACACTGTTCTGTTAGTTTACTCACTGCCCTGGTGAAGAATCCACTCGACGAAGATCCATCCTTCGTCGCATGCCCTCACGGCGAACAACCACCCGACGAAGATCCATTCTTCGTCGCCTGCTCTCATGGCGAACAATCATGGTCCTTCGTCACTATCACTTATGACGAAGATTGTCCTTTGTCATGAGATCCTTCGTCGATGTGCATTTCCCACAAAGAACAGTCCTTCGTGGAAGGTCTGAATGACAGCAAACATACAGATACATTCCAAATCAGATCAAATAACCTATTTTAGCAGTCTGTTATCTTTGTTCATACAAACCTAATTGGAAGCCGTACCATCATATCAGTTAATGTACACATGAATTCTAATCCTAGTGAAATCCTAGTTTTCCGATTCGTCAACACATAAATCTGTTCATACTTAATGATCATCATGAAGTGTTCAAGAACCATACTCGATCCCCGATTATATTCTAATTCGTTCTAACAGTTTGCTATCACAAGTTATTCATCAAGGTTTTTACTAACATATTATCGAACAAATCATGCAAGAACACATACAATCACAACTATCATGCACACAAGATCCTACATCCTCATACAAAATCATTATATCACAATACTACGTATCAGATTTAATCTATCGAACAAGGCCAAAACACTAACCGTAATACCGTATTGATATGAAGGATCGAGATGGAAAAGCTTCGGGGTCTCCTAATTGTCGTCGCACAGAGATTGGCAAGGGAGATGAGACTCTAGGGTTTTCTGTTTACGCCTATCGGTTACACAGGTTATACAATTACATAACACTAACAATTGGGCCGCGAAATAGATTGGGCCGAGGCCCGTTTCCAACGAAGAACCTTCTTCGACGAAGATCCCTTCTTCGTCGAGGTTGTGGATGGCGAAGATTTCCATTATTCGTCGAGGGCGACCAGTGGCGAAGAACCCTAACCCATTAACTATTAACATAACACATTTCACATAAATCTAACACATTAACTTTTAACATAACACATAAACATATACTTTACTCAATCTATTAACCTACACATGACATTACGCAAACGAATTGTAAAAACAAGGTTGCGACAAAAGTGATACGTGTAGGAAAGACCTTGAAATCTCGGGTTGTCATAGGTTTGGACCTTGTTCCTGTAACTCGAATCCTAGCCCGGTATATCCCATTTTAATTTTACACCATTGTGAACCTTACGCCTTTTTTACTCTCTGATCGAGGTTCTCAGTATTGAAAAATCTTCATAAACTAAATCACACGTGTATATGTTGACATTTAAGAGATATACAGTCAAGAAAATCAAGGGCAATGGTGATATATATGCAGATTAGACACAAAAAAAAACAATCAACAAATGGATACAATTTAAGGAATGTGTTTAGTGACGGCATCAGATTCCTAATTGATGGAGAAAGGTCTGGCGGCAAGACAAGCTGCTTCTAGGAGGTTGTCAAGTGTTTTCGCTCGACGATTCCATTCTTGGGTGGTTGGTTTGGCCCTTGTTCCTGTAACTCGAATCCTAGCCCGGTATATCCCATTTTAATTTTACACCATTGCGAACCTTACGCCTTTTTTACTCTCTGATCGAGGTTCTCGGCATTGAAAAATCTTCGTAAACTAAATCACACGTGTATATGTTGACATTTAAGAGATATACAGTCAAGAAAATGAAGGGCAATGGTGATATATATGCGGATTAGGCACCAAAAAAAACACTCAACAAATGGCTACAATTTAAGGAATGTGTTTAGTGACGGCATCAGATTGATAATTGATGGAGAAAGGTCTAGTGGCAAGAAAAGCTGCTTCTAGGAGGTTTTCAAGTGTTTTCGCTCGACGATTCCATTCTTGGGTGGTTGGTTTGGCCCTTGTTCCTGTAACTCAAATCCTAGCCCGGTATATCCCATTTTAATTTTACACCATTATAAACCTTACACCTTTCTACTCTCTGATCGAGGTTCTCGGCATTGAAAATTCTTCGTAAACTAAATCACACGTGTATATGTTGGCATTTAAGAGATATACAGTCAAAAAAATCAAGGGCTATGGTGATATATATGCGGATTAGACACCAAAAAAAAAAAACACTCAACAAATGGCTATAATTTAAGGAATGTGTTTAGTGACGGCATCAGATTCCTAATTGATGGAGAAATGTCTGGTGGCAAGAAAAGCTGCTTCTTGGAGGTTGTCAAGTGTTTTCGCTCGACGATTCCATTCTTGGGTGGTTGGTTTGGCCCTTGTTCCTGTAACTCGAATCCTAGCCCGGTATATCCCATTTTAATTTTACACCATTGAGAACCTTACGCTTTTTCTACTCTCTGTTCGAGGTTCTCGGCATTGAAAAATCTTAGTAAACTAAATCACACGTGTATATGTTGATATTTAAGAGATATACAGTCAAGAAAATCAAGGGCAATGGTGATATATATGCGGATTAGACACAAAAAAAAACACTCAACAAATGGCTACAATTTAAGGAATGTGTTTAGTGACGGCATCAGATTCCTAATTTATGGAGAAATGTCTGGTGGCATGAAAAGCTGCTTTTAGGAGGTTGTCAAGTTTTTTCGCTCGACGATTCCATTCTTGGGTGGTTGGTTTGGCCCTTGTTCCTGTAACTCGAATCCTATCCCGGTATATCCCATTTTAATTTTACACCATTGTGAACCTTACGCCTTTTTTTACTATCTGTTCGAGGTTCTCGGCATTGAAAAATCTTAGTAAACTAAATCACACGTGTATATGTTGATATTTAAGAGATATACAGTCAAGAAAATTAAGGGCAATGGTGATATATATGCGGATTAAACACAAAAAAACACTCAACAAATGGCTACAATTTAAGGAATGTGTTTAGTGACGGCATCAGATTCCTAATTGATGGAGAAAGGTCTGGTGGCATGAAAAGCTGTTTCTAGGAGGTTGTCAAGTGTTTTCGCTCGACGATTCCTTTCTTGGGTGGTTGGTTTGGCCCTTGTTCCTGTAACTCGAATCCTAGCCCGGTATATTCCATTATAATTTTACACCATTGTGAACCTTACGCCTTTTTTACTCTCTGATCGAGGTTCTCGGCATTGAAAAATATTCGTAAACTAAATCACACATGTATATGTTGACATTTAAGTGATATACAGTCAAGAAAATGAAGGGCAATGGTGATATATATGCGGATTAGACACAAAAAAAACACTCAACAAATGGCTACAATTTAATGAATGTGTTTAGTGACGGCATCAGATTCCTAATTGATGGAGAAAGGTCTGGTGGCAAGAAAAGCTGCTTCTAGGAGGTTGTCAAGTGTTTTCGCTCGACGATTCCATTCTTGGGTGGTTGGTTTGGCCCTTGTTCCTGTAACTCGAATCCTAGCCGGGTATATCCCATTTTAATTTTACACCATTGTGAACCTTACACCCTTTTTACTCTCTGATCGAGGTTTTAGGCATTGAAAATTCTTCATAAACTAAATCAAACGTGTATATCTTGACATTTAAGAGATATACAGTCAAGAAAATCAAGGGCAATGGTGATATATATGCGGATTAGACACCAAAAAAAAACACTCAACAAATGGCTACAATTTAAGGAATGTGTTTAGTGACGGCATCAGATTCCTAATTGATGTAGAAATGTCTGGTGGCATGAAAAGCTGCTTTTAGGAGGTTGTCAAGTGTTTTCGCTCGACGATTCCATTCTTGGGTGGTTGGTTTGGCCCTTGTTCCTGTAACTCGAATCCTATCCCGGTATATCCCATTTTAATTTTACACCATTGTGAACCTTACACCCTTTTTACTCTCTGATCGAGGTTCTAGGCATTGAAAATTCTTCATAAACTAAATCAAACGTGTATATGTTGACATTTAAGAGATATACAGTCAAGAAAATCAAGGGCAATGGTGATATATATGCGGATTAGACACAAAAAAAAACACTCAACAAATGGCTACAATTTAAGGAATGTGTTTAGTGACGGCATCAGATTCCTAATTGATGTAGAAATGTCTGGTGGCATGAAAAGCTGCTTTTAGGAGGTTGTCAAGTGTTTTCGCTCGACGATTCCATTCTTGGGTGGTTGGTTTGGCCCTTGTTCCTGTAACTCGAATCCTAGCCCGGTATATCCCATTTTAATTTTACACCATTGTGAACCATACGCCTTTTTTTACTATCTGTTCGAGGTTCTCGGAATTGAAAAATCTTACTAAACTAAATCACACGTGTATATGTTGATATTTAATAGATATACAGTCAAGAAAATTAAGGGCAATGGTGATATATATGCGGATTAAACACAAAAAAAACACTCAACAAATGGCAACAATTTAATGAATGTGTTTAGTGACGGCATCAGATTCCTAATTGATGGAGAAAGGTCTGGTGGCAAGAAAAGCTGCTTCTAGGAGGTTGTCAAGTGTTTTCGCTCGACGATTCCATTCTTGGGTGGTTGGTTTGGCCCTTGTTCCTGTAACTCGAATCCTAGCCGGGTATATCCCATTTTAATTTTACACCATTGTGAACCTTACACCCTTTTTACTCTCTGATCGAGGTTCTAGGCATTGAAAATTCTTCGTAAACTAAATCAAACGTGTATATGTTGACATTTAAGAGATATACAGTCAAGAAAATCAAGGGCAATGGTGATATATATGCGAATTAGACACCAAAAAAAAAACACTCAACAAATGGCTACAATTTAAGGAATGTGTTTAGTGACGGCATCAGATTCCTAATTGATGGAGAAAGGTCTGGTGGCAAGAAAAGCTGCTTCTAGGAGGTTGTCAAGTGTTTTCGCTCGGCGATTCCATTCTTGGGTGGTTGGTTTGGCCCTTGTTCCTGTAACTCGAATCCTTGTCTTGTATATCCCATTTTAATTTTACACCATTGTGAACCTTACGCCTTTTTTACACTCCGATCACGGTTCTTGGCATTGAAAAATTTTCGTAAACTAAATTACACGTGTATATGTTGGCATTTAAGAGATATACAGTCAAGAAAATCAAGGGCCATGGTGATATATCTGCGGATTAGACACCAAAAAAAACACTCAACAAATGGCTACAATTTAAGGAATGTGTTTAGTGACGGCATAGGATTCCTAATTGATGGAGAAAGGTCTGGTGGCAAGAAAAGCTGCTTATAGGAGGTTTTCAAGTGTTTTCGCTCGACGATTCCATTCTTAGGTGGTTGGTTTAGCCCTTGTTCCTGTAACTCGAATCCTAGCCCGGTATATCCCATTTTAATTTTACGCCATTGTGAACCTTACGCATTTTTTACTCTCTGATCGAGGTTCTCGGCATTGAAGAATCTTCGTAAACTAAATCACACGTGTATATGTTGACATTTAAGAGATATACCGTCAAGAAAATCAAGGGCAATGGTGATATATATGCGGATTAAACACACACAAAAAACACTCAACAAATGGCTACAATTTAAGGAATGTGTTTAGTGACAGCATCAGATTCCTAATTGATGGAGAAAGATCTGGTGGCAAGAAAAGCTGCTTCTAGGAGTTTGTCAAGTGTTTTCGCTCGACGATTCCATTCTTGGATGGTTGGTTTGGCCCTTGTTCCTGTAACTCGAATCCTAGCCCGGTATATCCCATTTTAGTTTTACACCATTGTGAACCTTACGCCTTTTTTACTCTCTGATCGAGGTTCTCGGCATTGAAAAATCTTCGTAAACTAAATCACACGTGTATATGTTGACATTTAAGAGATATACAGTCAAGAAAATGAAGGGCAATGGTGATATATATGCGGATTAGGCACCAAAAAAAACACTCAACAAATGGCTACAATTTAAGGAATGTGTTTAGTGACGGCATCAGATTGATAATTGATGGAGAAAGGTCTAGTGGCAAGAAAAGCTGCTTCTAGGAGGTTTTCAAGTGTTTTCGCTCGACGATTCCATTCTTGGGTGGTTGGTTTGGCCCTTGTTCCTGTAACTCAAATCCTAGCCCGGTATATCCCATTTTAATTTTACACCATTATAAACCTTACACCTTTCTACTCTCTGATCGAGGTTCTCGGCATTGAAAATTCTACGTAAACTAAATCACACGTGTATATGTTGGCATTTAAGAGATATACAGTCAAAAAAATCACGGGCTATGGTGATATATATGCGGATTAGACACCAAAAAAAAAAACACTCAACAAATGGCTATAATTTAAGGAATGTGTTTAGTGACGGCATCAGATTCCTAATTGATGGAGAAATGTCTGGTGGGAAGAAAAGCTGCTTCTAGGAGGTTGTCAAGTGTTTTCGCTCGACGATTCCATTCTTGGGTGGTTGGTTTGGCCCTTGTTCCTGTAACTCGAATCCTAGCCGGGTATATCCCATTTTAATTTTACACCATTGTGAACCTTACACCCTTTTTACTCTCTGATCGAGGTTCTAGGCATTGAAAATTCTTCATAAACTAAATCAAACGTGTATATGTTGACATTTAGGAGATATACAGTCAAGAAAATCAAGGGCAATGGTGATATATATGCGGATTAGACACCAAAAAAAAACACTCAACAAATGGCTACAATTTAAGGAATGTGTTTAGTGACGGCATCAGATTCCTAATTGATGTAGAAATGTCTGGTGGCATGAAAAGCTGCTTTTAGGAGGTTGTCAAGTGTTTTCGCTCGACGATTCCATTCTTGGGTGGTTGGTTTGGCCCTTGTTCCTGTAACTCGAATCCTAGCCCGGTATATCTCATTTTAATTTTACACCATTGTGAACCTTACGCCTTTTTTTACTATCTGTTCGAGGTTCTCGGAATTGAAAAATCTTAGTAAACTAAATCACACGTGTATATGTTGATATTTAAGAGATATACAGTCAAGAAAATTAAGGGCAATGGTGATATATATGCGGATTAAACACAAAAAAAACACTCAACAAATGGCTACAATTTAATGAATGTGTTTAGTGACGGCATCAGATTCCTAATTGATGGAGAAAGGTCTGGTGGCAAGAAAAGCTGCTTCTAGGAGGTTGTCAAGTGTTTTCGCTCGACGATTCCATTCTTGGGTGGTTGGTTTGGCCCTTGTTCCTGTAACTCGAATCCTAGCCGGGTATATCCCATTTTAATTTTACACCATTGTGAACCTTACACCCTTTTTACTCTCTGATCGAGGTTCTAGGCATTGAAAATTCTTCGTAAACTAAATCAAACGTGTATATGTTGACATTTAAGAGATATACAGTCAAGAAAATCAAGGGCAATGGTGATATATATGCGGATTAGACACCAAAAAAAAAACACTCAACAAATGGCTACAATTTAAGGAATGTGTTTAGTGACGGCATCAGATTCCTAATTGATGGAGAAAGGTCTGGTGGCAAGAAAAGCTGCTTCTAGGAGGTTGTCAAGTGTTTTCGCTCGGCGATTCCATTCTTGGGTGGTTGGTTTGGCCCTTGTTCCTGTAACTCGAATCCTAGTCTTGTATATCCCATTTTAATTTTACACCATTGTGAACCTTACGCCTTTTTTACACTCCGATCACGGTTCTCGGCATTGAAAAATTTTCGTAAACTAAATTACACGTGTATATGTTGGCATTTAAGAGATATACAGTCAAGAAAATCCAGGGCCATGGTGATATATCTGCGGATTAGACACCAAAAAAAACACTCAACAAATGGCTACAATTTAAGGAATGTGTTTAGTGACGGCATAGGATTCCTAATTGATGGAGAAAGGTCTGGTGGCAAGAAAAGCTGCTTATAGGAGGTTTTCAAGTGTTTTCGATCGACGATTCCATTCTTAGGTGGTTGGTTTAGCCCTTGTTCCTGTAACTCGAATCCTAGCCCGGTATATCCCATTTTAATTTTACGCCATTGTGAACCTTACGCATTTTTTACTCTCTGATCGAGGTTCTCGGCATTGAAGAATCTTCGTAAACTAAATCACACGTGTATATGTTGACATTTAAGAGATATACCGTCAAGAAAATCAAGGGCAATGGTGATATATATGCGGATTAAACACACACAAAAAACACTCAACAAATGGCTACAATTTAAGGAATGTGTTTAGTGACAGCATCAGATTCCTAATTGATAGAGAAAGATCTGGTGGCAAGAAAAGCTGCTTCTAGGAGTTTGTCAAGTGTTTTCGCTCGACGATTCCATTCTTGGATCGTTGGTTTGGCCCTTGTTCCTGTAACTCGAATCCTAGCCCGGTATATCCCATTTTAGTTTTACACCATTGTGAACCTTACGCCTTTTTTACTCTCTGATCGAGGTTCTCGGCATTGAAAAATCTTCGTAAACTAAATCACACGTGTATATGTTGACATTTAAGAGATATACAGTCAAGAAAATGAAGGGCAATGGTGATATATATGCGGATTAGGCACCAAAAAAAACACTCAACAAATGGCTACAATTTAAGGAATGTGTTTAGTGACGGCATCAGATTGATAATTGATGGAGAAAGGTCTAGTGGCAAGAAAAGCTGCTTCTAGGAGGTTTTCAAGTGTTTTCGCTCGACGATTCCATTCTTGGGTGGTTGGTTTGGCCCTTGTTCCTGTAACTCGAATCCTAGCCCGGTATATCCCATTTTAATTTTACACCATTGTGAACCTTACGCCTTTTTTTACTATCTGTTCGAGGTTCTCGGAATTGAAAAATCTTAGTAAACTAAATCACACGTGTATATGTTGATATTTAAGAGATATACAGTCAAGAAAATTAAGGGCAATGGTGATATATATGCGGATTAAACACAAAAAAAACACTCAACAAATGGCTACAATTTAATGAATGTGTTTAGTGACGGCATCAGATTCCTAATTGATGGAGAAAGGTCTGGTGGCAAGAAAAGCTGCTTCTAGGAGGTTGTCAAGTGTTTTCGCTCGACGATTCCATTCTTGGGTGGTTGGTTTGGCCCTTGTTCCTGTAACTCGAATCCTAGCCGGGTATATCCCATTTTAATTTTACACCATTGTGAACCTTACACCCTTTTTACTCTCTGATCGAGGTTCTAGGCATTGAAAATTCTTCGTAAACTAAATCAAACGTGTATATGTTGACATTTAAGAGATATACAGTCAAGAAAATCAAGGGCAATGGTGATATATATGCGGATTAGACACCAAAAAAAAAACACTCAACAAATGGCTACAATTTAAGGAATGTGTTTAGTGACGGCATCAGATTCCTAATTGATGGAGAAAGGTCTGGTGGCAAGAAAAGCTGCTTCTAGGAGGTTGTCAAGTGTTTTCGCTCGGCGATTCCATTCTTGGGTGGTTGGTTTGGCCCTTGTTCCTGTAACTCGAATCTTAGTCTTGTATATCCCATTTTAATTTTACACCATTGTGAACCTTACGCCTTTTTTACACTCCGATCACGGTTCTCGGCATTGAAAAATTTTCGTAAACTAAATTACACGTGTATATGTTGGCATTTAAGAGATATACAGTCAAGAAAATCAAGGGCCATGGTGATATATCTGCGGATTAGACACCAAAAAAAACACTCAACAAATGGCTACAATTTAAGGAATGTGTTTAGTGACGGCATAGGATTCCTAATTGATGGAGAAAGGTCTGGTGGCAAGAAAAGCTGCTTATAGGAGGTTTTCAAGTGTTTTCGCTCGACGATTCCATTCTTAGGTGGTTGGTTTAGCCCTTGTTCCTGTAACTCGAATCCTAGCCCGGTATATCCCATTTTAATTTTACGCCATTGTGAACCTTACGCATTTTTTACTCTCTGATCGAGGTTCTCGGCATTGAAGAATCTTCGTAAACTAAATCACACGTGTATATGTTGACATTTAAGAGATATACCGTCAAGAAAATCAAGGGCAATGGTGATATATATGCGGATTAAACACACACAAAAAACACTCAACAAATGGCTACAATTTAAGGAATGTGTTTAGTGACAGCATCAGATTCCTAATTGATAGAGAAAGATCTGGTGGCAAGAAAAGCTGCTTCTAGGAGTTTGTCAAGTGTTTTCGCTCGACGATTCCATTCTTGGATCGTTGGTTTGGCCCTTGTTCCTGTAACTCGAATCCTAGCCCGGTATATCCCATTTTAGTTTTACACCATTGTGAACCTTACGCCTTTTTTACTCTCTGATCGAGGTTCTCGGCATTGAAAAATCTTCGTAAACTAAATCACACGTGTATATGTTGACATTTAAGAGATATACAGTCAAGAAAATGAAGGGCAATGGTGATATATATGCGGATTAGGCACCAAAAAAAACACTCAACAAATGGCTACAATTTAAGGAATGTGTTTAGTGACGGCATCAGATTGATAATTGATGGAGAAAGGTCTAGTGGCAAGAAAAGCAGCTTCTAGGAGGTTTTCAAGTGTTTTCGCTCGACGATTCCATTCTTGGGTGGTTGGTTTGGCCCTTGTTCCTGTAACTCAAATCCTAGCCCGGTATATCCCATTTTAATTTTACACCATTATAAACCTTACACCTTTCTACTCTCTGATCGAGGTTCTCGGCATTGAAAATTCTACGTAAACTAAATCACACGTGTATATGTTGGCATTTAAGAGATATACAGTCAAAAAAATCAAGGGCTATGGTGATATATATGCGGATTAGACACCAAAAAAAAAAAACACTCAACAAATGGCTATAATTTAAGGAATGTGTTTAGTGACGGCATCAGATTCCTAATTGATGGAGAAATGTCTGGTGGCAAGAAAAGCTGCTTCTTGGAGGTTGTCAAGTGTTTTCGCTCGACGATTCCATTCTTGGGTGGTTGGTTTGGCCCTTGTTCCTGTAACTCGAATCCTAGCCCGGTATATCCCATTTTAATTTTACACCATTGTGAACCTTACGCTTTTTCTACTCTCTGTTCGAGGTTCTCGGCATTGAAAAATCTTAGTAAACTAAATCACACGTGTATATGTTGATATTTAAGAGATATACAGTCAAGAAAATCAAGGGCAATGGTGATATATATGCGGATTAGACACAAAAAAAAACACTCAACAAATGGCTACAATTTAAGGAATGTGTTTAGTGACGGCATCAGATTCCTAATTGATGGAGAAATGTCTGGTGGCATGAAAAGCTGCTTTTAGGAGGTTGTCAAGTTTTTCCGCTCGACGATTCCATTCTTGGGTGGTTGGTTTGGCCCTTGTTCCTGTAACTCGAATCCTAGCCCGGTATATCCCATTTTAATTTTACACCATTGTGAACCTTACGCCTTTTTTTACTATCTGTTCGAGGTTCTCGGCATTGAAAAATCTTAGTAAACTAAATCACACGTGTATATGTTGATATTTAAGAGATATACAGTCAAGAAAATTAAGGGCAATGGTGATATATATGCGGATTAAACACAAAAAAACACTCAACAAATGGCTACAATTTAAGGAATGTGTTTAGTGACGGCATCAGATTCCTAATTGATGGAGAAAGGTCTGGTGGCATGAAAAGCTGTTTCTAGGAGGTTGTCAAGTGTTTTCGCTCGACGATTCCATTCTTGGGTGGTTGGTTTGGCCCTTGTTCCTGTAACTCGAATCCTAGCCCGGTATATTCCATTATAATTTTACACCATTGTGAACCTTACGCCTTTTTTACTCTCTGATCGAGGTTCTCGGCATTGAAAAATATTCGTAAACTAAATCACACATGTATATGTTGACATTTAAGTGATATACAGTCAAGAAAATGAAGGGCAATGGTGATATATATGCGGATTAGACACAAAAAAAACACTCAACAAATGGCTACAATTTAATGAATGTGTTTAGTGACGGCATAAGATTCCTAATTGATGGAGAAAGGTCTGGTGGCAAGAAAAGCTGCTTCTAGGAGGTTGTCAAGTGTTTTCGCTCGACGATTCCATTCTTGGGTGGTTGGTTTGGCCCTTGTTCCTGTAACTCGAATCCTAGCCGGGTATATCCCATTTTAATTTTACACCATTGTGAACCTTACACCCTTTTACTCTCTGATCGAGGTTCTAGGCATTGAAAATTCTTCATAAACTAAATCAAACGTGTATATGTTGACATTTAAGAGATATACAGTCAAGAAAATCAAGGGAAATGGTGATATATATGCGGATTAGACACCAAAAAAAAACACTCAACAAATGGCTACAATTTAAGGAATGTGTTTAGTGACGGCATCAGATTCCTAATTGATGGAGAAAGGTCTGGTGGCAAGAAAAGCTGCTTTTAGGAGGTTGTCAAGTGTTTTCGCTCGGCGATTCCATTATTGGGTGGTTGGTTTGGCCCTTGTTCCTGTAACTCGAATCCTAGTCTTGTATATCCCATTTTAATTTTACACCATTGTGAACCTTACGCTTTTTCTACTCCTGTTCGAGGTTCTCGGCATTGAAAAATCTTAGTAAACTAAATCACACGTGTATATGTTGATATTTAAGAGATATACAGTCAAGAAAATGAAGGGCAATGGTGATATATATGCGGATTAGACACAAAAAAAAAGCACTCAACAAATGGCTACAATTTAAGGAATGTGTTTAGTGACGGCATCAGATTCCTAATTGATGGAGAAATGTCTGGTGGCATGAAAAGCTGCTTTTAGGAGGTTGTCAAGTGTTTTCGCTCGACGATTCCATTCTTGTGTGGTTGGTTTGGCCCTTGTTCCTGTAACTCGAATCCTAGCCCGGTATATCCCATTTTAATTTTACACCATTGTGAACCTTACGCCTTTTTTTCTATCTGTTCGAGGTTCTCGGCATTGAAAAATCTTAGTAAACTAAATCACACGTGTATATGTTGATATTTAAGAGATATACAGTCAAGAAAATTAAGGGCAACGGTGATATATATGCGGATTAAACACAAAAAAAAAACACTCAACAAATGGCTACAATTTAAGGAATTTGTTTAGTGACGGCATCAGATTCCTAATTGATGGAGAAAGGTCTGGTGGCATGAAAAGCTGTTTCTAGGAGGTTGTCAAGTGTTTTCGCTCGACGATTCCATTCTTGGGTGGTTGGTTTGGCCCTTGTTCCTGTAACTCGAATCCTAGCGCGGTATATTCCATTATAATTTAAACCATTGTGAACCTTACGCCTTTTTTTACTCTCTGATCGAGGTTCTCGGCATTGAAAAATATTCGTAAACTAAATCACACATGTATATGTTGACATTTAAGTGATATACAGTCAAGAAAATGAAGGGCAATGGTGATATATATGCGGATTAGACACAAAAAAAACACTCAACAAATGGCTACAATTTAATGAATGTGTTTAGTGACGGCATCAGATTCCTAATTGATGGAGAAAGGTCTGGTGGCAAGAAAAGCTGCTTCTAGGAGGTTGTCAAGTGTTTTCGCTCGACGATTCCATTCTTGGGTGGTTGGTTTGGCCCTTGTTCCTGTAACTCGAATCCTAGCCGGGTATATCCCATTTTAATTTTACACCATTGTGAACCTTACACCCTTTTTACTCTCTGATCGAGGTTCTAGGCATTGAAAATTCTTCGTAAACTAAATCAAACGTGTATATGTTGACATTTAAGAGATATACAGTCAAGAAAATCAAGGGCAATGGTGATATATATGCGGATTAGACACCAAAAAAAAACACTCAACAAATGGCTACAATTTAAGGAATGTGTTTAGTGACGGCATCAGATTCCTAATTGATGGAGAAAGGTCTGGTGGCAAGAAAAGCTGCTTCTAGGAGGTTGTCAAGTGTTTTCGCTCGGCGATTCCATTCTTGGGTGGTTGGTTTGGCCCTTGTTCCTGTAACTCGAATCCTAGTCTTGTATATCCCATTTTAATTTTACACCATTGTGAACCTTACGCCTTTTTTACACTCCGATCACGGTTCTCGGCATTGAAAAATTTTCGTAAACTAAATTACACGTGTATATGTTGGCATTTAAGAGATATACAGTCAAGAAAATCAAGGGCCATGGTGATATATCTGCGGATTAGACACCAAAAAAAACACTCAACAAATGGCTACAATTTAAGGAATGTGTTTAGTGACGGCATAGGATTCCTAATTGATGGAGAAAGGTCTGGTGGCAAGAAAAGCTGCTTATAGGAGGTTTTCAAGTGTTTTCGCTCGACGATTCCATTCTTAGGTGGTTGGTTTAGCCCTTGTTCCTGTAACTCGAATCCTAGCCCGGTATATCCCATTTTAATTTTACGCCATTGTGAACCTTACGCATTTTTTACTCTCTGATCGAGGTTCTCGGCATTGAAGAATCTTCGTAAACTAAATCACACGTGTATATGTTGACATTTAAGAGATATACCGTCAAGAAAATCAAGGGCAATGGTGATATATATGCGGATTAAACACACAAAAAAAAACACTCAACAAATGGCTACAATTTAAGGAATGTGTTTAGTGACAGCATCAGATTCTTAATTGATGGAGAAAGATCTGGTGGCAAGAAAAGCTGCTTCTAGGAGTTTGTCAAGTGTTTTCGCTCGACGATTCCATTCTTGGGTGGTTGGTTTGGCCCTTGTTCCTGTAACTCGAATCCTAGCCCGGTATATCCCATTTTAGTTTTACACCATTGTGAACCTTACGCCTTTTTTACTCTCTGATCGAGGTTCTCGGCATGAAAAAATCTTCGTAAACTAAATCACACATATATATATTGACGTTTAAAAGATATACAGTCAAGAAAATCAAGGGTAATGGTGATATATATGCGGATTAGAAACAAAAAAAAAACACTCAACAAATGGCTACAATTTAAGGAATCTGTTTAGTGACGGGATCAGATTCCTAATTGATGGAGAAAGGTCTGGTGGCAAGAAAAGTTTCTTCTAGGAGGTTGTCAAGTGTTTTCGCTCGACGATTCCATTCTTGGGTGGTTGGTTTGGCCCTTGTTCCTGTAACTCGAATCCTAGCCCGGTATATCCCATTTTAATTTTACACCATTGTGAACCTTACGCCTTTTTTACTCTAAATCGAGGTTCCCGGCATTGAAAAATCTTCGTAAACTAAATCACACGTTTATATGTTGACATTTAAGAGATATACAGTCAAGAAAATCAAGGGCAATGGTGATATATATGCGGATTAGACTCCAAAAAAAACACTCAACAAATGGCTACAATTTAAGGAATGTGTTTAGTGACGGCATCAGATTCCTAATTGATGGAGAAATGTCTGGTGGCAAGAAAAGCTGCTTCTAGGAGGTTGTCAAGTGTTTTCGCTCGACGATTCCATTCTTGGGTGGTTGGTTTGGCCCTTTTTTCTATAACTCGAATCCTAGCCCGGGATATCCCATTTTAATTTTACACCATTGTGAACCTTACAGCTTTTTTACTCTCTGATCGAGGTTCTCGGCATGAAAAAATCTTCGTAAACTAAATCACACGTGTATATGTTGTCATTTAGGAGATATACAGTCAAGAAAATCAAGGGCAATGGTGATATATATGCGGATTAGACACCAAAAAAAACACTCAACAAATGGCTACAATTTAAGGAATGTGTTTAGTGACGGCATCAGATTCCTAATTGATGGAGAAAGGTCTGGTGGAAAGAAAAGCTGCTTCTAGGAGGTTGTCAAGTGTTTTCGCTCGACGATTCCATTCTTGGGTGCTTGGTTTGGCCCTTGTTCCTGTAACTCGAATCCTAGCCCGGTATATCTCATTGTAGTTTTACACCATTGTGAACCTTACGCCCTTTTAACTCTCTGATCGAGGTTCTCGGCATTGAAAAATCTTCGTAAACTAAATCACACGTGTATATGTTGACATTTAAGAGATATACAGTCAAGAAAATCAAGGGCAATGGTGATATATATGCGGATTAGACACCAAAAAAAAAAACACTCAACAAATGGCTACAATTTAAGGAATGTGTTTAGTGACGGCATCAGATTCCTAATTTATGGAGAAAAGTCTGGTGGCAAGAAATGCTGCTTCTAGGAGGTTGTCAAGTGTTTTCGCTCGATGATTCCATTCTTGGGTGGTTGGTTTGGCACTTGTTCCTGTAACTCGAATCCTAGCCTGGTATATCCCATTTTAATTTTACACCATTGTGAACCTTACGCCTTTCTAGCCTCTGATCGAGGTTCTCGGCGTTGAAATATCTTCGTAAACTAAATCACACGTGTGTATGTTGACATTTAAGAGATATACAGTCAAGAAAATCAAGGGCAATGGTGATATATATGCGGATTAGACAACAAAAAAAAAACACTCAACAAATGGCTACAATTTAAGGAATGTGTTTAGTGACGGCATCAGATTCCTAATTGATGGAGAAAGGTCTGGTAGCAAGAAAATATGCTTCTAGAAGGTTGTCAAGTGTTTTCGCTCAACGATTCCATTCTCGGGTGGTTGGTTTGGCCCTTGTTCCTGTAACTCGAATCCTAGCCCGGTATATCCCATTTTAGTTTTACACCATTGTGAACCTTACGCCTTTTTTACTCTCTGATCGAGGTTCTCGGCATCAAAAAATCTTCGTAAACTAAATCACACGTGTATATGTTGACGTTTAAGAGATATACAGTCAAGAAAATTATGGGTAATGGTGATATATATGCGGATTAGAAACAAAAAAAACACTCAACAAATGGCTACAATTTAAGGAATGTGTTTAGTGACGGCATCAGATTCCTAATTGATGGAGAAAGGACTGGTGGCAAGAAAAGCTGCTTCTAGGAGGTTGTTAAGTGTTTTCGCTCAACGATTCCATTCTCGGGTGGTTGGTTTGGCCATTGTTCCTGTAACTCGAATCCTAGCCCGGTATATCCCATTTTAGTTTTACACCATTGTGAACCTTACGCCTTTTTTACTCTCTGATCGAGGTTCTCGGCATCAAAAAATCTTCGTAAACTAAATCACACGTGTATATGTTGACGTTTAAGAGATATACAGTCAAGAAAATTATGGGTAATGGTGATATATATGCGGATTAGACACAAAAAAAACACTCAACAAATGGCTACAATTTAAGTAATGTGTTTAGTGACGGCATCAGATTTCTAATTGATGGAGAAAGGTCTGGTGGCAAGAAAAGCTGCTTCTAGGAGGTTGTCAAGTGTTTTCGCTCGACGATTCCATTCTTGGGTGGTTAGTTTGGCCCTTGTTCCTGTAACTCGAATCCTAACCCGGTATATCCCATTTTAATTTTACACCATTGTGAACCTTACGCCTTTCTTGCCTCTGATCGAGGTTCTCGGCGTTGAAAAATCTTCGTAAACTAAATAACACGTGTGTATGTTGACATTTAAAAGATATACAGTCAAGAAAATCAAGGGCAATGGTGATATATATGCGGATTAGACACCAAAAAAAAACACTCAACAAATGGCTACAATTTAAGGAATGTGTTTAGTGACGGCATCAGATTCCTAATTGATGGAGAAAGGTCTGGTAGCAAGAAAAGCTGCTTCTAGAAGGTTGTCAAGTGTTTTCGCTCGACGATTCCATTCTTGGGTGGTTGGTTTGGCCTTTGTTCCTGTAACTCGAATCCTAGCCCAGTATATCCCATTTTAGTTTTACACCATTGTGAACCATACGCCTTTTTTACTCTCTGATCGAGGTTCTCGGCATCAAAAAATCTTCGTAAACTAAATCGCACGTGTATATGTTGACGTTTAAGAGATATACAGTCAAGAAAATCAAGGGTAATGGTGATATATATGCGGATTAGAAACAAAAAAAACATTCAACAAATGGCTACAATTTAAGGAATGTGTTTAGTGACGGCATCAGATTCCTAATTGATGGAGAAAGGTCTGGTGGCAAGAAAAGCTGCTTCTAGGAGGTTGTCAAGTGTTTTCACTCGACGATTCCATTCTTGGGTGGTTGGTTTGGCCCTTGTTCCTGTAACTCGAATCCTAGCCCGGTATATCCCATTTTAGTTTTACACCATTATGAACCTTACGCCTTTTTTACTCTCTGATCGAGGTTCTCGGCATCAAAAAATCTTCGTAAACTAAATCACACATGTATATGTTGACGTTTAAGAGATATACAGTCAAGAAAATCAAGGGTATTGGTGATATATATGTGGATTAGAAACAAAAAAAAACACTCAACAAATGGCTACAATTTAAGGAATCTGTTTAGTGACGGCATCAGATTCCTAATTGATGGAGAAAGGTCTGGTGGCAAGAAAAGTTGCTTCTAGGAGGTTGTCAAGTGTTTTCGCTCGACGATTCCATTCTTGGGTGGTTGGTTTGGCCCTTGTTCCTGTAACTCGAATCCTATCCCGGTATATCCCATTTTAATTTTACACCATTGTGAACCTTACGCCTTTTTTACTCTAAATCGAGGTTCCCGGCATTGAAAAATCTTCGTAAACTAAATCACACGTGTATATGTTGACATTTAAGAGATATACAGTCAAGAAAATCAAGGGCAATGGTGATATATATGTGGATTAGACTCCAAAAAAAACACTCAACAAATGGCTACAATTTAAGGAATGTGTTTAGTGACGGCATCAGATTCCTACTTGACGGAGAAAGGTCTGGTGGCAAGAAAAGCTGCTTCTAGGAGGTTGTCAAGTGTTTTCGCTCGACGATTCCATTCTTGGGTGGTTGGTTTGGCCCTTGTTCCTGTAACTCGAATCCTAGCCCGGTATATCCCATTTTAATTTTACACCATTGTGAACCTTACGCCTTTTTTACTCTCTGATCGAGGTTCTCGGCATTGAAAAATCTTCGTAAACTAAATCACACGTGTATATGTTGACATTTAAGAGATATATAGTCAAGAAAATCAAGGGCAATGGTGATATATATGCGGATTAGACACCAAAAAAAACACTTAACAAATGGCTACAATTTAAGGAATGTGTTTAGTGACGGCATGAGATTTCTAATTGATGGAGAAATGTCTGGTGGCAAGAAAAGCTGCTTCTAGGAGGTTGTCAAGTGTTTTCGCTCGATGATTCCATTCTTGTGTGGTTGGTTTGGCCCATGTTCCTGCAACTCGAATCCTAGCTCGGTATATCTCATTTTAATTTTACACCATTTTGAACCTTACGCCTTTTTTACTCTAGATCGTGGTTCTCGGCATTGAAAAATCTTCGTAAACTAAATCACACGTGTATATGTTGACATTTAAGAGATATACAGTCAAGAAAATCAAGGGAAATGGTGATATATATGCGGATTAGACAGCAAAAAAAACACTCAACAAATGGCTACAATTTAAGGAATGTGTTTAGTGACGGCATCAGAATGCTAATTGATGGAGAAAGGTCTGGTGGCAAGAAAAGCTGCTTCTAGGAGGTTGTCAAGTGTTTTCGCTCGACGATTCCATTCTTGGGTGGTTAGTTTGGCCCTTGTTCCTGTAACTCGAATCCTAGCCCGGTATATCCCATTTTAGTTTTACACCATTGTGAACCTTACGCCTTTTTTACTCTCTGATCGAGGTTCTCGGCATCAAAAAATCTTCGTAAACTAAATCACACGTGTATATGTTGACGTTTAAGAGATATACAGTCAAGAAAATTATGGGTAATGGTGATATATATGCGGATTAGAAACAAAAAAAACACTCAACAAATGGCTACAATTTAAGGAATGTGTTTAGTGACGGCATCAGATTCCTAATTGATGGAGAATGGACTGGTGGCAAGAAAAGCTGCTTCTAGGAGGTTGTTAAGTGTTTTCGCTCGGCGATTCCATTCTTGGGTGGTTGGTTTGGCCCTTGTTCCTGTAACTCGAATCCTAGCCCGGTATATCCCATTTTAATTTTACACCATTGTGAAACTTACGCCTTTTTTACTCTCTAATCGAGGTTCTCGGCATTGAAAAATCATCGTAAACAAAATCACACGTGTATATGTTTACATTTAAGATATATACAGTCAAGAAAATCAAGGGCAATGGTGATATATATGCGGATTAGACACAAAAAAAACACTCAACAAATGGCTACAATTTAAGTAATGTGTTTAGTGACGGCATCAGATTTCTAATTGATGGAGAAAGGTCTGGTGGCAAGAAAAGCTGCTTCTAGGAGGTTGTCAAGTGTTTTCGCTCGACGATTCCATTCTTGGGTGGTTAGTTTGGCCCTTGTTCCTGTAACTCGAATCCTAACCCGGTATATCCCATTTTAATTTTACACCATTGTGAACCTTACGCCTTTCTAGCCTCTGATCGAGGTTCTCGGCGTTGAAAAATCTTCGTAAACTAAATAACACGTGTGTATGTTGACATTTAAAAGATATACAGTCAAGAAAATCAAGGGCAATGGTGATATATATGCGGATTAGACACCAAAAAAAAACACTCAACAAATGGCTACAATTTAAGGAATGTGTTTAGTGACGGCATCAGATTCCTAATTGATGGAGAAAGGTCTGGTAGCAAGAAAAGCTGCTTCTAGAAGGTTGTCAAGTGTTTTCGCTCGACGATTCCATTCTTGGGTGGTTGGTTTGGCCTTTGTTCCTGTAACTCGAATCCTAGCCCAGTATATCCCATTTTAGTTTTACACCATTGTGAACCTTACGCCTTTTTTACTCTCTGATCGAGGTTCTCGGCATCAAAAAATCTTCGTAAACTAAATCGCACGTGTATATGTTGACGTTTAAGAGATATACAGTCAAGAAAATCAAGGGTAATGGTGATATATATGCGGATTAGAAACAAAAAAAACATTCAACAAATGGCTACAATTTAAGGAATCTGTTTAGTGACGGCATCAGATTCCTAATTGATGGAGAAAGGTCTGGTGGCAAGAAAAGTTGCTTCTAGGAGGTTGTGAAGTGTTTTCGCTCGACGATTCCATTCTTGGGTGGTTGGTTTGGCCCTTGTTCCTGTAACTCGAATCCTATCCCGGTATATCCCATTTTAATTTTACACCATTGTGAACCTTACGCCTTTTTTACTCTAAATCGAGGTTCCCGGCATTGAAAAATCTTCGTAAACTAAATCACACGTGTATATGTTGACATTTAAGAGATATACAGTCAAGAAAATCAAGGGCAATGGTGATATATATGTGGATTAGACTCCAAAAAAAAACACTCAACAAATGGCTACAATTTAAGGAATGTGTTTAGTGACGGCATCAGATTCCTACTTGACGGAGAAAGGTCTGGTGGCAAGAAAAGCTGCTTCTAGGAGGTTGTCAAGTGTTTTCGCTCGACGATTCCATTCTTGGGTGGTTGGTTTGGCCCTTGTTCCTGTAACTCGAATCCTAGCCCGGTATATCCCATTTTAATTTTACACCATTTTGAACCTTACGCCTTTTTTACTCTCTGATCGAGGTTCTCGGCATTGAAAAATCTTCGTAAACTAAATCACACGTGTATATGTTGACATTTAAGAGATATATAGTCAAGAAAATCAAGGGCAATGGTGATATATATGCGGATTAGAAACCAAAAAAAACACTTAACAAATGGCTACAATTTAAGGAATGTGTTTAGTGACGGCATGAGATTTCTAATTGATGGAGAAATGTCTGGTGGCAAGAAAAGCTGCTTCTAGGAGGTTGTCAAGTGTTTTCGCTCGATGATTCCATTCTTGGGTGGTTGGTTTGGCCCATGTTCCTGCAACTCGAATCCTAGCCCGGTATATCTCATTTTAATTTTACACCATTTTGAACCTTACGCCTTTTTTACTCTAGATCGTGGTTCTCGGCATTGAAAAATCTTCGTAAACTAAATCACACGTGTATATGTTGACATTTAAGAGATATACAGTCAAGAAAATCAAGGGCAATGGTGATATATATGCGGATTAGACAGCAAAAAAAAACACTCAACAAATGGCTACAATTTAAGGAATGTGTTTAGTGACGGCATCAGAATGCTAGTTGATGGAGAAAGCTCTGGTGGCAAGAAAAGCTGCTTCTAGGAGGTTGTCAAGTGTTTTCGCTCGACGATTCCATTCTTGGGTGGTTAGTTTGGCCCTTGTTCCTGTAACTCGAATCCTAGCCCGGTATATCTCATTTTAATTTTACACCATCTTGAACCTTACGCCTTTTTTACACTGTGATCGAGGTTATCGGCATTGAAAAATCTTTGAAAACTAAATAACACGTGTATATGTTGACATTTAAGAGATATACTGTCAAGAAAATCAAGGGCAATGGTGATATATATGCGGATTAGACACAAAAAAAAAACACTCAACAAATGGCTACAATTTAAGGAATGTGTTTAGTGACGACATCAGATTCCTAATTGATGGAGAAAGGCCTGGTGGCAAGAAAAGCTGCTTCTAGGAGGTTGTCAAGTGTTTTCGCTTGACGATTCCATTCTTGGGTGGTTCGTTTATACCTTGTTCCTGTAACTCAAATCCTAGCCCGGTATATCCCATTTTAATTTTACACCATTGTGAACCTTACGCCTTTTTTACTCTCTGATCGAGGTTCCCGGCATTGAAAAATCTACGTAAACTAAATCGCACGTGTATATGTTGACATTAAAGAGATATACAGTCAATAAAATCAATGGCAATGGTGATATATACGCGGATTAGACACAAAAAAAAAACACTCAACAAATGGCTACAATTTAAGGAATGTGTTTAGTGACGGCATCAGATTCCTAATTGATGGAGAAAGGTCTGGTGGCAAGAAAAGCTGCTTCTAGGAGGTTGTTAAGTGTTTTCGCTCTGCGATTCCATTCTTGGGTGATTGGTTTGGCACTTGTTCCTGTAACTCGAATCCTAGCCCGGTATATCCCATTTTAATTTTACACCATTGTGAACCTTACGCCTTTTTTACTCTCTGATCGAGGTTCTCGGCATTGAAAAATCATCGTAAACAAAATCACACGTGTATATGTTGACATTTAAGAGATATACAGTCAAGAAAATCAAGGGCAATGGTGATATATATGCGGATTAGACACCAAAAAAAAACACTCAACAAATGGCTACAATTTAAGGAATGTGTTTAGTGACGGCATCAGATTCCTAATTGATGGAGAAAGGTCTGGTGGCAAGAAAAGCTGCTTCTAGGAGGTTGTCAAGTGTTTTCACTCGACGATTCCATTCTTGGGTGGTTGGTTTAGCCCTTGTTCCTGTAACTCGAATCCTAGCCCGGTATATCCCATTTTTATTTTACACCATTGTGAACCTTACGCCTTTTTTACTCTCTGATCGAGGTTCTCAGCATTGAAAAATCTTCGTAAACTAAATCACACGTGTATATGTTGACATTTAAGAGATATACAGTCAAGAAAATCAAGGGAAATGGTGATATATATGCGGATTAGACACAAAAAAAAAACACTCAACAAATGGCTACAATTTAAGGAATGTGTTTAGCGACGGCATCAGATTCCTTATTAATGGAGAAAGGTCTGGTGGCAAGAAAAGCTGCTTCTAGGAGGTTGTCAAGTGTTTTCGCTCGACGATTCCATTCTTGAGTGTTTGGTTTGGCCCTTATTCCTGTAACTCAAATCCTAGCTTGGTATATCCCATTTTAATAACACCATTGTGAACCTTACGCCTTTTTTACTCTCTGATCGAGGTTCTCGGAATTGAAAAATCTTCGTAAACCAAATCACACGTGTATATGTCGACATTTAATAGATATACAGTCAAGAAAATCAAGGGCAATGGTGATATATATATGCGGATTAGACACCAAAAAAACACTCAACAAATGGCTACAATTTAAGGAATGTGTTTAGTGACGGCATCAGATTCCTAATTGCTGGAGAAAGGTCTGGTGGCAATAAAAGCTGCTTCTAGGAGTTTGTCAAGTGTTTTCGGTCGACGATTCCATTCTTGGGTGGTTGGTTTGGCCCTTGTTCCTGTAACTCGAATCCTAGCCCGGTATATCCCATTTTAATTTTACACCATTGTGAACCTTACGCCTTTTTTACTCTCTGATCGAGGTTCTCGGCATTGAAAAATCTTTGTAAACTAAATCACACGTGTATATGTTGACATTTAAGAGATATACAGTCAAGAAAATCAAGGGCAATGGTGATATATATGCGGATTAGACACAAAAAAAACACACTTAACAAATGGCTACAATTTAAGGAATGTGTTTAGTGACGGCATCAGATTCCTAATTGATAGAGAAAGGTCTGGTGGCAAGAAAAGCTGCTTCTAGGAGATTGTCAAGTTTTTTCGCTCGACGATTCCATTCTTGGGTGGTTGGTTTGGCCCTTGTTCCTGTAACTCGAATCCTAGCCCGGTATATCCCATTTTAATTTTACACCATTGTGAACCTTACGCCTTTTTTACTCTCTGATCGAGGTTCTCGGCATTGAAAAATCTTCGTAAACTAAATCACACGTCTATATGTTGACATTTAAGAGATATACAGTCAAGAAAATCAATGGCAATGGTGATATATATGCGGATTAGACACCATAAAAAAACACTCAACAAATGGCTACAATTTAAGGAATGTGTTTAGCGACGGCATCAGAATGCTAATTGATGGAGAAAGGTCTGGTGGCAAGAAAAGCTGCTTCTAGGAGGTTGTTAAGTGTTTTCGCTCGGCGATTCCATTCTTGGGTGATTGGTTTGGCACTTGTTCCTGTAACTCGAATCCTAGCCCGGTATATCCCATTTTAATTTTACACCATTGTGAACCTTACGCCTTTTTTACTCTCTGATCGAGGTTCTCGGCATTGAAAAATCTTCGTAAACTAAATCACACGTCTATATGTTGACATTTAAGAGATATACAGTCAAGAAAATCAATGGCAATGGTGATATATATGCGGATTAGACACCATAAAAAAAACACTCAACAAATGGCTACAATTTAAGGAATGTGTTTAGCGACGGCATCAGAATGCTAATTGATGGAGAAAGGTCTGGTGGCAAGAAAAGCTGCTTCTAGGAGGTTGTTAAGTGTTTTCGCTCGGCGATTCCATTCTTGGGTGATTGGTTTGGCACTTGTTCCTGTAACTCGAATCCTAGCCCGGTATATCCCATTTTAATTTTACACCATTGTGAACCTTACGCCTTTTTTACTCTCTGATCGAGGTTCTCGGCATTGAAAAATCATCGTAAACAAAATCACACGTGTATATGTTGACATTTAAGAGATATACAGTCAAGAAAATCAAGGGCAATGGTGATATATATGCGGATTAGACACAAAAAAAAAAACACTCAACAAATGGCTACAATTTAAGGAATGTGTTTAGTGACGGCATCAGATTCCTAATTGATGGAGAAAGGTCTGGTGGCAAGAAAAGCTGCTTCTAGGAGGTTGTCAAGTGTTTTCACTCGACGATTCCATTCTTGGGTGGTTGGTTTAGCCCTTGTTCCTGTAACTGGAATCCTAGCCCGGTATATCCCATTTTAATTTTACACCATTGTGAACCTTACGCCTTTTTTACTCTCTGATCGAGGTTCTCAGCATTGAAAAATCTTCGTAAACTAAATCACACGTGTATATGTTGACATTTAAGAGATATACAGTCAAGAAAATCAAGGGAAATGGTGATATATATGCGGATTAGACACAAAAAAAAAAACACTCAACAAATGGCTACAATTTAAGGAATGTGTTTAGCAACGGCATCAGATTCCTAATTAATGGAGAAAGGTCTGGTGGCAAGAAAAGCTGCTTCTAGGAGGTTGTCAAGTGTTTTCGCTCGACGATTCCATTCTTAAGTGTTTGGTTTGGCCCTTATTCCTGTAACTCGAATCCTAGCTTGGTATATCCCATTTTAATAACACCATTGTGAACCTTACGCCTTTTTTACTCTCTGATCGAGGTTCTCGGAATTGAAAAATCTTCGTAAACTAAATCACACGTGTATATGTCGACATTTAATAGATATACAGTCAAGAAAATCAAGGGCAATGGTGATATATATATGCGGATTAGACACCAAAAAAACACTCAACAAATGGCTACAATTTAAGGAATGTGTTTAGTGACGGCATCAGATTCCTAATTGCTGGAGAAAGGTCTGGTGGCAATAAAAGCTGCTTCTAGGAGTTTGTCAAGTGTTTTCGCTCGACGATTCCATTCTTGGGTGGTTGGTTTGGCCCTTGTTCCTGTAACTCGAATCCTAGCCCGGTATATCCCATTTTAATTTTACACCATTGTGAACCTTACGCCTTTTTTACTCTCTGATCGAGGTTCTCGGCATTGAAAAATCTTCGTAAACTAAATCACACGTGTATATGTTGACATTTAAGAGATATACAGTCAAGAAAATCAAGGGCAATGGTGATATATATGCGGATTAGACACAAAAAAAACACTTAACAAATGGCTACAATTTAAGGAATGTGTTTAGTGACGGCATCAGATTCCTAATTGATAGAGAAAGGTCTGGTGGCAAGAAAAGCTGCTTCTAGGAGATTGTCAAGTTTTTTCGCTCGACGATTCCATTCTTGGGTGGTTGGTTTGGCCCTTGTTCCTGTAACTCGAATCCTAGCCCGGTATATCCCATTTTAATTTTACACCATTGTGAACCTTACGCCTTTTTTACTCTCTGATCGAGGTTCTCGGCATTGAAAAATCTTCGTAAACTAAATCACACGTGTATATGTTGACATTTAATTGATATACAGTCAAGAAAATCAAGGGCAATGGTGATATATATATGCGGATTAGACACCAAAAAAACACTCAACAAATGGCTACAATTTAAGGAATGTGTTTAGTGACGGCATCAGATTCCTAATTGCTGGAGAAAGGTCTGGTGGCAATAAAAGCTGCTTCTAGGAGTTTGTCAAGTGTTTTCGCTCGACGATTCCATTCTTGGGTGGTTGGTTTGGCCCTTGTTCCTGCAACTCGAATCCTAGCCCGGTATATCCCATTTTAATTTTACACCATTGTGAACCTTACGCCTTTTTTACTCTCTGATCGAGGTTCTCGGCATTGAAAAATCTTCGTAAACTAAATCACACGTGTATATGTTGACATTTAAGAGATATACAGTCAAGAAAATCAAGGGCAATGGTGATATATATGCGGATTAGACACAAAAAAAACACACTTAACAAATGGCTACAATTTAAGGAATGTGTTTAGTGACGGCATCAGATTCCTAATTGATAGAGAAATGTCTGGTGGCAAGAAAAGCTGCTTCTAGGAGATTGTCAAGTTTTTTCGCTCGACGATTCCATTCTTGGGTGGTTGGTTTGGCCCTTGTTCCTGTAACTCGAATCCTAGCCCGGTATATCCCATTTTAATTTTACACCATTGTGAACCTTACGCCTT